>JASBWU010000004.1:0-712527 GCA_030039245.1 Naganishia vaughanmartiniae | reverse complement strand
CGAGGCTGCGTTCGACGGCTTTGGCCTTTTCGTGGACGGTGAAGCCTTTGATGTCGTTCATACGCAGCGCGAGTGGTTAGGCCAGAAGTCTCGCCGACGTTTCCGTTTCCTGTCTCCGAGTTGGTTCGAGCAACTGGAAATCCAGTAGGTCTCCTCTTGGGCCGAACGCGTGTCGTTGGACCTGCAGCCGTGATGGCATCTACTTTCTCGGGTATAGGACCAAGCTCAGAGCCTAGCACAGGATCAGTTGACGCCAGAATTGATACAGGCATCGTCACCTTTTCTCGTCGCAGCGGTGATTCAGCGGGAGTTGTATTGGCAGATCCCTTCCGTAAAGGCGATCCTGTGCCAGGGGAGGATGATCTAGCATCTTTCCGCCGTTCCGAAACAAATCGGTCGAAGGTGGAAAGAGCATTCATGGCTGAGATTGTCGTTCCATACGATGAAGATCCAGAAACAGGAACCTAGCAAATCGGGATTCGATGAGCTCGCGAAAAGCTCTTTGTCGGTGGTCCAGCGTGAACGCGAACAAATGTGGCGAAAGGATCACAGTATTCGCACTGAGATGCTTTCCCAGTGACGAACGCGCGAGAAACGATGCCTTGGACTAACTGATATCCTTGCTGTTGGGGATGGTCAGCCGCGTGTTCAAAACCGACCGAAGACTCGACCGACTTGACTTTCATGGGGAGCCCCTAGCTTACAACCGGAGGCACCAGCCAGCCGGCAATCAATCTCGCAGCTTCACGGATTCAAAAAAATCACGAGTTATTTAGTGGTTAGTGGTTAGTGGAACGTTCATTCAACAAAGGTAAGGAAGCTGGTAAGGAGAGCCCTACGAGGCCCTCTGAACAGCCTGCAGACTGTGCAATCCAGTGACAATGCCTGGCATTTCTACAGGAGTCACTATGCAAACACTCGTGTGGCACACCGTCTATGATTGTGATATGTGTATCATAGCGCAAACAAGTATGCGATATTCCTAAACTAGCAGTCCTCAATCTGCTTACTACCGCATCATCGGCGATACCAACTACGAATCCACTGCCAAACCCCTCTGCCGCTGCCTGACTGACTCTTGACATCTTCCTTGCTGTCCGTGGCATCATCTCCAACTCTATACCGTTTCTTGTACTCGCCTGGCGATTCGAAATTGTTGATTCCCCATATCCCACGACGAGCAGACCTACAGGGGAGGATACCATTCAGGTCAAAAGGTTACAAACGTCGAGGAGGATCTGAAAAGCTGGATTTACTTTGCTTCTGCTTCGACTTGCTTCATTTTCTCCAGTCCCCAGGGACCATATTCCGCTCCTCCAGATTCGTACACCACCGCCATGCCCGTACGAAGCATCTCGATCGGCAGCGGGCGGTTGGGCAAGATATGCCGGTGAATATATGGCACGGCAACCTGGATCGTCAAGCAATATTACATGTTCCACATGCGTCAGCTTTGACAGAGTATCAAGCAAGGTGTTCCTTGCCAAACTCACGATCCGTCCGTACTGGTCTTTCCTCAGAATTTGACATTTCATGATTTTCTTCTTGGGCTGAAGCAAGGTTTCTCGTAACCAGTCTAGAGATTCTTTGGAATGAGGCTGAGATGGTCGACCGAAATGCGCTGCCTATGTTCGAGGCATGGATTAGAACTGTTTTAGAAATGAGATGGGATGGAGAGGATTTGGTACTTACCTCTGGCGCATCGACACCTGCGATCCGTATATGTATAGTCTCATCTTTCAAATCTTTTCAACAAGAAGTCGATCAGCAAGGGCCTTCCAGTATGGCTACATTGCCAAACCATGATGGAGGGTCTTACGTACCCTTCACCTCGGTGGGCACTTTTCGAAACTTGAATGGCCATGAATAGAATGCCGGAGTATGGAACAGTCTGAAGTTATCTGTCGATAGAGCAGGCGCAGCGAGTGTTAGACTTGCGGTATCCGGAGAGGGTGTCGGCTGCGATGGTATTCAAGCTCACCTCCATCTCCGACGCTGAATGAAACGAAATGAACGTTCGAATGGCAGACATCGAGATACGATCAACACCTTGTACATCGGTCTACGGGACGATCGACTACCGAATTGCTCTCCAACCCACCTGGTGACGACCCCTTTTATCCACTTCCTCTCCTGTATCATCCCCGAAGTCACATAATCCGCATTCCGTATTCGCCTCACGTACTTGCGATACACGACTACCGAAAGAAGCGTCAATCCCGTAGCAGAGACAGCAGAGATACTAGCAACAGCGGCTGGCGAGGAGGATATTTGGGCTATTGTCGTAGATACAAGGTGGTGTATGTCGAGTCCTTGCGACGCCTCGGTGGGCTGTACAGTGGGTTCGCTGGGTTTGTTGGTGAACCATGATACGAAATTCTCTAATGGCGAGTGCGCGATGAAAAGTCGAGGATCAGGTCTGGACGCAGCTGTTCCACGAGTCGTTGCTGAGCGGTCGACCGTTGTGAAGTGGTTGTCATGTTGTGGTTGTTCACCGTCGGCCATGGCTAAATCTGTTTGAGGAATCCTGGAGAAGGACTATGGCTTGCGCGTGGCTGTTGACAGATATGATTTCCCAAGTATTGTATCCTTGGATGGTACGTCACTTAGACGACCCCTGAATGAAGCAAGAAGGAGTACGAGTATATGGGCAAAGTGTATTATGGGCCGAATCCACCACTGTTGTCGTCGTTGTTTCGGACTGTCTCACTCGGAGTGATCGACTCCAACAAGATATAGGGACCATTATTTACTCCTCCTCCTCCACCTCCTCCTCTCTTGCTTTACCTGGTCAGCTTCCTGAGACGTCGTATTATCATCTACCCCTGCAAAAAGACTGCTACAGCTTACAGCTCCAGTCCGGTCTATTTCACGGTACTCTACAATTACACACGCCAGTACGAGCCGAAACTACTGTGCCAGTGTTCAGAACAGTACGCTGGTCACGTCCTTCCGATATGGACTTTGACTGGGCCGCATGGCATAAAAAGTTTGAAGACTTTGGATTATCCACAACGAACAGCAAAGTCACCAAAGAGGCAAAGTTTCCTGGTAGTTTTCCCGAAGACGATGACACAGGCACTCGAGATGAAGCACCGGTGAAAAATACTGGAGTGGACGGAGAATCATCATCTAGCAACAAGTCAGGAAATCCACCACTCTCAACAAACAGTAAACAGCAAACCAGATCTACCCAAGGATGGAAAGACGAATTCGACGAAGAAGCCGCAGATCCCGTGTGGAAAGAACATCTCGACAAACTACAAGCTACGGGAAAGCTGAAGGAAAGGGACGGTCAGTATAGCTCATCGACGGAGCCAGAACAACCAAATGAGACGAAAAGGGAGGAAGAGCAGGAAATCGAGGCCTTGAAGTTTTCGCTTGATGAGCTGCAGGTACTTTGTACCCTTTTCTCCCACTCAAGACCTTGTCTGGCAACCAACCGTATGTCCTCTTTCTCAGGATATGCTGACCGAAGCCGAAACTCTGCGAAAGGACGGAAACGAGCTATACAAGTCGGGTAAAGAGATGGATTACGAAGCAGCATTGGAGACATATCAGCGTGCTCTACAGGTATTGCCAGAAACAAGCATATCACGAGCGAGAACAGCGGCAAAGGAGAAACCAAGCAGCGATACCGACCTTGCCAGTAAAGCCGAAAATGGCCAACAAGCGAATGTCCCAGTCCTGCCGGAGAGTGGTTTGGTGGAATTGACGGATGAACAAGCTGCTGCCCTAGAGGAAGAAGAGCAGCGAAAGAAAGCCGCGGAAGTGTTCGCATCAGAGAATACCGAGAAAGACCGGTTGAATGAAGACGACCAAATTCTCGAAATGGAAGGAAAGATCGAGGAGATCAAGGGATTCTTGTATGGGAATGTTAGTGCGGTTCATGTTGCGCTCAACAAGGATTCTGAAGCAGTTGAAGCAGCGTCGAAATGTAAGTCGATTGTAGATGTGTGTTGTCGGAGGTCAAGTTTGCTGATGCAAGATACCTGGTGTTCAGCACTTTTGATCGACCCGCAGAATTCGAAAGTACGCCTGCGTCGGGCAAAGGTGAATGAAAAAATTGCGAAATTCACGAGTCTATCCGAGTCGCTGGAAGGCAAGTCGCTCCGTCGCTCTCTTCATACGAGCGCAGAGTATTGAACCATATTCTTCTGCCGCTATCGTACAGACTACAAATACCTCCTCGCCACGCTCCCCCACAACGACTCTCGACTGCCTCAAATCCGCCGAGCGCTATCCGTCATCCCGAGCCGGATCGAACAAGCCGGCAAAGCAGAAATGGAGGTCATGATGTCCCAGATAAGGGAATGGGGAGATTCGGTGCTCGGCTGGTTCGGGATGAAATGTGATGATTTCAAGACCGAGACGCAGGCTGATGGCTCAACGTCGATTAATATCAATAAATCGAGTTGAGTGGGGAGGAAAGGGGAGGTTTGCGTTTTTTCTGCGTTGTATATTGTTATACCGCATATTCGATGACTATTCGGTGTGATTACTGACTGACGAGCGGTTCGAAGACTACCATTTTTCGGTCCACACTTCAACCCCATCAACTACGATGTACAACCCAAGCAACACTCACTCCTCTCGAAACCGCGCAAAAAAATCTTTCACCCATTTCACATCTGTTTCTCCAGCTGACAGCACGTTCGTCCTTCCAATTTGGCGACGAGAGCTGTTCTAGGAAGTAGCCTTGACTTTTACCTGCTGGATAGAAGGGTTTCCGGGAACGGGCTCGTGTTCACAGTCACACTTTTCCTCCTCGGGAACGTCAGCGAGGCACTGTAAAAGGTGAGCAAGTGTTAGCATATAGGCATGAGAGAGGGAAAGCCATGAATACTGGTAACTTGCTTGTTGAATGTGTTGACCTATCGAAATAAGCGTTACAAGGTGTAAGAACTTGGTTTCTCTTTATGAAACGGCAGGTCTCGCCGCTGCACGAGATGAACTCACCACATCCCCACCAAGTGTACTTGCTCTCGTTCGAATGGTTTGGGCACTGGACTTTCTTGCACATTTCTTGCTGTGGCGTTGACTTTGTGATAAGGAGTCGGTAGTGATGGTTTGCTACTTCTCTGTTGACTGACCGCGGTAGAGGAGGAGTATGTAGATGTATCTGTTTATGTGCTGACGGCCAGAGGAGGAGGAGAGCTTGAGCAGCCAGGCTGCCAGTAGGCTTCACAGGTCTATTCGCTATTCGACGGCGCCGGCGGCCGATTTTTCCGCGGAAGCAAAAGGGTACCAGTAACTACCCAACCAACGTCATCAGTCATCAGCGCAAGAAGAAGACTGAGACTGACAGGCTCTCTCTCGCTCTCTCCGCTGCAACTTGCGACCTTACCCGTCAATTCAGCGACTCGTATTCAGCCCTTCCTTGTACCGACTACTCTACAAACCCCCGATATCTCGCACGGCCACGACTGGAACGCAGCCAGAACTCGGAAATGTCGTTCAAGTCGTATGCTTACGTCTTTCTCCTTGGAGGTGTCGTACTGCCGACGGCTGTCATTGGCCTGGCATTGTGTAAGTTGTATCGTATTGACAGACTTCTTTTATCCTGCAACTCACAATTCTGGGTTTCCACTCCTGGCAGACTACATTTTCCACTTCTACACCGTTCCTTACACACCTCAAGAAGCGGCACGCAAAGTATCCGCCATATTGTCCGACAACGGGGCCGGAACGACGTCGAATGCGCCAATTCAAGAGAAATCAGACCCAGAATCTGGAAAGAGCGAGTCAACAAACAAGCCTTCTTCTGAAAAGGCGACATTTCCCGCTCCGAAACGCGCTGCTCGACCTTTGGCTGGATGGATGGTAGTGCGAAGGAATTTCCATGGCCGGGAGCCTGCACCTAGCTCTGGCGGGAAAGACGTACATGAAGATGCTGTAGATGATCTTGCGTCAGGCAGCGGCGCCGCGACGCCTTCAAGCCTTGCAGGTGGTGGAATGACGACTGCCGCTGCTAGATACTCGAGCCTCATCAAGGATTCGTACCTCTCTTTCGCTCGAGGCTCGAATACTTCCGATCCGAACTCGCCGTCCGACACTCAGACCGCAGGAAAAGCTGCGTCCGGTTCTTCCCCGTCTGGAATGCAGGAAAGAGTCTTTGCGGTTCTCAAGGGCAAGGTGTTGTTCCTGTATTCCAACGAAACGAAAAGCGACTGCCTCGGTGCATTGGATATCGAAGCTTTCTCCGTCGGTATCAGTGGAGGAGATGATGAGGATGATGAAGTGGATGGTGATGGGCAGCCTTCAATGGAAAAGGCAAAGATGAGAGAGGGAGAGTTATTCGGAAAGCGGAGTGCTATCATTCTCCGTTCGGTTCCTCGACTGGAAGAAGCCGATTCGGAAACATCGCCAATCCGTAAAAGGAGATCCAGGAGCGGTATGTCGCGTTCGAATTCCACCAGGAGCAGCAAACCGAGTATTTCCGGAATGCCGAGTCTCGCTACCTTTGACGAGCTGGACGGAACGAGACCCAAGATCACTCGCAAATCGACGCCCTCTGCAGCTACAGAATTGAAACATTTGTCGGTGGAAGAGAGATCACGGCTCGATCCCGATGCCAGTAGACCACCCGCGATCACGGCCTTGACTCGGGATATGGATAACGGTACAAGCGGTGTACCTATTCCCGGTGAGAGAGCAATAGCAGATGCCTCCGCGGCGAGGGACAAGACTATCTTGGAAGTAGAAACAGAGGAAAAGGAAAAGCGGAGAAAGGAGAAAAAGGCGAGAGACAGACGTCGAACGAGGATCGAAGGTAGACCTTGGTACCTCTTCCTCCGGAGCAACGTAAAAATGGAAGAATGGTACCACGCGCTTCTCAGCATCTCAACACCTACGGTACCATCGCCAGGCGCTCTAGACGATCTTGGAGAACAAACGAAAAAAGCACTCGAAAAACTTACACCTCGCCCCGGGTTCGACGAGATATTCTCGAAAGACGACATGAAGCGTTTGCTGGACAAGTTGAATACGGATCCGGATCAAGGGAATATTCGATGGCTGAATGGGTTGATCGGAAGGTTGTTCCTTGGTATTTGCAAGACGGCGGCAGTAGAGGCAGTAAGTGAATTTGGGTAGATGATTTCAAGGTTCAATTTTGATGACACTTGTTCAAGCGACCATTAGTTTATCATCGAAAGAGCGATGAAGAAGATCAACAAGACCAAGATGCCTTCATGGATCGAGTACATCAGGATCGACGAAGTTGATGTAGGCAATGCACCCCCTACGTAAGTCGCGGTCCGCGAGCCAAACTTTGTGTTTCAAAAGCACTGGCTGAGCTATCTCCTCTAGATTCTCGAACCCTATGCTAAAGGAGCTCGGTGAAGATGGAACCTACGCTGCAGACATCAACCTCGATTATGAAGGCGAAGTTCGGCTCAAAGTATCGGCTGCGGGGTCTTTCTCGATTAGAGGGACCAACCTAGGCCGCGCGACGGCACAGCTCAACGTCCGAATCCTGTCCATCAAAGGCAACCTTCGCTTCAAGATCAACAAACCCCCTTCGAACCGAATCTGGTGGTGTTTCAGTGAACCTCCACAAATCGTCATGCACGTTGAACCTATCCTCGCAAGCCGCAAGATGCAGCTCAGCGCCTTGACGCGCGTTATCGAAAAACAAATTAGAGATGGTATCGCCGAGGCGTGTGTGATGCCCTGTTACGATGATATCCCCTTCTTTGATACATCGAACATGCGACATCGAGGAGGCATCTTTAACGATTTCGCCAAACAACAGGGACCGGGAACAGTGCCAATCAGCACGGAAATGACCGCAGAAGGCTTGGAAGCCAAGGCTATTCCGCCTGGAGCCAGACCCAGCAGTACTATTACTGCTATTCCCCCTTCAGTATCGGCCGCCGCATTGGATCCATCTGCCCGGCTTTTCAAAGGAGATATTGCCTCTCATTCCGACACTAGACATGTGAACTCCGACTTGGACGCGCCTGTCGACGGTTCATTGACATCGGGGCTTGCCAAGTCGCTTTCCGGAGGTACAAAGAAATGGTTTGCCGGGCGAAGTGGTAGCGGTGACGTTCCGGGCTCCTCAACGTCTGCCTTGAGCTCCGACAATGAGCACGGCAAAATACATTCGAGGGGTGGTAGTTTTGGCTCTGTACCAAAGCCTACCGTTTCGAAATCAAGCTCGGATCGTCACCGTTTAGACATGGATCTGATCACTACGTCCGCCACGACCGCTGAACGACCGGCGGATCAGGAGGTCCACCCACGCATTCGGTCAGCCGAACCAGAATCTTTGTCGGACAACCATCCGCTCTATCCTTCGCCCCTCGCTTCCGATAATCGCGAGGACGTTGCTAGGCAGCTAGATACCAGTAGCGGTCATCTTTCTTCGGAACAGAACCCTGGAAGTCTCATGGAGACGATTCGAATCCGGGCCAAAGACAAACAGGCACTTCAGACGTCTGTCAATCAAGCAAAGGATGCCATGCGTAAATGGGGAACCAATTGGGCGGCGAAGAGGAATCTTCCACCTACCAACACCACTGACCCGCCTGACGAGTCTTCGCCCGTTACCAGGGACATTTCGGTAGACCGGAACACTTCCACGGCGTCACCTTCGCCTATTCACCCCAAGATAGACGCGCGGTCGGTTGACATTCCTCGCTCTGGTTTGACACTGAAGGAGCGACTAGCAAATGTCACTCAATTGGCAACTTCTCCGCCCGATCGCAATGTTAGACGTTCAACGGAATCCGAAGGATCCTCCTGGGGTGGGTACCTTAGTCAGTCGGTAGACAGCGAGGACGTCGCCGACTTGGGTCGTGACCCCGCGTCGAAAGCTACCACTCAGCCAACGCAACATCCGACATCAAAGGAGCTGCAGGCGATGCCGCCCAAGATACCAAAGAGGCCGAATGCGGCCAAAACAGCTTCACACGCTCCGAAATTGGTGCCATCCATGAATGCCTCCAAATCAGGCGCGTCCGCTCCCTCTCTTCCGCCTCGACTGAATAACACCACCAATGCCGAGCATCCACATTCCAGTCCTTTGGAGCATACCTCCGGAGCGACCACTTACCAAGACATCACGGTGCAGGATGTGAAACATCGTCATCCCGTTACCATTCCACCTTCTTTGCCCTCAAGAACACCACTTATGTATCATGCCGACGTACGTGGATCTGGAGACTCGGATCTTCCGAGCCCTCTTCCATCGCCGTCGCTGCCAACAGCGGAAGCGGCGCTGAAAGATGTCATCGCTTCCACGATGCGTGGAGAGGACAAAAGTACGCTTTAGTGACTATCATGTTGTATAGAACCTGCCAGATGCATGCAACGCTCGGTATCATGAAAAATAACGTTACCGATGACAACCGATTTCGCTTCACTGTAATACTTTGCTGTAACATAGTAAGATTCGTTCGTGGCTAAGCTGAGAAGCCTGCACGTTCGGTCCACCCTCACAAGCTGCAACGCGAGTATACATGATGTGCGAATGACGTGCCGCTCCGGGTGTGTCAAGATCCCGTCGATAAAGAAAGGCCCAACGCTAACTGAAAAATTCATGTCGCCTTCTGCCCATCGACTTGTCTCACGTCCGTATACAACCTCGAAGAGTTTTGCTCGTAGATACGCGCAGCCTGAAATCTCTTTCGCCAGATGTAACCCTTGAGAACAGCTCGCGCCCGGTCGTAATCATCTAGGCATCGAAGGGTGAGCGTGATTGTCGCATTTGTCGCCTATTGCATCCTGTACTCACCTAGAAGCCGAACTTGATCTTTGCGTTTTTTGCGCTCGTATAACTCTTCCAAGCTATCTCGAAAAAACGGAGATAAGAGGTCAGAAATGTGCCACACAAACCGCACCGGATCACTGACCTCAAGGCTTGGTCCTCGTCGTCAATTAGCCGATAGTGCGCCAATAGAAGCAGTGCACGTCGAAAACTCAACCCCTTCCCCGATTCCTCTTCAAGTTTAGCTTCTTGATTCAACATGTTAAAATTTCGGCGGCGCTTGGCTAGGAACTCTCGGTCCACGCTGCTGCTCAATACTAGCTCAAGCTTTGAAACGTCTATTGTGCGATATTTGCCGAATACGATGCTGCTGTCCGGTGCACTTGGAGACGTGGCTTGGCACTTGCGCAAGAGCGACCTAAGACTCAAGTCTCCCGTGTACGGCCGTACACAGAAAGGATCCGGAAGCAGCTAGCAGCCCAGAGCGCCAATTTTAGAACTCCTACAGGCACGTGGTAAATATTGGGTAGCAAAACTCACCGAGAAAAACGTTGAGTAGTCGGATATATATCCCGTTTGTTGAGTATCGACTACTGCCCAGGCTTTCTTGAACGCGCCTATAGAACCAGCAAGCCAGTGGTACCGTCAGTATCGCTAGATATCGAGCGTTCGTATAACTCACGCATCTGCGATCTCGAAAGCGTAGCTTTTCCGGAGGTCTGATAAACGTAGGCGAAGGAGTCTACGACTACAGCTATTGTTGAAGAATGTTTAAGAGCGATCGTAGTCGTAAAACGGTAGCAAGGCTCACCAGTAAACAAATTTAACAGGAAGTACATCGACAGAATATTCCAAGTGATGAAAATCAAGTAAGCCCATATCTGCGATCCGCAGTCATTACTTTGAAATGCGAAGGCCTTTGAGGTGCATCGCGGAGATTCCAACGCCGCAAGGTCATGCATGAAGCCATTCCACCCCTCCCTGTAAGAAGACCACGATCAGCTGCAGCTTATCGCCTGACGCGGGATTGTGCCTTACCCTGTGCTCATGAAAGAGAGCATCAGCATGGCATCACCCCAAGTACGGAAATTGGTGTGTCGCGACAAGGAATTGTTGCCAACTTTCGCCATCCCGAACACCTGAGTAGTCAGAATCGAGTAAAACAAGCACAGGATAGCCCACAGTATGACTATGCGTCCGATTTCTGGCAGACTCGCGCTAAGGAATGAAAAGCTTAGGCTTCAAGTCAAAAGTGTGAGGAAGAATGACACTCACACCGAGGTCTTGAATAACTGATTCAGGCTGTTGTTCCTTTCGATCAATTTGAATGATATCAGGACAAGAAATAGCTGCAAATCATTTGGTGAGAGATCTGCGAGGAATCTACAGGAGAGCACCAGCTTACCTTCTGGGCGGAGCTCGCAACTTGCTGCGCTGCTGATCCGTCCATTTGGCCGATAACCAGAACGATTACCGAAGTGATCAAAGCGCCCATAACTGTCACTACATCGAATACGTTCCATCTCACGCGGATGAATGCGCGCAGGGATACGCCATACGCTCTGATAATGACATCACACAGGTATATCACCGTCAATCCGAGAAAAAGTCCGTCTAAAGAGCAATTTCAGTCAGACATCGGTAAGAATGAATTGGCGTTCAGATCTTACTGGCAACAGCATCGCTCATTATGCTTTCATCATAGTCTTGCATCCTATATAAGACACCGCTGCGTGAGCCCAACGAAATTCCCAAGCACCAAATCGATCTGACGGTACTGACATTAACAAAATCGTGTGCACAACATAGAGAGTGGTCAATGTACGAGCATAGATACCACGTTTCCGAATGGCAAATTCCCGACAGCGCCCGCGGAGCGTTGTCACTTGATGGCTTTGAAAAGGTCTGGTAGAAGGACTCTGCTGAAGCAGGAAAGCACGCAGCGATCGCCAAGCTAGCTGGGAAGGTACTAGAAGCGCAGTCCCATTCCGCTTGGCATACGCTGATATCAGGATACTTTGGTCAGAAGGATGAGCCTTCAGTTAGTGAGGACCGGCTGCAGCATTCGGTAATTTTACTCACGTCAAGAAAATGGAAAGGAGGACGGCGGCTCCGATAAGCTGAAAGACCAAGATGGGAATAGCGTTCTGAGGTGAGGCCTGATTCGACGCCTGCTGGTCTTCCCCTGATATATCCACTAGTGACTGAAGGACGTCTGTCCATCCTTCCAGCGATATGATCTCAATGAGAATCAAGAAGCTGCTTCGGAAACTGTCAAATGACCAGGAAGAACCCGTCGGATCGGGGTTCATCCAGACGGCAGGCACGAGATAGGGAGCAAAATCATTGTCGACGGGCGAGACAAAGTACTCGCCTTTACAGTCCCTGATACCAGTCGCACCCGGGTCTGTACACGAGTATAATCTATTCTGGAATAGAGTGGTCATCCAGGATGCAAAGGGTATGACCCAGAGGACGAGCAATACCGACGCATCTAACAGACTTCCGAAACTGAGCCATAAGACGTCATATGCGATTTTCCGCAGGTGTCGGGAGATACTTATCAGCCGGATAACTTTGGCAGCCATCAATGACCGGATGAACCGACTATTTGCCCCGGAAACGGATAGAACCGTGGCCGTGTTGGTAATGACGGAGACGAGAGCGAAGAGATCGAAGAGATTTCGAGGCGACTTGAGGTATCCGGTCGGAGTGAAAAACAGGCCGTCTGCCACGATCTTGATGAGGAATTCGACGAACCAAGCCGCCGCTATCGCAATGTCAAATAAATTGAACCATGTAAACAGCGTGGTGTAGGAGTGTTGCTCGTAGTACTTCGCCCGGTAAAGAGGCGTCGAAGTCGCTGCAACAGCAATAGAGGCGATGACGGTAAGGGAAATGATTGCCGCGAAGATAAGCTTCCGCCGTGGCGACGGTTTTCGACCGAATTGTCGTTCGCCGTACGAGGGATCGGCCAACGTTTGACAAAGCTTCCGGATTTTGGAATGCTGCCAGAAGAGACACAGCGACCGGTCGAAGGTTGGATGAGCTTGGATGAATGAGGCTTGAATTTTGCGTTTGATCTGTATTGCTTCGGCAACGACATCCACGCTGATCTCTGGGTTCCTCTCAATGAGAAGTTGTAGTCCAGGATCTTGGCTTAGATGGTAGCCTCCAGTAAGGCCAGGTGTGTTTCGTGACGAGGTGAAGATGTTGAGCCACGGCAGTAACTTCAGTGAGGTTGATCGTTCACTATTATATTCCTGATGCAGCAGTCCTCAGCCATCTCGTTGTTCAGATGTCGCTTTCGTGGCACTTACTTCAAGCCCGTTACCGATCATTTGAGCATCTGCTTCACGTGGCAGCATCGCTCTGGGCTTCGGTGTCATCCACCGGTACGGATTGTACCGCTCGAACCACTTGTCATGAAGGAGGAACGGCTTGTCCCTTTGAAGGTATATCCGTTGCTGTTCTTCACGTTTCGCTGCGTCCGATTTTTGGAACGATTCCGTGATCACAGAAACGAAGAGCTGGAATATGAGCCAATTGCCTACACAGAACCAAGAAGCGAGGAACAAGCAGGCTATTGTGCCTTGATGATAGGGGTGTTCGGCGTTGATAGTGTCGAAGAGGGGATCAGTCCAGTTCTCGCTGGTCATAATCTGAAAGGTTCCTAGAAAGGCATTCCACATGTCGCTCCAGTCAATGTTGATCGTTTCATCGTCGATGTCCCCGCGGAAAAGTTGTACCGCCTCATTTCAGCTGTTTATTAGCTCACGCCTGTAAGTGAACACGTAGGGTATCACTCACCATGAGTGCAGCAAGAAGATTCATCATCAACAGGAAAAGAATGACGTTTGTGATGCCGGAAAAATCGCCGAAGACATTGGCCTGTTGTGGGAAAGCCATGAAGAGTACGTCGCTTTAGTAAGCTTGCTGAGCCAATACGGACAGCGATCTTTCTACTCACAATGAGCGGTTTCATCCTTGGAAATAGTAAAACCACCCTATACCATCTCATCAAGACGAAAACGGCCAACCAAGGATAAGCGGCACTGCGTTGGATTACAGGCGGCAACAAAGCTGTAGTTGCCACAGCTATGAGCAGGTCGAAGCAATTGCGACCGCTTGCGAAGAACCTAGAACGCGGTTTGACTGTTCCCACGTATCGTATGATTAGGTCAACATCCAGCAAAATGGTTATCACCCAAGGAGCTATGTCGTAAGCTCGATTGGAACTCCGGTATGCGAGATCTTGGATAACAAGAGACAGTATGATTAGGGAAACCCAAAAGTACTCTAATTTCGGAAGGTGTTTCCTCAAGCCCGTAAGAGCCTCGTGCTGAATGCCTAGGTTATTGGGCCGTGATTGAACAGCTCTGCAACGGAGAGTTCATGATAAATCCGACTTGAGCTCTTGATAGAAACTGTACGCAGGAAATGTGGGACTGAACCACTTACAGAGACCCCCCAAACCCGCTTTGGCCCTTCTCACTTCTGATATCTTGGAAACTGCCGATGACGACAGCCACCACGAGAGCAACGAGCCAAAAGTTCAACAGCACTATCCCCAAAATCGAGAAAATGAAGGATGCGTAAAAGTCCGAATCGATCGTTTGGTAGAGGATCTATCAAGAAAGGATTCCCTTGTTCAGTATTTGTACCAGTGTTATGCGCATGACTGCCTTCTTACATCGCTCCAACCATTACCTAAAGCCGACTGGATTAGCACGGGGGAAACTACTCCACATGTGGAAGCCAACTTACTCGAGGCGATGATAAGACTTTGCAGTCCAGCTGTAAATATGGTGTCAAAGTTGCCGGTAAACTCGTCAATAACGTTTCGCATCTGTGATACATACTCACAGGATCAGTGAGACTACGTGCTACAATCTCTCAAGCCGTCTTACTTACTTGGCAGATCTGACCCACAGGGCAGATATACCCTTTTGCATATCGCATGTTGACACCGTCCCATTGTTTGTAGCCAACGGGGGACAGAGTGGCAGGATCAATGTAGCCGCCGCACTGATTGTTGAGGTCGATGACATTGGTTACGTTATGTGGGTCTGAAGGTATTTGCGTCAGGACCAAGGGTATTGTGATTATGGGAGAGTGCTCTACCTTCGAAAATGCAACTCCTCCTCATGGATCCATTGAAGCTAGACAAGCCGATGATGGAAAACAAGAGGCCGACGAAACTAAGAAAGAATGACAATCGCGCCAAAACGGGCCCGGCTCTTTTTAGGGATTGCAAAACGGTCTGGTACAGGAGATATCTATGCATCAGCGGGCATTTTATACGATAGGCTATCAAAATCGCCTTAGTACGCACGGAAGTCCCTCCAGTTATCAATATTAATCGAGCCACTCGGAGGATACTAAGGGCCCGAAAAATGAAGATATGCCGAGTGGGAGTGCTCTCTTGCCCCGTCACAGCCAGTGTAAAAGTGATCCAGAAAGATATTATGGACACCAAATCGACTCGGCTATTTGCCACAAATGTTCAACTCGGTTATAATCTATCACGCGGGACTCACTTACTGCCATGAGTGACGAAGATAAGGTCGAGAAAACAGAGCCATCGCTCTTTGTCTTTGAATCGCTTTTTCAAATGGCAGTTCTTTGATGAAGATGGACCTTCCCTTACTGCTCGACTCGGTGGCACGCCTCGAGCTTTGTGCCCTCCACGCCTGCTGTGCATGAAGCTGTGCATGAAGCTGTGCATGTACCGATTTGCCTTCGCTCGCGGCCACGGGACTTTGATCACTCCATGCAGCCGAACTGGTCATGCGAGCTCTAGTCTCTTTGAGCCGCATTGACAAGATCTGTTGTTGAGATAGGAGCATTTTGTTTCCAGATACGTCCGTAAGTGACACCAGTTGAGGATCAAAGAGAAGGCCCGTCGCTGTCATACGGATGAGAGCCTCAACGCTGATCGAGAGGATAGCGAGTTACAGAATCTCCAGGAATTCATCAGGCGGTTTGGGTTGACTTACATGTAGATAACAAAAATCGCGAATAAAGCCGCATCTTTCCACGTTTGAAAATAACCATCGTCTTCTCGTGGACGGTACAAGGCGGGCTTTGCTTGCAAGACAAGAACCACTCCATGAAACAAAATTATCATCAAAATCGTCGGTTCAAATACGCTATTACAGACACCTCACAATTAGATATGTGCATGGATGACCCAAAGGAAAACATACCGATTCCGTATCAAAGTGTTGCAAGCTTTCCGTATACGACTGTCCGGGCCAAAAAGACCCAATGTCTTACCTTCATTGCTAGGCGTCTGAGGGCTGATAAGGTCGACCTGAGGCGGTTCTTGCACGACACCGATACTGAAACTGCCGACAGGCGGTCGCTGTATCTGAGGCTCCGGGGTAGCGCGCTGGGTCGAACTATTGTCTTGTCGAGTTATCGCAGCTCTTCCATTCGCATCGGAATCCAAGGAAGCAAGCTGGCTCGTCTCCTCGACAACCTCGAGGCTGTCACTATCGCTTTCTGATTGAACGTCCCCTTCCTCGATCGTGTTGAATGGCATGCTCTCCTCCTCATCTTCGTCCGCGTTGATGTTGACGACTCTTTTACTCATCTGTCTGACCAGATCTCCTGCTCGATCCTGCAGGCTTCGTCTCCGTGAAGAAAGCGCTCCATCTTCCCGCATGCCCAGACCGGTTGTCCTTATCGATGGATACCTTGTTCTACGGGAAGACGACTGCGATTTGCGCATCCCGTTGGGAGTACTCGAGCTCTCGAATGCCGGTAAACGAATTTCATTATGGTGACGGGACTGAAGTGGCAGACTATCAAGCTCGTGATATTCCCCTTCTGAATCAGTCTGTTGACTATCTGATGCCGAACCGTGCGAGGCGAGAAAATCCTTGACTGTCCCATTACTGTCGGATTGGATTGAATGTTGGCTGCCGCCCGGTCCGCCTTTAGGAGCTGGAAAAGGGTTCGGATGCACATGGTGTTTAACTTCCACAGGCGACAGGATAACATCGGTGAACAATCCGGCTTCGATGTTGACCTTAGCGCTGGAAGATGCCCGAGCCTGTGAATGTCGGTTTCGAACGCTCGTACTGAGGTCTAGTGCAGGAATTCGCTGCCGTGTCCCTTTGGGCGTTATTTGCTCCTCCTCGTCGACATTCCAGCTATATCGCCGTCTTGCGGTAGATGCGCTCACAGGTGCCGCTGAACTGAGAGGACTTTCCACGACGGGGTTGTCGAGTAGACGAGAGGTCGATCCCGGTATCGTCGTTGCCAGCGAGGTGGTTTCCTCTGCAGCACCACTTGATGATGATGCCGATAATGCAGCGCCAGAGTTATTCGACCACGTTCGTTCCATTTCCGAGGAATCCTAGTGATATTGAACGACGGTAGCAACCCATTCGTAGGGAGCCGTCAATGGTGACGCTGAACGACAGACGTCTAGTTACCTAATAGCATCAATCATAGAAAAGAGTGGAGATGGATTGCTGTGTCGTCGCGTAGTCTACATAGTATATCGATCACCCCGGCCAGCTCCGCAGGCAATTCGGCCGCAGGAGATCCGTAGTAGATCCTCCTCCTCCGTTCCTTGGGGAGCAGAGACTGGTTGTCGAAGGGTGCGGTGACGAGATAAGCTGGACAAAGGAACGTTACAAAGGGAGTCTAGCGCATATGTTACTGCTTCGCTTAAATCTATACAAACTTCATCCACTATATGGCGCCAATGACGAGAGAGCAGGCAGCCTCTTGCTCCGCACGGACACCCAGCTCCAACGTTACACCCGCTCCAGACTGGAAAGTCATTCGACATCGAGCCAATACCTTTCCACCACCTCCGCACAGAATACCAGATAGGTTGAGCGTATGCACACTGGTTGACGCCGGGTGTTCTGTGCCACCAAGGGGGTCCATATTGAGCACTGTCAAAGACAGTCATGTTAGTGGCTTCCAAGAAAACTTGTTTACTAGAACTTACCTTCGATCAAAGATTCACAAGCCGCTGGAGAATTGACCAGACACAGAAGTGTCAGCTTGGAATCTCGATCATTACCCGACACGACTTACCTTTGAGACTCTCAGATGAAGATAGCGCAAAGGTCTCTGTCGAGGTAGCACCACCCTTAAGCCTCTCCCATTCACTTGAGAATGTGACGTAGTTGGGGGAGATGTACTGCAGCGACAAGTTAGATTAGCCTCCATTCAACGCATAAAACGTCAGACGAGATTCACGCACATCTCCAGCGCCCAAATCGAGCTCTTCAACCTGGTATTCATCATCGTAACCTTCCTCTTCGGGCTCCCCGCTCGTCGGGTCGACCTCCTTGCTGACAAACTTCAAAGTGCAGCCAAAGGCACCGATGGCGTACTCTGCCGGATCGTTTCTAGTGAAAGAAACATAAACGACACCGGGCACGTCGCTGGTCAATGCAGGGTATGGAATGATGAAATCCTCGGTTAGAGGGGTGTCCTCCGAAGGTGTCATAATGACAGATACGTTCTCGAGGACAGTATCCGGAAGAGTGTTGGTGATGTTGAACTATGAAGATTTAGGTGATAAGATACCCGCTTGAGATACCTCGGGCTGGAGGATTACATACCTGGAAAACGATATGCTCCTTGTAGATGTGCTTGACAGCGGTGACAACGTATTCAGTTTCACTTTCAGTCAAAGCAATCGGCTTGGTGCTGCTTCGCAAGACTGGGCCATATGTTTGCAACTCGGGTACAGCCTCGAGCTGGGCGGTGTACAAGGATTGAATAGCATCAGCAGATGACGGCTGGGCACTGTCAATTTGCGGCAGAGGTGAAGACGAGGCGATGTCCAGAGGAGCTTGACCTAAAACGCGACGAATAATACGTATGGTGAGTGAAGCGTCGAAATGGACAGTTCGAGACATTGCTTACGAGGAACGGCAGCAGCGGCCTGTTCTCGGCTGATTTTTGGTATCGAGGAAGTGTCAAATGCTTGTTCCTGCTGTTCAGGCGTTTTCAAGTATGACATGAGAGCAGATTCCAGGTTCGCCAATGGGAAAGATGAATCTAGAAAGATTACGGCTATTTAGCTCTTTCCTCATCACCCCATTAGATATGTACACATACCGTTGCGGATATACGTGTCGGCGAGTGATTCATCCTCAAGTGCTTTGAGGTACATGGCAGCTCGGTCACGGACTTCATCGTCGACATCATCGAGACATCTACAAGAAACGCAAGATATGTCAGTGTCGAACCATTGCAAACCGAGACGGAGATGCAACACATACCTGCGCAATAAGACATTGACACTCTTGGTGATAGTAGGGTCTTCCACTGAAACTCCAAACTTGGCCAAACTGGAGACCGCTGCAGCTCGCACGACCGCATTTTCAAGGACCACACGGTTGTAGATGTATCGGATGAACTTTGTGGGTTGTTTGGTTTTCGGGCCTTCCAGTCCAAGCAGGTGCAGAATCTGGACAGAGAGCTTGGTGAACTCGCAATCCTCGATGAATTCACAAAGATGAGCCAAGGCTATTCAAGGGAAGAATGAGCGTGCGAAACCACGTTTTTGCTGTTGCTTTTGCTTTTGCTTACCGGCCTCCTTGCACTCGCCAATGTATTTGATCATGTCAAAGATGGCATCTACGACCGCACGTTTGAAATCATAGCCACCTTCATCACGCAGAACACCCGACAAGAATGACAGCATGACGGCCTGCTTTGTTGGGAATTTGAGGCAGAGCGACCGGATGGCGTCCACAACGATAATCTTGAACTCGTCTGTGATTTCGGTCATGAATCCAGAAATCTGCTTCATCAACCTGTCAACGGAAGCTTCGTTTCCAGTCTTGAGGAGGGTAGTGATCGCATATGTGGCGATACTTCGGTTGGAATCCGTGATCAGGTTTTCAATGTCGAGGTTGCAACCGGCAACGGCGCCAGGGTGACTCTGGGCCAGCTTGTTGAGTGACCGGATGGCAGCGAATTTGAGGACGGGCTTTGGCGAGGATAGAAACAGCTGTAGGACTGTGACAGGCCGCAATGAGCGAAAAGTCGTGTCAAATACCCATGGCTACTTGACACTTACCAGCAACCGGTCGGTACAAAGTGGCCTGGTCAATGATCTTGACTTCGGTCAAGGCTCGGGCAGCTTCGATGTTGACCATATCCGACTTGTGTCGCAAAAGTCCATCCAAGAATTCGTACATTTGCTTGTAGACGCTGTAAACAAGGTTGAAAACCATCAGCTCTTGCGTCCGTCGCGGTCAACTCGAATGCGCTTACTTAGGGTCCTCTTCCATAACTTTGCTAGCGTATCGAATCAGCATGACAAGGGCCATAGGATTCTTGAGGACGCCTGAACTGCCTTTTCCACTGCCGCCGAATTGCTGGATCATCTTGGTGACAGCCATCCTGTCCTTTTCCCTGATGAGGTACAGCAGTCCAAGAGCATGGTACTGCATGATGTAGCTGGTGCTGGGGATGGCCTGGTAACCTGGTTGTTGTGCAGAAGTTCCGCTACCAAAGTAATTGGAGGCAGCACCGTACAAGCCGCCGGCCGATCCTGCCTTTCCGTTGGCCGCTTCTTGAGTTTCATTTGCCCATCGACGAATAACGTCTTTGGCAACAGGATGCAGGTGGTAAGCGGATACCATAGCAGCCGAAGAGATAGAGGGGTTTTTATCAACGATGGCAGACTTGAAGAATCGTTCCACGGAAACAACGGAGGATGCCTATGAGATGTGACGTTTCGTTTGGTGCATGTCTTACGAGGAAATTGGGTGATTGAGTAGCTTGTACTTACGTCGATAATCCTCGCAAGGGCTCTGATGGCATTCGGTCGATAGATCACCTCCAAGTTGGGTTGCATATCCTTCATGATCGAAGAAGTAACCATGATCACGTCCTCAGCAACGCTAGACAGCTCTTTAATCACGAGATACACCATTTGTCGGAGAGAGCTCTGTGAGAATGTGGGAGACACCAGGACTGTTAGCGGATCCATTTCGAGAATACGAAGACTTTCGGGACTCACATCTTTGTGCTGGAACAACTTGGTGACGCCAAAGAACAATGTTGTGGCTTCCTGAGTAGTGAACGTTTCGCCAACATAGAGTAGGAACACAATCCTCGTCAATAAAGCTCTACATTTCCGAGGTGAGATGGGCGATTCATTGAACACTCGAGCCTCCTGGATGACGATGGCCTTGTCGTGATAGAAAGCTGTATTGCAGAAGAATGACAATCAATACGAGGGTAGGGACGATAGCTCGAATTCACTTACCCATTCCACCCAGCTCCTCGTCCTTTTTGAACGACATCTTGACTGTAGGATTCCTCAAAGATGTATTTTGGCCTACTGCGTTTCAGAGAGTCTGTATCACTGAGTGATGTCTTGTAGACAGCCGTTGGTGTATACATCAAGGTGGTAGTGGCATGATATGATGAATCCAACACCTCGTTGTCCACGTCGCGCAGCGCGGTAGCGATCGCGAAACAAGAACAACTCTCGCCGGGTGGGCATGTCCAGACAAACCAGCGACAAACCCCTCCCGATACCAATATACCAATGAACGCCCCCACCCAGCTGGACGAAGAGAATCGCATCCTCCATATTATACTGTACGCCACTTCCCCCTCTTTCCTGTCCCTGCATTCACGCTGGAAGCTTGTGACATATGGCGAGGCCAAGTTACCAAAGCTTTACACAGGTGACCTCTTCCGCACGTCCTTAGTCCCTAGCGGTATTTAGTGGTGTTATGTACTTTTGAAAATATTATGTCCGCCCGCCGCCCGGCTCTGATATCCCAACACGATGGAAACGTGCTGCAGTACAGGCTAAGAGTTGCATTAGGTCACACAAACACGAATCATGGCTGGAGGAGCTTCAGAGCATGATATTCCGGTCAGGATGAATCTGCTAGGAGCTGAAACTCTGTGTACTAGTGGACATAAAGAGCATTCTATCCGACACATCGGCTGTGATCAGCCCCCACCAACGATACAACCGACGCAGTATCTCCTTCGTGATCCACTCCCGACTTTCCTATAAGAGCCCGTGTGAGATACAACTCAGCCCTGTACACCTTTTCTCTTGTTTTATGCTGGATTTTGGGATTTTTCGCAAAGACTGCAATTTCATTCGAAACACCGGAAAGAATGTAGCCCTCTACGCATACCGTTGATTGCTTGAAGTCAAGCGTCGCAATCGAAAATGAGGTCGTCTGTATCCATCGATACCCTTGTGACGACGTTGACATTTGGGTGGTGCCTCCCGTGAGCCGTCGTCTCCGAAACGCGGTGGCCGTTAGAGTCCTGTTGCTGTGCACCGCGAGAGCCGTTGTGAGGGTGGGCTACATGTTGCTGGGATGAGTACCTTTGATATCCGCAGGTGATATGAGCTTGGCTTTCGGTATCGGAAGAGTCTGGTTCCAGTCCAAAATAGTCCTGCGACGGAGTAGCAGACAAAGTCAGCTTCCTGCAATGCATGGCCTCGAACACTAGAGCGTACGTCTTGGTACTGTTCCTGTGGCGTCAAGACCTCTCTGACCCTCTCACAAGCGTCCCAGACTCCTTTGTAGGGTACCTTGAGTTCGATGCAGGCAGTGCACACTGCCAAAAGGTATAGTGAACGGGACGCAGTATGTTTTCGGTAAGGCACGCTTACCTTGAAGTGACAGATGCCTAGTCGCAGGTTCGAGCCATGTAGCTTTCTAGGGTGTAGTATAGTGGATGAGACGTTTGTCGCTGCAAGCGGCGGGCCGATCAACTCACGTAAAAATCGATGACCTGGTTGGCTACCTTGGAGAACGATACTTCCCATTGATGGCTGTCGAAGAGAGAGTCGATTCCGCTGCCATTGTCTGATCATTGAGTAAGAATTGCAGCTCACCATTTCCTTTGCAACTCGAACCCGTCTTCATGCCAGCCGCTTTCAATATTTCGCAACTCTTGCAAAGAATCCATCAACGCGGACCTGATCTCGGCATTGCTTTCCGCATTCGTATCGTCCCATTGCTTGTTGTTGTCACGATATCGATGATCGTCGGCAGGAACGGAATACGGCGACATACCCGGTCGGTGATCCGTCCAGTGAAGAGCCAGAGCTGCAGATTTCAAAGAGTCACGAAACCTGGTAGGAAACCCTTTCGGACAGCGAGGACTTTCACAGTCGGTGAGTTCGAAGGATGTCGAGCTGCCACTAAGAGGTGGTGTTTCCTTTGAGGATAGGTCGAGCTGATGACTGTTATAACGATTGACACTCGACCGAAAGTTGCGCATCAACAAGTCGTGGCCATCGACCGCGCTTGTTGGCGATGTGTCGATTCGGTAAGTGCTTGAACAAGGTTGAGGATCGAAATCAACCTGTCGAACGGCGAAGGCGGTGTTTAGATCAGCAGGCTTGGTCGAGATGACCAGGAGACGTTCGAAGGATTCACAAGCGGAGGGGGCCATCGGTGGACGATTCGGCAAGATGTGTTTGGAAGGCGAGAGATTGTCGACGTTGTTGATGATCCAGCGGTGCCGAAGCTGCGTGGTAGACAAGCAAGACACCACTCGAATGCGACCGATACTGAGCACGACAAACTGGCAAGGGATTGGTGGCCTATGATGGCGTAAAAGAGCCGCTCCTCTTATAGGTGAGCGGTGTTTGATGATAAATGGCTGAGCACGCTGCAAAGCGAATAAAACGAAAATGCGTTCAATGGGCGAAAGGGAAGCGTCTGGCGATGCGATGTTGTAAGGATTATGCGATCATTTCGAGATAAAGAAGAGTGCGAAGCGAATCGATTCTGCTCGCAGCCGCAGTGTATTGTCCAACAAAGTAAAGGGCACCGGACAGCTGTTGAAGACACGACGATTGCGTGCTCTGATTTCCCATTTTCAGCCAGGCGATCCCAAGGAGGTCATGTCAGACAGTGGTCTCAAGGGATGAATGTGATGTAGAAAGGGGTAAATAGATGCCGGACTCACCGACAGTGATGCATCACCTGGTTGACTGTATGGAGCTACTCGATGGATGCGGCGGAGCACCTCATGATATACTTCAGGACAATGCTCCGGAATCGGGCGACTCCTTGTGGATGATGATGATCTGGGATTTGCCCACGGGAAAAATCAGCGTTGTTACGTTGTTGTACAAGCTTCGTAGAGCGGAATGGAGGAGACGCGACGCTTCAGGCGATTAGACGGGGTATGGGGCTATGAACAAAGACAAAGCACTCACGAGTTGAAAACAGAGATTTACGAAAATTACGAGAGCCAAAGGGGGAAAATGGATCGTCGTATCGTGTCACGTCATATGTCGAAGCTCCTCTGTGTGCGCCGGCGAGGAGTGTCTTACCATGATACGTCCTGGCTCTTATGCGATGGACCTCGATAATACCATCGTTCTGCTCCCACACCTGCAGCGACTGCTCTCTCTGGCCGTCAATATTTGGTCCGAGTTGAGAAGTTGGAGCCGTGTATCGAGAAGGTGGAAGACGCTGCACCAACGCTGCTACCAGAACATTTCCAGAGGGCTTCGATATGCGTCAGAAATTTTCGACGCAACCACCACGCAAGCAGCTAACGCGCCAGACGCTGTTTTTCGCGTTTCAGGATTTATCCGAGAGAACAATGAGTGGAACAACAATTTTGATGAAACAGCATTATGGAAATTCAATAGAAGATACTGTAGCTGACCTTTTATTCCCAGATCAGCCCAGGATGACGAGCCTGCCAAAAGCCCGGCTGAAGACCTTGGCGCAGACGCAAACCTCTATCGCCACGGACTCCACAACCGCTGTGTTTCCACGACGAACATCCACGTATCAACCAGTAACCTTTCTTCTTGACACTGCTAGCCAGCTTGCTAGCCACGCCCCGAGAGCTGCTGGAGGATTTGCCGCCTACCGTTTGTGATAGAAGACGTCGAGCCGAGAGCCGGCACGAGTCAAGTGAGGCGGTGTCGGTAGACTCAGGGCTTCCGATGTTGACAGCAAATCACCCTATTTCCTGCCATCTAGTCATTCCTTCAAGTAAATGCCTCCGACAGACAGAGTGCGAAGATCTATCCTCCCACCGACCTCGGCGCCTTTGAAATGAGGCTTGAGACTATGCATATCAGGCATGCATTTGACACCCAAATTCGTATTTGACGAACGAAAGGTACCGATATATCATGCACATATCGAGCTGTGCTGCGCTGGGTAATCACGAGTACCGCCGACCAGGAAACGGAGTACCGTTCATTCAGCGCGTACACCATGAAGCACAATCGCGAATCACCAGCTAGCTGGAAGGCTACGGACTCTTCCGGATAGCAACGCGAATAAGATCACCCAGACGTGACCAGATCCTCCTGACTCTATTCGCGAGTAATACGATTGCCGTTTCATCTGATCGCAACCATCGAGCTAAGATACAAAATAAAAGTAATGTACCGACTGTAAATCCCCCACATCAAGCCCCTAGTCTCTGCTTGACCACCCCGATAGCTTGTCCTCTCTGATCCAACGAGACATTTGGGTTTCGCGAAAGCGTGTAGTCCGCTTGTAGGACTGCAAACTGGTGGATTTGCTGGCGTGGCGTTGTTCTGGTCAAGGACTGCGGTACAACAGGTGATGGTGGAAGAAGATCGAGGTTGGTGATTGACGTGTCTGAAAAACGCAAGGTCACTCTGTGAGATTCGTTCACCCTTTCGCTCCTTAATACCTGTGCACGTACGCTTGCTCGCACCTTCTCCTCCGCTCAGATTCAGCCCCTCGAAAACTTCATTTCCCACACCGCTTTGCTCGCTCAACATCGAGGAATCTCCAAACAATTCTTCAACCGTCGGTGCGGCCCGTACGACAGGCGCTGATTCCGCTTTACGTGCTGGAGCATCGACCGAGTATGCTGTTGGTCCTCTGGCCTGTGATCGGGGTGCTCGCTCCTGTTGCGGTTTGCGTGATGATTCTGCCCGAGGACTGCTGTTCCTATCGCCTCGAGCCTGCCGAGGTTCACTGTTCTCTCCCGTTTGGCTCTGAGCTCGTGGAATTTTGCTTTGCCTTTGTCCACCTTCTGTGCGTGGTCTTTTTCCCTCAACTTGTGCCTCTGTCTTTTTTGTCCAGCTGTTTTCGTTTGAACGCAGCGCCCTCTCTGGACGGGGAAGTCGGATGTTCTGGAGCAGTGCATATGGGTCGCTGGGTGGGGAAGACTGATAGCCGCCTTTTCCATAACCTTGTGAGGTCCCTGAGGAGCGTCTGTTGAATTGTTTCGGCTGCTTCTTTTCAGTCTGTTCGTGACCACCTAAAAACATCCTATATTAGCGTGTTTCTTCAGACATGCCATTATACTATGCGCGCTTACTCTTCGAACTCATTCCCGGGATATTCAATTCAGGTGGAATCTCCAGCAGTAGCTCCTGCATCCTACTCAATTTGGATCCCGAGTTATCCTCCGCCTGGTCGGCAAGTCGTGCGGCAGTGGATGACAGCGCTCGACTGTTATTCGCTTGAGCTGCAAATTGGGCACAGCCTCGCTGCGAGGCTTGCCTGATGAGACTACACGATGACTTGAGCATTGTAGTGTGATTGTCGGGAAGCTGCGTTCTATGTGACAATGACGGATTACTCGTGTGAAGTTGACATAGGTATCAGTTGCAACCAACTTTTCTGGCTTTACGGGATGCGCTTAATGTCATGTCCACCGTGTGAAGGACAGGAAGAGGCGCAACATGAGCAAGCACAACAGGGCGATCGACAGTGTCTGATACACACTTCTTGTGAATAATGGTGTGTTCACAACTCAAGTTCCGTGTCGCTTCTTGTCACCCACCGTTCGCCAAAAGCACTTGACTGGGCTCAAACTGCGGCTCCATATCCCATTCCTTCGTTTGCTTCAGAAAACCCCGTTTGCTCAGAATACAACAAAACGGCAAAAATCGACGCGTAGATCTCCCAATAAAGCTTTCATCCATCGCCCAAGATGTCTATGGAAGATTATGATGGTGCGTACCGATGCTAGAAGTGAGACCTGCTCATCTGCTCAAACAGCTTGTCTCCTACCGCACAGAATTCGGAAACTACATCGGTGGAGATTTGGACTCGGACGATGAAGACAATGAAGTCGAACAACAGAATACCGACCAAGCCGCGCCCGGGACGGGTTTTGGAGCACCGCTAGAGGGATACGATGATCACGATATGGATGGAGATGCGGATACGATGGATGCCGATGGCGATGTCGGGACGCAGGTTGCCTTACCAGGCACCGGCACTAGTGAGTCTTTGCTCAAACGCGCTCAGTTCCTTTATCTAGACAGGGCTGATACTTGGTTCGGTGACAGCTCCTCGAAATCAAATCGTCTTGCACGAGGACAAAAAGTACTACCCGACAGCGGAGGAAACATATGGCGCGGATGTCGAAACTCTAGTACAGGAAGAGGATGCGCAGCTATTGACGGAACCCATCGTGCAGCCGATCAAGGTCAGGAAGTTTATGGCGGAAGAGAAGGATATGCCCGTGACCAGGTTCGATCGTGGGTGAGTTGCTCAAAGGCTCGGCATTATTCAGTGCACGGGACGCAGATTCGCAGATGGCTGCCTCTGGACTTGTTCCCGAGGAAACAATGCAGTGCAGCTGATCCATGCATGTTTCTGGCGACCTTAGATTTATGCTCGATATGATGGACCATCCGTCTATGATCAGGAACGTTGTAATAGCGGGTCATCTTCATCACGGCAAGACATCGCTTATGGACACCCTCGTACTGGAAACACATCAGTTG
Organism: Naganishia vaughanmartiniae; assembly: GCA_030039245.1. Lineage (NCBI taxonomy): Eukaryota > Fungi > Basidiomycota > Tremellomycetes > Filobasidiales > Filobasidiaceae > Naganishia > Naganishia vaughanmartiniae. Next base: position 685,084 of record JASBWU010000004.1, on the reverse strand, counting down.
ACGTGGGATGCCGATGCACCTGTGAGCGGCAGACATCATTTTCCCGATGGATCCCGCGCACTGACGTCTCTTGACTATAGATCCGATACACTGACACCCACGTTCTCTCTCGAGATCGAGGCATTTCCATCAAATCCTCCGCCATGTCTCTGGTTCTGCAAAACTCACGTGGAAAATCACACCTTGTTAACCTGATCGATACACCCGGCCATGTCAACTTTGTGGATGAAGTCGCATCTTGCGCACGATTGGCGGATGGTATTGTCTTGGTGGTCGACGTAGTCGAGGGTGTGAGTTTATTCGCTACGATACATCTGCCGCGAGGCTGATTGATGTTGCTCAATAGGTCATGTCCAACACGGAAGCCATCATCAAACACGCCCTGCAGGAGGGGCTACCGCTTGTCCTGGTCGTCAACAAGATGGACAGGCTTATTTTGGAACTGAGATTACCGCCAAGCGAGGCCTTCTTCAAGATCAAACATACTATTGAAGAGGTCAATTCCATTATCGCGTGAGCAATGACGATCGTTCTCGCCTGTTGTGATATAATGCTGATACTCCTGGAATTGTAGCGCTATCAACCCCGATGAGAGCTTGCGATTATCACCCGAGCGAGGAAATGTAGCCTTCGCGTCGGCACAGATGGGATGGGTGTTTACCCTGAGGTCGTTTGCGCAGATGTACAGCGATACCTATGGTGAGTCGATTGAATCGCTATTCTGGACCTGTACTCACGCTCGTGTATGTTCAGGTGCTGTGGATATCGATGAGCTCGCACCCAGGTTGTGGGGTAACATCTACTTTAACGAGGAGACGAGAAAGTTTAGCAAGAAGCCGGCCGATCCGGAAACCAAACGATCGTTTGTTCATTTCATTCTGGAGCCCCTGTACAAGCTGTATACCCAAGTAAGAGTCTTCCCTACGCCGTTGACGCATTTACACTGACATGTAATACTGCCATCTAGGTCATGAGCGAGGAAACAGAAACCTTGAAAAAGACGCTGGCAAAGCTAAACATCACGCTAAAACCCGCTTGTTACAAAATGGATGTCCGCCCTTTGCTCAAGGTCGTATTGGAAGCGTTCTTCGGCCCAACACGTGCCTTGGTTGACTTGATCACGGAAAAGATCCCCTCGCCTGTAGAAGCTGCGGCATCTCTCGTAAGTACTGTTCGTCTGATCGATTGGGTGTTTCAGGAGCTCACACCTGGTCGAACGGTTAGATTGCCCGGTCCTATACCGGCCCAATGACCAGCGACTTAGCTCAATCGATGCAAAAATGCGATCCAGAGGGACCAGCAATCGTACACGTATCCAAGCTGTACCATACAGCCGACGCGCAAACCTTCCGTGCTTTCGGTCGTGTTATGAGCGGAACTATCCGACAAGGTCAACTTGTCAAGGTGCTAGGAGAAGGATATTCACCAGATGACGAGGAGGACATGGTAACTCAGTCGATTGACAACATATGGCTGAACGAATCGAGGTTGGTCTATGAATTCTTGACGGGTCCAGTCTCAGAATCATTGCTGATAGCATGATACCCTTCCAGATACGTAGTCGAGACGGATCATGCATCGGCCGGTAACTTGGTCTTGCTGGGAGGTGTCGACGCGTCCATCTCAAAAACAGCGACGATAGTAGCTCGAGATGTCGACGAAGAACTTTACATCTTCCGGCCTATCAGACATATGACACAATCCGTACTCAAGATCGCTGTCGAACCTATCTCGCCATCAGAGCTTCCGAAAATGCTCGACGGCCTGCGAAAAGTGAACAAATCATACCCATTGGTAACAACAAAAGTAGAAGAGTCCGGCGAGCATATTATTCTTGGTACCGGAGAGCTGTATCTCGACTGCGTAATGCACGATCTCAGGAGGCTGTTCTCCGAAATCGAGATCAAGGTCTCGGATCCTGTCGTCAAATTCTGTGAAACCGTGGTGGAAACTTCGGCATTAAAGTGTTATGCCGATACGCCGAACAAGAAGTAAGCTCGCTCTTTTCGTCGTTTCGGGCGCGTCCATGTTGACACCGCACTCTTAGAAATCGAATCACTATGATTGCTGAACCATTAGAAAGGGGCCTTGCCGAGGAAATCGAAAAGGGCAAAGTCACAATGAAGATGACGAACAAGGAACGAGGAAAGTTCTTCGAAACTAATTATCAGTGGGATCTTTTGGCTTCAAGAAATATTTGGGCGTTTGGTCCGGAAGAGCAGGGTCCGAATATCCTGGTCAACGATACTTTGCCCTCGGAAGTAGACACCAAAATGTTGACAAGCGTCAAGGAGAGTATCAAGCAGGGTTTCCAGTGGGGTGCACGTGAAGGTCCTTTGTGTGATGAACGTGAGTTGCTCAAGTTTTCGGTCGCCCTCGTGAAGTCTAACTCAAGTCGAACATCTTTTAGCTATTCGTGGGGTCAAATTCAGAATATTGGATGCCTCTGTGGCCCCAGAACCAATCTTCCGTGGTGGAGGTCAGGTTATTCCGACAGCCAGACGAGTCTGTTACTCCAGTTTCCTGATGGTGAGTTCCTTACTTCATATGGTTGTCAGAATGACTGATTTCATTTCGATATTCAGGCAACGCCAAGATTACTGGAACCCGTGTACTACGTTGAGGTTCAAGCGCCAGCAGATTGTGTGGCTGCGGTTTACACCGTTCTCGCCAGACGGCGAGGTCACGTCACCAAAGATACACCAAAACCCGGGTCGCCGCTGTACACGGTGCAAGCCTTTATCCCTGTCCTGGACGCCAACGGGTTCGAAACGGATCTTCGGATGGCCACTCAAGGCCAAGCATTCTGTCAGATGCACTTTGATCACTGGAGTGTTGTACCTGGTAAGCCTTTCGTATTGTGACCTGTCTGAACACCGACTCACCCTGCATGTACAGGTGATCCCACGGATACCTCGATCAAGCTGCGACCTCTTGAGCCCGCTTCTGGTCAAGCTTTGGCTCGAGATCTGGTTCTGAAGACACGTCGTCGAAAGGGTCTGTCCGACAGCATCGCTGTCAGCAAATATTTGGAGGATGAGGTTAGTTGGTTCGCTGTCTTGAAAACGTATCTCTCGCTAATTTGGTCCCGACCCCATAGACGATCATTGCTATCAGCGCGAGTGGCAATGCTGATCTTTTGGGATAGAACCTGGCACATGGCCAGTGGCGCACGAAAAGCAGTTGCCTCGCTGCAGTAAACTTGAGGCGCCTTGTTGTAGCCAGTCTTTTGCATAGTAAAGCATCAATGACAATCATGATATAATCGCAACGACGTTGCAGACGCGTCAGGTTCGCTCGCTCATGAACGTTGAGCCAGAACGATGTGGAAAGTCTCGACGCCTGTCAATACAATGGTTCGGCCGTCGGTTGGGCTCTCCGACAGCCGACAGCCTAGACGATTAGGACACGCGCGATGTCTTCATCTATTACGGACCTTAGAGGAAGCAAGCCTAGATGTCAAATCATAGATTGAGACTCAAGTCTACCGCGTTACCAGCTATTGAAGAACTTTGCGGGGTCATCACCCTATGCATCTGCAATCCAACTTTAACAACTCCGAAGAAGCAACTGGGACCCAAAGAATATACCGCACCGGCAGGCGGGCATTACTGGCTATCGTCTATCTATCCCCTTACACGAGCATCCTAGGCTGAGCTACCGATATTACAACTTGGCCTTGATCTGCTTTTCAACATTTGGCGGACCGAGCGGCAGATTTAACAATGAGCGCCATAGTTGTTCTCCAAGAATGCCTGGTTTCTCCTGCGTAACCTGTGAAATTGATGAAGAGAATAGTATGGGTAAGAGAAAGGGGCAAGGATGTGGAGTAGGTACACATACGAGATGACTAGCTTCGGTCAGAATGATGTTTTCTGTGGTAGGTGGTCGCCAGACGATCAAGCGAGTCCTCTCCTCTCCGCCAGTACTATAAGCGTATGGAAGGCGTGGAATGAGCAAGTGTCGGACAGCGCCCGGACCGGCCATTTGATACTTACGCAGACGGGTCACCAGCCATCACGAACCGAACCTTCATATTCTTATCCAAAAACGGCAACTTGTCGTAACCCGCCTGAATCCCATGCCAGTCCGTGAACACGGCGGCTTCAGCCCATCGTGGACAAGCGAGTGTCACGGGAACATTTGGGTCTTCTGTGTCGATCGACGGCGAAGGGTCTACGTTGACGAGTCCGTGAGAGATAAGGACGTCAAAGATGGTGGGATGCCAAGCTTGGAAGTAGGGAGATCGCAGAAGGTCCCGTCGCGCTTGCGTACTGTTAACACATCCCCACACATTTGCCTTCAGTCCTCAGGAATGAATTTAGTAACACTGATAGGTGGCTTACCGACTTTCCCAGACGTTCCTCCGGCCTACACTGATTTTAGCCAGTGTAGGTCCATACTTGGCGTCAATAACCATATCAATAGGTCTGGTCATCGGATCCACTAGGAAAAGATTTTCAAAGAGTCCCGGGACTGCATGTGCTGCTTGAGAGCTTCCAAAGCGTAACGAAGCAGTGGTGAGTTTCTTTGGGACAGACTGCGATGTTTGGAAGCCGACAAGACTCACATGGTGTTTCCGCCGATCGAGTGTCCGATACCGATGAGTTTCCTGTTCCTTGTCGTGTTGTTCGTCGAATATTCGAGAGCTTCGGGAATGGTAGCGCCAACATCAGGCAGACAATGCTGAACGAGTGACAAGATGTCTCTCGACTTTCCCGAGAGAAATTTACTACGTCAGACCGACAAAGACAAGTAGTCGCGACGGATCAACTCACGCAATCAGCCCATGAAGCAACCGGGCCTATCCTCCCGCCATTCAAACGGAACGACTCTCCCTGGTTTGCGAAATCCAACGCCCAAATTTCATCCACTGCGATTTGCGTGCCGCCCGGTTTGGAGTTGTGAGCGAGAAACTCGCGAAGTGTCTCCTCCCACATTTCCTTGTGGAAACCGTTTGCATGACAGACGATGAGGGTGACTCCCGCGTCGTCGGATGTAGAGGTTGAGAAGTCGTTCCGGACGAACCTGTTCACGGCCAGTCGAACAACAGGTTCGTCGATCTCCGACTTTTCAATGTCTTTCGCTGTCCTGGCTCCAGCTTCGGTGTAGACTTCTATGACTTTATTGATCGCTTGGTCGATCAGCTTCGCTCTTTCGTTTTTATTTGAACTGTACACATTGCCTAGCGGATCATCTGTCTCTTTGAAGTTGTTTTCGTACGAGATGAATCCCGGTGCTGTTCGAGGGTAAGCACCAGGAAAGGTGTGCCTCGTCAAGGTGTAACCAGGTAGAGGTTGACGATCAGGCCGAGCTGGAAGGCGTGTTATTAGACTCCGCTGTGACGTCGGAGGTGGAAGCAGCGGGAGGAGCGGTATCACCTTTGCTGGATCCGCAGGTGATGCCGCGTAAGGGTAGGTAGCGATTGACATTCTTGTGCGGGTGTGTGAAGCGGTTGGGCGGCAAGGTTTTGGTCGAAAGAGTTGGAGAGAGAAGACTGCGGCGATGCGCATCGCGCAGAGGGCCGGAGGTGGGTCATCGAATGGGTTATCAGGATAAAGGTTGAACGTTTAATAAAGACAGGGCAACCCTTCCCGGCTGAACCGGTTGTCTCGTTCACGATTGCGGTTATTATCAATGGGACTTCCGGAGCTGGGAGCTCACTTCCGGAGGGCAAATTGTTGCCCTAAAAGAGCTCTTATAAGGCAATTCTAAGCGAAACTTAAATCTTTTTTTCTTCAGAAATTGACATGTCGCTGCGAACTGCGAAGCGATCGAGTGACAAACCGCAGTCAGGAACAGGAATGAATTATTTGCATTGCAATGCATTCCCTTCATTTCCTCCAGTCATTTATTCAGTCATGCTTAAAGCGCCCTCAACTCTGTACCGATAGAAACCATCGTCGCCTACAACATACCTCAACGTGCAATGCACTAGGAGGACCGACGCCTCATGCATTTGCGACCCAGAAATGCGGTGCTCAGCGGAGTACTCCTGCTCGTTCTGACGATCGCGACACTTTTCTTCTTGCCGGCCGAGTACGGTGTGCGTTCCTATATAACATCTGTCGGCTCCAGTAGATCGTCCTCAAGACCGGAAACCTCTAGTCAGCATGAGGAACTTTTCTCGACGGCATTGCCAGAGACTTATAGACATCTCCTTCCCGGTCTGAAATTACCGAAGCAGCTACAACAATACCCTTCACTACATAATCGCCTACATGCGTTCCTGTCTCGTCCCATTCGATCTCACCAAGACGCAACATCAATAAACGAAAAGAAGTGCCCTCGAGAGCTATCGGACCGGCTTGTCAATCCGGACCAGTTGAATGGCGATGGAGGATTCTGGAGGGAGGAAGTGACAGAAGAAACGATTAGAAATAAACGGGTGGAGATGGTGAATTACCTTGTGGAAGTGTTGAAGAGGGGAGACGACATCGTCTGGAACTTTGCTCAAGACGAGTTCCAACATCGGATGCAAGAAGCAGAGATCTTTGCGGACGCCAACCCAGATATCGCCAAACGAGCGCCGATATCGCGCAAAGGCTCTCGAGGCTTTGTCTCTGCCGCCGGAAACAGCGATACTACCCAACGCCTACTCACGCTTCTACGCATCCTGCGGAGGCATTACAAAGTCGACCTTCCATTCGAAGTATGGACGTTCCCGGCCGAACTGTCAACTTCTTCCCGCGAGTATGTCGAGTTGACAGAGGAGCTCGGTGCAACGGTGCACGAGGCACAAGGACTCGCCAAGGATCCTGGAGCATGGAAGAATTTCCAGATCAAGGGACTTGCGATCACGTCGTCGTCATTCAAGGAACTTATCTACCTCGATTCGGATAATATCCCGCTAAGAGATCCGACGCACTTGTTCGAGTCGCAACGATATACGGATAACGGCCGAGCGGCGTTTTGGCCGGATCTGTCAAAGGATCATGTTGATAATGCGATTTGGCGGATTATCGGAGATGAATGTGACTTGGACAACTGGACGTTTGAAAGCGGACAAATTGTGATTGACAAGGTATGCAGAGCAGATTCCAGGTTTCGAGAGAGCTGTCCTTTTTCGTCCAGCTGACATCCCGCTGTTTCTTAGGCAGGAAATGATGGCCTCAACTTGGCGGCCTTGCACCTAGCAGCATACATGCAAGCCGACCACGATTTCTGGTTCCACATGTGCGGTGGCGACAAGGATACTTTCCGCTGGGCATTCAGAGCTCTGGATATCCCGTTCGCCGTGTCACCAATGTGGGCGGTGCCGCTAGGGCAGCGGAATGGGTACGATAATGGTCGATTCTGCGGGCAGTAAGTCGCGCCGTGTGAGGTGCCGGAGTGCTGGCTAAAAGTTTTGCCTTGGCGAATAGCACGGTGCTGCAGTACGATTTAGAGACGATACCGGGAGAAGAGGAACCTCGACCACTCTTTGTGCATTCGTAAGCCATCTATAGCCTTCAATCCGCCAATGCCGCTGCTTACACAATGCGGTCACCTTAGTAATCTGCTCAAACATATATCAGGTGTCAACAGAGGGCACGCATTTACGCATCTTGTGAGTTTATCAGCAGATTTGTCAGGTCGTACGAGGCTGACGGGGCATTCTCGCGCGGTCGACAGAAACGAATGACAAATCACAGCTATAGCGAACCCAGCTTGAACTATGTTCACCAATGGGTCTACCAGGTGCGGAGATTTCGTTTCCACAAACGTAGGATGCCGTACTTATTCTTGCTCCCTATTCATATCATACAGGGTGTCGCGCGAGGCATGTGCACCGACCTAGATATTTGGGACTCGGACCCAAGACTCCCGGAAGAATCTGCAGAGCATCAACGTGTCGAAATCCAGAAACTGAGTGATCTGCCTGGACAGCCGTTTGAAGGGTTTGAAAATATGTTCTTTGATGAAGGCGGACGTGCAGGCGGATGGAGGAAGAAGAGGAGACTAGTATAGAGTGCTGGTGTTACGGCATCCTCAGGAACGACCGAGCAGGTCTGTAGCCGGAGACCTTTGTATATATGTTTCTTTAGACATAGACGTTGTACTGTATCCTTTCACTATCGCGTGGACAAGGCGCATCCCGCTGTTACTCCCTGACTTTCAAGGACCGAAGCCAAACCAGCATTTTCGAATTTCAATGCGTCATGTCCTAATAGTGGTGTATTGGTTCCTTCTTTCTGATACAACAGTGTCATGCTCTATCCGACGTATACCCGATAAGAGCTGTGTTTTTGCCGAGTCCCGGTAACGACTAGGACCGAGTGGCGAATGGCGGTAGTCTATATCCAACCCCTAAAGCCGTTGCTTCTCCTCCTTCTCCATAGATGCTCGATCGACCTTGTTCTTCCTCTTTAAAATGCACCGCCACGAAGGGCCAATACAAGATGGATCGTGCTTCCTCCTTCTAGTTTGAAATCCGAGATTTTCTTGTCGTCACCCCTATTTTGATCATGTACGAGTCAGACGCCACTCCCCGCTCGAGACAATGCTTTAGAGCCACTCGTGAACACTTACATGGCTTTACCAGAGAAAATCAACCGCTGCTGTTGCGGAGGGATACCAGCTTTCTTTTCAACTTCCTGCTTGGCTTTGACGATCTGATAATCACGGAGGCAAGACAGCTTCAGCGGTCGATCACTCTAGCTGGTCTGTTCATGGTAGGTCACTCACCGTATCCGTTGGTTCGACACTGATCTCAACCTATCCAGAAAAATTCATGCAAGATTTGCCAGTCTCAGCGACTTTCACAAGTGTCCGCTGTAGTATTGCCTCGATGTGCTGCCTACCTCTTTACCCGTGAGAGTCTGCGAATGCAATGCAGGAATGTCAGCGCTCTCGATCACAGGAATGCAAGAGAGGAGCAGAAGCAGATGTACCTTGACCTTGAGCAACATTTTTTGAGAGTTTTTCGAGAATGAGTGGGTGATATGGGAAGGATGCTTGATGAATTCGTACGAAATGCAGTAGCCAGGGAACTTGATAGCCTGCGTTGGTATAAAGAATGTCGGGAGACCAGGGTCGAACCCATCGGGCGTGATTTCTGAGTTGTGACGTGTTTTTCCTCTCTCCTCGATCACCTTGACAGCTATCTTAACGTCCTCGAGTCTCGACAACCTCGACAGCTACCTCGACCATTGTACACCTTAAACACGACAACGTTTCCTGATACATCTGTAACCATAGTTTAGGGTGTACAGCTTCTGATTGTTGAACCAGATTTTCATCTGCCAGGAATCTCTGTGCTCAAAATCGCATACTCGCACGTTATATCGAGAGCATTATCCCCAACTGTCGACAATCATCAGCAGACTCCGAATCAGCATCTAATCTAACAAAATGGTCAGTCTCAGGATTCAACAAAGCTGAGAGCTTTGTGCAACGATACACTGACACAAACTGATACCGTTCTTATGTTACAGGCGCGAAATCAAGAAAAGGCACAGTCGATGCTGTTTCGATTCCGACAGGCTCAGGCCATTGAAATGGGCGTCGAACGGGCAAAGACGGATAGGAGACCGAGGATGGCTTCGAGTGTGACTAGCTTGAAGGACTGTGAGCGGTGGAGAGGTGAAATTCTCAGGGAGATTAGTAGAAAAGTATCCAAGATTCAGGATGGTAAGTGTGCCTCTTTCGACCGCTACCCGTTTCGTTCTCATGATTTACTCACTCCTTGTGTCGCGTGATACAGCCGGATTGACGGACTACGAGATTCGTGACTTGAACGACGAGATCAACAAACTTATGCGTGAAAAGAGTCATTACGAGCGGCAGATTATCGCTCTAGGAGGAGCCAACTACCGTCGTGCGAGAACGAGTATGTTGGATGAGGAGGGTAGGGAGGTACCAGGTACCCGTGGCTACAAGTCAGTACAATGATCATACCGGCTAGTTCTTGCTCTTAACAACCGTGTTGCTCTCCTTTTTAGGTACTTCGGTCGTGCAAAGGATCTACCAGGTGTGAAAGAACTCTTCCAGCGTGGAGCTGTGGCAGAGACCGAGGACGCCGCCCGTTTCTCGTCGTTTCAGAAATTCAGAAATCAAGGAGCAGAGTATTATGGCGATCTGGATGAAGTTGATCCGGAGCTAGTCAAGGAGGAAGAGGAGATGGAAGTGGAGGGTATGTTTCACGTCTTTCTCGTTGGCGTTCCTGTCGCTGATGTTGATTATCATCTTAGACTGGGACACTGCGTTTGCAAGAATAGCGGAACTGCTTTCGCTTCCAGAGGATGCCATGCCGCCACCGGTCCCGGAAAAGGCTCCGGCACTTACAGCCAAATCAGGAGATGATGTCGAGATGGGTGACGGTGCTACCGAAGAATCCAAGCAGACGTCCTTCTTTGGCGTCCTGGATCAAGCAACTATGCAGTGGCCTAAACAGCCAACCAAGGAGGAGATGGAAAAGGTACTCCTTGATGTTAGGAAGAAGGCTTTGCTGGCGGAGTATGGCGTATAGACACTGCCGCAATCCCGGTGCAGAATCGTTTGTTGTATTATACGACGCACAAAATAGTGTTTGTCTCCCCAGGTCTCTGCCTTCCCTGGAAGGGTATTGGCCATGCATCTTGCATCTTTATAACAAAAGCACGACGTACAATGGATCAATTTTGCGGTTGCAATGACACCAGAGGATCTGCGTGAGAAACTGAATCCAGAGGGCTTCTCGAAATGTAGGAACGTAACGATTTTTATTTTGTTCACACGGCTACAAGCATTGGTATCTCCTGATGTGCAATTTGGGTAGCTACTTAGGTAGTTAGCTGCCTAGATTAGTCAACATTCATCCATAATAATTTCCTCACGGGGGCCCAAGGGCTCAATAAAGCGGAGCCTCGAAAACGGGCATAAATATACAGTAGCGCACAGAGCTGCGGCGAGGAAGCTGGCGATGTGGAGGCGAGGCGATCGCAACAGCCAGCCAACAAAGTCAAAGCGCAAGTATTGCAATTGCAATTCGTCGTCCTCGGCGTTCGATCGTACACTACAGTAGTATAGCGGAATCAACATTAGTAGGGTGAATAGCACGACGAGCCAACCAGGTAGAGGCAAGTGGTCACCCCCGGTCAGAAGAGCATTCCTTGGCTTTCATTAGCGGAGTCGAACAACCAACCAAACACTCTTTCTTCTGCGAAACACCCGGACCTGTCGCTCTCTCAACAACGCCAAGCAGCTCACACGACCTGTACCAACGGTCTTTGAACTGATCGATCCCGTCGTTAGGCTCAACCATGTCCCGACCACCACCGCATTCCATAGCCTTTCCGGAACATATGGGTCCAAAGGGAACTCATTTCCCTCCCTTCAACGAGCTCATTCAGCAAGTCAGTTCAACTAGCAACGCCGAATCTGAAACGAACCAGCCACAGAAGGGTCGACGTCAATCGTTAGCGACTACGGGCGGTCATCCTTCTTCTCGACCTCCATCGGCAGCGCAAGATATCGCACGTAGGCCGCAAGGAGAGCTCAACAACACTGGATCGCACAACGTACCTAGTCCTCACCGTCAAAATAGGTCGAATCATCCTACGCAATCAGGAGGACCAGATTCAGCATCATTAATGTCCTCATTCCATATGATGCTTCCGCCGACTTTTGGAACTCCTGCTCATCTGTTAGGAACAACGGGAGGGGAATCGACTGGCACTGATGGACTCGAGGCAAATCAAGGGCCAGCCGAAGCAAGCCTCAAGTCTATAGACTCGAAATCATACGGTAGTGCCAAATCGCCTGTTTTGGCTGAGGTTATGGAGGAGGACGATGGCCAATCCGTCGTTTCCGATGATTTCGAAGACACACCAGTCGCAGCTGCGAAACGAACTCTCAAATCTGTTCGAACGAACAGTCAGTCACAGGGGAAACCAACAGTCTCCAATAGCGCAAAGGAAAAGGAAAAGGAGAAGCGGAAACGACAGGTGCAGAGCTGTTCGGAGTGCAGAAGAAGAAAGATAAAGTGCGATAAGAAATTTCCTTGTGGGCCTTGTGTCCTTCGAAACGATCAAAGTATCTGTCGAGAAGTGGAAAAGCACAATACCTCCTCGTGAGTAGCCTCGAGAATGCTGACATTCGAGCATCCACTGATGTATGTTTGTCAATCTAGGACGGGATGTGCATCTGCACAGGAAGTGATGCACTTACAACAACGGCTGGCAGCACTCGAGACTATCCTTTCGGAAGCAGGACTCATGTCGCATGGCGATGTCGAGAACCTCATGGGTACTAGAGGAAAGCTACCACTCGGTCCAACCGGCATAGTGGCGGGTGGTCTGGCTGCCGCTCTGGGTGCAGGCCCTGAACTTGACCTGGAAAGCGATACTGAAGGAGCAGCGTTGACTCTCGAGCAATTGGCATTTGGACAGAGAAAGGTAGAACAGACAGGACCCGGTCCGAATGCGTACGGACCGACATATCCTCGATCCCTCTCGGAAAACAACAACTCAAACCTTCGAGCCAGAACTAATTCGAATATGGGAAACAAACCCGATAGTCGCGTGGAAACAGGCTCTTCGACCGACAATACGCGACGATTGGAGACTAGACCAGCAGATTTCTTGGCGTTTGGCGCGGGAAACGCGCTTGGCATAGGAATGCACAAAGAAGGTCCCGCCAGTCGTTCTGCCATGGCGGATGCCATCCCTCAGTCTATGATCTCTGGTACAACGGGAGGTATCTCCAGGGATTTGTTACCGTCAAAGCCGCTCAACTTGAAACAGCATCTTTACAAACCGATCGACTCTGCCGTCCTCAATGCGCTCGAGCCGACCGAAGTCTTCTCTCTCTTTTACCAACGCAGCGACATTTTCGTCAAAGCATTGTTGGCCGTTCTACCGGATCGCAAAAGGGGAGAATTGCTCGTCAAGAATGTGAGTGCGGCGGTCTATTTTTGCCTAACTCTGCTGAACTTCGACAATATCTTTTATAGTACCTGGAAAGAGTAGAATGGCAACATCGATGTGAGGCGGATTTCTGTCTTGTTTCGTACCCGATCATGTACTGATTCAAGACATGCAGGTCTCCACGTTCCCACGTTCTTACGGCAATGCAATGAGCTCTGGAATACCCCGTTATCCCACGTAGTTCACGAGGTATACACGCCATTCCTCAGTCTATATACAATTATCTGCTGCGTGAGTGATTTGCATTATTGAACAGCGGCGCACCTGTTCATTCCCTTGTATCACGTCACAGCTGGGACTGTATTTCATGGATCCAACAGAAGCTCAACGGTATTTCACCCCCGATGAATGCGAAAGTTTGCCTGAGATATGGTAAGTCAACCGCAATAAAGACGGTCTTTAATATGTGTTTGACCCTCATGCTGGTTGATAGGTTGACTGCGGCTAGAGGAGTAAGGGCAATGACAATCTCGGATATCCCGAACATGTTACTTACTGTTTTCGTTTACAGAGTCTTTGGATGAGTGATTTCATGGCCGTGCACACGCTGGAGCATTTACAGTGTATCGTCGTAATGGGCGTTTTCTTGGTATGTACACCCTCGGTCGATGCAAGAAGCGTATACTTACACAGGCATGGATCGTTACCAGAACAACCGAGACAGAGCCGATGCAGCTTGGAGTCTTTTGGGAGCAGCCATAAAGGCAAGCGAGCACAGCCTGATACGAACGACTACAGGGTAGGCTGACCTCTTGATGATTAATAGATGGCACAAGGGATGGGACTATCGCGACTCGGTGCTGAGGCAGATCCGAGTACCCGAGATCCTCCCAAATGGCGAACACCATGGGAAAGTGTAGTCAAACGTGAAGTCGGCCGACGTCTCTGGTGGAACGTAAGTCCAGAACCCCACTTTGTCACACTATTGGACACTGATAGAGCGACTCGCGTCTCAGCTGGTCTTTCTAGATTGGAGTCTAGCGCCGTCCTATAACTTCTCAAGCAGCATTCAACCAGATCAGAGTAGGTCGGCATTTCACGCCGAGTTGACTAGACAAAGCTGATATCTCTCTCCCGCAACTTGCCAGTCAAAACAGCGTTGCCCGCCAATGTACGTTAGCTTCTGACTTCTATAGGCACCCGAATTAATAGTCGCGGTACCGACAGGTCAACGATGAGGATATTTCCGACTCTCGTCCGCTTGAACCCAAACCTTTGTCGGTCAGGACAGATATGTCGTACCACCTTGCGAGGTTACGGTTCGCCGAAATCTCACAGCGGCAGATATGGCAGGCGAATGCTTCACCTCACCCGCCTTATTCTTTCATGTGAGTCATGATCGGATTATCTCGCTGCGATTGCACAAGCTATTTGCTGACTTATCGAATAGTTTGAGTGGTACGATTTGTGGCACCTGAACCGCCCGCCGTGATCGTGTCTAATCTGACATTGCATCGTAGTTGATACTGAACTTCGGAAAGCTATTTCGAATCTTCCATCGTACTTCTCGTTTGACGTCGATACCAACGAACCTCCTCCTTCGGACGCCCGAGAGCGCATTTTCTACTGGGAGAAGATCACCATAAACTTGAGCGCCCAGTCGAGACTCATGAGGCTTCACCGACCGTGGCTGTCGCGCGGATACAAAGACAGAAAGTACGTTGTGTCTCGCTCGCTGCGGATTCAACTCGATTCAATGCTTATCACTATTTATCAGATACGAATATTCTCGAACTCAGTGTATTCGTGCAGCTCGAAATTGCCTGAAGCTCATGACCGATGATCATGGGACTGCTGTTTTTCTAGAACGTTGGTGGATCCTTCTGTTTTATGGTAAGTTTATGGCTTCCTCGCCGACGCGATATCAGTATGCTGAATTGCATCTCTGATACAAAGTGACCATTGCTGCCGTCGTTATTCTTATTGATCTGCTTGTGAGTGTTTTTCGCGGCTCCTGTACTATCAAGCTGATGATGCATTGAGAAATAGCGAGCGTCTCCCGAGGAAATGACAAGTGATGACTTCAAGGCAGAGCATTCGGAAGTCCTCGCTGCTCTGGCTAGAATGGAGCAAATCACTACAATGTCTCATCCAGCTCGTGGCTCGGTGAAAGTGATCAAGCAACTGCTGCGTAAGTGCCAGCTCACGCATCTGCATCCTACATAAACCTTGCGCTGTGGCTTAGACTGTTTCTCATTCAGATGAACTTGAGGAAAAGCAACAGGGCAAAACAATTTTAGGTAAACGCAAGGCGGAAGATGATGGCTGGCCGGCCTCCGCCGGAGGTTTGCAGCGCGCGGTCAAGAAGCTTATCACGGACAACAGCGACTCGCCTCCATCGAGTGCCAACTTTGCTCCTGGGACTCTCCCAGCAGCAGTGACTTCCGAATCACCCAAGATCAGTACCACTAGCAGCAATACCGATCAATCGAGTCTAGTTCCCGGAGCGAGGGATAAAGATAGACACTTCGAAACAAGTTATGCGGATCAACTTCACAACATTCTGCCACCGGACTTGTCGGCCAACTCGTTTCAGCAATATTTCCCCATGGAAATTAGTTATGGAGCAAATGTCGGCGTCGCTTCAGCTGGACAGTATCCGAATTACGAGAACGCTGAGTTGGAGAGCATGCTTGCGTCGTATCTGCCGTCTCGACCACATTCACCCGATGATCTGCTTGCACGTCTCAATCATCAAACCGGTGGCGATCATCAGCAGCAGAATATTTGGCAAGGCAATCCCTCCTCTTCGGGTGCCCCTGATCTTAACTTTGATTTGAACGCATTGTCGAATCCGTACCGTGGCTGGATGAATTAAGCGCAGCTATTGTATAGGGTAAACAACCCAGAGAATAGAGTTGTACACTGAAAAGGTTTGTAATGTGGTCATCTTGTATACAACAGATTACAACGGATGATTCTGAATCAATCAATAACAATGATATTGCCAGGGTTCAATCTCGGCTTTTTGGATTGCGGAGGTCGATCTTCGTTAGGTCGCGGCAGCAATTCACGCAAACTATCGTGCTCCGCCTGCAGCCTCTGACTTAAGATCCCCAGCTCGCGCGCGTGCCCGGACGTCTTCGTGACCCGCACGAAGGCACGGCTACCGCTGCCCTCGGCAACAGCATTGGCGGTGGAGTGTCGGAAGAAGAGGTCCTTGGCGTACTTCCTCGCCGCGGCAAGGTTGCTAAATTGTCTTTCGACCGTTGTAGACTTCGCCGTGCTTCTGAGAAAGGCGTCCAGACTTGGGTCGAGCGGGGCGGTTCCATGAGGAAAGACACCCTTTTTTGCATCTGCACGTTCCTGCTGCATCCCTGCAATAGTCTTCGTTATCTGTTCCAGCCAATTGTGTAACAGTGCCTCCAGTGTCGCGCGCTTCTCGCCGCGGGAACTTCGGTCCGCCTTGTAGCTCTCTGCTAACGCTGAACGTGCTTTTGCTGTTTCCGTTGTGGGGAGTGACATGTAGCTTTCGGCCAACTTTTGAAGCAGCGTCGGAGTTGGCAGGTCGGCTGCAACGTGCCACAGCAACGCTTGATAGGCTTCGTCGTTTAGCGCTGCGTGTTGCGTCGGCACGTCGATCTTCAGACAGATGTCAACGATGGAGCCCCAGACTGTCTCCGGTAGATTGGCCTCCCGAGATCGCTTGATGAACAAGAGCGCAGCTTTCAAATCCGACCCGATTTCTTCCAGGGTTTTGGACTTCAACGCCTCCCATACCGGCGGGAACCTTGCCAACTGTACGACTGCGGTCAAATCGTGAACGACCTCCAGAGGTTTGTTCGAGCGGGACTTCTGAACAGGTTTCGCCGTCTTGGCAATTCTGATCTGCGCTTTTGCGATGTACTGCAACAGCAGCCTAGATGCATCGTCTGAGTGCCACTCGCCGCTCTCCGTGGGGATACCGAGTGCCATAGCCGTATCCCACATGGTTTTCAGCAGGGTGGATGGCTTGGGGGTGGTGTAATCATGAAAGCAGGAACGCTCAGGTGAGGGCGCGTATTCTGAAGTCGGCGAATCGCTGCGACGCAGGGCGCAGTCGAGGAACGGTAGCCAGATGGAGCGGGGAAGCGACCGCTCTTTACAGACCTGAACAAAAATCAATGCACCCTCCATGTCTTTCGCGAAACCTTCGACAACGGTTGGGCCGATGTGGTTCCATGTGCCATTCAGTGTTGCCAAGTGCAAGAGATCTTCAAAGCGTTGCGTGCCCTCAACTTTTGCGAAGCCGCCTTGCGGAAAGTGTGCAACATATGTGCGAACCAGATCGTTGAATAGATCTGTTCCCTCGCTCGAAAGCAAAACCGACCAAAGCCTTTGCTGGGCCTTCTTCGCAATCAAGCCTTTTTTATCCCTAACGACGTTGGCAGGTTGGCGGAATAGTTCCAGCGCTTTCTTATGAAGCTGGTCCTTCATCTCGGTTTGCACAATCGTCGATTTGTTAACTTCCTCGATCAAGTCTAGGATGGAAGTCGTCTGTCCTGCGAAAGACTCGACGATATTACATCCCAAAGTCTCCCAAAGGCCAGGTTGCTGGGTCGTCTGGAAGATATCGAGGAAGGGCGTCGTCGTCGAAGTTTTCTGGCTTCCGTAGACGTATGCTCGGGCGTGATCTTCTGGAACGTGCGACCCTCGAGGAAGGATTTCGAAATAAACCGGAATCAGGTCATGCAGCGCGGGCTCCGAGGTGATATGCTTGTACAATTCCTGACCAAAAACAAGTTCCTTCTCATCGAAGTGGCCTTGGCTTTTCATCTTGCGTACACTCTGTACGAAGCTGTAAACTTGATCCGGACTGGCATGTTTGGAGAGCAAATTTCGGAACCGTACACCGGCCCCGACGAGTGCGAGCATTCTGCTATCCGTCGACTTTGCTGGCCAGGCGAGAAGCAGATACTTGTGATATGTCGAGTCCTTGGTGGGCCCCTTCGTTCCCTAAACTGCCTTCATACGTCTTTGTTCGATGACCGCTCCACCGTTGATATCTTGATTGATGGTCTGGATTAAGGACGTCGGCGTCCGCGAGGGTTGGATACGACTTTCGCAGTTGCTTGCCCTCGAGATCGAGAAGCGGTCCGTACTTGTATTTCGGTTCTTCGACAAGTGCCCATTCTTTGACGTTCCAGGTGGTGTAATCTTCGGAAAAATAGGAGGCATGACGCTTGCCTTGCAATAGATAGAAATTGTAGCGTTGATCGGGGGGCAGATATTCGTTCGCCGTGCGCAGACTTTGTACTCGGGCACGATCTTCGCCCTTGAGCGACCCAAAGGCGATGTCACTCATGCTGTGATAAGTGTATTCGTGCTTGAGATAGTAGTGAAAGGCGCGGTCGGCGTTAGCTAGCTCGGCAAGGGGTTTCAGCAAGGCGGGATACAGCTCGTCTGCGGTCGTTGGTGCCGGGTGCGAGCTTCGCACAGGCCAGCAAATCGAGTAGATCAGAGCAAGTCGGTAGCCATCTGTGATCGGCGTGACCGCATGTTCCGCATCGGCGTAATGGACAGCGTAGTTGCATCGATACTCGGCCGTACCAGCTGCTGCTCCAAAGTCATGAATGACGGGATCCTCCGAACCATCCTTGAAGACTTGTAATTGGCCACCTTGATGTACTGAAGGAAGTTGTATGACCATGGTCGCGAACATTCGGTCCTCCTTTTCGGTGTCACGGTGCTTTGTAAAGTGGCCGCCCTTTTTGTAGAGCAGGAACTTGTAAGGATGGAGTGTAAGAGGTGTCCCTTCGACGCCAAGTTTTTTCGCGATGATAGGTATTGCCCGTTGGATGCCTGTCGCCCAGTCAGGGTTCGTGAGCTTGATTTTTGAGGGGTCGAGTTGCCACGAGTTTCGCACGGATGTGTCGACAAGCGTCTCGCGACCTCGTCCGAAAGGCGCCTGTTCGCACACGTCGATGATCCTCTCGGCCACTTGTTCGTCGATGAGTGGCAATACGACCCTGCCGATGCCTTCTATCTCCAAGCCAGGAGCTGGAGGAAGGAAATCTGCCTTTCCTCCAAAGCTGAATTCACCCCTATTGCCCTGGACAATAGAGAGTGCCTTCCCAAGGTCGGCTAGAGGGCCTTCCTTCTCGTAGGTATCCTTGCGTTTCTCACGTTTGAAGTCCGAGGCGTCCCCTATGTCGCTTCCGTCGCTTGCTTGGCATCCTCCATCGTCACTATAGTCGTCGAACATCCCGGCACAGCCGTCTTCATCTTCGTCCTCGTTGCTGTATAGTTCCGAGTCTTCGCTGTCCATTGCGTATTACTTTGATTGAACAAAAGTGCGCGTGATAGTTGCGAGAGATGAGGAAACGATTGTCAAGTCTATGGAGAAGGCAGACCAACGTGTCTACTCAGCATTGCGCGCGAGAGAGAACACAAGATTGGAGATGCATCAGCTCACCTTGACTTGAATGCGCAGAAGCGAGGTCCAGTATCACCGAAAGGTAGGCGGCAGAAGCGGTCTGAGAAAGACGATCGAGAGACGGAACAGAAGTAGTGGAAAGATCGAGTCTAGCACGACGAATGCAGTGGAAAGGAGGTGGTGAGGTGAGTGAATCAGTCACAGCCCCATCTGCATACACATCAAGGTAGCTGACACGCACAAAGTAGATGGGGTTGCAATGTTTTCGGTAAAACACGGCTGATCAGAGGAGATGTGTCCAAATCTGGAGAGGAGGACGTCGAGGTTACGACTTGTCAGAAGAGACGTGTAGACTTGGCAACATACCCTGTACTCAGAAATATCCGCAAAGGAGCAAATGTTTTCGGTAGCGAATCTGCTGGAAGATTGGACTGTCTATCTTCTTCGCAGGACGGGATAGAGATAACTGTCGGGACGAAAGACACTGGGGAGACGTCGCTAACAGCGGTGAGAATAAATTCAAGTCTTCAGCAAGCAAGAATTGTTCAAGTCGCGAAGTCGGAAGTCAACGTCGACATTGACAGCTCGGGCATCGGTCAGGTTGTTCTGAGCGCACCTTGGAAGGGGGTTTGTGGGTTTGCTGTTTGCTGTCTGTTGCTGGTCGCGTCGCTGGTCGATCTGGTCGCTGGTGTTGCATCTTACAGGCAGCTTTGCATTTATTATTTGTTCGTCCTTGTGCATGTACTCGCAAAGGTTTGCGTTGCACATGGGGACTTTGCGGGTCGCTCGGTTGGACAAAATACTAATGGGATTCAAAGAATACGACATGCGGTACAAGCTTACAACAACACCAAAGCAAGCTTGCTCTTGTGGTCGACAATCAAGAATTGGTCCAGGTTTCAGGTGGAGACGAGTATTAACCATGTCATTCAGAGTCCGCTATAACCCGATAATGATTTCGAATCGATCAATCAATCACAATGATGTCGCTAGGGCCAACCTTCTGCTTTTTCGTAGGTGATCCTTCAATGGCTGTTTCGATGGGTCGCGGCAGCGACTTGCGCAATTGTTCATGTTCCTGCTCCTTTGGGGGTGGGCCATCGGCAGCTGCCTCATATGATTCCGGACAGCAGCGCACGCAATTGTTCGTGTTCCATCCTCATCAACCTGGTTTCATTTTCCAATTGACGCGCGTAGTCGAACGTCTTGGTGACTGACACATAAGCATCCTTGCCGCGACCGTCCGGCTGAGCGATGCCGCTGCAGTTGTTGAAAGTGATGCTCCATGCATATGTCCTCGCATCGACAATGGGACGAAGCTCATTCCAGTGACTTCTCAAAAGTGCAACAGGAGCTCTCAACTTTATATCAAGATGCTGCTCATTGGAAGCTCGGCCTCGGCGAGCAAGCTTTGGGTGCACCGAGGGGAATTCGCAGGTAATCTCCTCGCCCCTTCCCTATCATCTTAACATCTATCACTTCGTATTATGTCGATGGTATTTTCGAATTCCCGTTTGGGTATAGCATACGCTATGCGAATCATCACTGACTCAGGATCCAACTTGATAGACCTATGTAGGTGTCCAACACACATCGAATCACGATCACATGTCGCGCTCATTCTCCGCCTTCTTGCGCTCGTCTCCGTCTTTGGTAAACAACGTTTGCTTCTTCTCTCTTCGCACACATCATAGCTCACATCACTCCGCCCCAGCCCCCACAGTCTTGGATCAATCAAGCCATCTCTACATCCATCCCACCCTCCCCTTTCCCGTCCTCATCCGACAACGGCGCATCCTCCCACGTGAACCCCTGCATCTCGATCCCCAGTTCCGCACCTGGTGTATCCGCCGCCGGTTCTTCCACCTCTGGGCCCGTAGCTCCATCAATAATTGAACCAGCGGCTAGTTGTGGTGGTCCATTTGCGGGTGATTGTCCGTGCATTTGTGTAGTGGGTGCCGCGAGGTCTGCGTATTCGGCCAACAACCGATCCTCTTCCGCCTGCGCCTGCAAGAACGCGGCATACTGTTCTGCTTCTTCCCTCGCTTCCTCCTCGTCGTCCTCGTAGTCCCCGGTAACGCCATAATGCCGCACCGGCGAGTTCATTAGCCCGTTCGTACTCGAACGTAGGATTTGCGGGCTATGTTCGCGTTGAAAAGGTTTCGTAGCGCTTCGGTACTGCCACTGCGTATCCAGCGGCTTCCGCGGTGTCCCTCCCATCACCTTCATATTTCCTTCCTTTATAGAGGGCGAAAGATCACCCAGCGCCTCAGCCTCCCTTACGTCCGCTTCCCACACCGCTGGATCCGACCCGCCGACTTCCTGCTCGAACGAGACGGCGATCCGATGTGCTTGTTTTCGTTGTTCTTTCTGGATCATCCGGCGGAATATCTACACATGGAAGAGGAGGGGGTGAGTACGACTATGACATGATGTTGTGCTGGTCATCTTTTAGTGAGAAGAGGTAGCGAACCGAAAACGAACCTCCTCATGTTCCGCCTCTTCCGCTTCATTATCCTCCCCCTCCTGCGCATCTGACATCCCATCATTCTCCTCCCTCCTCCGAGAGGAAGCTAAACACCTCTGCCTAAACCTACCCTTCCATAATGTCCCTTGTATTGATTGTTCCGTCGCTGCGGCTGGTGGTGGTGGTGGTGGTGGTGGCATGGATGGTACCGATACGCTGCGTCGTGAGCTCGTAGAACGTGCAGAAAGAGATTCTTGCGAACTAGTTTGTACTGGTTTGTAGAACAACGAATAACCCGTCGAATTCGACATCTGGGACGAGGAATCACCGTACCCGCTCCCTCCCGTCATCGATTTCCGTATCCCGGGTCTCCGGCCGTACCGAAACTGCTGGTTATCCATCATCGAGGCACTACTCCCGCTTCCTTGTACGAATGAGGAAGAACGTTGAAGAGGCGGTTGTAAAGCCCTTGCGCGAGCTGCAAACATCCCCGCTGACGACTGTCCGCCCCGCTGTGTCCTGCTTGATGAACCGTCCGAGTAGAAGGATGTTTGTTGCGAGTCGCGGTATGAGGTAGGAGATGAAATCGGTGGTGAACTTGATCCTAGTGCGGGAGGAAATGCTGCACCACCACCTCCTCCTCCTCCCGTGTTGCCACGTGCAGCGGTATGTTGCATAGTCTTCAACGGTGTTTTGAGACTTGTTGGGTCGATAGCGGGTTGAGCATTGTCCGGGGTGTGAATGGTGGTATTTGTGTATGATATTGTGGAGAGCGGTGAACTTGGATGTGGGCGGAGGAACATGCTGCGTTGTTTGAGGAGTGTGGTCGATAATAAATAAACTGGTAGACAAGTAGCAGGTAACGTTTCATAAAGTGAGAATGATCATCAGCCCCTTTAATTACTCGGAGTATGCACATGAAGGCCATCGAGGGGAGGAGAAGGGGGGGGTTCGTTATTTCCCACCAGACTACTACGAGGACGGGGTCTGTATCGGGCCCTTTTCTTCCCTTTCCTTATTTTGTGGAGTCGTTTCATCTGATCACTCTCCCGTTTGTCATTTGCTATTCTTTACCACTAAACATATTCACAACTCTACCTACCGCTCCCTTGATCACGGCCTTTCATTTCGCAATCACGCCTAACATGGCAATTGGTACGTGACCCTATTCCATATGTATTGAACGCGCAGCACGTGGAACCTGACCTCATACCTTCCGTCCATTGGAACAGACTACTCCCTCCTCGGTGGTGCAGAAACGCCTTTTCCTCCTGCCTCAAAAGTTCGCGGCGGATCAGCTACACCCTCACTCACCACCTCTTCATCCGACAATGAACCCTCCGACAACGAGCAAGTGAAAACACCTCTCGCCGTACCGTCAAACGAATGGCTCTCCACCAACCCAAAATCAGGTGGAAAAGAAATGCCGCAAGACCCAAACGACTTCCTATGGATGTTGACCGAAGAACCCCACCGGTCTCGACGAAAAGCAATCCTGAAAGCCCACCCCGAAGTCCGAAAATTAATGGGATACACACGCTGGACCCTACCCTCTGTCATCCTCGTCCTCGCTATCCAACTCGGCACAGCCTACACCCTCCGCCACACTCATCCACTCAGTTGGAAATTCCTCCTCGCAGCATATGTAATCGGTGGAACGGCAAACCAAAACATCTTTCTCGCCATTCACGAGATTACGCATAATCTCGCTTTCAAACGGATCTTGCCAAACAAGATCTTGGCCATGGTTGCGAATATTGCGATTGGCGTGCCGTATGCCATGGCGTTTAAAGGGTATCATATTGAGCATCACAAGTTTTTGGGTGAGGACGGGATTGATACGGATTTGCCGAGCAAGATCGAGGCCGTTGTGTTGAACAATGTCGCGGGCAAGACGTTCTTCGCGTGAGTCCGGGGGCGTGTGTCTCGGCTGCGCGTATGAAAGCGTCTCAGCTGATATCAATCCTTCCCTTTGTAGGACATTCCAAATCCTTTTCTACGCCTTGCGACCAGGTTTCGTCCGCTCCCAGAAACCAAGCCTCTACCACCTGCTCAACCTCGTCGCCATTATCGGCATCGACGCACTCATCGTCTACACATTCGGCTGGTACCCACTCTTCTACCTCCTCTTTAGCTCCTTTTTTGCCGGAAGTCTGCACCCTTGCGCGGGACATTTCATTGCCGAGCACTACTTGATGGCCGGGGACAAGGATGTCGCTGTTGTTCCCTCCGTCAGCATCAACGCCGACGCAGCACAAGACGGACTCGAAGGCATCCGTGAATTATCGCAAGAGACAACAAGCTACTACGGCTGGTTGAACGCACTGTGCTACAATGTCGGCTACCACAACGAGCACCACGATTTCCCCTCTGTCCCATGGACTCGGCTACCGGAACTACATCGCCTCGCACACGAGTTTTACGACCCGTTGCCGAGTCATCCATCGTGGCCTGCTGTTACCTGGAAGTTCATCACGGATGATAGGATTGGGATGTGGAGTCGTGCCAAGCGGGAGAGTGGGAATAAGGGGGAGAGGATCGATGAAGGTGTGTGGACGGTTTGTCAACAAAAGGTCGAGGGAGAGACCGTGGTGGGTGGTGTGAAGGCAGAGGAGGAGTCGGTGATGGATGCGTTGATGGATGAGGCTGTAGAGAGGGGGTATGGCTCTGATGCTGATTCCAAGCAACCCTTGCGGCAGCGCAAGTTAACGGCTGTTCGCACTTAGTCTGGCGTCCCGAAGGATGATTCGGTGTGAAACCTCATAGATGGCGCCTCGGCTTTGATTTACTTGTATCTTACTTATACCACGGATCAGGTAACCCCTGAATCTACTTGTCACTCGTTTGTAATGCCGCCATCCATGATATCATATCGCGTACTATATTGTCAAGTGTGGTCAGGTCGCAGATGACAGACATACTTGCCAGCTTACTTGCCCTCCTACTGCATTTCCGCGCGCCTCCCTCCGATCGTATTTCCCCCTTGGTTTCACGTTTCCAGTTGATTGACGCTCAGCATAGCTCTCAGCATCAGCAGTGTGAACACTATCCATGAAAGCACTATACATTATATACCCATCCTTCTACCCGTATCGTAACCTTCTTCCAACCCACACCACCAATAATCCGACCGAAAATGAGCATACCTGACCTTCCCGCGGGACACACACGACCAGTTGTCTTCTTCGACGTTGCTATCGGGGATACCAAGCTACCGAGGATCAAGATGGAGTTGTTTGATGATATTGTGCCAAAGTAGGTTGTGTTGCCCCTTCCTATCGCTATGGTGTGCACCCGGAAGTCCTATCTTTGCTGATTTCTTTGTTTCTAAAAGGACTGCGGAAAACTTTCGGCAGTTGTGTACAGGTGAAATGAGGTAAGCGTTACTACCGTTTTCAAGCTTTACTGCTTTTATCAAGTAGCGAATAGTAGTCGCCCGACGCCTTTGATATACTGACTGCCTCTCTTCCCGACAACAGACTACACGGTCTTCCCCAGGGCTACAAGAATGCCACTTTCCATCGGTACGTCCGCGGCAGCTCCTAGACATTGTCCACGACCACACACTGCCGCTAATCAAGTTTCCCCTGCCGCAACGTAGAGTAGTACCAACGTTCATGATCCAAGGCGGCGATTTCATCAATGGAGACGGAACGGGGACATTCTCGATATACGGCGGAAAGTTTGCCGATGAGAATTTCACGGTCAAGCATACTCAACCGGGTCTGCTGAGTATGGCGAATAGCGGAAAGGATACGAATGGCTGTCAGGTGCGTCGGCTCATTATTGTCCGACCGACCTGGGCTTTCAACTGAGCTTTCTCGTGTTTGGTAGTTCTTCATCACGACCGTCGAAACGCATTTCTTGGACGGGAAACACGTGGTCTTTGGACGAGTAGTGAATGACGGTCAAAGTATGCTTAGTGTGAGAAAAATCGAGGCAGTGCCGACCGGAGTGAATGATCGTCCAAAGTTGCCCGTACGGATAATCGGTAAGTACTGTTGTCCTTCGGTAACTTTGCTTTGTTCGAGATGCTTATACATCGATATGGGTCGCTTTTGATTTGCCTTACAGAATGTGGTGAAATGTAGAATAAATTTCCCTAGAATGTTCATGATGATTCGATAACAACAGCGAAAAGTGCCAGCTGTGGCTGAGAGTTTTTCGTTGCGCGTGCGATTCGTTGATTGTCAAGGGATTTGTGAGGCTTACAGTCTTCATGACTCGGTAGCAAGCGGATAAGTTCAACAGTTCCTTGAATTTGTGCACTAATATATCGGGCACTTTGAGCGCCCTGCTCCGCATCATGCGAAAAGCCTTGCCGACGCAACAAATTCAACCTTGTCTAAGGTAGATATCTATGGAGTGGTCTTTCATTCATGTGATACACAGGTCATGTAGTGATACATTTTGCGGGGCAGTTCCCTTTCCATCCTTCCTTGCTTGTTTTCGCTAAAGTAACGCGAAATTAACGACCTTGCATTTGTTCTGAGGAGACGGTATATCATCAGCTTGCATTCTCAACGATGACGGACGTCTGCGGAGAACGTACCAGCGTTGTGCTCCGCGAATCGAGCTCCGACACGTTCGCTGTGTTTCAAGAATTTATCGGTGCAGTTTTGAACGCATGTACCCTGGATGAGTAGAAATGCATCAGGACATCCGGTTCCGAGATATGTTTTGAAGACTCGAGGTGACGGTCCGTTCTTTCGGCAGGCACCATTCAGATGTAACCCCCGTCATGCGGGAATACGCTGAGATCTACTCAACGAACACCGCGCCACAATTCCGCAATCGAATCTTTTCCCTCGTACTCACCTCCTTGCCAGTCAACGCCTTGCTAGTAAAGTCCTGCGCACAGCTCATGAAACACCTCTCTACCAGACCCGAGTAGAGCTTCATGAAATCCTGCATCTGCTTCTTCTCGATGACCTGTAACAACGGAAAGAGATGGGTTGGCTCGCTTTCTTCAACGGATGTGTAGACGCTGCGCACCTTGCTCATGTGAGCCTGTTCGGCGGGAGACATGCCAGAGAAATCCCTAGAGAATGAGAACAAATGTTATTACTATTATTTGCACAGCGTTTGTACGAGAGCCTGAGGACGTACATTTTAAAAAGAGTATCTGCAGAACGAGGGGAAGGGTTTAGAAGATTAGTAAAGGTCACCGAGTGCAGATGGATAATGTTCACTCACTTGTATGGGATTGTTATGAAAATGTGGCACGACTGAGGAAAGTTATCCGCTTTGCATATTCACCTTGTTCATAGGGTTGGACGACTAGCAGATGAAACAGTCGTGTGCGATCGAACGTCACGAAAATAAGGGGAACGGTTCCGAAATATGGCTTAGTCAGCAAGCACGGAGCCCCATTTAAATTCGGTTAATCGCTAATAAGCCCAACCGGGTTTCTAACCAGTCTCACTAACCATCGACCTTCTGTTATATATCGACAGGTTTCGTGGGGTGTCAGCAATCAACCCCACAGATATACTTGTTCAACACTCACCATGTCGCAACACCCTGTTACCGAATTTATTCCACCCTCGACCTGGTCCTTGGTGAGTATACACCTTGATGCACCGATGAGCACACCTCCTAACATCGATGTTACCTGTGCCCTATAGATCGAGATCCACTTCTCACAGTATGCCAAGGATCTCCTCGCAAACCTCGTCGACTTTGTAAAGGTGTGTTTTGGATCATCGGCCCATCCAATTGTCGCATAAACAGCTGACCTCTCGCTCGATGCCTTGTTGGTACTTAGAACGAATGTCTTCCCGCGGAACACCTATACCACGCTCAACTCCCGGAACACCCTTTCGAAAAACGATGGGCCACCGTTATCCCCGTCATGGAAGAGCTCAAGAAGAAGGCCAAGGCGCGTGGCTTGTGGAACCTTTTCCTTAGTAAGCAGCATTACCCTGAACACGGAGTTGATTTGACCAACTTGGAGGTGAGTCGTGGATCTGTCTTCTTGCACGATCGCGATGCTGATACCTGTCTGTTACAGTACGCCGTCTTTTGCGAGATTATGGGATACTCCCCTCACATCGCTCCTCAGGCGACCAACTGTGCTGCTCCTGACACCGGAAACATGGGTTCGTACAATCCCTCTCGGTTCAAAGGTCTGACTCTCACCCCTGTTGCAACACTATAGAGGTCTTTGCGCGATACGCCAATGCTGAGCAGCAGAAGAAGTACTTGACGCCTCTGCTTAATGGAGAAATCAGGAGTAGTTTCGCTATGACCGAGTTTGGAGGTTCGTCTTCCACTTACTGAGTCTATATCTGGGTCGCGCCACTCTGACGTCTCCCCCTTTTGCCTCTTTTCCAGTCGCATCCTCCGACGCTACCAACTTGCGAGCGACTATCCGAAAGGAAGGTAACAAGGTCATCGTTAACGCTAGGAAATGGGTATGTCTGGTTCCTGGTAGCTAAGCGAAACATTGATCGCTTACATACACGTCTTCTTCATCTCCATAGTGGATTTCCGGTGCCGGTGACCCAAGGAACAAGATCCATATCCTCATTGGTAAATATTCAATCCTTCTGCTTTGAACAATAACAACTAACGCCTTTTCCCACCAGGTCTGAGTGACCCTGAGAACCCTTCAAAGCACCAACGACACACCATTGTCCTCATCCCTCCTAGCACCCCGGGTGTCAAGGTCGTCAGACCGTTGAAGGTGTTCGGATACGACGATGCGCCTGAAGGACACTGTGAAGTGCTCTATGAGAACGTAGTTCTCGATGAGAAGGATTGCCTTGTTGGCGGTTGGGGACGCGGTTTCGAGATCATCCAAGGGCGTCTTGGGTACGCAAATTAACAACATATTCTTGTTATGGTAGTTGTCGCTGACTTTTTTGCTTTATCGTGCTTTAGACCTGGACGAATCCACCATTGCATGCGATCCATTGGAACGGCGCAGCGTGCGCTCGATATGATGCTGACTCGAGTAAGCGACCCTGCTCGAAAGACATTTGGCAAGTTCCTGCGAGAACATGGTACGTTATTTCTCCATTATGTGCGGGGAAAACAAAGGACTGACCGCATGAGTCGGATGGTGCAGGTACAATCCTGACCGATATTGCGAGATCTCGAGCGGAAATCGATCAAGCGAGATTACTGGTTCTTACTGCGGCTCGTCAAATTGATGCCGTCAGGGCCAAGGGTGCTATGAAGGAGATTGGTGTCGCCAAAGTACGTTACCTTGTTTAGCTTGATTTCTTTTTTGAAGCTCACTAGCCTCTCGCAGTTCACTGTCCCAACTATGGCATTGCAAGTTGTTGACCGGGCCATGCAAGCGTTCGGAGCGGAAGGTATCAGTCAAGACCAACCTCTTGCTCAGATGTACGCCGGATTACGAACACTGCGATACGCCGATGTGAGTAGCTTCCAATTGCTTCGCACTATGACAGGAGTCTGATTGGTGTTCTCGCGTAATAGGGTCCCGACGAGGTCCATCTGCAGCAGATTGGAAAGCAAGAGTTGAAGAGGGTACCTCAGCTTCAAGAACGAAATGCCGGGATCAAGAAACGGGAAGCCCAAGCCATGAGAGAAGCAAAGTTGTAAATCAATGAGTGGAACGTAGATTGCGGAACATGAACAAGCACCAAACTAGATATCTACATATGGAAACTTGGGGAGGACATGGTCATGAGTGTACATCTTCAGCTGGCCTGCAACTACAGAGGCGAAGGACACGCGAATGACCGCGTGTGATCCCGCAGACATCTCATGCTCTGCTGGTGGGAGCATGTTGGATGCTTATCGTACTAATGAACATTCAGCACGGTGTGCGGAGCTTCGAAAGTTTGCTTCGGCGGCTAAGTGGAGTGCGACTGTCTGATATACGTTGAGTGTTGGTTATCTGGAAGATTGCTTCGAAATCGCTAGGCAATGAAACACGTGTGCATGCCTCGCCAGTCTGACAAGTGGTGCTAGATCTTCGTCTAGTGGATGGATTAGATACTCTTGGGACACCCCTCGTATGTTGATGTCACTCAAGCAAGAACGCTCAATAGTGGCTCTGCAACCCGGCCGATTACGAGGAGGTCCACGGTTCTGACAAGGTCTCCATCCTCGGCCTCGACAAGTTCGCTCCCGGTAAGAACTTGGATGTTGAAATCACCCACAAGGACGGTTCCAAGGAGAAGATTCAGGTCAGCCACACCTTCAACGCTGGTCAGATCGAGTTCTTCAACGCTGGTTCCTCTTTTGAACTTGATGGCACCTGCCGTCCAAAAGAAGTCATTTCAACGATATTTCGTTAGTATCAGCAACCTCAAGTGGTGGCATAGTTTATCGTTTTGTTATCCCAATCAACAATTTGATTTTCTGGCGGGATGTGTGGTCTGAACCGTCAGACATTGACATTAGCAGCAGCAAAATTGGCGGTGCGATGATAGTGAAAAATTCCCTGGCGCAGGAATCGGCTTGCTTCAATTAGGCTGTGTCATAGCTTGTCCGGCAACAATCATCTCCGTGCAGATGCGACGGATACAGTCCATGGTCACTGAATATAAAATGTCTGTTTTGGTGGCGACTTGAAATGCGACTGACAAATGTGTTCGACGAATCACCCTACAAACAGTTTGCCGCCCGCCAGCCTCAAGATTACGTTCTTCAACGAGATTATTCAGCGACACGAATAAAAGGGGGAGGGGTTGCAAGCTGGGTCGCCGTTGTCTATCCCCTCTAGATGTCTTTCCAAATCAACATCATCTACGGTGTCCACCGCGAACGAGAAACTGCTCGACTTGCTTTGCGATTGATTAGTGGGTTGCATCGCGGGATTTGATAGTAGGGTGCATGTTTATAGACTTCAAGTTTGAGCAAGGTAAAAGCGAACATCAATCTGTCATATTCCGTTGATCTCCTACATAGTTGCTCATGACCTCCTCGTACTGACAACTGACAGCTGCACTGACACATCAGCATCATCGACAAACGACAAATGGGATTCGGTCGTCGGTCGCGGACGTAACGTCCGGTAAAATACAGTAGCTAATGAAATCCCTCAGCGACGACTGGCTCAAAGCCGGAGACAAGCGAGAGAGCTCGCGAGAGTGGCCAAAGCCAGCTGCTCAGCGAGCCAGCTCGGTTTTCTCGGATTCAAGCCAAACCGCGTTGAACGAATGACAGAAGAGCTAGACGCAGGCGCTAGCGAGAGCTGGCTATACCGAAGCGCACGTTTCGGCTTGTAAAGCAACCGGTTGGCTCTGGATGTTACGCCCGGACATTGTCGGCTGTAATTTCAGGCGCAAACACCAATGAGAGCGCGGGCATATGACCTGTTTGGACGTCATGCTAGCTTTCCAGGGAATAAGCGACGGATTTTGCTTCCCACACAACATTCACCTTTGAAAAGGCTCGTGTTATCTCTTCTACTTGACAACTACATATAAGTCTTCTGAAACAGCTACGCCACTTGCTCTGTCAACCAGTGCTGGTCTTGACTGTTCATTCCGCACCCCACTCACCAACATGTTGTCTACACGACTCACTTCCGCCGCCCGGCTGGCTACCGCCGGTGCGAGGTCCATGGGCAAGCGAACCATGGCCTCTTTTGCCGACACCAAGGTCGAGATGTCACCTATGGAGAAGGGAAAGGGACACTTTATCAACTACCAACGAATTGAGGACAACCTCAAGATCGTTCGAGAGCGGTAGGTTGTCATGTTTTTTGTAGAATGACATGAATTTGGGCTGAAAAGTTGACTTCTATCATAGACTCAACCGACCGTTGACTTTGTCGGAAAAGATTGTTTACGGTCATTTGGACAACGCCCGAGAGCAGGAAATCGAGCGAGGCCAGTCCTACTTGAAGTTGCGACCTGACCGAGTCGCTTGTCAAGATGCCACTGCCCAGGTGAGTGCTCTTGTTTGTGGGCTGAAAATATGGAATGCGACAGTGTCTAACCTGCGAAATTCATCAGATGGCTCTTTTGCAATTCATGTCTGCTGGTTTGCCCACCACCGCCGTCCCCACTTCCGTCCACTGTGATCACTTGATTCAAGCCCAAGTCGGTGGTGAAAAGGATTTGGCCCGAGCCATTAACATCAACAAGGAAGTCTATGACTTTTTGGCCACCTGTTGTGCCAAGTACGGAATCGGTTTCTGGAAGCCCGGATCCGGTATCATCCACCAAATTATCTTGGAAAACTACGCCGTCCCCGGTCTCATGATGATCGGTACCGACTCGCACACTCCTAACGCTGGTGGTTTGGGTATGATCGCTTGTGGTGTTGGTGGTGCCGACGCCGTCGATGTCATGGCCAACATCCCATGGGAGCTGAAGTGCCCCAAGGTTATCGGTGTGCACTTGGACGGAAAGATGAACGGATGGACTACCCCCAAGGGTAAGTAACTTGGTCCGTTGCAGTTGGACGATGTCGCTAATATCAGCTTCGAACAGACGTCATTTTGAGCGTTGCTGGTACTTTGACTGTCAAGGGTGGAACTGGTGCCATCATTGAATACTACGGTCCCGGTGTCGACAACTTGTCGTGTACCGGTATGGCTACCATCTGTAACATGGGCGCCGAAATCGGTGCTACCACCTCCGTCTTCCCTTACAACAAGCGAATGGGCAGCTACCTCGAGGCCACCAAGCGAGGTGACATTGCCAAGTACGCTGAATCTTTCCAGCACAACTTGCGAGCTGACAAGGGCGCTGAATACGACCAAGTCATCAACCTCAACTTGTCTGAACTTGAACCCCATGTCAACGGTCCCTTCACCCCCGATTTGGCCACCCCCATCTCCAAGTTTGCTCAAGCCGTCAAGGACAACAACTGGCCCGAGGAACTCAAGGTCGGATTGATTGGTTCATGCACCAACTCTTCTTACGAAGACATGTCGCGATCCGCCGCCATCGCCGAGGAAGCCAAGGCTCACGGTTTGAAGTGCAAGTCGCAATTCACCATTACCCCGGGATCCGAGCAGGTCCGAGCTACCATTGACCGAGACGGTTTCGTCAAGTCCTTCGAGGACGTCGGAGGTGTCGTTTTGGCCAACGCCTGTGGACCTTGTATCGGTCAATGGGACCGACAGGACGTCAAGAAGGGAGAGAAGA
Source organism: Naganishia vaughanmartiniae (assembly GCA_030039245.1). Lineage (NCBI taxonomy): Eukaryota > Fungi > Basidiomycota > Tremellomycetes > Filobasidiales > Filobasidiaceae > Naganishia > Naganishia vaughanmartiniae. The sequence goes on along the minus strand of JASBWU010000004.1, from coordinate 652,294 downwards.
ACTCTATCATCACTTCGTACAACCGAAACTTCACTGGTGAGTCGTTGAGAGATGGCGATGAACTGATACCTGTGCAGTGGCTTACATGCCTACTTGTGATTTACAGGCCGAAACGACGCTAACCCTGCCACCCACGCCTTTGTCGCTTCCCCCGATCTCGTCACCGCCATGACCTTTGCTGGTTCCTTGACCTTCAACCCTCTCACCGACACCTTGAAGGGTGCCGATGGCAAGGAGTTCAAGTTCTCCGACCCTGCTGGTCACGAGCTCCCCGCTCGAGGCTATGACCCGGGAGAGAACACTTTCCAGGCTCCCCCTGAGGACCGATCTTCCGTCCAGGTCGCTGTCAACCCCAAGTCTGACCGACTCCAGCTTTTGGAGCCCTTCAAGCCATGGAACGGCAAGGACATCATTGAAGCCCCCGTTTTGATCAAGGCCAAGGGCAAGTGTACCACCGACCACATCTCCGCCGGTGGACCCTGGTTGAAATACCGAGGTCACTTGGAGAACATCTCCCAGAACTGTTTGATCGGTGCCATCAACGCCGACTCTGGCAAGGCCAACGAGGTCTTGAACCAGCTGGATGGTTCTGTCGGTGCTGTCCCTACTGTCGCCGCCACTTACCGAGACGCCGGTATCCCATGGGTTGTCATTGGTGACGAGAACTACGGTGAAGGTTCTTCTCGAGAGCACGCTGCCTTGGAACCTCGATTCTTGGGTGGTTGCGCTGTTATCGTCAAGTCGTTTGCCCGAATTCACGAGACTAACTTGAAGAAGCAGGGTAAGCTCTCAAACTTTCATTCTAAGCGTCCAGACGAGCCCTGAGGCTGATATTGCGCTCCCTGAAAGGTATGCTTGCGCTGTGGCTCTGCAACCCCGCCGATTACGAGAAGTTCCAGGGTTCTGACAAGGTCTCCATCCTCGGCCTCGACAAGTTCGCTCCCGGTAAGAACTTGGATGTTGAAATCACCCACAAGGACGGTTCCAAGGAGAAGATTCAGGTCAGCCACACCTTCAACGCTGGTCAGATCGAGTTCTTCAAGGCTGGTTCCGCTTTGAACTTGATGGCCGCCGCCGCCAAGAAGAGGGACGCTGCCAAGCAATAGATCGCTAGCATCAGCAACCTCTATCGGTGACCATGAGTCTATCGACTCTTCATCTCATTCGACACTTCGCATTTTCGGTTCCCATGTTATTTAACGACAACATTTGTATTGTTTAGAAAAGCCACAACCTGGTCTGGCGTTTGTATTTGTGTGGTATAATAATTGCCTGCGACAGTTACCGTTGGATCGACTTTCTGGTTGTCGAGACTGCATTGGCTTTAATTGATCCAAGTCATCAGTCGCGCTCAGTCGTGCAGCCATGCTCTTTATACAGTCGCATGCATCTCAGAAGGTGTCCGAAGTGCCTTGTGCAGATGCAGCTACATTAGCTAACCAACGCAACTGAACCAGCAACTATCAGCGCTGTAGGGTTTCGTGATATCCTGGCAGAGCTCCTGGAGTCCTGGTAGCTGGTGGCTGGCCGCTAAATTGCGAAAGCGCTACGTCACGATGGCACGGATGGGAATTGCAAAGCTCGCGAGGTCTTCCCAAACCTACTACGGGTTCGACAAGGCCGTTCCCGATTTTGCCCACATCGTTAAAATCGCCAAGCGCTTTCCGCAAGTTTGGGAGTCTTCCAAAGCTCAAATCTTGCCTGCAAGTTCGGATGTGGATGTTGCAACGTTCATCAAACAGTGTCAGAAGGCCAATTTGCCAGAGAAAGTCTTGGAGGCCGAGTGTTGATGTCTGCACTCGTGTGGTCACTGCGCCTGACGACAAAGAGCTGGACGACCTCGCTTTCCAAAAGCTACTTTAGGGCGTGGCTTTCAATTCGCCAACGCTGACGCTTTGCCAAACCTTGGCTGCAAGGTACATGGCAGTATCGGGACCAAAGGCAGAGAAGGCACGCTTGGCGTTGACATCAGTCTGCAGAGCGGACCTAAAGGCCTTCCAAAACAAGCGTGCAGCGCTGGAGCCGCTGCTATCGCAGTGGATGGAAGTGATGGAAGAGGATCTGCGGGCGCTGCAGAAGAAATGTGAGGATGCGAGGGAGTGGATTTTCCCGGATGGAAAGATACCAGACCACCGCGATCTTGTCGATTGGCTCAGGAGCTCGGAGACATCGACGAAGCTCACCAGGAGATTCTTCGGCATTGAAGACTCGAGGAGATCCGCATCGAACATCACCTTCAGATACTGTAGCGGTACTGCTCAAGCTGCTGGCGACGGCAAGGACATATATGTCTCGATCACGAAGACGCCCGACCAAACGCCCGTGGGAGGCTAGGACGCAGCAGGTAAAGGTTCAACACGATCAGTTGCAGGTGATGCTGCAGCAACCACATCAAGGTCCATCTTCGATGAACCCGAAGAAGCGGAAAAGGTAGTCATGATCGAGTGTTTCAGGTGATCGTCGGTCATATTTCTGCTTTATCTTTCCGTCTTACGTGTCTCGCCGGAGGACCATTCTGCTTATGTATTCACCGCAAAATAACTTGTTGTAGCAGGAATTTGTATCACATATCGCAGCCCTTCGTCTACATCTGTCTTTGTTTTTCCTGAACCATATTTCACACCAGGTATTTGAGACCACGCCATTACGCGAATAAAAGTCCCACCCTACAACTGCCAAATCACCAACCTTCCATCTCGACCGATGGTGTAAAACTTGACGACCGCTCCATCCGCACCCCATTCATACGCCTGCAGCCCGGTAATCGTGTTCTGATGAATCGTTTTCAACTCGCCACCATTAGCTTGAGCGCCCGGAGCGCCTTCACCAGCGGCTCCAACACCGGCAGCACCCCGCGTATCGGCTTGTCGGAAACGGTTAAACGCTTCGCTGTGCAGTCGACCGACGCTGTTTCCGCCGAATCGACTAGCTCCGGTAGCTTGAGGGGTCATGTTCCTGCTTCCCGCGGCCGCAGGGTCATCGAGGGATTTGACCAATGACCAGCCAGACTGGGAACCTTGGAAGAGGACGGGCTGGCAATCGTGACCTGCGGCGACGAGGGCGGACTCGGTGGTGAAGAGGAGCGAGGTGTAAGGGAGGGAGGGGGATCGAATAGTCTGGATTGCCGCGGGGGGTTGGCCTGGTGCGCTGGGGTAGACGATGCTGATTGAAGAATCGTGACCTGTGCGGAGGGAGGGTCAGTGCGTGCCCATAATGGTGGTGGTGTGAGCGTGGCACATACTGGCAAAGGCCAAGAGGTTTCCAGAGGGGGAAAACGAAACATCATGGACCCATCCACCATTGGGACTGGCAAACTCGCCACACACAGTGTTGAACGGCAACTTTTCGCCCCATACGGTAGGTTCGGGCCTACAATCAGGGTTGGTCAGCTTAGAATCCTCCTTGAGCCATGAAACGGTACTCACTTGCTATCAACTCCCTTGATAAACGCAGAGAAAACTCGCGCCTTTGCATCAGCGGACCCGGTCGCGAGCAAGACGTTGTTTGGGTGCCAGTCGATGGACAAGACGGTCGATCGAAGGGGTTTCTTCAAGTGCTTGGATGTCCACCAGTTGTTTTCCTCGTCAAAGGAGCAGACGGCAACGGATCTGCGAGGACGAGATGAGGAGTGTTAGTTGAATGCGAGATAATAGGCTGCTGTGACTGAAGGCGTCTTGATAGGTGTCATGTATTGCTATTCTCGAGCAATATGGAGAGTAAGTCTTTCTCCCTCCCCGGGCAGCTTTGTGATCATGCCCTTTGTGGAGAACCGATGATTCGCTTTCAAAAGAGAGGCTTGGAAGGAGACCAAGTTGTGACGTGGCGGCCCTTTACCCATGGGCGGATAGCAGATCCCCAGGTAGCATCGCCCTGCAGCGGTCTGGTGTAGGCAAAGTCACTGATGGCTTGTGCTAGAAAAGACGACCGCTCTTGGCTATGATATGAACAGCCTCGCAAACCAGTCCCAGTCTCGTGTTCGCGCGTCGGCGGTGACGTTTACTGGTAAGGCGTGTTTTTGCATCGATCTCGACGAGAAGGAAACGCTGATGAACGACCTGCGCAAGTGGATCTCTCGTGACCATCGTACGGCCTTCAGCTCTGCGGATGACCAAACTTTGTCTTGGGCGGCCTGCGAGCCCTCGCAGAGTCGAAAACGCTGAATCTCTCTGTGCTCGCGCTCGCGCGCTCGATGGAAGCAACTACGCTCGACCGGCCTACACCGCCCTCGAAGAGACAAAAACACTAAATCTCGCATCGCTCGACTGATGCTCGCGCTCGCGCGCTCGATAAAGGCAACTATGCTCGGGCGGCCTACGCCGCCCTCGAAAATGCACTGAATCTCGGCCCTTGGCCTCGTAAAGTCTTCCGGACTCGTAGCCTGCGGCGCAATATTCTCGCCTCGCTCGGAGACGAACTCGTAGCGTGCGGCGCATGCTCTCGCTTCGCTCGAGACTCGACTCGCTCGGGACTCACCTCGCACCATTCCCGACCGCAAACTTGTCCTCCATCGGACTCCACGCGACACACGTCGCGGCCCTATTAATCCTCAACAATACCAAGACGGGCTTCCATTCCCCTGTCTGCTCATTCAAGGTCCATACGTAGGCGTTTCTATCCTGAGAGCAGGTAACGATTCGGTTGGTTCGAGGTGCCCAGGAGATGGAGGTGATTACTTTGTCGTGCTGTAGAAAGGATATCAAAAGGGATTAGTTGCTTTGCGTAAAGTGATGTAGGGGAAGACACGACGCGTACGTACCTCTGACAATGTCTGGTTCAACTCCCATCCATCAGGTCCGCCACGAGTGTAGACCTGAACATCATTGCTCGCAGGACAAGTAGCGATTTCTGTATAAAAAAAAGGGAAGTGATGTCAGTAACCTGTCAACCTAGAAACCGTGTCCTCCGCCACTTACGAGTTCTATCGGCGGAAAACGCGAGTCCGGTCAATGGACCGAGGGAAAGCTGGAATACTTCAGGAGTGGACATGTTGGATTGATTGGTAAGAGGGAGGGAGGGAGGACTGTCAGTCTACTCCAATATGTTTTTATGATGTTTGGCTGGTTGATTGGCAGGAGAAAGGTTTGAATGGGAGTGATGAATAGTCATAGCCTACTTGGGCCCGGCGGTGGGAGGGAAGGGATGACACAAGGACGGGATTTTGATTCCGCCGTTACTGCCTGCCTGCGATCGAGCGATATCTCCTCTTGACGGATAGATAACCTTCAACTCTGCTTCCACTATTTGAATCAACTTTTCTCATCTAGGCATCTACTCCATCTCCTTCTACCAAACAAAATGACAGCAACACAAAAACTTACAAAATCGAAATCCATCCCGGTCACTTGTTTCACTGGGTTTCTGGGCGCCGTAAGTCCATTACAGCCGACCTTGTCCCCTTCATACATCTACTGAGTATATCTCTCTTGGTTGGAAACTATACAGGGCAAAACATCTACCATCCTCGGTCTACTCGGTCAATTACCCAAAGACTACCGCGTAGTACTCCTAAAGAACGAATATGGAGATGTGGAAGGTAAACGATGAAATACCAGGAGAATGACTCTACCTGCCGTAAAAGTCGGGCGGGAATTGACCTTTTCTTTTCTTTCTCCCTCTCCCTCTCTCGCTCGCTTGCAGTGGATTCCCAGTTGGCGCAGCAGAGCTCAATAGCGGGTGTATCAGAGATCCTGAATGGATGCATGTACGTCCTAGACGTCATTTAGGTATCAACCACGCCACAAGCTTGACCGTCTCGCTAATTCCGTAACTTCTCTAGGTGCTGTATGTCCCCCACCTAGTTTGTACATTATTTATCGGCTCTTTCTGACCACACCGGTGATGACGGAATATAGGTACTTTGGTAGGGCAAATTCAGACCGCCATGCTGGAGATCCGTGGTAAGACTTTCCACGTATCGTATATTACCAGGAATGAAGCGACTAACTCAGTCGGGGATTTGATTTTTGTAGATACGATGAACCCGGATAGGATCATCATTGAAAGCAGGTAAGACGATTCCATTTCTTTCCTGTTAGCATCGACAATTCAAGGCAATACCCAAAGTCCTGACAACCCATCATTTCCACTACCAGCGGCTCCGCTTTTCCCGCAACATTAGCAATCCAAATCCGCCAACTAGCAGACGAAGGATTCGCCCTCGATTCCGTCGTCACCGTCATCGACTGTGTGAATTTCACCGGGTACGAAGATTCAAGTCCTACCGCAAAAGTGAGCCCGCCAAGCCCGTTGGCAGATGATACTGATCATATCTGCTGTTCTCTGCTCGTTTTTCCGTCAAGCTGATCATAAACCATCCCTCCCTCCCTCCCTCCCTTGCCCCGCAGATCCAAGCGAAATACACAGACTGCCTACTACTGAACAAACATGACCTCGTCACCGAACGACAACTCGACAACGTACTCGACCACTTGTACGAGCTAAATGACGAAACACCGATGATCCGCGTAAGCAAACAACACCCGCTCGACCCATCGCTCGTCTTCGGGCTCGATACAAAGTTGTTTGCACGCGGATCAGAGGAGATTGCGGAATGGGGAACGATCGTTGCTGCTGGTGCTAATGGAGGAGTCGCGGCGAATCATTCGGATGAGATTGAGACGGTTAGCGTTTGGCGGGGTGGTGGACGTCCAGGGAAGGGGAACGCAAAGAAGCGGGGTATCACGGAGGTTGATGGGAAGACAAAGGATGGTGCGCGGGAGGAGGAGGCAGGCCATATGCACAAGGACGGGGAGAATTGTGCGTGTGCGACGGGTAATGGTGAGGTGGACCAAGTGGAAGAAAACGGGACTCAGGGGCCTGTACCGCCGGTTGATGTCGAGGCTCTGACAGCCGGACTAGCGAAATTACCATTCGAGATATACCGAGGTACGTCTTCACCCATGCGCTTGCGTGTCGTAATATCACGCAGACTTTTAACCCACACATCCCGGTGATAGTCAAAGGTTTCCTCCGTGTACCCTCAAAACAAGACCCAACCGTATCCGACATCCACATCCTCAACTGGGCATTCGGTCGTTCGGAAATCACCCCAGCCCCAACATTGAACGATTCCGACAGTCTGAAGGGTGTTTCTTTCCGATTGACGATGATGGGTGCGAGAGGGGAGGTGACGAGGCGGGCCAGGACGTTTGCGACGCTGATACAGGGGGAGTACGCGTAAGCTATGCGCGAGGAATTGTTTGAGGAGCAGTGGGCGGCGACGGACAACATATATGGTGCATCGATAGACACTGTGAGCATAAGATTGCACCATCGTCGGAGGAAAGGCGTATAGTACAATTATCATCGACGAGATCTCTTTTTACAAATTTTCCCTGCACGGCCAAGCTGTGGGCCGATCATTCGGTACATTGTTTTGTCTCTATCCACCCATCTAGACGGCCGGAACACTTCCGCCTGCAGCTGCGTTCTGAGCAAATGTGTGCCATCGGTCGTTGTATTGGACGTCTATAGTATGGCAATGTCATTAGCTCAAACGAACGTGGTCGACCCAGTCTGGTGCAGGCACATACCAAGAGGGCGTCCACCATAAACATAACCAGTGAACTTTTCGCAAGCCTCGGTAGCTTCCTCTACCTCCTTGAACTGCACCACACCGCTTCCCTTTGAACGAGTGCCTTCGTAGAGAATCTCAGCAAGGACAACTTGGCCGGTCGTCTCGAACAGTTCGACCAGATCTTCGTTGGTAGTCGACCAGGGCAACTAATTGTAGAAGGATAGTAGTAAGCTTGTGCGTAACGACGTGAACCCAGCGGAACTCACGTTTCGAACCATGATTTGAACACTGGGTTCGATGTTGGCGGCAGGCCCCGTAGGAGCCACAATACCGTTTCCACCGACAACCGTCGTGATCGCAGCACCACCTTCAGGTCCATTGTAATCGGCGTAGAGGTCGTTTGTAAAGTTTCGACCACCTCGCATGCCGCCGCCCATGCCACCCATGTGGTTTCCCATCATAGGTCCGCCGAACCCACCACCAAATTGACCACCGAATCCGCCTCGACCGCCCATGAAACCACCTCGCGGCATGAATCCTCCTCGACCCATGAATCCACCGCGTCCGCCTCGGAATGACGGCATAGACGCGAAACGGTCCTATAGAACACAATTTATTGTCAGTCATCCGGTTGAATACTTTGATCATCTTGTTACTTACAGGTCGAACCTGCAAGACATTATCACCCCATTGATAGCCGTTCATTTTTTCTGTACGCGGAGTACTCGTTAACCATGATCAAGGCGTTTTGATACGTAGTCACTCACCAACAGCATTTTTGGCGTCCGCATGAGTCTCGTAAACGACGATACCGGTGCCTTTCGGGGCTCCATTCGGGTACATCGACACATCGGCTCGTACAACATTACCAGCTTCTCGGAAAAGGTCCTTCATATCCTGCCAAGTGGCAGTCAAGGGCAGCTGCACGGATTCACATCAGTACGCGCCAACACTAGCACACAACCAATACACTTACGTTTCCAATAAACAATTGCTTGTACTCTGCCGGATTGTGAGCGGGTCCTCCAAATCCACCTCCGAATCCGCCTCGTCCGGCAAACGGTGCGCCTCGGAAAGGCGGAGCTTCACCCATAGCGGCTCCGATCTTGCCAGGAATCGGAGTTGCACCGAATCGGGCTTCCGCTTCACGGTCCTGCAAGGGCAGTCAAAAGTCAGAGATTTTCAAGGATAGAGCTGTAAGTCCGGCTCACTTCACGAATGAAACATGGTCGTCCAAGAATCGGCTTCTGTGCAAGATCGTGGATAGCTGCAGCTGCACTTTCTCGATCGGCGTATTCGACGATACTATTGTTGACCAGATAGTGTCAGCGCGGAAAAAACGAGACCGAGTATCCAAGACTTACCCGCAACCTTTGGACTGTCCAGCGGGAGTGACGAAAATCTCCGCAAATACGACTTCTCCGGCTGTACGACAATCACCAAACCAAACGACCCAGAAACAAAATCCGTCAACCTTCCTGCCTTTTCAACTAATTCTATCCGCGACCTTTTCCCCCAAACCAGCCATCATTGCATCCTCGTGATTCCGGCCCGCTCGTCGTGCAAAAAGCAGCGACAGCTTACGCGATCGCCTCGAGATCACGGCGCGTCAACGTCTGCTGCCAATGGCTACCACTTGAACTGCTGCTCCGGCTTTCCTCCTTTCCCCACAATATCCACAAAATTAAAGTCCAAATATCCACCCACCCTCTTTCAAAGCATTCTTCAGATCTTGATAGGTGCAGTTGTATGGCAGGTTGCCAACGTAGACTCGGTTTTCCTTGACAGAGACCTTGGCATGCGCTTCAGCCTCGGCGAGAGGAGCATTCATCGGTCCGCCAACAGATCGTCCACCCTCTGTCGGTCGTCGGTAGTCCCTCGAATCCCGGTCACGTCTGGACGACGAGTATCGCCGATGATCTTCACGCTCCCTTGAACGCGATCGCTCTCGAGGCGGAGGAGGGCTTCTCGAGCGTGATCGCTCACGGTGTGAACGGCGACGATCGGGAGAGTATGAACGAGAGCGGTGTCGGTGAGAAGAACGCCTGGGAGACCGAGAGCGAGAACGGGATGGAGTTCGTCGAGCAGATCGATGCTGTGAGGAAGACAGGTCGTTAGCTCAAAGCGGAAAGGGAATTGTCTCCGTATATCGCGTGCGGCAAGACGGCAGAAGAACGGATGGTGTCGCAACGTGCCCGATCGAGCCTTTATCATATTCTGTGACGGCTTGATTCAACTATCCCACGTCGCCCAATGTTTACAAACTCCAAGACTGCGACCACGCTCCGTCCCTCAAGAACAGTCATGACCGCTCGCTCATGCTCGCCCGCACTTTCGCACTGAAGAGAGTCATTCGGGAAACTCACGTTGTCTCTGCTACCTCTTCGTTCCCGACGATCACTGTCTTCTCTCCTTTCCGGGCTTCTATCCCTTGACGGTTCCCTCCTTCGGTCCTGGACATCTGCTCACCCAAAAGACGTATCTGATGAGCTTACCAAAGCAGTCAATTTTGAGCGCGCGACTGCTTACCCTCCATTTCTGCGTCGTCTCGGTCCATGATTATCCTCTCGCTATGCTTCTGTCTTTCTGTTACCGTGACGAAGTTGCAGATGTGAAGCAGCAGACGAGAGCTTTGGCAGATGATGACCTTCTCATCCCCTTTGACAAGTGATCAAGCTGGAGGATTGGTCAGGTCGGAGCAATAGTGCGGACCCGCAATTAACTACCGGCTTAGTCAGCTTCTGACAACTCAGTCGCCTCCTCAACCTTCTTGTCGCTTTGCACTACTCGTCGTCACTTTCCGTCGCTCGGTTGTGGCGCAGTCATCTCACAGTCGCGACCACGCTCTATGCCTTGCACAGCGTCGAAAATGCATAGAGTTGCTCGCGTAATGAACGAAAGGTTTGATGATGCGAGTGTCCATCTCGAAAGCATAGGTGGTTTGCCGACGGCATGCTATTTGTTTACAACTCGAATGACCACCATTCATTCTCCAAAAGAGCATCTGTGTTATGACTGTTGGGCTCCATTGTGTTGGGTCGCATCAGATTGAGAGCGAGATGCAACCCGATCCGCCTTCTCTTGCGGTCTACGTACTCGGCTTTGGTACATGCTCCTCATCTTCATTCTCCGCCCGAAGAGGCTTATACTCTCTACCATTCTCATCAATACCTTCGTAAATGCTTCGCTGTGGTAGGCCTCTATACCTTCCAACGACAGGATCGTCCTCCAACGCATGACCCACCGTCCCCAACCATCTTCTTCTCGCACTCATCGCCAGCTTGACTTGGTCAGTAAGAGGTGGGATACCTTCCCTCCTGCTTGGCGTCACCGCCACAGGTCCTGCCCCAGCATCCGTGGTCGTGTTGCCGTTGGCACTGGCATTGGCTTTGCCTTTTGCTTTCTGCCGTTTGCCGGCCTTTTTGATGGCAGCGTATCGCTTCGTCCAAGCTTGTTCGATGAGCTTTTCCAAGCCTTCCAACACCTTTTTGTATTCGCCATATGCCAAGCGCTCTTTGGTGACTTGTAACAGGCGATCTTTGCGAGCATTGTTGACGGCGATTTGTGTTTTGAGTAGTCGCTGACTTGAGCGTAGCGCGCAGCAGATTTCGTCATCCTCACGAAGAGACCAGTCGACCTATGGAACAACGAGTTAAGTAAAGATATATGCCACTGTGATACTGTAGCTTACCGTTTCCTCTGCGTCCAACAGGCCCAGTAACCTTAATTCGCGCGCCACGCCCTCTTCCAGCTGCCCCAATTCTGCATCAAGGGTCGAAGCCTTTTCTCTCTCATTGGCCCGCTTCGGAGGGCTTGGAATTCGGCGAGGCCGTATTGGCCAAGGTGGACCAAGTGGTTGGCTATCCTCACCGCTGTCTTCTGTTTTGCTAATCACGGTGGGATCTCTTCCTCGAGTAGGAGTCTGTTCGGGCTTTATCGTTTTTGCGTCCGTGGCATACGGCGACACGGCGTCACCGTTTACCTGGACTTCTGGAAGTTTATTCTTGGGTGTTGTCGGAGCAACCGCGTCCCTTCCTTCTGGCAGGCCGATGGAGGGTCCGAGAGGTGGCGAACCTGCGCCATTTTTTGCTGGGGTGTGCACCCTTTTCTCGCCAGGAGGAACCGGTTTCAACAATGCTGCCACGGCCCTCTCGTTCAGCCCACCCAAGCCCTTCGCTTCATCCCATAAATCCTCATCCACCATTTCCGTCACCGGAACGTATGTTTGATCGGCTAACAATGCCTCTGATATGACTGGTTTCGTGTCTCTCGTCTCGCCATTGAGAATATCCCATGCGTTAACAGCGGGAGGTCCAGCCGAACTGGCAGATGTGAACGGTAGCGCAGAGTCCTCTTCGTCCCAGATATCCTGATAATGCTGTCCGAGCGGCGGTATCACGAACGGCTCGACATCCTCGGGCTGTGCAAGCACGTCAACAAGACATTTACAGGACCGAGTGCTGGAGTACTCACTCTGAACCCCAGCATAGCAAGTTCCTCTTCTCCAAAATCCTTCAGATACGGCTCGATGCCGTTCCAAAAGGTCGACCACTGCACGTTCTGCGTGACATGCTTGACTGTAGAAAAGTCTTGATTGACGTCCTTTTGTCGCTTGGGCAAAGGTTTGGGAGGATGCGGTATTGGTGGACGAACAGGAATCAGTGATTCACATGCAGATGATCGAGATTTCGCGGCGGGAATTGCAAAGTTGATGACTTGTTGGATGGCAGTCTCGGTGTTGCTGAGCGGACTGACGCCGGCCGTTTGGAGTGGCGAAGTCCCTAGTTCTGCGGGAGGTAACGATGTACGGTTCTGCGATGCAACGGCGGTTAGCCCGAACACGAGGTCATTCTGTCCAGCGCGTACCTTTGCCGTATTCGAAAGACTCAGTTTGACTTTAAGGCCGCTCGTGGGTTGGTGATTGAGAAGAGACGGCCTTTCTGCAGGCGGAACACTGTGCGAGTGTGCTAGAGGAACGCTTACTTCTCTAGCTGTAGAATCACCTCTACCTCGAAGCGATGGTATGATAGGATGATCGACTTCTGGGCTTGTTGGATGTGTAACTTTTCTTTTCTTGTATTTGAGGCTAGCCTTTTCGGTAGGTAGAGCCTGGAGATCAACAGGCGTTCCTAGTCGAGAGCTGGGCCGTGTATATTCAGATGCGGTGACTGGGGCAGGCGAGGCTGAGCGATAAAAGGTTAGCAACGCTCAGAGATCATTGACATCGTACTCACCAGACGTCTCCCTCTTGACCCTCGGTGATCCATTCACAGACGCATCTTCCTTCCGCTTTGATTCTGAACCCAGCCCTAGGCCCCCTCGTCCTAAACCACCCATTCCCTTCTTCAAAACGGTACTCTTGTCATCGGATTCCTCTATCAGCCTCTCTCGATCCTTGATCTTTCCTCGCTTGACCTTTGCCGCTTCTCCTCCATCCGACAGCTTGTATGCAAACGCAGACTTGTTCAAGCTTTCTCGACCGATCCTGACGGCTTCCACTGCGTTTTTCGCTCGCTTGGTGGCGGAATTCGCCAGCGGTGTCAACGACAAGAGCATGGACCCAAGCTCATCCTTTGTTGGCACTTCGGGAATGGGATGCGAGCGAGGTTGATCACCGTAAAGGTTTAGCAGGTAGTAGGCTATTGGCGGCCGTGGCAAGTGATCGGCGGACGACGGCTGGGGCATTTTGATCGGTCGTCGTCGAGCATCAGGCTATAGTCCTCCGTAAGGAGGTGACAAGCTCTTCCCTTCTTGACGTCGATTGCGGCGGATGATATATACAAAGATGGGAAATGAGTTAAACGACGGTTATTCATACATGATGTATACAGGTCAAGTGCTATTCACGCTCGATACACAACCCCGGAAGGAGGGCAGATGGGCGGATCCGGGGAGAATTGATTACGTGAGGGGGTCACATTGACATTTGGGCGCACTCATTCACAGGGAGGACTGGGTACTGGCGGAGAGCTACTAGGGATTGGCCACTCGATTTGTCGCTCCCCAAACACCATCTGCGCAAGGTCAGACAATCAAGTGCGATGAGCCAGCCACCAGCCAGCTCGATGCACTAGCAGGTGCTGTCAAAAAAAGAAAGAGTCTCAAACGCTTATTGCATCACAGAAGCTATCATAGAAAGCCCTTACACCGCGCGCTGCGACAGCTACAGAAAAAGGGTTGCCCCGAATTACCAGTGGCAAAAAAAGAGGCCGAATCCCGGAATCGAACCGAGAACCACACCCAGCCAGATAGAGATTTCGGATCCCTAAGGGTGTATCATACCACTAGACCAATTCAGCCTGAGTTATTGAAGATCGTCGACAGTTTATCATGGCTGAATAGTTTTAGGTTGTCATTTCTGCGGTGATTTTGGTCAAAGCGGTACAACAGCTGGTACAAGTGCAGTTTGACGCGAGTCGCTGGACAGGTGTACCTATGCGAGTAGTAACTAGAGAGCTATGAGGCAGAAGCACTGCACCTCTTTATCTTGCTGCTATAACACCCTATATGCTGACGTTTTGTGTCAGCAGCGACCCCATACGCAACACCAGCCGGCTATAGGCCTTATACAGCTATATAAACACAGCCAGATGTGCCGATTTCAATTTCAAGTGACTTCCCGCCTTTCTGCATACATCTCTTACATATCTTTTCAACGCACAGTCTTTTCAAAGCACAGCCCAAACACCATGCGAAACGAACAATCCTTGGTCCACATCCTTCGCCTCTACCCGTTCGAGGATGCAGAAATACTCGGACAGCTCCCTAGCCACCACTCATTCAACCAGCACTTCGCATAGCCACCAGGACTCCGTATAGGCAGGAATTGCGCTCAGATGTTCCGCCTGTCGGCCTCTCAATGAACAATATGGTCGATGCTGTGGCACAACAAGGTTGGTGATGGGTATGACATGGCCTACGCTATTTTGATTAACGACGATAGATATGAGGGTAAGCCTTTGGTTGAACACGCCCGCTCAAGCTCGAGAGCTGATCATAACTTGTCACTTCATCACCCTATGTACCTGTAAAAATAAAAACAAAAATAAACGCAACGCGTTCGTTTGATATCTAGCTAATAGTGTAAGAGCCGGGCACGTTGTATTGATAATATAGTATATAAACTATAGTATATTATCTATAATACAGTACAAGGCCTTTGAGTGGGATCAGTCAGAAAGGATTATGCTTCGCGACTATGTATATCGTATAAGGCAAACTACTAACTTACTAAATGTAATAGGTAAACCGCTGGTAGGAGCGAGTCTAAAGGTATTACTTAGTATTGTAGTTAGTACAATCAAGGGCGCTGATCAGGAGTTAGGGAGGAAAAGCGTGTTTCATAAATCATAGAGGGCAAAACTTACAACTAAACTAGCTGCATTATATAGACGTCCGAATCGGGTGGCGAAACCAACCCGTCCCAAGGGCTCCTAAGGAGACCTGTGGGTTACAAACTATCTCTGTCACTTCGTTCCGAAGATAGAAGTGACAAAGCGACAAAAAGACATAGTGACTGAGATTTCTCAGTCACTTTGCTATTTTCAGTACAAAGTGACAAAATGACAAAATGACATAGGTTTCTATGTCACTTTGCTATTTTGGATACAAGTGACAAAAGGAAAGGAAAACTTGCCAGACTCGAACAGAATACCATATTAAATCAATCTTTCCATCTACTCATACAACAAGGTGGCGAACTACAAAATAACTGCACAAGTACGAAGCAATAAGTAAAAGGACAAAAAGGGTAAAGTGTGAGATACTTACAATTAGCCGCTGCGCAAGTCAGGCAAGATGGTGGTAAAATAATTGTGTCGTGCAGGCATAGTGATTATGTGATCGTAGAAATGATGTGGATAGCGGTGGTTAGCTCTCAGATTTCAGCTCTCAAACAGTCGTTTATATTATTTTCTGTTTGTTAGGTAAATGACGTTGTTGGCTAGCTATCGTAAGACCGTATGTTCTCTCCTTGAAAAGGAACATCTCATTCTCTGAAGCATTACCTGCCATTCTCGCAACGGGGGCGGCGAGAAGCAGATTCGTAAAACGGGCTACTGTTCACTTTCTGCGTCCCCTGTTCGTCCTGCTCCTTTCCTGCCTCATTCAGTACTCTGTAATTGCTCCAGGAGCGTCGAACAGGTTCTCTTCTGCCTCTCAGGTATAACTTTTAAGATCGTAATTCATCCATTTCACCTTGTAATCTTTTCCTCCGTCTTCCTGTTTCTGCGGGCGCTTAGCTCTTCCACCTTGTACCTTTCCTGCCCGTCTATGATTACAGGCGGGGGTAGCGGCTCAGTCCTCCCTGCGAAGTCAAAAGGAGTCTCATGATACTTCTTCAGGTACTCTACGTTCACAATTGGATGTATCTTAACGTTCGCGGGCAGGTCCAGCTCACACGCAGTCGAGCTTAGTTTTTGTTCAAAGCGATGAGGACCGATGTACTTAGAAGAAAAGGCGGGTCTAACGAGTTCAATCAATTTCCGCGTTGCAAGCTTCTTTTCGCTCTCATTTCCACAAACTTCGCTTCATAAATTTACTAGCGAATAAGTAAAAGGCGCGTTCGGGAGCCACCAGTCGAGCAGCTGGTCCAGAAACCAGGGCTCAACAATCACAGTTACCAGTCCCCACATCGACCCTCTTAAGACCAGCATTTTCACCTATCATATCTTACAAGTTACCGTTGCCTTCCTCCCCTTCCACCATTCTTTTTTCTATATATCCTAACATACGCCGCTAAATCCCACGTCCCCTCGCCCGGCATTTCTCAAATGCAATCACCAATCACCCTTCGCCTTTCTTGTGTTCGCCACCACCAAGTTCACCATCATTTCGCCCCTCAAACCGGACAGAAAACTCTTTTGCAAGCCAGGGTGAGCAAGACTGGGTGGGTGGTCCGGAGGAGGGAGGTTCAGGGTTTGGCGCGTGTAGTTTCAAGCCCGTCAATAGGGTTCTAGGGGGAACCCAGGCCAAGTTTTGCAGGGTGCGTCTTCGTGGTGGACTGTATCTGCGGTTATGCAATACTAACCTCCCTTTTTGATACCGCAAAGGTAATTCCGCCGCTGGCCCCTTCGTCTCCCCAAACCATCCATCGTCCAGCTCTGTATACTATACCCTATCTTTTTACACAAATGCTGATACCACGGCAATCTGCTGAAACTTTCATCAAGGAGGAGGGGGTAAGCCCGCAGAGTGGGGGCTCGGTAGGGTCAGCGGAGGGGAGTGGGCAAGTTAGTCAGGTAATGTCCTTGTCAATTGTCATGAACGACAGAGCCGACTGATCGAACAGTACTCTCACGGATATATGCAACTCTGACCTTCCAAAGGTTGAGCCTCACCCGCTGCGCCTCACCCGTCGATCATCACCCGCCGCGCATCGCCGTGCCCCAGTCCAGCACAGTGAATCGACAGCACGCTTTTCCAACAGCCTCCACTTTCGCCTACAGTGTTGTGTGGTCGTTTCAAGACAGATTAGGATTTTGGACCATTCTTGAGCGAGATATGGTCCTTTCCATTTCCCCCCTTCTTCTTTCCTTCTTTTTTCCTTTTTTCCTTTTTTTTCTTTCTCTTCTTTTCCCTTCTGTTTTCCCTTTCTTCTCCCTTTTTTTATACTCCTTTTCGGCGTCTTTATCTACGTGACCGCCTGGCGGTCGTCCGCTTGAATGTCTGCGGAGTGTGCTACATTGCATTTACAAACGCTAGGTACGTATCTACAGCGTCTCGAACGTTCTCAAGATTGATTTCAGGCTATCAGCTAGCGTCGTGTAGCCCATGACCCTTCCAGGATACTAAATAACTGTAGCCCTTCCTCGCTTCATATCTATGAGCTAAAACCTGATCGACCTCGTACTCTTCTGCGCCTTCAATGGTTAGTACCGGGTCAGGATTAAATGGAACGTCTCGCGCTCCCAAATGTGCGGGACTGGGGTGGTAGTCCTTTAGATATTCAATGTTGATGGTCGGATGGATACCGATGTTAGCTGGAAGATTCAGCTGGTACATTGTCGGGGAGACCTTCTTAGTTATCTGGAAAGGTCGAGAGTACTTGCCCCTTAACTTTACTGCGCCGGTGGTACGTGAAGCAGCAGTTCGTAGTGATCTGTGGCTCAAAAGAACCATGTCTCCTACTTTAAAGTCTTGAAGCCGAGGCCTGTTTCTGTTAACATTCTGAGTTTGTTTGTTTCTAGCCTTCTCTAACGCTTCTATCCCTTGGTGCTGGAGGGCATCCGAATTCTGAATGAAGTCCTCCACAGCCGCCACGTCCTTCTCAGATTCTATTAGTAATGAGTAAGGGGTCTTCGGATGAAACCCAAGGTCAAGCTCGAAAGGAGTGTAAGAGCCGGGTAACGTTGTATCAATAATATAGTATATGGACTATATTATATTATCTAAGATACAGTACAAGGCCTTTGAGTGGGATCAGTCAGAAAGGATTATGCTTCGTGACTATGTATATCGTATAAGGCAAACTACTAACTTACTAAATGTAATAGGTAAACCGCTGGTAGGAGCGAGTCTAAAGGTATTACTTAGTATTGTAGTTAGTACAATCAAGGGCGCTGATCAGGAGTCAGGGAGGAAACGTGTGTTTTATAAATCATAGGAGGCAAAACTTACAACTAATCTAGCTGCATTATATAGACGCCGGGATTGGGTGGCGAAACCAACCCGTCCCAAGGGCTCCCAGGGAGACCTATGGGATACAACCTGTCTTTGTCACTTCGTTCCGAAGATAGAAGTGACAAAGTAACAAAATGACAAAGTGAGATTTCTCCGTCACTTTGCTATTTTCGATACAAAGTGACAGAATGACAAAATGACATAGGTTTCTATGTCACTTTGCTATTTTGGATACAAGTGATAACATAAAAGGGGGAACTTGCCAGACTCGAACCAGATACCAATAATTAACTAATCTTTTCCACTATTGTTACAACATGGTGGCGAACTATAAAATTACTGCACAGGTTCCGAATTAGCAAAAGGACAAAAGGGTAAAGTATGAGACACTTACAGCCCGTCTCGTCACTGCTTAAATTACCATCGCAACGGATGCAGACAGCAACACAAACCATCACCTACCTAGGCTACCTTAGAGACTCATGCGCTACCTGGGCAAACTGACATTCGCCACTATTCCAAAACGTGTATATATAGCAGTCCGATTCATTGTAACATTTGCTTCTATGACTTATTATGACACGCTTTACCAGAGATACTAGAAGCGCCACTGGCCTCGTATTAACTTTGTACTCAGCCTTCTACCCTCAACAACACTTCAACCACCAACGCAACCACCTTACACAATACCGCTAGTCGTAGATAACATTATCACACGAACCCTAGTACCTTGTGTATCAGCCTTCTTCTGTAACCACTCAGTAATTATCCTAAGTCTTGCTATACAACTTCTTCATGAACATCAGCCTTATTAACTGAGCTGGTTAGTGTCTAAGTAATACTGGACTCAGAGTAATACGAAGCCTGTGTGCCTTACATAAGTGCAAAGTTGCATGGTATGTACCGACTACAATGTAATGAGCGGAATGTACTGAGTACAGAGTTGTGTGGTAAGATGTACAGGGTAAAATGTACCGAGTACAAACTGGAATGATACAATGTACTATGTGACTTTGTACTTGGTGAGCTAAACAGTAAGCAATGAACGGGAACTAGTTGCCACTATCAGATGAATAAGGGTTTAAGAAATTACAACGTAATCCCAGCAGTGCACTATGCGCTGCTTTACTATACTAACTATTATGTCTCTCTGCATGTTCACTCCAGCGTGAAAAGTCTTACCCTCAATGATTTTCAGGTTCAAAGTGGCCGGAAAAACACAACGGCAGGGGCTATGGCGCAGTTGGTAGCGCGCAATCTTAGCATGATTCGGACTTGATCCGTATGGTCGTGGGTGGTTGAGGTCTCGGGTTCGACTCCTGATGGCTCCATTTTTTACTTTTTTCGACCTGTGCTGCCTGTCGCAGGTGAGGGGTCTAATCTTTTTTAGTAGTTAGCATGGCCATTATAGTGGGAACTTAGCACGGCGCTGTACACTCGTTACTTGACAAGACACTTGTAAAGGGTAGGTGGAAGACGAGTGTAGAGAACCATAGTTAGTTTACAGTAATGACGTATCGAAATCATTACTGTCACGTCACTGTTCTCTCACACAACCCGCTCCTCTCCATAACTTCCCAATTTCCAAACTTCACAAGTTCTGAATATCCGAACTTCCGAACTTAAGGGTTAGGGGTTAGGGTTACTAAGACACTACTGCTCTAGGACGATTCCATCTAAAGACGTTGGTGGTCGGCATGCATGACTAGTCAGTCATGACTTTTTCTAGTCACTTTTCTAGGAGGGGTCATAGTCACCAGTCTAGTCATAGTCACCCATGACTATGACTGACTAGTCAGTAGTGAAGTCACCCCAGTGACTAGTCACTTTCGCTAATAACTAGTCATGACTAGTCTAGTCATAATTCAGTCATGACTAACCTCTTAGTCACTTCGATCAAGTGACTAGTCATTGCAGAAGTGACTAGTCACTTGCGACTAGTCACTTTTTTCGACTAGTGACGCACACAATTGGCAATACACATCATATTAGATATTTGACCCCAAGTCCCAACACACGATTATATACGTTGTATGCTCTACATGTCTTCTGCCTTCACCATACCTTGCTCCTCTCACATGCGCAACATAACTTGTTTCGTCAGCAGCCTTGCCGACAGCGATCCGCGCTTCTTTCCCAACACGAACCCAGCTTGCGAGAACAGACGCTCGACGCTGGCAGATGATGACGCCAGCCCGAGGATGTCACTGGCGACCATCGCCAGGGGCCGCATCTCAGGGAGAGCGGACATCCTCTTCCAGTAGTCAAGCACGGACTCATTTTCTGTCGTCTCGAACCGTTTCAAGTTGGAGTTGTAGCATTCCCACGGATCGTTCATATCGTGGGTGATTTCCTGATGTCCAGCTTGAAAAAGCGATGAAGCGAACCGGTTGACCCTCTTCGACTTCTTGACCCACTGGACCTCATTCTCATGTTGAGTTCGGCCACTCGTCATGTTTTCTTGATAAACCTTCATTCGAGCCTTGATAAAGTCCAGGGCCTGGTCGAAGCTGGACTGCGCCTCGTACTCCACAGTCAGCAGCGCGACCAGGCCTTCTTGGCGGAAGGTTGGATCCAGGGCGAAAGCGGAGAGCGCCCAGGGATTCGTTAAGAACCTGCCGAGATACTTGTCTAGCTTGGCCACCGCCGCCTTTTGTATTACACGTCATATTCAATTACAATAGCTCGTTTCTCACAACTCACCGAGAAGCTCCACAGCTGTTAAATCTCAATAGGTGATCCTTGTCGCGGGCCAGTAATTAGTATTGCGTTGAATACATAATACGAATACCGCCGTTGTAACTGGATCCTAGCACAAGTTATACAATAGCTTATTGAATAAGACTGGACTGATACTGACCGGAAGTGGAAGACGAAGGGTAACTAATCCTGAGAAAGTCTTGCACCCAAGGTAGCTTTGGAATGAAGAGGTAGTCAAAGGGTGAACCATAAAGCATGAGAGCTCTATTACAATCTGGCAGAATGCCTGCTATATATACTTAATCGGGACTAGCTACAATGCCGAGAAGACTTCTCGACGAAGTCTTCTTTGGCGAAGTACTTCTTGACGAAGTCTTGGTGAGAGAGGACTTCCCGACGAAGTCTTGATGGGAAAGCATTTCGTGACGAAGTTTTGATGAAGTCGGCGAAGTCTGGTAGAGTCAGGACGTTTAGTCATCCACGCAGTAAGAGAAGCTAATTGACGAGGCCATGTGATGTTATCGTCGATTATCTAATGGACTACTACAAGGAAAGTGCTGTATCTCTACAACAGTCAAGAATGACGTGCTTTAGGTTGCAAGCTGTGCTAAGGTCTTGAGCTTCTATCCTTCACCTGACTGTGACTTATAGTGTAATTCAATTTGTACCAGTCCCAGGCTTTTCGTTCTAGTAACAAAGTCTGCCTAACTAGTCCCATTGTCTCGGACCTACGCAGTGGTTTTGTGATACTCGCCTGTCTTAGCGACTTTCTAACATTGTCTACTTTGTATGTGATGACGTAAGGAACGATCAATGTCATTCGCGCCGATACTTTTCCGACCGAATCCGCCGCGAATGGCGCTTTTTCGTCTGATACTCTGACTGCGCTCCATATATCGGAAGAAATCATTGGAAGGCATGACGTATTCTCGTAGTCTGATCACTTTGATGGCACAAAGTAGTCGTCTTGACTGATCGTCGCGAGAGCTCCGCGTACATGTCGCGCGTAGTGAGAACGCAATTTGTTTTTGCTAACAGCCCCCAAGCAATAATCACTCCTATACTCCCTCCATTTACTTTGCGAATGACACGAAGGAGTTTTTGAACAGAATAATGGGAATAGCAACGATAAAAAACGGTGAAGTAAAATTACGTGATGTCTCTCATACCTTGCCCGCCTCCTCGTCCATAGTGCTGTTCATGTATGTCTGGTCATACGTCCCAAAGCCCCTCTCATACACACAGTCGATTTATCCCACTTGAATCTGCGAGCCAGCTCTCTATCGGCATATATCCCAATTTGATCAATCGCTTCATATCTAGTGCCGAGATGTGGTGTGTCAGGGGTGGGCGAGGGCTTGATGGCAGACACCAGCCTCAGGACAGGGCAAGGCTAAGGACTATGACGAATGTGAGTTCGGACCACGTGACTAGTATTATGATTAGATAATATAAGTCATCGACATATGATCTTGCTCTAAGGAGCAAGGACGAATACAAGTGGGTGGCAAATACCATTCAAAAGCTCTTCTTATATAGTTATCCGAGTGACTAGGCAGCCTTAGGGTCTCCAAGGGCCCTAGGCAGAATCGATGGCGAAAGTGGAGGCTGTTGGGACAGCGTGCTGTCGATGCACCGTGCTGTGCTGTGCTGGGCGTCGCCGCACCATGGCGATGCGCAGCGGGTGATGATCAACGGGTGGTGTGCAGCGGGTGGTGCGCAGCGGGTGATGATCAGCGGGTGAGAATCAACAGGTGAGGCTCAACCGTTGATGTCCAGAGTTGGTTATGTCGGCGAGAGTACTGTTCGATCAGTGGGCTTTGTCGAATCATGACATGGTGCCACTTGCCGCGGACCGAAACGTTCCTAGAGTTATAACTCCAGCTGAAAAGCCCGCTTGCAAAGACACAAGCTGTTCGTTCGGTCACTCGATAGAGATTAGGATATGTGGATTCGGGCATGATTCGGCGCACATGTAGTGAGAGATCGCTCAGCAAGGGACGAATATTTCTGAGTTGAAATGTCAACCCAAGAGGATCTCGCTTCCTAGCTGCGAGCTATTGTATGGCGCCCTTTTGAGCCGTGTAAATCTGCGATACCTGTCGCGGGCCAGTAGTCAGTATTACGTAATATACGCAATACTAGTACCGCCGTTGTAACTGGATCCTGGCACAAGTTATACAATAGCTTATTACGTAAGACTGGACTACTACTTACCGGAAGTGGAAGACGAAGGGTAGCTAATCCTGAGAAAGTCTTGCACTTAAGGTAGCTTCGGAATTAAGAGGTAAATCAAAGGGTGAGATAAAAGTCATATAGCTAGTTCAGAATACAAGTGGAAAGAGCTGCTATATATACGTGTTTGGAATGGCTACCTGTCCTAGAGTAGCTGCTGAGCACTTCCTGAGGAAGTCGAGGAAGTCTTCCTGAGGAAGTCAAGGAAGTCTTCCTGAGGAAGTGGAGGAAGTCTTCCCGAGGAAGTCCAGGAAGTCCAGGAAGTGCTTCTTGAGGAAGTCAGAGAGAGTGCTTCTCGAAGAAGTGGGAGGAAGTACTTCCTAGAGAACTGACTCAGACAAAGCAGGCGTAGTTGATGAGGACGGTGATGTCATCATCGACTATAGGATTATACAAAGGTAGGCCGTATCTCTACAATACCAATGTGTTGATGTGACTGTAGGCCTCTTTGGATCGCAATATATGGCGGCCCGCGGGAGGTCATGCTATAGCGAGAAAGGACCGGGTGAGTTGGCGGTAAGAAGGGAGTAAAAGGGCAGCTATGGAGAACCCCGTTTGAATTAACTCAAACGACACGAATATAACAACTACAGGAGAGCTGGTGTGCTCGGTTTGCTTCAAGTAGGCGGGGAGCATTCGGAGCTGCAAAGCTTATATCTGCACAACTCCTCATGTTTCTTGCCGGCAATGCTGCTCATTTTGTAAGCTACAATGAGAACACTGCTGAATCTGAATCTACAACATCTGCTTTTGTGTTGACAGGTGCCTCCGCATAGGGGTCATGACTCTCTAATGTTACAGCCAGTATGATACTATGACGAATGTGAAACGCGCGTAAAATAGCTCCGCAGAAGATGCATCATGATCGACGTGCGATCGGTCGGTTCTTTACTGGGCTGTCCCTAACAAGTCGCTGTGTTTGTGCCCTCTAAACCCATATTCTTCTGCTACGGACAGTGCCACACCTACAGTATTCGTTCAGTCCCTATAAACAATCAGTATGCCGCCTAAGAAACAGGCAGCTACCGATGCCACCCCATCGAAATCCCTGCTCAACTTTTTCGAACGTTCACCGGATACACACCAGTCAACCTCGACCGGCAGTTCTAGTACGAGGAAGAACAACAACAATCAGGGTCTCAAGCGACTTAAAGGCAAAATCACGGCAGGATCCTCTGGTACTTTGATCGCTCCGCTGGTGATCAGTGACGATGAAGCGGTGGACAATGGTGCACAGGAAGCGGATATCATCGACATCAGCGATGACGATACAACGGGAAAGACAAATCGCGACAAAGGCAATATACAGTCTGGATCTACTGGCGCTTCAAACAGAAGGGGAAGGGAGAGATCGTCTGTGTTATCGCCGCCAAACGCCTTCTCATTTGGACCTACCCGGTTGGCGACAGACAATAATACTGGAAACACGACAAACGAATCCAAACTAATTGCGAAATCGGCAGAGCACAAAGACATTCATGCCTCTAGAGAAACTCATTCTTCCGAGATATTGCATCAGACCGCTCCTACGTACGGCGATGTCATGGATCTTGGGAGCCAAAAGTCCGAGCTAGAACAAGCCTTAGAGGAGGAGGAAGGACAATGGAACGAGGGAGACGAGGAAGGTATGGGCATGGAGGATTTGGATATCGCGGACGAAGAAGACGCTTTCAACGACGAAGTTCCAGAGGAATATAACGTGAAAGGCGTCGATTCCGTGGTAGACGGAGGAGAAAAGAGGAAACGAAAGGGCAAACAGAAAATTCCGATGAAAGATTGCAGCCCCGAAATCATCGCCATCGAGGATTCGGATTCCGGAGGAGATGACGATTCGCTTGGAGATCGAGAAGATGTGGACGATTTTGATGTGGACGACGATGAGTGTCCTGTTTGCGGGAGGACTTTTGTCGGTTTACAAGGCGATGTAAGTCGCAGTCGGCCTTTTCCTTCTCATCGCCATCCTGAACTTGATATATGGCTTAGCAAAAACGCAATCACGTCAAAGGATGCTCCGCAGAACCCACTCATACAGCAAAACCTAACAGATTCACCAAAGTCCAACAACCAATCTCCGCATTTTGCAAACCTGCCCATATCCTAGACGACCGACACGAAAAGGATGCCGAGCGGGAACGTGAAGAACGGGAGGTGAAGAACCTGAAGGGAGCGAATGCTTTCAAGATGCTAATGAGCGGGGACAAGAAGAAGGAGGACGAAGACTGGAAGGTCGCTGAATCCGATTTGAAGCGAGATGGGAAACGAGTAGTTGGCAGGCGGAAAGCACCGTTCTACAAAGTGGGTTCCAGTGCACAATACGCAGATATCGGGTGCTGATGTGTGCGGCTTCAGGTGATGACGGGAATGCCCATCGCAGTGGATGCCTTTCGATACGGTTCTATACCGGGCATCAACGCTTACTTCCTAACGTGAGGCTGTTTACCCTTTCGGTTTGATCTCATCGTTTGATCTCATCGTAATCACTTCGCCTGGTTATGCAGCCACGCACATTCCGACCATTACACAAATCTTTCCGGAAGCTGGAAACATGGGCCGATTTACTGTTCAGGTAGGTTGACAGTAGATGTTCCTCTCGCATATACCCAAGGCAGCGGCTGACGACTTGTCTTTATCACAGAAACAACTGCCAACTTGATCAAGCTGATGCTAGGCGTGGACGAGAAATGGGTGGTAAGTGATGCGTTCCTTGTCACTGGGCCGCGAGCTGACCTGGACGTTCAATCGCAGCATGGTCTACCTTGGAATACCCCTTACGAGCTCCCTGGCTGTGGCGGAGTAAAGGTTACAGTTCTGAAAGCCAACCACTGTGCGCTTACAGACTCTCTACGGACGGGTGACAAAGACTGATGAAACTTCGGTGATAGGTCCGGGATCGTCACTTTTCCTCTTTGAAGGAAAGCAAACCGTCAACGCCGGTGACTCTAGCATCAAAAGCCCCTACATCGGGGGCAAACGGATATGGAGGTACTTGCATTGCGGCGACTTCAGAGCGTGAGTGAAGTTTCCCGTGTCGAGGATTTGCTCCTCTGCACAACCCTGAATGTCGTATTCCCGGATCTAGCTGCCCGGAAATGGTTCTACATCCAGCGATCAAGGACAAGAAACTAGATGTCGTTTATCTGGACACCACTTATCTGAATCCACACGTGAGTCTGAGTCGCGGGCAATGATGTGCGTTCCACGCCGTTCTGACCTCTGCTTGCTAGTACTGCTTTCCCCCACAACCACTCGTCATCGCCGCATGTGCTAGTCTCGCGAAACGGACGGTCCTCGGTACGGGAACGGAGGATGCGCCTGAAGTCAAGATGGAGAATGGAGGAGAGCCGGACATCAAGCCGTACCTCGAAGGCCAGGCAGATGCCGGTATGCAGGAAAAGGGGAAGAGGTTGATGCAGGATTGGCTGGTGAAGCAAGAGGATAACGTTAAAGCTGAGACGGGTGGAGGAGACGGTGCAGTGCCGAAAAAGAGAGGTCGGACGCTGGTTATTATGGGGTGCGTAGTTCTTCTATGTGCAGAAGTCCAAAAAATGCTCAGATCTTCCTGAATATCAGCACATATTCCATCGGCAAGGAACGGATAGTCAAGGGTAGGTCCAAGTTACTTGTCGTTAAACAGATGTCCCTGACTGTCCTGTTTGGCGTTACAGGTGTTGCCCGAGCTTTGAATAGCAAGATATACTGCGATGCAAGAAAACGAAGCATCTTGATGTGTCAAGCCGACCCCGAGCTCCATGCAATGCTCACGTCGGATCCCTTGGAAGCTACGATACACCTCGTCCCGCTGCAAACAATTCAAGTGGATCGTCTGCAACCATATCTTCACAAGCTCAAGGATCATTTCTCACGGGTGCTGGCGTTCCGGCCGACAGGGTGGACGTGAGTAGCAGCGCGATACATGTCCGACTAGCCCTGTCTGACGTTCTTTCAATAGGTACTCCCCTCCAGCAGGCACCAATATGCTGCCAGATATCAACATGGTTATCAGACGGGATCAAAAGCGAACTTTTACGGATGCTTACCTTCGTCCGATGCGAGGGTCTTCACATCAGTTTATGATTTTCGGTATGCAAGGGACTGACGGACAAGCCTACTTGGAGTACTGACTGCATGCGCTATCTCTAGGAGTACCATACTCAGAGCACTCGAGTTTCTTCGAGCTGACTTGCTTCGCTTTGTCTTGTCCCGGACCGGACGTCAAAATGATCGCCACTGTCAATGTCGGTAACGAAAAGAGTAGAGGCAAGATGAAGAAGTGGTTTGAGAAATGGCAAGCAGAAAAGGTGAAACGACAACAAGCGGGGCTGCCGTCGATAGTTGAATACCGGGATGTCACGTATTGGTAGTATTGTCCGAACTGCTCAAAGCATAGTCGTCTGTATCTGATGTATTTGAAGTATCCGTTGACTACAATGCAGCTTTATTTGCGGCATACAATTGTTTTATACTGAAGCTGCTGCGTTCGACCTCATCCCATATCTTAAACTTCCGTAGAAAGACGTCGAGAAACCACCCTGTCAACCCCCATATTTCTACCTCCTCCGCTAAGCCTTGTGATACCATTGACGGCCCCCACACACTGATACTCTTATCATATGCATGCACATCTGAAGCACCTGCGTCGAACGCAGGCTGAATGACGGGTACGTGAGATACGTCGACGACGTCATATGGCACTCGGTGTCTGAAGAGCCGCTGCTTTAGACCCAGCCTCGTGCCTGTGGATTCTGCATTTCCCGACGTAGAGTTGAATTCCAAGGGAGGTGTTTGTTTCGAGCGATGATCACCCAGCTCCTTGAGGCTGGGAATCGGCAGGCCGACAACATTTTGCACTTCGTTGGCGGATAACTTCAGTCGTGTAACGTCTAAAGCTGTCAAGGGTTCCTCCAATCCTTTCCTTTGCTCTCCGTCGGCATGAATGTATGCCTGCATGCATAATCTTGAGTTAGCGGAAGGACCAACGTGACATCTATTCTTTGCAAGCGAGTGCAGAGAAAGGCAACGCACCAAGAATGGCCAGACCACCAAACCTCCATAGCTGACTTCTGGCTCGGCAAACCGACCGAGGTATTCTATCTGCTCCACTTTGATACCCAACTCCTCGGAGGTCTCTCGAATGGCGGTGTTGAGTAAGGATTTATCGGTCTATCGGTCGTTCGAAGACGGTCAGGTTTCAGCTCCGACGTGATACGGCGTTCGAGCGTACCGAATCTACTTTCCCTCCAGCAAAGCTGTGGGCATATAGTGATTAGCAGAGTCGAGCTTGGCATCCCGCTCTAGCAGCAAAGATTTGCTCACCTGACTTCGCCAGGGTGGGATCGCATTTTGCTACTCCTGACTTCGAGCAACATCGACGGCATGACCTCTGCCTGCGACGCTTTTCGAAAGAACTGCGGTGGGACAACGATGTTCGCCAACGCAACAAGGACTGCGGCATGTTTCGGATTGCGCGAGTCGTACTTGTACGGCGTCCGGTGCTTCTTCTTGGGGGGTGCTGAATGCTCGGAGGGACTGCTTGATGCTACACCGCTCCGACTAGGAGCTTCTGATGGTTCTTTAGATGTTATCGTTGGGGAGCGAAAGTCGGGTGCGGGATGCCAGCTGACTGAAGGTGAAAGTCTGCCATCTTTCAGCAGTGATTTGATGATATCGAGTGAGCTCCGACTGAATGGTAGGTTTAGCGGATTATGGCGGGTGAATGGCGGCATGGCAGCGGTCGAAGGGCGTGTGGCATGTCCTATAATCGTTCAGCCTTGAGGAACATTCTTTCGTCCAGGCGAATTGCAGTCAAAACAAGTGGTGAGTGCGATAGACGACGACAGATGAGGTTCGATCTATGTATGCCGCTGTTTCCCTGATTTCAATAGCTGTGCGTATTCGAAGCCAACTCGTCCAGTCTTCCATATCCCATATCCTCCCATATCCACCACCCTGTCCGGTAATAAAGGTGAAACGCAAAGTCAAGTATTTGATTCCGACCAAGCGAGCGCGGGGCGTGTTCGACATCATTCATTGTTATTTGGTCGATTTGGTCGTTTCTTCTCAATGGTCTTCTTGACCTTGAAGCAAAACTACGTACCCCTTCTAGTATTCTCACACTCTGATCGTCGTGTTGATTGGTGTACTGTTCCTCGTCCCGCACAGCAGTATCCCATTCCGACTAGCGGCGTGCGTGTGCGGTCCTCAAAGGGGTTGAGAAAGGACCTTTCCCATCAAGCTTTCATTCGTGAATGGTCCGTAACGGAACGACCATGTCTACCTCGCTATCCGCACCTGTACCCAAAAGGCACAATTCAGGATCGCCACGAACTCCAACTGCCGCTAGCAATACTGCTCGACCGGGCCAGGCTCAGCAACCTTTTCGTACTTCCTCTCCGTCGAATCTGAATCCATACGCGCAACGGGCTCCAGGACAAGACTCTCCTTCCTCCTCAACTTCCTCGCCGCAAGCATCAATATCGATGGCCAACAGGTACACCTCTTCACCTTCCCTGGCGAGCTCGCCATTGCTATTGTCGTCTCCGACTATGCCTGGCGCTTCGTTCGACCGAATATCAGCATCTGATTACAACTTGAACAGGTACATCGATGTTGAAGAGTCGCAGGCCGACATTGACAAACGGCGGGCGGAAAATAGGAAGACGATCCAACCACATACATTCCAGAAAGAGTATCAGCAGCAGAGATATGCACCGTCAGAACGACAGGATTCATTCGGATCTCGTGATCGACTGACCTCGTCACCATCGCAATCGTATACTTCGTCGAGCTTCGCCGACTCCAGTCCGAACGCATCTTTCCGCACAGCGACTTCTCCTAATCTCGGAAGTCCGACAAGTCCGCAAAGATCGCCAGCACCGGTCAGTTACGGGCATAGTGCCGAACGATTGGAGTTGGAACCGCTCCTACGCAGTGTAGGAGGTGATCAGGATAGAGCTTTGCGGAAGTTGTTGGATGAACGTAACTCACTCGTAAGTCCCTCCGCCTAGCTTCTGAGAGCGTAGGAGCTGACTTTCGGGACAACTGTAGGCTTTTCAAAATGCTCAGCTTTGGAAGCTCATCGAGCGCGAACGACAGAAGAATGCGGATCTGCGAGTTGAAAGGGGAGACACTCGGAAACAGATGATTCCGGAAGACACGACGACTTCTTCCCCTAGGATCCTTGGAGCGGAACTCACAACTCCACATTCATCGATCAATAGCTCGCAGAGCTCACAGCGGGCTTTACCTATCCGCAAAGAGGAGAAAGAGAATCACAACCAGAAACAGGCAGAACGACATCGCGCAAACACGGTGACGGAGATACACGGGCATACCTCGCGGCCGGCACAACCAGCCCGATACTACTCGGATCACCAACAGCCTCGTCTTCCTGGTACCATGCCGCAAACCAGTCGAGCGGATAATATGGCAATCGAACAAACCCCGTTCATGCTAAAGATGTCGAATCCGCTGCCTTTCACTTGTACTCAGCCTTCGAGCCCGACCAAGCATCCTCTGCCGGAATCTGGAGGAACTCGGCCCAGATTCAATTCATCGCCGCTCATCGGCACCAATTCCCCCTCGACCTCTCCTCGGCTTCCCGAATTTGGAGAAAGCTCGGATAATATGAAAACACCTACATCAGCAAGTAGCAGCAGGCCCATGACTCGGGCATCGACATCGACTTCAAGCCTTCTTCCGTCTTTTCCTATCGGAAGCACTCCGCCACTAGGTGATCGGACCTTCTCAGAGCGCACCGAGAGTTCACTCGCGACACCCTTGTCGGAAGAGATGCCTAGTGTGCCACCGCCGCCGGATAATACCAATCATCCTATAACCCGCAACGCGACGAAAGGGAACTCGACAGGAGGCCGACCCGAGCTCCTTAGTGTAGACTCAGATGCGGCGTCCGCCGAGTCTGCGGAGAACGTATCCCTCTTCCATCGAGGTGTTCCACAGCTTACGACTGGGCTTCTCCAACATACGCGATGCACAATCCCGTCATCTCGAGTCATGCCGAATTCTGCTGGAAAAGAAGTGCTTTGCTTTGTCGTCAAAGTCATGTTACGTCCTCCCGGTAGCCAACAAGTACTCAGTTGGAACGTCAGCAAGATGCTGAGTGCGTTTGCCCATCTGGATAACAAGATTCGAACCTTGTTGGGTAGCAAAAAGGAGATCAAGCAAGCCGGAATCAGCAATCTGCCGGAAAGCAAGACATGGAAGGATTTCGCTCCTAGCAAAATCGATCAACGCAAAGTGAGTGCTTTAATACTTCCGTCTTGACGTTGACAGCGCTAATTCTGGTACAAATTCCCGGCATAGGCCACCCTGGAGCTATACCTGCAGAGCCTGTTAGCGGCACCTATGGAAAGAAAAGAAGATCTTTGCGCTTTCCTGACCAGCGATGTTGTAGCTGGACTACCATCTGAGATTGTCATTACTGGAGATCGGCCGGCGAAATCTGGCTATTTGACCAAGCGCGGAAAGAATCTTGGCGGGTAAGTTGAAAGATGCAGCAGCTAGTTCCCCATAACTGATGCTTCTCTACCCTTCCATAGTTGGAAAACTCGATACTTTACGCTCGAAGGTTCTCTTCTGCATTACTATGACAAACGTGGCGGCAATCACCTAGGCACCATTTCGATACTAGGAGCTGAGATCGGTCGACAGCACAAGGATTCATCAGCGGGTCCACAGGATGATAAAGCTTATCGACATGCCCTCTTGATTATCGAGCCGAAGAGACTAGGTGCTGTTGCCGGCTTGAAGCATGTTCTTTGTGCTGAAAGCGATGAAGAAAGGGATTCATGGGTTGCTGTTTTGCTCTTGGCCTCGAACAAGCAAACGGAATCGCCAAGCAGACCTAG
Organism: Naganishia vaughanmartiniae; assembly: GCA_030039245.1. Lineage (NCBI taxonomy): Eukaryota > Fungi > Basidiomycota > Tremellomycetes > Filobasidiales > Filobasidiaceae > Naganishia > Naganishia vaughanmartiniae. The sequence goes on along the minus strand of JASBWU010000004.1, from coordinate 620,359 downwards.
TGTTTCCTCTGGGCTCGACAAAAACGCCATTCCGCCATTGCTACGGAAATCGACGAGTTCAAGTGTGGTCAATGAAACGAAGAAGACAGAGAACGAGGTACAGAGATTGCAGGGGCCGAAAAGTGCTGTTGATACCGGTACTGCCACATTCCGGCCAATCCCCACAAAGGCGCCGGCGAATTCGACACAGAACAGCTTCGATTCCGCTGCCAGCAGCAAGGAGCTTTCGAGATCACTACCCACCGGGATGGACGAGCACACGATGAAAGGCTTCGAGGGCCGGTCAAGACAAGCTGGGAACCCCGTAAAAGGTTCAATGCCTACGCACCTCCCTTCTGCCTCGCCGATAAAGATGAAACGCCAAAGTGCAATGCCGCTGAGGTACCAGGCTTTGACGCAGGAGAGAGACACGTCACAGGCTCCACTTAGCAAGATCAATAGCACAACATCAAGTCGGGGAGGGGATGCTGAGGCAGCTGGCCGCATCACGCGGGACATGATTTCTGGGCCTTCGAACGGTACACTTCTTCCCGCTGGCTTCAAGTTCGGCAAGGAGACCAATGACAGGGAACGCAAGGCCAAATCTATGCGGCTATGGGGCTTCGGAGGCAAAGGTAAGTGTTGTGAGTGTCCGCTGTGGAGTGCGCGCAACTAATTTTCTTGGTATGCAGTCTCGACAGCTCCGACATCCGCCTTGTCACAGGTTTTTGGTGTACCATTACAGCAAGCGTTATTGGTCAAATCTGTTGCGAATCTTCCTACGCCCGTTTTCCGATGCATCAAGTATCTGGAGGCTCATCATGCCGAGAAAGAAGAGGGCATCTATAGAATCGGGGGTAGTCAGGCAGTGATGAATCGCTTGAAAGAACGTTTCAATGTCGGTGAGCCAGTAATCAGGTCTGAGATCTGCTTTTCGAGACTAATCCACCACTCTACGTCACAGAGGGCGATATCGACTTGTTGGCCAACGACGAACACTGGGATATTCACGCGATCGCAGGGTTACTCAAGTGGTACTTCCGAGACTTACCTATTAGCGTTCTGGACGAGCAACAAACCGCATTCGTGCAAACCATGGGTACGAATACACATACCTAGATTCTGGTTGTTCGGTGCTCATCCGAACTTTTGCGCTTTAGATCTCATCGATGAGCGTCAACGTATCCAAGAATTGAGCAGACTCGTCAGCCTGCTGCCCGTCGAGAACTACAGCTTGCTCCGTGCACTCTGCAGTCATCTAATCCTCATCATCAGACATGCAGACGAGAACAAGATGACTCTGAGAAATTTGACCATCATATTGGCGCCTACCATCGGTAATTACACTTGTCTGGGGTGCCGTCAATGCATATGCTGATCCTTTTCCCTCCCCAGGTGTCAATGGAGGAACCCTTTCCTCGTTTTTGTTGCACTTCAAAGCCATCTTTGATGGAGAAGAGTTATTGGAAGCAACCGGGGACGCCTTATCACCTCCGCCCAGTCACGCTGCTCCCCAAGTTTCGAAGGACAATCTAATCTCGGCTGAACATGTTGTCGCCGACGAAACGTCTAGGAACAGAAATAGCAGAATCTACGCCGAGTCGTCTGAGCAGATGCTAGGGATGGGTAATCGTGAACTTGATAGTGAGTTGGTTGGCCGTTGGCCATAGAGCGTTATCGCTAAACCCTCACAATCTGTTCCATTAGATCAAGACGAAGAGTCGGAGACAGACTATGCAGGGACGGAAGATAGCTGCGGCGCTTCAGATGCTGATGCGACTGCAAAGGACACTCGCTTGAAAGAGATCACAGCTGCTCCGAAATCCGACACCTTGACCACTTCAGCATCTATGAATGACTGGGCAAGTGGGAATGGAAATATCCCTAGGTCGCCACGCATGGATTGGTCTGCATCTACGAATGACTGATGCAGCCCAATACCCTTAATATAGTATAATTGTTGCATTGCACATTTGCATAGGCATGTTGTTTTTGGTGTAACATACATGTAGATTAGTTGAACAGCAAAGCTGGACTTTGTATGGAATCTACATGTTATCGCATTGTCATTGAGGAAGAATGGAATTCTCAGTTACCACCTTTCGGCCGCACGTACAAATCGCCAGGATCGCAGACGATGCTTGCCGTCTCCTGTAAATATCTCAAGATTCTTTTGAAGCCTAGTCGGCAGCTCTTCGGACGATACGGTCGTATCATAATCGACTCGGCCATACATGTATTGATGCGCTGGTAGTTGAAGCATCTTGGCGAGAAACAAACGCTGCTCGGGCCACATGCTGTCGAACGGAATAAGCTCGAGATCGTCCTTCCCTTGCTTGGATGGAGGATCGTGTGACGGTGTCTGAAACCAGCGGGGTTTCATTTCCCCTGTTCTAAGTATGATACCCGGTCAATGCATTACCCGAAGAGTGGAAGATGATCACGAGACGTACTCAACGGGGTCTTCTGTCCAAGACGTACAGACAAAGACGTGTATCAAGGGTGATGACGCTGAGCCTTCTCTGAGGGCAGCATTGCTATCCGCTATTACAAATTGTCCTTTCAACGTCAATGTTGGGTTGGTTAGCCCAGCTTCCTCCTGTGGGAACACACCTTTAGCCAGGTTATCTGAATCGACGCCGGTTTCAGCCTAGCGAGCAGTCTCTCCAACATACCTGGAGTTCGCGTGTAGCGCATTGGATCATTGTTTCGCCTTCTTCGGGCTTACCACCGAAGCCATTCCATCTGCAGTGACCTCAATAGTTAGGCGTTTTCTGTTGTCGAGTAGTCTCGATCGCGAGTATACTCACAATTCTTTTCCTAGGCCTCGCTTCTTGTAGCCAAGCAGAATCTGAAGTGGCGCAAGACGTTAATAAAACTGGCTCGATCGTAAAGCAAGTCTGGCACAATTCACTCGACCTCTACTCTCATCTACGACAAAGATGAGACTGTATTCCTTGACACGACTGATTGAGAGCCATGAGACCCCATCACGAGGAGAACTTTCCGAGATGATGCTTGATGGGTCGAACTTTCCGTTGGAAACGTCCTTGATCCAGCGGTGGCCGCACATTCCAAAATTCGGGTGCAGGATGCCTGGAACGTAACTTTCACCTCAAAGATAGCTGTCGAGACTATTCACGTACGGTATCTCGCTATTAACCGTTTATTGATTGACCAGCATTCCCTGATCAGCAGCACAAATATCAACGAGCACCCACTGATTAGTCATCAGCGGCACTCTTCAAATTGAGTCCGCAACGCGAGTGATGCATTATATTGAACGCGCTGCTGCTGGTTTCTCTCAATGTGCCGATGCTCTATGACCATCTTTCATCTTCACATCGTCTCTACTTTCGTTCTCTCGAGGTGTCAGACAGTACAACCGCAATCAAGGAAATTGTCTCGAGGAACACCGCCTTCGACAGCACTTTCAACGACATGGCCGTCCAGAAATTGGCGAAGTTGGCATTCTCGGAGAAGTTGGTCCAGAACAACAGGACTACCAGTATCGACGCTTTACACAAGAAGCTCAAGGTAAGTCACGCCGCTTAGAGTACAGAGGGATTGTTCCGTGACGGAGCTCTTCTAAATTTGCATTCGGTTTGCCCATGTAGGATCTCCATGAGCAGTTGAAGAATTTGGAACAAGATGTGACGGATTTGAAGTCGTTGAATGCAGTTAGCAAGGAGCTCATCAACAGCACGCTTCTCTTGCATCGAGAGTAAGTCTTGACGAGAAAGGGCACTGCAAAATGATCACTCGCTAACATGCTTCCAAACGGCGTCGTAGCAAGGGTGTCAAGGCATATGTAGCGTGTTGTTTAGTCGACATCCTACGCCTTTTCGCTCCAGAAGCGCCGTACAGCGACGCACAAATCAAAGTAGCTGTTAAAGAATGATGCATCCGATCGAAGTTAGGCTGACTGTACCCTCATTTATCACAGGACATCTTCCAATTCATCCTCCGTCAAGTCACTCAAAACCTCAAGCAAAGCCAGTCAGCGTTCGGGGCGAGCAAAGGCAAAAACAAGGGCACGTCCAATGGCAGCAGAATGACAGATATCCCGTATTATACGGAGTACTATTACGTTATCGAGAGTTTGGCAACCATCAAGAGTGTCTGTTTGATACCGGATCTCGAGGGCGCCGATGGATTGTTGTTTGAATACATTCAAGGGATGTTTAGTATTGCAAGGTGAGCTATACTCTTCCCACATGTGCCAGTGATCAGGCCTAACAACATCTTTGGCAGGCCGGATATCAGCAAAACGCTACTACGATACTTGCAAGATATTGTTGTGTCTCTGGTCGAAGAGAGTCCAACCTTGCCGGATGGAGTTCTGGATTGCATACTAGGACAAGTGAAGGCATACAAGGACGTGAGTGCCATCTTCCCAGAGAGCACGAGAAATGGGACTGACTTCGCTGCAACTAGCAACCCGAGCAACCGGCATTCACACTGGCGACCGGCGTCCTAACGGAAGCCGCTCAGTCTTTCCACCGACCTTTACAGATGGTAAGTGATCAAGCCTTGTCTCTCCCTATAACACCGTAACCGACTTTTCGCCCTTCAACCAGCACATGGTCGATATTTACAATGAACATGCTCGTTCAATGGACGAAGAAGACGTGGCTTCACTCGAGGAAGCGCATAACCAGATCGTCATACTGTTCGAATATTGTCCCAAAGTCCTCCTTCAGGTCTTTCCCCAGCTGGAAGAAACATTGCAACATGATAACGCTCAAGTCCGCATTCTCAGTACCAACACCTTGTCGACAATCTTTGGCTTGGCAGGGAAATATAATCTGGGTGTCGGTTCAACGGGATCCCATACGATCTACCGTTCCACTTGGGAAGCCTGGCTGAAGAGAAGAACGGACAAGGCCGTGTTGGTTCGTATCGCTTGGGTGAATGGGACCAAGAATCCTCTGACCAACCATCCAGAATTGCGTCGCGAACTTGAAGGTAAGTCCGCATTTGCAAAACTAAAGTCAAGTTCTAATTTCACCTTGCGGATTTCTAGCTGCGCTTGGCGAGAAATTGACCGACATTGACGAAAGGGTTCGATCTGCAGTTTGCAAGGTCATTGGCTCTTTAGATTACGAGACTGCTGCTCATCACATCACTGTTGCTACAATGAAAGCTCTTGGGGAACGTCTGTTGGACCGCAAGGTACGCCGCATGCTTTGGCGTAACCCTTCCTAGCTTGCTAACGCTACTGTGATACCAAAGCCGGCGGTTTCTGAAGAAGCTTACAAGAGTCTCGGTAAACTGTACGACTTAGCGTATCCGCAGATGTAAGTCGACCTCGTGGTGACCTGGCACAGATTGCCTTTCTTACAGATGCGTGTTTTCTTAGCAATGCTCAGGACGCGGTGGCGGTCGAGCAGTTCGCTTGGATTCCTGAGAAGATGTTCAGTTCGTACTGTCAGAACGAGAACCCTGTTACGAAGTGAGTTATCACCGAGAATGAAATACGCGGTAATGACTAACCAAGTAAATCTCAGGCAAATCGTGGAGGAGACAACTGCCGAGTATCTTTTACCTCTCCCGGATCCGAAAATCACGGATGAATCAGCTTGGGCCGAGCGACTGCTGGAGGTGACACCTTGCGACGACGATAAGGCATTCCGGAGCTTCATGAAGTTGTCCAACTTGGCAGATCCGTGAGTGGCTGGCTTTCTTCAATTAGTGTAGACGGCTCTAAAGTTTCCCATCGTCTTGCAGTGGGACAGCGCCTTGGGAAGCGTATTTACAAGCTTCCATACAGTACAACGTAGGTCCTTCAGGGTAAATCAAGTACAAGTGATGCGGATTAATCATTCAGTGCTACTGCAGGGAGGTGTCATGGATGAACGCGAAAAGGAGATAACGTTGATGTTGGACCAAATCTGCCGATATTTGGGTAAGTGCGACTCCTGCATTTATGGAATCTCATGTAGCCTCAATTTTCTATTGATTATCACAGCTCAGGGCTTTGCCAATCCGGGGGAAGTCGAAAAGGATCTGAAAGAATTCTCCAAGGCGAATGAAAAACGTTCATATCAGTACTTTGAAGGTCTCATCAAGCTCGATTCCAGCGTACACGATATATTCAAAGCCAAGGTGCGGACTAGTCACGTCTCGCAGGCAGAATCACATCTCTGATCTTGGCTTATATAGAACGAGCTTTTGAAGAGGATAACGCAACAACAGCCAGAAGTGCACCATACTTTTACACTCATTTGCAGACGCGCAAGTCTGTGGATCATCAATCGCTCAGCAATACCTACTCTGCTCCAAAAGACCGCTCAGTCAGATCCACTTGGATTCAAGGCCGCCAAACTGCTGCGTTATGTCTCAAAACAGCGTCCTTCTGTGCTGAAGTCACATATTGCCGAATTCCAAAAGGCTTTATCGGACAAAACAAACACCTTATCCATGGAAGCCGGTATACAGTGTCTGGCACAAGCAAGTTTCGGAGATCCGACGTTGAAGCTGGATAGGTAGGTTTGTCTCTTAGTCTCCGAGGCAGCCTGCCATACTGATCTACTCTTCCTCAGCAAAACCATCGACCGCGCCCTCAAAATGTGCACCGGCGATAACATCATTCTTGCGAAATACGCAGCTCGACTTCTTGGCCAGATCAAACAGACAGATGCTTGTGAGAAGGTGATTCAAGTGAGTTGCCGAACTGGTCCCGTGTTAGCCCAAGCTAAAAGCTCAAATAACGCTTTACTGTAGAACGCTCTAGAGACGCTCGCATCCGACAGTCTGGACAATTATCCCGCTTGTTTGGCAGCAATTGCTGAATTGTGTCGGTCAGCGGAGTCAGTGTTGGACGAGCAATGGTTATCAATAGAGAATGCTATCATGGGCAAGCTGCTCCCAAGGGAAGACGGAAGGTTCTCAACTGATCAAGCGGTAAGTGTACCCGCTTAATTTTTACGTAGTCGACGCTGAACAATGTGCAGGAGGAGGAAGATGACGAACCATGGGTCGATTTTGATGAGCTACCTTCCATGGACCGCGCTAGAGTTTTGGCGCTCAAGGTTCTGGTGAATCGCTCTTTATATTATCCTGAGGGAAAACCATGGAGCATGGAAGTTCGGTCTCATGTGAAGCGGTTATGCTCAGTGATAGAGCATGATGGGCACCTCTCTTCGCAGTTACATGCACGGTATGTGCAGCCCCTCTGCCTTCACATACATTCACAGCAAACTCTGACGACGGGACTTTGCTAGCGGTTGTCTTCGTGGGCATCTGCGGTTGGCAGCAGCTTCTGGGCTGCTAAAATTAACGGCGCTGGCGAGCAACGAAAAGGAGGTTAATAATTCTGCTTTCGAGAATGTCGCCTACCTGGTCCAAGTGAGTCCTCGAAATGGTCCCTGTCACTAATCTTCACTCAAACTCGAGTCGTTTTACAGGACCTTTATTTCCAAGTGCGGGAAGCATTCTTGGTGAAGTTGCGTAAACACCTTGTTCGCAAGCGCAATTCACCGCGGTGGAACATGCTGCCATTTCTTTCAGCCCATGACCTTGATGAGGAGCTTCAGGAGTTGGTGAGCCTGGAATTCCGACCTTCTATCCTCTTCCCTTCGGTGGTTGATCGATCTGTTGTGTTTCGGTAGGGCCGACGTCTTGCGGTGGAATTACTACACGGTTTGGATGATAGTACGCGCTTTCGCTGTAATGCATTTCGGTCGCCTCGCCCTGATCAGTCATTGCTCTTCCAGAATCTAGGATGGAACGCATGGAACGGCCATTCGTCAGGCTGCTATCTTTGATATCACATCATCCGGACTTTGTTAACAGCGAGGAAGCGCCGGTAGAGCGTGAAGATTGGATACACGCGTCCACGTAAGTCTATTTATTTAAAACTGTGAATTGTTATCTAACTTGCACGTACACCAGATACATTAATCTATACGTCGATGTCGTGGCAAATGCGGATAACATAGCCTATCTGCATTACCTGGCATCTCGATTGAAGACTGTTGCAGATGTTGCTTATGCAGGTGATGTGTGTACATTCAAGATGACTCCGAACTTGTGCAACCGCTGACTGCCCATCTTTCCTTCCAAAGCGCTTATACAAGATCAGTGATCTCGCTCAGGCCATCATACAGCACAAGCGCAAAGTAGAAGGTTGGCCAGCGGGCACCTATGGAGGGAAGCAACACCTTCCGTCTGGCTTGTTTGTGGATATCGACATCAAGAGGCAACGCGAAGTATGTATTCACGCGCATCAGAGTGGGCTACAATATCCTTATACAAGTCTGCTTTATAGGTCGCGATGACAACATATCTGCCGGAAGATTATGAATCCTGGCTCTTCGAATCGACAAAAAAACTTGCTACCAGAAAGCCCCGAGCAAAAGTGAGGAAAATCTTCTGCTGGTCCGCTTCCTAGGGCTAAAACGTACCTCCTCTATTTCCAGAAAGCAAAGTTTGATACGTCTCCGAAGAAGACCTTGCCGCAAAAGCGAAAGGCTAAAGTCGAGAACAAGCCGTTAGTCTTGACATCGTCATCAGCCAGTATGCCTCCGCTGACAAACAAACGTTCACCATTTCAGGAAGCAAAAACGGCGAAAGCAACATGACGACGATGACGACAACTCGGAAGGTGCGGAAAGTGAGCCAGAGGTGGTACAACCCAGACAACGAGCTGCTGGAAAGAGACAAGTCAAGAGCGTACAAGTAGGTGTTTCTCGGACTCATGAGTTTTCCTCTTGCGCAGCTAATTTGAGGGCATTTAGACACGACGTGAAAAAGGCGGGCAGGATGGCGATGAATCGAATTCAGGAACAGGGGACGAGAACGAAAACGAAGACACGGACGAAGCATGAACTTAGTATAGTAATTAGGGCTTCACATTCATTTGGCAAATTCGAATTCATCACGGTGCTGCTTGGCGAAACAGGTCAGGCGGGCGTTTGCCACAGACGACGTCGACAACATTGGTATCAATCAGCTATTTTCATATTATTACTTCGATTTCCCTTTATCCTAGGTATAATGCTTGTATCTTTATTTAATGAGCGATCGCCATCAAGGAACCGACAAAGGTCAACATCTGTTTATACCGAATATGAGTGAAGGTTAGCAAGAGGCAGCACAGCAGCACCAAACGTATGCTTACCAATCGCGGGCGTACGTCGACAATATCTGTAAGAAGAATCGACAATGAGTCGTCACGTTCACCAAAGCAAAGGCAAAGAGACTCACCTTCAGGTACAAGGAAAATGAGAGCGTTCAATTTTCTGGCAATGGAAATGGCCAATTTCGCTACAAACGCAGAACAAACGCGATCAGTTTGTAATCTGAGGTCGCGATCCGAAATAGCTTACCGTTCTGCTTCTTCTCATCCGCATCCCGCCCAGGCGTGACCAGCGAGTAGTCGACGTATCCAGGCTTGATACCATTCAAGAGATCCAAGAAGAAGATACCGGTGCTCAAGGAAGAATCCTTGAACGACTTCATGGTCGATGTCTTTCCTCCCTTTTTGACAGTCTCGTTGGCCCATTTGACCATTTCGATATCTGATACACCTTTGCCGTCCTTTGATATCGATGCAAGTGTCTGACTGATGCTCAATCTAGGGAGTAAACGAGGGAACGTCAGTACCTCCGCACTAGGATTGAAGAGCCAGAAATCTTCACCTCATCAATTGCCACACCAGGCCGAGTACCAAAGTCTTGGTACCATCAACGATATCCGAGCCTTGAATCCCAACCATGTGCATCTTGTTGGCCATTGCAAGCTCGATGGCGTAGTTGGTGTTCTCGACGGCCTTGAACCGGGATAATTGTTGCCCTTCCTTGGGCTTGGAAACCCGTCGCCAGATGACTGAACCTGGAATGACCTTATCAAAGCCTTGGAGCAGAATGTATCCATCCTGAAAGTGAGTAGCAGGTTAGCGAAACGGATGCTACAGGAAAAGTGGTTCTGATATTCACCTTGAGATCCTCGAACAAGTTGTACACTCCTGGTTCCACGTCCAAACTATTGAGCCATAGAGTGAAGACCCTTGCCTCCCGCTCGCCTTCCGCATCAAAGTCTTCAATCTCGGGCGGGGCCTCGGCCTCGTCCAGCGGTTCAAGACCAGGATGCGTGTTGAACAGATGAGCGACAAAGGCCAGATTCAACTTGGGATTACCGGCAACGAGCGAATTGGCAGTCAGGAATCGTCGACATCCGATCTTGTTGGCGTTTTCAAGGACCTGGGAAATGAATAGAGGTTAGTCGTTGGGACCAATTTGAGACGGTTACAAAGTGCTCACCTGTTCGGCTCGTTGGTGGAGGTCGGACGTTTGCAGAGGAGCCTTGGAGCATTGATCGGGCTTCAAGTGGTTCAAGAGGATGGTATAGTTTTCACCATCTGAAACATCCTTTGAGAAATTCGAAACTCTGTATGCGGAACAATCGAGGGCGCACGATGAGCAGGCCGACCTGGGTACAGAATTTCAGTTTCTACTCACGTTCTGTGCCATTTAGCAGCTTTCAAGTGGTAATTGAACCATCGCAACAAGATCTGATCCGGCGGCAATCGTAAAAACTCCTCCAACGTCTCTCCGTCGTCCAGCAACCTATACAATTCGGGATGAATCTTGATATCGATCTTTGACAAGAGCCCTCGACGGATGATTTGCCAGATCAAACCGAGGATCAAATGCTCTCGACCTTCTGAAATATCGGAAGAACCGATATTAACGACCGAGCACCCGATACCCTTTGCAGAGGTGATCACAATATTATTGTTTTCGGTAATCTGGAAAGCGTTTAGGGGTTTCACGGTCTTGGTCGCCTTGTTGACGGATGGCTTGTTCAACACTCGCTCATCGATAGTGTCCGGTACCGAATCGTTGATCAGTTTGCACAAGATGAGACCGTCTATAGGGACTTTATCAGTCAAAAGGTTCTGGTTACTCGGTGAGACCGTACTTACCCCGACATTCGTCGAACAACTGCATGGTATCGGTATGAATGGGCAAAACATGATCGATATCCTTGTCTCCTGCTAGAACCTTGAAGTGAGAGGGACCGTTGTTTTGGGTTAGATACCTTGTGGCAGGAGATACAAGTTGTGTCACTCACAGCGTTGATATGCTCCGTAAACGACCTCCTCTCATCCTCGTTGATCGTATGCTGCGCATTACTTCCAGCCGTCCCTTTAACAGTGACCTTGCCCTTCTTTGCCTCGATACTATTCGCGACACCCTGTTTCAACAAGCTATGCAACTGCACCCAATCCTCGATTTCCACCTTTCCACTAGCATCGATCGAGGTGGATTTCAAAGCTTCTCGGGCTTGGTCGTAGCTCGCTTGACCGGATTGCTCGATAGCGTGGATAACGGTGGCCTTGTCGAGTGAGCCCTTGTCGTCTACGTCGATCTGCCTGTTACGGACTTTGTTTGTCAGTGGCTTACACCTGGCAAGAAGGGGAAAGTATACGCACTTGAACCTGTTAATAAGGTCGAAAATCTCATCCTGTTGAAACTGGGGATACTTTTTGGAAAGTCGAATGGCCTGCATGGTGAAGGGCTGTTTGACAAGTTTGCTTGAACCTGGAGCTTTAAAAGTGCCAGGCAGGACACAAACTGCTTGAACTTGAACTTGAGAGCACAGCCAAGAGAGGTGCTCCGGGGATGACGTTCACGCTAGAGGTGGTTTGGAGGCACCGGAGCAAGCAGCTCATTCCGGCGGCCGGGCGGTCTAGAGACGACGACTCGTTCGCCGACGGAGCGAAGAGCAGGTCGTTCAAAAAAGGGCAGAAAGGAAAAGGCAACGAGAGCCTTACAATCCACCGGTATAACGATATTTCCCTACTATACAAGAGAGTTTCCTTGTACAATCATCCACCTGATCCTCCAAGGAATTACATGTCCTACAGCTTGGCTTGCCGTCTCGTATCTTTGGCAGAGAGACGCCTGGCCACTTCCTCCATGCAAAGCCTCGCACTTCCAAAACTCGCCTGATAACCCGCTCCCGAATGTCTATCAGTTGAGGCGATTGCAAAGCATATCAGTATCCCCTCCTTTGAAAACAGGGCGAAAAACGCGCCCGACTTACCCATAATGATGAACCAGTGGAATCACCTCGTTTCCTGCTCCTCCCAGTACCAAATCCTCACTCTCGATCCTCACACCTCCCTTCCTCGCGGGCCTCAGCCCAGCTCCCTCCTCCACAACCAACTTTCTTAGCTCCTCCACCAAGACTTTCGGATCGCGGTCCCTACTCTTCGTCACTGGAATCAGATCGGGAGCCATCGCGATGCACCGTTCAAGGATGTCGGTGGTCTGGGAAGGGATGGCATGTGCCGTCCAGTCATTGTCGGTCTTGAAGCCGCCGAGGATGACATCCCCACTCGCACGAGGGATAGTATCTACCCCAGTGATCGCCCTGTGTCAGCTGCGGTGCTTCTCAGCCAAGGATGTTTTAGAGCGACACTCACAAGTCCAATCCCCCGTCTTGGAGCTCTTCGTCACCCCACGCTTATACCACGGCGCTCGGACAAGCACCACCTGCCCTCGAATCGGATAACAATCCCAATCTTCCACGCCTCCAAGATGCCGCGCACCCAGCCCGGCGCATACGACGACCACGTCCGCCTTGCGTGGGATGATGGGCGATTGGAGCTGACTGACGTGTGTGACGTTGGTGCGGATAATCGTGCATCCCAGCCGACGGATCTCGGCGACGAGGCAGGGCAGGTATTTGCTCGTGTCGATTGTGATCGCTGCGTAAGAGTTGGGTCCAGGGGGATCAACTCGTGTTTTTTCTTGTGGCGGTTTTCGAAATAGCGTACTTACTGTTGAAAGTGCATCCTTGGGCGATTCCGGTCGGAAGCTCCGCTTTGGGTATGTATCGAAACTGAGACGTCGGCCAAAGATTACGCAATAGCACATCAAAAGCAAGGAGAAGGACAATGTCAGTTACGCTGCATCACGCTTGAACGGCAACGGTCAGTCAAACCGAGCAACACGAAACGTACATTCGGCATCCCAGTAAGGCATTCTTCCTCGGCCGTCTTTTCCTCGACAAAGTATTCCGTCTGGCTTATCGGCATAAAACAGCCTTCCCACTTTGGCGTTTGATCCTGTGCCATCGCCAGCATCCTCGGCAATGTTTCCATATCCATGGCTAACGAGGTACGAGAAAACGGTTGTCAGTCAGTCAAACCCCATGCAGAGCAGGGTGTATAGGCCGACGGACCTAGAAGTCGTTTATCTTTCCCCGCATTACTGACATGGTGCGCTATGCAGCCACGAGTCGAAAAAGGGACACAGTATCAGCCCAAACGATGCCCTGACCACGTAGCAAGTGCGCAAACATACCTCCAGCCCACGGTGAAGTATACCCCACGCATTTCTCATCCCCCGGTAAATCTCTTGCAACGACCGTCACCTCGTATTTCCCGCTTTCCAAAGCAAGTAGAGCGGTAGTAAGACCGATGACTCCTTATAGCAGCGGTAAGTTAATTTGTTGTCAAAAGTGTCAGTCTACGTTGTTGGGAGGGCGGATGGGGGAGTAGTACGTACCTGCGCCGACGATTACTAGGTGGGGTTTGGTGATGTTTGACATTGCGGGTTGCAATGTAGTTTACACACTATGTGTGGAAACAGTTGGAGTAACAGGTGAGAGGTGTTGACTGGCGCAAGTCGTGGATATGCCAGGGAAACCTGTTTTACATGCTACTCGTACCCTATAACCGCTGTGCACTGCCAAGCATTCATTAAATATCCTCGTCGGATAAAAAACCGCTCGAACGGCGATTACCTCCGCAACCGCAAACCCGCCCCGCCCGACCGGGAACGCACGACCCATTAGCGAGCGATTCTTATTACGACCGAGTCGGTGCATTGAAAATATGTCACAAACGGTTATTGGCGATTCCGCTTCGCTGATTGCTTACAATACTGGTCAATCCCGTCACCAAGCGGAATAACCCGTGGGGGATCGCAAGTCTGGATCAGTGAGGTGATTTATTGGCGATTTACATAGATGGACAACCGGTGAGTGATATGCACGAATCGCTGTCACATGACTACAAAAACAGGCTCGTCCATGTAGAACTCTGGACCGTGTAAATGCCCTCACAAAGCCGCTGTTTCAACAATGGCCGCATTCAACTCCTAGATATCTCTCCAGCGTGAAACAAACGCGGGATCTAACCCATGGTAATGCATGCACCCTATCATCTACAAAATCACCCAACCACCCAAAAAAAACCACACCTCCTAATTCGCCCGACTCTTCACCTGAGCCCAATCAACCATCCTGAGCCAATCCCTCACCCACTGCTCCTTGCCCCATACATCAAGTCCGCCACCCTCGGCATTAGCACCTTGACGACCCGCGGCCGCGCGGGCAAGATACGCATGTTCAAACAGGTTGATCACGGCGAGCGGTTTGATCGGTTTATAGTCTGTTCCTGTACCGATGAATGGATGGTCTGCGGTGTCTTCGTTCTCACGGGGCTGTTGCTGCTGCTGGGTCGGGTTGGTGGAGGAAGACGAGGCAGTGCTGGAGGTCGCAGAGGAGGAGGAGGAGGAGGTGGAAGGGTAAAAGATCGGTGTGGTTGCGTCACGCCCCTGTTGCATTCTGTTACGGACGAGGACTGTTCCACTTCCGTACGTGGGGATAGTCGTGATTTTCCTATCACACGATACGATCTGCGGATAGAGAAGAAGGAAGAAAAAGAGGCGGTGTTGGTAGGGAGTAGAGGGACGAGGGAGTGAGGGAGGGGAAAGAGGGAAGAAGGGGAAAGAACGCACCCATAGCCAACCACTGCCTACCATCCCTCTCGCCTGCGCAACCAGCTGCTCCTCCAGCCCCGCATAACCAGCGGGCACCGCCTGCCTCAGGTCCGAGTCCTTGACGAGGCCTTCCAAGAAGAACGAGGTGTTGAGGAGCAAGGAAGCATAGTTGAATGCCAGTGAGAGGGTCGGGTCGCGTGAGAGAAAGGAGAGGAGGTCGGTCATGCTTAGTGTTCCCTGTGGGTGGAGGGTACGTTGCCGGGTGATATAGTCTGACAATTTGGGGTTTGCTGGCACGCGCCGCGGGAACATGGGAAAGATAAGCCAACGCAAGACACGTGTGGAATAAGAGGGGGTTGTACGAACTCTGCATCTCTGATTCCAAACGTTCCCACAGACCAGCCTGCCACGCGGTAAGAGTCCTCGCTGTCGGCTCACCAAGGACCGAGCTGGAGACATCAAGCGTCGAGGGTGTCGTATGGAATGATTCTTGAGCGGTCGCGGTCGCGGTCGCGGTCGGAGACGGTGAGGCCGAGTTCAAGGTCGGTCGGGAGATGGAGAATGGTCGTAGAGACGCCGCTGCGTGTGTTGGACGGAGGAGGAGGCGGGAAGTTGCACCGCCAAGCAGTGTTTTGCGGAGGGAAGATGTGATGGTGGACATTTTTGAGTGTGAATGACTAGGGGATGGATGCGGTGTGTGCTCGGGTCAACCTTGACTTGAAATGCTCTTCTTGTTCAACTTAACATCTTGGCCTTCTTCTTGTCACTTTCCGACATTTCCCAAGACGCATTCGATCGAAAACAAAAGGCGCAGTAGAATGAAGGGATGCGCTAGAGATGGGCCCTAGAGAGCCAGTACAAAGTATGTATGGAAGCCTACTACGCTATGACCCAGCCTTATACCCAGTTTCAACATCTGCAGTCTGGCTTTGAGCGTAATGAGCTGCGTAGTGTTAGGTATGTGGGTAGTCAGAGTAGTGTGATATTGTGGGTAATACCTACTACTCGTACAGTATGCACAAAGTGAAATACCACTACAATAATACATCTCTTATATGGCTTTACGCGTTTGTCGTGTTTACTTTGTGCAACTCAACGCGATCGGAGAGGCAAGTAAGCCACTCTGCCAGCTGCCAGCATATCATATCACTTTTGCCTATATACTAGTTTAATTATGGGTAGTATCCTACAAACCCCCTGCCTGACATTCACCATGGAGTCCTACAACATGACAACACGCTCATCAGGGCCCTCCCGTCGCTCCTCGGCACACAATACACCAAAATCCTCATTCTTTGGAGGGAACAGCATGCCTCAAGGTCTACCAACAACATCCGCTCCAACAGCACCTGTTGGAGGCGGAATCCCACGAATCAGACGACCACGTAAAATCATCTTTGTCGTCTTGTTCCTCGCCGTCATCTACTACTTTTCCCTCCGTCACGGCCTAGGATCAGAGAGGGCGATTGAACACCTCGAATCGCTACGGAGACAACAGCAGTACCAAAAAGTCCATCCTCCGGTGCATGTGGGTGCGCAGGTGAAACCGCTTGGTGGTGGTCGTGGTGCAAGTGGGTTGTGGCATTCCTTCATGGCGAGTATTGGCTTGGGCGGAGGGAGGGTAAAGCAAGAAAAACCGAAAGCTCAGAGACACGAGTTTGGCAAAGATGGGTTGGTCGTCGTTGGGCGGGAAACAGTAGAGACCGAACATCCAATCTACGACCTAATCGACAAGGCCCGCCTCAAATTCGACAACCTCCTCTCCCGCCAATCCAAAACCCTCTCCGAGGCAGTCACCGAATATAAACGCCGGTACGGCATGCCCCCTCCCCGCGGGTACGACGCATGGTGGAAATTCGTGCTGGAAAACGATATCAAGATTGTAGACGATTACGATCGAATCATGGCCGATATCTACCCCTACCACGCGCTCTCGCCTCCCATGTTTCGCGCGAGGGTGGATGCGCAAAAGACTCGGGATTTCACGTACATGATGAATATCACGGCGGATGGTGTCACACTTGATGGTGATCGCGCCGAGGCGTCCAGGCCAAAGAGTTTGAAGGCGATGATTGACGGGTTTCGGTATGCCCTGCCAGAGGACTTTGAAACGGAGATTGTCGGGAGTGATCATGATTTAGGGGCCGTGATCTTGGGTTGGGATCAGAGGGAGAGAGCGCAAGAGTTGATCGAGGATGGGCAGTGTGAGTCGCGGCGGCCGCGGTTCCTCCCTCTGTGTTCTTCCTCGTCTCAGGCGTTCGCTGAAACGTCTCCCCGAGGCAGACTTTACAGAACAAGAACTCAAGGACCTGCAAAACGTTCACCGGACCGAGATTGCCGGTTGGTTCTCTGCCTGTCGTCCAAATTCACCAGCGAATGCCATTCCGGATGCACAAAACGTGTCGGATGCCGGTCTTCGTACGTTTTTGTCATTCTATTAAAATTACGAAAATGCGCAGTCTTGTCGTGGCGGCTGATCTGTGTTTTCTGTGGGACGTTGATAGCGAAAACATTCATTCATGATCATTCGCCGACGATGGATTTCTGTCAACATCCTTCCCTGAAAAAGCTACACGGCGCAATGAGGTCCGTTATCACTGATTTGTTTCCCCGCCTAGTCGTACTGACCCTCCCCTTGCCCCCATGCGCAGCCTCGACTACCTCGACCGTTCACCCTCGGAACTCCGCCCGCTCTTTGTCCTCTCGAAATACATTACCGACTCGGAATTTCTCCAAACCGCCATCCAGGGATTCAAAAACCAATCCGACCTAAAACCCTCCGACACGATCCCCTGGGAAGAAAAAACAGAATCCAAGCTCTTCTGGCGTGGTTCCTCTACGGGAGGATTCGACAAGAAGATCCCATGGGAATGGTCACATCGTATGCGTCTGCATTTCATGATCAATGGTGAAAAGGGAAACGAGGACGAGATGAAGCACGATTTGAAGCAGGTCATGGTGCCGGATGGGAAAGATGGGTTTGCGATTGAACAAGTAGATCGGTGGACGTTGAACAAGGCGTATATGGACGTCGGGTTGGCTGGGAAACCGATGCAGGTACGTCGTCGTCGCCCGGGCAGGCGCGGGATGGCGAGTTCCCTGTAGCTGACTTTTTCGGCGTTTGGGTTCCTTGTAGTGTCAAAGTAATCATCTATGCGAGGATATCGAGGCAAAAGTCAAGTTTTCGCCGTACGTGCCGCCTGATACCGGTGGGAGGTATAAATGTGAGTTCAAATGTTTGGCTTGCTTGGTCTACCGTGTCAATGACTGATGCGATTTGCCTTGGTCAATCGACGTAGATGCATTGGATGGTGAGCCACTATTTGTTCCTCAGGCTAACAAGTATATTCACTGACGAGTTCTTGCCGGCCCGATTGTCGTAGTTGACGGTAAGTCCGTACAACGCATCGATCATACGACCTAGTGCTCACGGCCACCTCAACTCGTAGGTAACGGCTGGTCTCAGCGTTACGCAAGGCTCTTGTCGTCTGGCAGCGTCGTCTTGAAAATGACAATGTTCCCCGAATGGTACCAAGATTGGATCAGTGAGTTCTCGCTCGCGTGCGCGCGGCTCTTGAGAAATGCTGAAGCGCTTGCAATGCAAGCTCCTTGGCTGCATTATATCCCCGTCAAGGCGTCATATGAAGACTTGTACGATATCATGGCGTTCTTTGCTGGGCCGGTAAAGGCTGATGGTGAAATTGACGAGTCACTGGGTCACGATGTGAGCCGTCTGTCTTGCCTAGTGTGACAGCTTGCAGGCTAATTCGACCTTGAATCTCCAGTACTTGGCGAAAGAAATTGCTGAAAATGGACAAGAGTTTGTCAAGGAGCATTGGAGGTGGGAGGTCATGCAGGCTTACATGTTCCGGTTACTGTTGGAGTAAGTCTACAACCACGCTGATCGTTTTTCGTCACCCTTGTTCACGAGACTCGGGGTCATCCCTCGTATTGTCGCGAGAGCGAGTTAGGGCGTGCCCTTATCCGCTTCCGCGTACAAAACCCTGTTGCTCATCATCTCGCTTTCGAATTTGTAGGTACCGAAGACTCATGGCGGATGACAGGAGCGCCATGTCGTTCGATGGGTAGATAACGCCATCGCTGGAGGGTCGTGTACAGCATCCGTCGTTTGTATGGGCTAGGGAGAATCGACAATATACATGAGTTTAAAAAGGTTATAGGACGACGCTGGTGATAATTGGGCGACTTTGCGTGCGGCACTTTCCCCGCTACTCTCCCTAATTCGACTACGGCCCATGAGATCAGGTGTCCCGACCCCACTCTCCCACGGCGGTTGACTTTCCTGGGGATTCAAGCCCTCGGTATCCGAGTCTAGCTGCGCAAATCGCTTCTTCCTCGCCTTTAAGACCCTACAAGGTACCGCCGTGCCCCTTCAATTGATCGACAACGGCCTACCAGGGTACGATCCCCAGTTTTGCCGCACAGATTGCTTATGGGGATTCTCATGCCATCCGAGTTTGGTTTACTATATCAACATCCTTCCTCAGGGGGTTTCCCTTCACGCAAGAAGTGGGGTGATGGACACTCCTTTTATTGCTTGATGCAACTTGCTCGACTCCTGGCTGTAAAGGTACTTGAGGCGTATCTCAGAGGCGTGAGACTCACCGTTGGGCCAGCTGCAGCTGGTAGTATATATAGGGTGCGCCGTCTCTGATCTTGCTCGTTATCCCCGCATGTGATATCGTTATAATGTAGACTTTACGCCCGGTCAAAAATCACCCACTTTGATACTCGCTGTGGTCTTATCGTATTACCAAGAAATCGAGAAACGCAACACCTCGACCACGTACGGCAATTACACCCACGCAACCCACAGACCGCGGTTTGGTTCACACACAGCCAAACTCATTATACTCGAATTGCGAGCGAAATGGGTAAGCAATCACATTCGAGCCCTCAGATATTCAAACCTGATCTCTGACACTACGTGACATGCGAAGGGTGCTTTGCTTGCGCTTTGAAGAGCAAGAACAAGAAATGCTCGAAACATCGATACAGCACCACGTCGCACACCTCATCGTCACTTCCGCCGCCGCCGCCGCCACCCAAGCAGAAACGATACGACTATCAACACAATCGTCATCCTCCTCCACTGAACATTCCTCCCCCCTACGCCACCTATCAGTATACAGCGAGACATCCCCCAAGTAGTATGCCCATTACCATGGAGGCACAATCACCAACTAGCTTTTACTACGGCTCAAACCCTTCAACGCCCAAGAAGAGGGTGAGCTTTCGCCCGGCAGGAAGATGACAACGTCCTTGTCAAGGCTTGCTAGGCAAAGGGATATCGATGTAGAACACCGAACACTGGTGCTGAGAGACCAGCAGAAGACTTCGAGATGTGTTGATGACACAGTGCACCTACAAGACGCTCCATGTCCGTGATGATGGCAAGCTTTGCATCGGGATGGATGATTTGTACCAGCAGTTGAAGGAGAAGGTTGTACCAGGTATTCTGTAGTAGTTTAGGAATAGGCCAATTGTTGTAACATTTGCTCTTGTTAGTGTGAATAAATCAGATCATTGCAGCATGAGACGAGGGCGAGAGCATGATCCCGCATCCATATCCGGAATCTAGTATACAAATATATTGTTAATCGAACATACAAACGCCTGCAACATCGTATACATGATGAGTTCTTCCAGTGAGTCGAATGATGAGTGGAAACGAAGCCAGCCATTGCCATAATTACAGTCTCGCCAGCCTAGGCGCTAATGTCATGACTTGTGGCCACTTTGTCCAATGCCGAGGACTCCGTCGCGACCGATCCTCTCGTCCTCTTCACGCCAGACTTGCTTGACGTCCTCGGATACCGAAACATCCTCAGCTCGCTCGGAGGAAGACGCGAGAAGATTGCCCCTGTGACCAGAAGCTGGCCACAGACTGTGCCGGAAGAAATTATCCGGATCAAAGTGCTGCTTGATGGAGACAAGCCTGTCTATGTTTTCGCCATACATGCCTCGAATGGCCTCTGGATGCGAACTCGACTGGAACTGTGGAAAGGAGGACGCTCAATAGGGGTGAGAATGAGTGCAATAAACTGGTTACTTACGCATGGCAAAGGACCACCAGGTGAATCAGGATGGATCGTCTTGTCAATCCAATCTCGCGCTGTCAGAACACAGCGTACGTCCTCCTGTGGTATATTCACAGGCCACTGATGCAACGCAGCGACAGTGTACAGAGCCTCGCGGTGACTCTTCGGAAGACATGTCGTTGTTGCATCAGTTACAGCGCCCGCCGTCAGCTCGAATAGCCAGGCTAAGTAAGGTGCAATGTTCCGTCAGCTGCGAATAGCGTGAAGGTTGATTAGAATACCTACTGCAACCATCGGGAACCGAGTGGAACTGACGACACGTCTCCGAGATCACATCGTCAGATAGCGAATTAAGTAAATCAGACTTGATGAACCTGAATAAACGGAATGGGTGTTGATCAGCTGAGGGTTCCAAATTACGACGGATGTAGAAAAGTTGGAGAGGGAATTACCATTTTCTGCCTGCACCACCTTTCAAAATGTTTGCAACGGAATCCTGCTGCTCGAGGAAATCCCGCTCGCGGATATCCTTAAACAAGCATCGTTCCTCCTCCCAACTACTGATCGCTGACAGATATTCCGCGCCTGATTCTTGAGAACCAACGAAACAAAGCTGAACGACAACGACTCCTGCCAGATGGGCGGGACCAGCGGTCAGAATCATGTTCACGTAGAGTTTGCGTGGTGAAGCTTTGACGCAGTCTCGGACATGTTGAATAAGGTGAGGCGTGGTCTCGCGGTTGAAGGGACTAAAAGAATGCATGTCAGTTCCAAGTTACCGGACAATGCCAAACAACACTTACTAAATTAGGTTACCAGCATATACGACCGGCACATGGTAAGCCTTTGCCCTATATCTCGTCGCGATGCCCATAGCCGTGCCGGCGCCTCTGATAGCAAACCACAGATCCTTCCCTTCCTGCTCTGTGAGCTGACCTTCTGTTCCATCAGCATTCTCGACTGCAATCACCGTGCCTTCATTCTTTGCATCCAAGCCCGATAGCCAGACGATCCTTCCATCCGAAAGCACATATTCGATTTCGAGCAAGTTATCCATGCTGAGCCCGTGTAGTCGACCGAGGAAACCGAACCCGCCAGTCATCATCACTGCCGAACCGACAGGGAAAGCTGCAAGGGGCACGTGGAAAGCGCCCCACGGCGAGGCGTGCGATACCTTGTCGATCTGTTTCGCCGTAGCACCGGATCCAAATGTGACAACCGTGTAGGGCGGAAGCGAGCTCGGTGACATGTTGGAGAATAGAGAGGTCGGGGTTGAGGATGATCGAGATTGAGAGGTAGGACCGGAGGATGACGTTGTCGTATCAGAAGATATCTGACTACCAAAGTAGCTATTCGATATACCGCCCAGTCCAGCGGAACCGGGATATCCCATGACATAGGTCGGATCGAACATTCCACCGGTTGAGAGAGAGGTCGAGGAGGATCCAAACTGCCATCGAGGATCAGCAAGTCCGGGCATGTTGCCAGGGTGGATTAGCGGCGGAATTGCACTACCAAAGTTGAGTGGCGTTGCGCTCTGGAAGGAAGAGGCGTGTGCGTCTTGGAAACTCGGCTCGAATTCCGTCGGTCCATCCAGACCAGCCATTAGACTCTTCTTTGCGGCTTCGTCCAGTACGTTCTCGTCCGAGTTTCCGCAGAGACGAGTCGAATCGCTGCCATTGCGAGACGCAAGCCGGGGCTTCGTTGAAGATGCGGAGTCGCCATTGTGTATTGCCTGTCTGGGTTGATCATTTTCGTCTCCGTGCCATGCCTCGCTGATGGACCGCTTGCCGGCTCCACCATTGTTCGGAGACGAAACGAGTTTCGAGTCGAACCCAAAGCCTGCATTGTAAGCCAACGGTGGCGACGCCATTCCCGCTTCAGGGCCGTCACCTGCACCATTTCCCTGCTGCTTGCCCTTCCCCTTTGGATCTCGCACGACTGACGTAACAGTACCGTTTGTATTCCTGACTGCATCGGAGCGTTCGCGATGTCGATTGACACTCAACTTCATGCTTCGGAGCGATGGTAACGGCGATTGTGGCGAATCGGGCAAAGAGACGGCCACGGCAGATATGAGCGAAAGATCGATGATGAGTTGACCCGCAACAGACCACCCGTGAGTTCCGTATCCTCCCGATTTGACAGACAATTCGAGATTATGCTTTTGGCAGAACAAGACGCATCTAATAATGAAGGCGATATCAGTCTTGCTTTGGGAGGACGGCGGAAACGTGATGCGACAGCTTACCGGCTGACTTGTCTCGCTGTTCGTGGACGCACGAGCAATGGTGCCCGTGATCTTACAGTCCCGTTGAATACCGTCGAATGCAATCTAAAGTCCTGTGTGCCGTATTCCCAGACCTCGGCGTCTCCCTTTTCTTCCTCCAAATACTGCTCCACCTCATCATCGCTGGTCTTGCTGCTGGTTAACGAGATGGATCGGACAAAGGGGTCCGAAAGTAGTGTCTTGAGTTCGTTAAGCAAGGATGGATCCAGTCTCCGTTCCGAAGGCGATACACTCTCACACTCCCTCTCCATCAGTACTTTAGCTACGGGCGGGTTTGACATGGCGTCCATAGGTGCTGTGGCATTCATACTGGGGTTGGGATCGAGTTCAGAGAACATTGACCTCGCCGTCTTGACCGGTCCATCGGGGTGATGTGTCTCTATAAAGCCGGCTTCGATATTTGTGGCGCCTGTGTACCCGTTGGTGCCGTTCGCTTTGCTTCCATTGTAGTTCGGCTCACCACCGTTCTGATATGTGGATGTTTGGTTGACCATCTTGTTGGTGAGTGTTGAGGCTGGGTTGGATGCACTCCCCGTAGTGTCCAATAGTCAATAGTTCAGGTGCTCTCCGTCTGCGATTGACGATTTCCGTCGAGAACTAAAGATTATCGATTACTGATCGCGGCACAGATATCGTTGACCGATGTACCCTGCTGTCCTTGATGGTGTGATGGCTTAACTGATCAACGTTGGCTGCAGGTGTTCGTCGACTTTGCCGTTGTGGTTGAGTAGATGTTCAGGACTGAGGATGGGCTGATGGGAGAAATTGCCTGGCTTGTCTCCATACCAGACGCCTCCACACGACCTCGGCACCGACAGTTGGGCGTTAAAAGCCGCTAAAAGTCCGGAAGAAAGCAACCCGTCAGATTCGCAGATTGCTTAGCTGATTTTTTGTCTGGGGTTTGATTCCAGGTATTCCAGAACTCGTCCAGCAGTTTGTCTCGATGTCGGGCAAACTCGCAGGCTCATGGATGACGCTATACTGCTGTCACAGCTGCTGCCACAGTGTTTGAAGAAGCGGTCCCACAGTGGTGTCTAGGGGCCAGGAGCCGATCCAGCTTTTAGGAGCTCTCTTGCTAGCCATGTCTACATCCACAGTTCTGTAGAAATAGAGCTCGGGCAGCCTGCAGCTTAAGCTAAAAAGAGATATTTAATTTGGTATACAAACTCATAGGAAGTATTATGCATCTTCTTCCCGCTTCAGATCAAGATCCTCCTTGTTATTCGTCCCCGTTGCCACTTTCCTGTCGGTGCACACTATCGCATTGGGCGGCAGCTAGAGCAGTCAACTGAGACAGTGGACCTTACAAACAATGCCTGCATTTGTACAGCTCAATTCCACAGTACAGATTGCAATTTTTTGGCATTCCATCGAACCTAGATACAAGCGACCACAGTCTTCCTTGAGACGTCATCTAGAGTCGCATTCTATATTACACACCACGTATAAGCTTGCGATGCACAAAGACCCACTGCTAGCATCGCGAACCACCTCCTCCCAAGCAGTCTTGAACAAACAAACGAACACTACCCATCGTACGGACAAATTCATCAGATCTGCATCTGGTCAATCAGCTTGATTAGGTTGTGCGCTTCAGTCTTGTAGTCGATCTCTGCAGCTCTTCGAACGCTATATCGTATCCTCATTTGATCCTGTAGTTCCATAAAGAGGTCATCAGTAGGAAGCACAATGCGTCGCAGAGATAGAACAAGACGCCTTACGTTATAGCTGTCCTGTTTCGCGCTGCATTGGAAGAGGTACGTCTTTCCTAATGCAAGCTGGAAGATTGCTGCTGACTGTGCCTCGTCCACCTCTTTCATCTCCACAAGCTCGTTTGCCGTTTTACCAACAATGGATTCCGCCGCCTCGTTGAATGCTGTAATCCAGATATGGCCGCTGTGATCCATTACGCTAAGATTCAAGATGTATCTACGCAAATGTGGGTCGTGTCAGTCGCTTTCAGGTCGGGTTCGAGCATCTCGACTTACCGGTGCACTGGCTGCGGGTAAACAGCGTCACACTTTTCACATCTCCAACCGTCGCTGTCTTCAGTCACCTTTTTGTTACAAGTGGGACAAGCTGGGTAGCTGAACGACTCCTGTTTGATAAAGCTGACGGTCGCCTTGGTGCTAAAGTATTCCTGCTTGTCCGACATTCCAATGTTTTCGTCCTTGATTTGACCGATTGTCTTCATTTCCTCTGGACGGATGGACGTCACCGCCGCTCCCACTCCTGCTCCACCAGCGTTGCTGTAGTTCTGGTAACTGACACTGTTGCCTTCCGCGTCGAACCAACCTCGAAGAGAGTGCGCTTCGCCGATATCGGGATTCACCGTCATGGTACTCGAACTAAACATTGATAGTGATCGACCACCGAAGTCTCCAACCTTGACACCTTTGAAGGCGATGACGGGGCTGTCATCAGCCGCCGTAAAAGTCTCAGCTTGTTTGCCCCACAAGGTGAGTCGGACGCTCCATTGTGACTGATCCACCAAGGTGATGTCTCTTTTCGAAAAGGGCCGTCCATTGGATTTCGATGTGATTTGGCCCAACTCTCCAACGTCCTTCACGACTGCCAACACATCGCATGTCTGATCCTTTTCAACGTTTGCGAGCCCTTCGATCGAGACAAAGTTGTATTTGATCTGAGGTACGCTTTCGTCATCACACGGCTCGATCTCGGTATTCTGGTCGAGCATGATTTCGTAATCGTTGTTGACGTTGCTAAACTGCTTCTTGGCGATGTTGACCCTTGCTCGTGAGAGGAAGTAGACTTTGCCTTCCTGCAGAGTCTCGTAAAAGTTGTCCACTGCCTCGTTGAAACCGGTTGCACGAATTTCTCCCGTCTCGTCCATCAAAGTGACGTTGAAAAGTTTGCCTTCGCCACGCTGGTTGGAATAGTGCTTGATATCCGACTTGTGTGCTACTCGGGCTTTGATGGTCCACTTGTTCTGATACGGACTCAGACCTTCGATAGGATACAAAGGCCCAGACGGTGCGCCGCCACCGGCTCGTCCACCTCCACGACCGCCTCGCCCGGCCGCGGCACCACCTCTTGCAGCTGCAGGTGCTACAGTTCGTGCGGACTGAATCTGAGGCGCTGCTTGCTGCGGCTGTTGCTGTTGCTGCTGAGGGACTGGGTTAGGTTTCGCATCGTTGGTTTCTGTGGCTGCAGCCCTGTCATCCACGTTTACCGGGGTTCCGATACGCTCTGCAGGTCCGGGTGACGCAGTAGCACCGAGGATGATCAGCAGCCTGCGCAACATCGGACAAATAGGTTAATAGGCGTTGACAAGCAACAGAATGTCCAAGCTTTGACTTACCTCCTGCCTTGCACGACATTGGTAGCATAACTGGTCAAGGTAATCAACCCGTTCTTGGTGAGAGCGTTTGATTCGACAAGGTTGTTCAATTGCGTGCCCAACATGGCTTGCAGATAGTGCTGACCGTCCGACATGATCAGTCTATGATGCAAGATATTAGCATACAGTACGCCTCTCATGATCGACTTCGTGTTGGCTCACCTGTATCGGTCCATAGAGTTCGCTGCAGCCTGAATCTTCTTGATGTTAAGGATCTGAAGGGTAGGTTGCAGAGTCGAGGCATCGATAGGCGGGTCGGCGAAGAAGACGGTTGAAACCGCATTCGGGGTAAGTTGGTCTGCCATTGTGGATGTCGAGAATTAGGATGGACTAGAAGTGTTCGGACGGAGAGTACGGAGGAGGAATATCACATTGAAATGACATGAATGCTTCATCTATTCCACCACCACTGCCGGGTCGAAATGATCAAGAACGCGGAACGCGTCGTTGTCGCGCTCAGCCAGAATCACATTGAAAAGAAGCTTACGTAAGAAGAACACTAGGATTGGGAGGCGAGAGAGCTGGCGAGAGGGCGTAATATGAAAGAAAATGCGACTCTTTCGACTTCATCATTTCGGTGGCGATCTCCATTCGGCTTGTCGTTGCCGTTACCATGTCCCATCTAATCAGTGCCTTCACTATTCTCTGTTCTCTGCATAGCTTCTGCAATTTAATCAGATGAATTCCCGATTCACCGCGCGACGAGTTCACACAACGGGGCACTTGAGCTACCGTTGATATGGCGGTGTGCACCATCACCGCCGTCTGGTCGGCGAAGACACCGCTGCCAACCTCGAACGCCATCGGATGTCTGACCACATGATAGGCATCTGTCCTGTTTGGATTCTCCGAGAAAGCTATGGAGAGATGAAAGTACAGGCCGACCCAATCCAGCATCTATACAAAACTCGCACATTAGACATTTACAACGAATACGCACGCTTTCTACTTTACTCCGGCTCACCCCCACCTGACAGTCTCGGACTCATCCATACCGAGATCCCAATCTGCTACAGGTCTTTCATAGTCATCAGAGTACGGCTGAACAACCGACGGTGGGACGTTGCCTTTGCCACCTTGTCGTGGCTCTGCAAGACTAAGCGAGAATACCACTGCCGTCCAGATTAGAACGCAGATGGTGAGAAGCGACAAGTTGATCACGACGTCTGCCCTATTTGCTCTCATTCCGCAGATACGGTCCCTACCCCTCGCCTCACTGCGCTCTACATCCGGCTCCTCCAGCATTCGGTAATGCTGAAAAGGACTGTTGAAGAACATCGCGCCTGAACCAGTAGCAAAAGGCACAATTCCTCCATGAGCGCCGTAAGTAGCCCAGTAAGCAGGAGGCGTGGCTCTCAGATTTACCGGGAGATCCCCACTACTCCCACGTGCCGGAACGCCAGTTGCATCTCGGTAACCTGGAAGCCGCTCCCATCTTGGATTGTAACTAGGCGGTTTGGTGGCACTGACAGGCGGTCCAGCTGCGAGATCTGGCACAAAGACGTTTGGCTCGATAGTCGCATACGATGGAATGGGCGGACTTGTAGCAGCATTCGAGAGCAGCGGAGTCCGGGAGTTTACTTGCGCAGGCCCCCGGTGTTCACAGGTAGCAGAAGGAATTTGGACCGGATGCGACGGCTGATGGGGCATTCGAGGCGGTCGGTACTCGGGACGATGGTTGCGGGCTTTAGGCACAGGTCGTTCCGGAGCGTAGTGCTCCATGGGAGAGACTCGCTCGTATTCCGGCATTCGGGTCCCAAAGAAGGGCACCGTTGGTCTCATAGATCTGAACGCTATTGATGTAACGAAAGATCGTCACTGTCACAGATGAATCACCAACGCGTCACCACTTTGACAGAGAACACAAGAGCGGCGACAGTAGGAAATACTTATAGTGTCAATGACTCGAAAACGAAGCACTGGATACACAGGCTGAAAGCGGTGCTTACAGTGGCCAGCAGGAGCTCAATCATAGGAGTAAAGGAGGTCAAGGGGAAATGCTGGTTCCAGAAAGAAAGGAGGCGTCTTGCCGAGTGAAGACGGACGTTTCTGGCGTGGAAGGATCAAACAAGATGAAAACGAAGTGTAAGCAGAAGAGGAGTTGTATGCATACGAAAGATACAATGTCTAATCGGAATACAACATTCAAACGTAATTAATCGGATTCCCAAAACAAGCATCTATGTCGGGTAGGTGTCGTTGTTGAAAGTACAAGTGTCATGTAGATGAGGTGTCGATAAACGCGAACAGCTTCGCCAGCGATGATTGTCGCAAATAAAACTTGTCGACCGTTTACGAACGGTCTTTGACGCCAAAGCCGCCTCGCTTCTTGGGCTCAAACTTTGGTCCTGAACTTCGGCCAAATCCGCCTCGATCGCCGCCACTCTTGAACCCGCCTTCCCGGTTTCCACCAAAGCCAGAGTCTCTGTCCCTGCTGAAACCGCCGGAATTCCTATCCCTGTTGAATCCACCATCCCTGTCTCCTCCACGGTTGAATCCACCGTCCCTGTCTCCTCGGTTGAATCCACCTCCACCCGATCGGCCAAAGCTGCTACCTCCACGGCTCCTGCCCGAGTCTGATCGGATGCCGAGCTTTTGCAAGAACGCTGCTGAGACGTATGGCGCTGATTCCATACCACCAGCTTCGACCGCCCAGTTCTGCAGGCTTGCAACGAGGTTTTTTGATGGAACTTTTAGCAGCGTGTCGGCCTTGGCAGCGTAGTAACCCAGCATGGAAACAAAGACTTCTTCTACCGCTTGGTGGTCCAGTGTGACCTTGAGGTCATCGATGAGGGCGTCCATCTTGTGGTAACGAGGCAAGTACGGCTCCGTCGCGGCATCCGAAGATCGACCTCGAGTTCCGAACCGATCTGTTCGTCGCACCACCTTTTTGACGGCGGACAAGACGGAATCACCCGATCCCAGACTCTCATCTCGGATCTTGGCAAGTTGTTCAAGCTGGGACGTTGTGTCCTCGGTCGATACTTCCTGAATGGGAACTTCGGCGAGGGCGTTGATAAATTTGGCCTCCCATGGCAAGAGTACCAAATCACCTTGACCGGTAAGGGAACCACCTCGACCTGTTCGTCCGACACGATGGATGTATTGCTCTGCTGTGCTGGGGATACCAACTTGGATGACCCTGGTAACTCCGGGATAGTCGACACCACGAGCGGATACGTCCGAGGTGACAAGAACAGACGCGCCAGAAGTATCCTGCCTGAACGCATCTGAAGCCTTTGAACGCCTCCTCTGCTCTAGCTTGGAATGAATCTCGTAGACATTCGTGTCCCGTCCCGCAGGAAGAGATTCCGACAATTCCCGAATGAACGTGGCGTAAAGCTGGGTAAGTTTTGTCGTTGGCAAAAAGACGATCGATTTCGAGTTTCCGGCATTTCTCAGTTGGTCGGCAGCGAGCAACTTGAGAACGTGAGGAAGCTGCTCCTTTGCAGAAGGCAAAACCGTGTAGTATTGCGGAATGTGCTCGTGTACATTGGATTCGTTTTCGGGTACACAGTCGATAATGAGGTGCTCCTTGTCTAGGAATTTTCGTGCAATCTTCTTGATGGAAGAGGAAACGGTGGCGGAGAATAGGAATGTCTGTCGATCTTTTGGTGTATGATCAACAATGTAGTTCAAATCGTCGGTGAATCCCATGTCCAATAGGGTATCGGCCTCGTCGAGAATGAGCTAGAAAGCGAGATACATCAGTTTCGATATGACCAAAAGGCTAAATAAGTGGAACACTTACAGTACCGGTCCTTGCCATGGCCGCTCGAATTTCGGGACCAAACTGGTCATCCTGCATAAGATCCTTGAGACGACCCGGTGTAGCAACAACAACATCCAACCTCCCTCGCTTGAACGACCCAATCTGCGCACGTCGGTTCTCGCCACCGACCAAGAGCCGAACTTCCATAAGCTTGTGCCATGTGAGACACTTGATTGCTTCGTTGGCGATTTGCGTGGCCAATTCTCGTGTAGGGGAGATGATAAGCGCGCCGATGGTGTTTTTCGATAGTTCACCTACGCGGATCGAAAGATCAGCTCGAGCTCCAAGAGGGTGGGATTGAGGGAACTTACGTCTTGACAGACCCTCCTTTCCTCCAGAGATATCGCCAAACTTTTCGAGCGCTGCCTTTTCTGCTTCCTCTTCCAGGAAGTGCAAACGCCTCTCGATAGCAGGAACCAAGAAAGCCTACAAAGGAGGCGTCAGTCTTTGACCTGGGCAGGATATTCCAACCGCGCTCAACTTACCACTGTCTTTCCCGTACCGGTCTTTGCCTTGACCAACAAATCCTTCTTCTGCGGTGGCGGCAAGTTCCTCTCTTCCTCTGGCTTCTGGGCCTCCCATTCAGCCTTTGTCACTCCATATGGCGGTCGTTCCTCGAATCCAACCAAATCTGGCATCAGACTAAGCACTCGTTCCTGCACTTCACTCATGTATTCAAAGTTGAATGGTCGCTTGGTGAGAGCTTTCAACGAATCGTGATTAACTCTTCGCTTGAGTGCGGAAAAGGGCAGATGGGGGCTGGGAAGCGCCGCAGGGTCCTCGACAGGTAGTTCCGACTCGGTGGCCGAAGACGTCGTATCGGGCTTGTCGGCATACTCTTTCCATGAGGGGGTTTCCTCGGATTCGACATTGACGGCTGCTGCCGCAGACGATGCTGATCTGTGGACGAGACAAGCGTTGCCGAGGCGGACCGTGGCGGCGGCTCGGAGCGGGAGTCGAGCTCTTAGGAGCGAACGACTGACGGTGGACGCGGCATTTTTGGCGATTAACATGATGAGAGGTGGGGAGTTGAATAGCAAAGCTGAATCGACTCGTTTAATGGTGGATCAGGTAGCCACTTGAAAATGTCGATGCAAAAGTGGCCTGCGCATAGAATAGTAACTCTAGGTCGTAAAAGGCCAGAGGCGTTGACTTTTTGGTACACGTGACCAATCGATCGGTTGAAAGGGGCCCGCAACTGGACGAAGGAAAGAAGTCTGCGATACACTGCTTGGCACTTTTCTGTTTTGGATCTTCTCGAGCTGTAGAAATAACACGTCAATTAGCAAAGTCGAAGGACCGAATCGTGCCGCACGTTCCCACTCGTTCAGGGTGTCGCTCAGTGATACAAGTTTCCAATGACGGACTAGACAGTGAACTGAACCTTGACTATTTCCAAAGCTTCGTCGCCCAGTTGGAAATGCTAGAACCAAAGAACAATATACAAAAAGGTTTACTGGAAACTACAGTACTACACCCCTGCTTGACCCGAAACTTGACCTCGGCCACTCCCTCCTCCGACTCGATTACGCGGAAGCAGAATAGCATGAACTGAAAAATAATTGGAAATCAGCTCGGGGCGGGACCTTGATTGACTTAGTGTGATACTGCCCCGATGAGCCTGGTTGCATTGACGACGACAACAGTGATAGACGTTTTGTTGGATATACTTTTCCTTTCCCTTTCCTACTTTTGGACCAACATCCTTGAGACCAAGTGCTTGTCAGATATATCTGGTGAGTTTTGCAGGAGATCTTTCGCACACGTCTCGCCAATTGCCACCTCCCTTGCTGACAGCTTACTCGCTTTCCAGTCAACCCCTATCGTCTCTACCTTTCTGTTCACCGCACATGCCATCACTACTTCGAACTTTGATCCCCTCGATCTCCGTCGCATCTCGCCGAACCCTTCTCTGTGCACGAGTCCGTCCAACACAAATCGCATTCACAGCTACCAGGATGTCGTCTACTTCCATTCCTGTCCCTGAAGACTTTGTAAGTCTCGAGCAGAATATCGCAACCGTGAATCCTGCCCAGTGCTCATACTTGGTCCCTTCCTCGTGCAGAACAAGTGCCTCTACCAAACTTTGGCCGAGGCTGACCCCGATGTCGCCAAGATCATTGAAGATGAAACATGGCGACAGTTCTCTGGTTTAGAGTTGATCGCTTCCGAGGCAAGTCGAACCGCAGACCCGTCTTCACCCAGTTCTATATTGACCATGTCTTCCATCATGCAGAACTTGACCTCTTTGGCTGTTATGGAAGCCAACGGTTCCATGCTCACCAACAAGTACTCTGAAGGTCTCCCTGGCGCACGATACTACGGTGGTAACGAGCACATTGATATTTTGGAAAACTTGTGCCGAGAACGAGCATTGAAGGCATTCAACCTCGACCCCAAAGTCTGGGGAGTCAACGTTCAACCCTACTCTGGTTCCACGGCCAACTTTGCCGCTTTCACCGCCTTGATCAACCCGCAGGATCGAATCATGGGTTTGGGTCTGCCAGACGGTGGTCACTTGACTCACGGTTACTACACCGCCAAGAAGAAGATTACCGCTTCTTCCATCTACTTCCAGTCCTTCCCTTACCGAGTCACCCCGGGAACCGGTTTGATCGACTATGAACAGCTCACTACCAACGCTGGCCTGTACAAGCCCAGATTGATCGTCTGTGGTGCTTCCGCCTACCCGCGAGACTGGGATTACCAGCGATTGCGAAAGATTGCCGACACGAACGGCTCCTACCTGTTGAGCGACATGGCTCATATCTCCGGTTTGGTTGCCGCCGGTGAGCAAAACTCGCCGTTCGAGTACTGTGATGTCGTTACCACCACCACCCACAAGACTCTGCGAGGTCCTCGAGCCGGTTTGATCTTTTTCCGAAAGGACAAGGAGAACGACATGGAACAGCGAGTCAATCAGGCCGTTTTCCCTGCTTGTCAAGGTGGACCCCACAACAACGTAAGTCTTCTTCTTCGCTGTGCTTGCCATTGCCTAGGCGCTTATGCATCTCATTTCTCATTCAGACCATCGCCGGTATCGCCGTCGCACTCAAGCAGGCTGCGGACCCTGCCTTTAAGGCTTACGCCCAGCAGGTCATTGCCAACGCCCGAACCATCGCCAAGGTCTTGTCCAGCCACGAATACAAGCTCCAGACCGACGGTACCGACAACCACTTGGTCCTCTGGGACTTGCGACCGTTGGGCTTGACCGGTTCCAAGATTGAAAAGATCTGTGACGAATGTCATATTACCGTTAACAAGAACGCCGTCTCCGGTGACACCTCTGCCCAGGTTCCCGGTGGTGTTCGAGTCGGTCTCGCCGCCTTGACTTCTCGATCGATGAAGGAAGCCGAGATGGAGACTGTTGCCGCTTTCTTGCATCGAGCGGTGCAGATCGCCTTGACCGCGCAAAAGGAGGCCGGTGACAAGCTTCTCAAGAACTTTGTTGCCGCTTTCAGCAACAAGGACAACGAGTCCGCCAAGCTGCTTGAGCAGTTGAAGAAGGATGTCATCGAGTTCTCCACAAAGTTCCCTCTTCCTGGTGTTCCCGATACTGTAAGTAGGCTTCCGTTAAGAGTTCCAGATTTTCGGTTGACCATTGCCCATCATTCTATAGTCCTCCATCAAGCGACCCGCCGGTTACTAAACCACCTCAAGCTCTCGCTACGTCATCTCGTCATCATAAACCTAGCCTCGTCAATCATTTATTCAATCAAAAGCATAACAGCATGCTACACTCCATGCAAGGCATTCAAATCCGAAATAGATTGAGCCTAGTGTGGTACATGTTTTGTATTTGTACCAACCTTTCAACAGTTGAATTGGATGTATGGCATGTTCAACCAGGGAACCTCTGTGGAAAGCGATCTTGCTGTTGTCGGCGCTCCATCTCTCGTTACGGCTGGTCTATACGTGCAACCGTACAGAATACGCGGCCGTCATTCTTGTAGACTTTTCGATGGCTTAGGGACACTCGTGTTGAACAACAACGTGCTAATCGCCGATCCCAGGTTCCCCATCCAGGGACAAGGAAGCTCTGAACGATCATATCATCAGTTCATACCGTATAATCCTATAGATACATTCCCACGCAGCGCAATTCGTAGTGCAATTATAGCTACTGGTTATCGTAAAATCCACAAATACAATGTCTGTCGTGAACCCCTACGCGTGTAACCATCCCTTGTACCCACTCCACCCATCCCTCCCAAACACAAACCGATGCTCCATCAATGCTTCCGCAGGCGGTCTGTCTTCCACTTTTAGCTCCAAACACCTCTCGACAAAGTCCAACGCATCCGCCATCCGGCCGCCACCGTCAGACTCTTCTCCCTCTGACCCTCGCTCGCCACCGCACCGCGCCATCAGATCATTCCGAGCCTTTGTCCCGTCTGCGAGTCCTACAGCTGCCTCTTCAGCACTGAGGAACGGTGTCTCGCCACACATCATGACAAATCCTACGACACCCAGTGCCCAGACATCTTGCTCCTTGCCGGAATACATCTCCCCGCGTAAAATCTCAGGCGACGCGTAATCCAACGTGCCCGAGAATGTGTCCCACTTGCGACCAGGCCGCCAATGGGCGGCAGAGCCAAAGTCGATCAGTTGACAATGACCTTGTCCATCCAGAATCACATTTTCGTCCTTGATGTCTCGATGGACAATGCCGTTCGTGTGTAGGAACGCCAGGGCATCCGACAATTGTCCCAAAAGCGAGCGTATGTCAAACGGGCTGAGACCGTCTGGTGCGGCCTCTACTCGGTCGAATAAATCCAGCCCGGCACCGAATCGAGGCATCACGACTGCGAGATTCCGTCAGCGACAGTCCGAGCAAATGACGCAGCTACCAACTCACGATAGTAGAACTCGCGATCCTCGAAAAAGTCGAGCATCTTGACAATATTGGGGTGTCCTCGGTCCTCCAGATTGTCGCTGGACAATTTCGCCTGCCACGCACTCAGGTCGTGCAAGTCGCCTGGCTTGGCAGGACTTAATTCATTCCGTCTGGCGACATCGTCTCGGGACTGAACGCCGTTGGCATGTTGAGAGCTGTGGCTCGTTGTAGGCGTATCTTGACCCGTGCCCACCGCGTCCTCTCTCTCCGGTTGATCTGTGAAATCTGGATGGCCAGCTCGCAGCGGGTCCCAAGGTTGTGGCGCTTTTGGTTTGCGATAGGTGACGTTTCTCAACTGCTCCATCACATGAACTAGAGGGGCAATGTCAGCGCCGGTTCTCCTGAGGACGTATATTACCTACTCTCGATGGGGATGGGCCCCAGGACCTTGTGCCTAAGTAATGGATATATTAGCATAGATCAACCCTTGTCGGTGAGATAATCACCCACTTTTTCCAGCAATCGGCCAGGATACGAGACTTGATAATATACTTGATAATCACCTCGTCCTGGTGTGCGCACACGATTAGCATAGCCCGACTCGAGCTGTCACTCTACTTACGCCGATTGGGTTCCCATCGTCCCCCTTTCGCCTAGCACGTCGGACCAACCCGTACGCTCCCTTGCCGACTTCACTCTGGATGACATAATCATCTATACCGCCGCCTCCTAGGCCGCCAGCAGTCTCTCCTACAGGTGTACCGCACTCGCTCGGGGCAACCGTACTGGGTGCAAACGAAAGTGTCGAATCAGATCGACCGATATGCTGCAAATGTCCCGGTATGGCAGATAGAGAGCCCGAGGTAGCGTTATCCTGATTCAACAGCGGACGTCGCACCAGAGGTGAGGTCGGCGTTATTGTAGCAAAAGCCGAGAATGCGGATAGTCCAGCAGAAGGCTTCCGTGGGCCATGCGGACCAGTTGGCGCTGAAGGAGGCAATACGGCCGGAAACTGGTGAGGCAACGGCGTCCGTCCTGCCAACAGTGACAACCGTTGACTCTGTCGACGTCGTGAAGTCAATGCTGAAAGAGGTGCGGGCGCTGCAAGTCCAGGTGGAGACACGGAGGAATGTTCGACACGTGGACCGGTTCCAGATGGCATCGCAAGTTGCGCGAGCGATGGTGCCCGCGAGTGAGCCCGAGAACGAGATTTCGCGCTCGACGACGCAGATCTCGCCATGTCATCCGAAGTGGAGGCGGAGGCGGGCATCGGAACATCTGAATTCGACTGTTTTGTGAACTTCTGCGGCAGAGGTGAAAGCAACGGTTCCTCGATTCCTGTTCCCAGGCGATCCGTTGGATTTGTGGACTGTTTCTGCTGATCTCGCTGCTGCAAAGCCGCCGGCCCAGACTCTGTGCGTATAATCGGAAACCCAACATTCTCTCCAGAGACGGGCGACTCGAGACCCAACCCCCTTCCAATCTGCTTTATCCCTCGAGCGGCACCTTGAGAATCCGAGAACCCACTGCGTTCAATCTCCTCGCCGACCATGCGAAACAACCGTTCACGTTCCTTTTCCCGTTTCGTCATATGAGGCACTGCCGAAGGTGGATCACGCATACTTTGGCTTCGACTCAAACTGAATGCGGGCCCAAGGTTTTCCTGCATCGGTCGTGGACTGGTTGATTGTATCGGCTTGTCCTGGTTGATGCTGTTGCTCGAGGCCTGCTCCATCGCGTTGCCCGCACCAGGAGCGGGTGACAATGCGCGACTCTGCACGCCGGAAGATGTCGCACTCGAAGACTGTCTCTGCCTTTGCGCCATCTGCTCGGAAAGTAGCTGTGCAAAGATATCCGTCTCCTCCAACAGCGGCGGTGCGGAGCGATGGGAAGGCGATAATCCCCTCCCGCTCACTCCTGGCCGGTCTGAAGCATCGGTATCATCAGAAGCGTCAAGGAACGAAACAGAGCCGGAAGTAGCCGCCGGGATCTGAATCATCAAGTCCTTTGCACTGACACGATCCAACATTGTCGTCGTCGTCGCCGCGGCTGCAGAGGTATCATTCGACCTGTCCACTGGCAGGAGGTTATCCAGGGAATGCACCGTATCGCTTCGCGGGCGTGACGTGCGACCGCTTTCGGTCTCCGACATTTCACCAACAACAAAAGACGACCGTCTACTCCCATCCGTCTCCCGCGCGTCGGGGTTATCCAGCGAAATGATAGAAGACTCGGACGAGGCTTCGCTCTCCCTCCTCTCTCCCCGCTCAGTCCGCCCACGTTCACTCTCACTCTCACTCGCAACCCCTTCCCCACCCAAATCCTTCAAATGATCGAGCCCTAGCTCGCGCCACTCTTGCGTCGTAGGCGTAAGAACCACGAGCCGGCCATTCGCGTTGATATCGGGTACCAAATGCGAAGCAGCGCCACTCAACTCCGCTTCTGCGTCATCGATTTGGTCCACCTCTGACGCAGATCGGTTAGAGGGGAACGGCAACGTGAAATTCCGACGGGCAAGCAAGGTCCCCACTGTGGCGAACCCCATTGTATTCGAATTCGGGAAAGAGGCATCCTGCTCGGACCGACGAAAGGCAAGTACCTCTCCACTCCGATGCCGCTGCAGGCCTCTTGCTCTTGGTGATCTCCGCGACTGGTCCGTCGTGGAAGAAGAAGGGGAAAGGCTGTTGAACTGTTTCACAGGCGAGGTGGATGCTGATTGCGCAAAAGGGTGGTGATGGTAATACCTCGCACTGCCGAACATCAACCCCACATATCAGCAAGCAATCCCCAGTATTGCAAATGAGTAGTATCGAGAAAGAACAGGACTCACGCATTATCAGGCGGATTATCCACTCCCCATTCCTCCACACCAGTAGCACCACCGCCGTCACCGTTATCATCCTCAATCTCCAAGCCCAACACGCCAGACCCTCTCCTCCCACCGATTGTCGCGACGGTAGCATCACTCGACGTCCCCGGCAAGGACAACCCATATCCGCCTCTCCCCGCCGGATGTGCTCTCACTCGTGAAAGCAGCACCCCAGCAGCACCCGCCGTTGCAGGATGCCGATGTTTCCGCGGACTACAAGGCGGTGGGATATCGTGTTCCTCCCCCGGTCCTTCAATCCGCGGTAAATTTGTCGTCGTGTTTGCACCTGTGGAGGCTGAAGAGGAAGGGTTGAACGATGGTATACGTTGCAACGTGATTCCTCGCCTCGTTGTCGTAGTTGAAGCCACAGGGGAACTAGAGACCGTCTTCGTAGCCCCACTGCCAGTCGTAACAGCGTCGTCGTTGGCACCGGTACCAGCAGGAGAGAGCGGTAATATCCCCGTCCTCGGTACGGGTGTCAGGTCATTGACTTCTCCTTGCTGCTGCTGCTGCGGAGTTGTCGTTTGCGGCTGTTGAACCGGTTCTGCTGGAACCGACTCATCCACCGCCTGTTGACTCAAAGACGAGAAATACCCAGACTGCGCCGTCTTCACCTGCGGCCTCTCACCTCGCCCTTCGATCTCCAAACCACCACCACCACCACCGCCACCACCACCACCACCAAGCACATTCAAAGACTGCCGTTTCCCATGGCCCCTCGAATACGCACCAAACTCGTGTTTCCCCCTCCCACCAAGATCCGCATGGGCAGTCACGCCGGCGTCAATAGCGTATTGCGTTCCGAGGTCTGTTGGGTCGTGCCTGATTGCGGTGGGGTCAAATGCGCCCGAGAGGATGTTTAGTGTTGCTGATGCTCTTCTGGCAGGGTTCGAGTCGCCGGAACTAGTGGAGGATGTGGATGTGGTGGTTTTGTGTGTTTGTGGCGTGGTGACGAGTGGTTCTACGGTCTTGATATCCGTTACGGAGATTCCTCGTCCTACCATCCCGATTTTCCCGAGACCAGATAAAACACCCGACTGCCTTCGTTCGTTGGTTATTAAACCCTTGCAGCTGGTCATGTGCGATGACGAGGATGGCGGGAACGAGGGAGTAGAGGTAAAGGAGGCGGTAGAGGAACGACGACGTTCTGCAGTGGCGAGTGCTAGGTAGTCTATCGGTGTTGCTGTTTTCGGCGTGGGAACGGCTGCCTCGTATGTTCCTCCGTGGCTTGTATGCGTTGGTACCTGCGCCGTCTCCTCTTCTGTCGGGCCTCTGAATCTCTTTCTCCGTTTCACCAATTTCCGTGACCTTGTCCGCTGGGAGAAATACCCTCCTTCCCCTTCCGCTTCCCCTTGTCCATCCTCTGGATCGTCGCTTCCACCTAGTGCAAACCCACCTTCTGCATCGCTAGAAGAGGAACAAGTCGATTCATCTGTATCTGTCGCTGAATCTGATACGAATCCGTTTCTATTAGGTGTTGTAATGGATAATCGGTGTTGGTGATGGTGGTGGTGGTGTTGGAGGTGATGAGATGATTTAACGGAAGGAGGATGCCGTTGACCGATACCAAGCGCTGGAGAAGCCGTCGTTGTCGTTGTCCCTACCGACTGCACCCGTGTTGTTGAGGGAGTACTGGTAGGACCTATACGAGTAATAGGCATAACTGTATGTTGTTGGACGTGGTCGACCCTTTTCTCTTCTTTCCTTAGGGTAGAAAGGGTAAAAGGCATGCTTTTCTCCAGTTTCAGCCAAACCAAAACGCCCCGCTGAGTCAGTCGATCCCTATTTCATTCGTTTGAGCGATCGGAAGCTGTTCTTTCTATAAATCCAACTCTGGCCTTTCTTTCCTCGGTATCACACTGAGACAACACTTACTTAGATTGCTCTCGTCGGGATCGTCGGAAGAAGAATACCCAATGCACGTTCATTTTCCCATTCAGCCCACACATTTCAGCCCACACCTTCAATGACGCCCTCGCAAACGGAAAACCCAGCACTTCTCACAACCCTCCGTTACTCTCCGAACAGTGCTGAACCATGGCCGTTGTTCGAAAGACATGTGGAGAGGCTCGTTGATGCTTTTACACATTTCGCCAACAGGGCGGGAAGGGACACAGACGATGACCTGCTGCACGGGTTGAGGAAGCGTATAAAGCAGCAGGTAAAAGTTGCTTGTGCACCTCTAGGAAAGGACAGGGAATCGAGGGTATGTTCATCTATATGACCTGTATGTAGCTTGTCTGACAGCGACGTCGCAGATCCGTGTATTAGTAGACTACCCCTTGGCACAAGTACAGGTCCAGTCTTTTCCGATGCCTCATGGAACACGTACGTCCCCCTTTCTCACCCAACAGAGTAATCCACCAATCCCACCAATGCCGTGCCACTAAACAAAACAGCACCGTTCAACCTCGATATCGATTCCCTCGTCTCCGCGCCCTCCGTATCAAGGAAACCAATAACCCTAGACCCACACACATCTTTCCTCCAAACTCAAACTCAAACTCAAACTCAAACTCAAACTCAACCTTCAACCCCGATGGCCGAGCGCAGCCGAGTATCCCGTGCAGAAACGCAGGAAACGCTCGATGACCTGCTCTGTGCGTACCCTGCGGATATGTACTGTTTCAAGACGACCAGGAGGAGGATGTATGAACAAGCCGCGGAACGAGGTCGTACGTCGTTTTCTCCTGCCGACCGTTCTCCATCTGCCTCCTCTCACGTCCGTAACCTTGCGAGCGAGCCAGGCGGCCTTTTCTTCGTTTTGGTACATTTGGCTGATGTTGGGTACGGGCTCTATGGGCTGGGTGGAATACAGGATATATTCATTCGGGGAAGGGAGTACCGCCGATGTTCGATACCGTCCTCCATTTCTCTCGTTTTAAACGCTCTACATCTCACACAACCTCCAACGACGACGACGAAGACGACGACGACGAGCACACGACGGCCTCGGATGACCTAATAACCGAATCAACTACCTCGAACATCGCCATCTATTCCCCATCCACGAAGCACAAGGCACAATGGATCACCCCGCGCCTCCCTCCCTCCGACTTCGAATCACAATCAGAAACCACCGCCCCATTCCTCCCCGGTGTCATGCGCGCGCATCTGCTCTCCCTCTCCCGCATACGGGAAACCGATATCTCGGTCAAACAGTTCCGCTGGCTGGTGATGCACGAGAGACGGGCGGTGGTCGGTATGAACGGACTGAGGTGAGTCTTCGTTCGGGCTCTGACGTGATGAGAGGAGATGGGAATGGTGATGTGGACAAACCCTCATGTGCTGATGAGTTCTCGATGATGTATGGGTCGGGTAGAGGCGTGTGGCTCGCGTCTCCGGTCTTTGCAGACGACGAGTGAATGCCCCCACATCGACTCCAGCAGGACACCCAGGATGCTCACTGTCACTGCGGCCCTCGCACCTCGCATTTGCACTAGCACTCGCAGTCAGCCGGCGCTCGTATCTCACACTCAGACGACGTGTATAGCGAAACGAAGACGGACGGCACGCCCTGCTCCGCCCGTGTCCGCTCTCGACATACTTCAAGTATCACGGATTATTCGACGCCTTGCGGTGGGGTGCGAAGGAAAGAGAGTAATTAGTGCACTTTCACCCACAGTGCTTGCTGCTATGGCATACGCTGGATTGGGAGGTCGTGCTCGATTGAGAGGCCACATTCTTGGAGAACTCGGCGCGGCGTGACGATATGGGATGGTCTGGGGTTGGATGAGACGTTATATCATGATACCGGCTGATAGGAGAGGTGTGATTGTGTTGATGACGTTTGATAACATGTGATGAAGCGATATTTTGACGGACAGTCCTATCTTTGCTTCTACGTTTCTGACCGATCCTGGTCTTGTACACCGGGTGGCCTACATGTAGGACTCGCGCCGGTGTCGATTGAACAAGGGGTACTGTATCTTTCGGCTTATCCACGTTGATCAATCATGCCGTTGTGTCGACATGCTGATGACATTCCGATGTGCTAGTCTCCATATTTATACTGTTGCAAGTCTGTCAGGGACCGTGAGCACGATCATCCTACGATCACCCTGTTGTGTTGAGATGTTACGCCATGCATTGTTGCCCGCTCCGATCACTGCTCGCTTGCCTGCGTCTCTAATGCTTTACAAGCCGTCTCATACTCGCTCGACTTGAGAACCTCTTCATCTCCTTCTGATTTCAGGGTTTCCTACCAGGAGGAACCGACGGGATCAGTGAAGAAGGCCAGCAGTGATACAAGTAAAACTACCCACCACCAAATCCTTGAGATCGTCCAACACCGCCTGCACTTTTTCCTGTGTCAGGGGAACCATCTGCTCGGTATCCTTGACGACTTTTTCCGCATTCTTGACATTCCATTCCCAATCTTCATCGCGGTCTTTCGGGTCCATGTTGCGCCATTTCTCGAGGGCTGCTTGGGCAGAGGTCGTTTCGGATGTGTAGGCTTTGACGTCTTTCTGTAGGCGGTTGAGTGAGGAACATTTGATGCGCAGTGATCGAATGAGGGCGGTCGGTCCGGAAGCAGCGGCGGGCATTGCAGGTGGAGTTGTGCTTGGTTTGTTATTGAGAGCTGCGCACGTTGCTTGTTTGTTGTGATCAGCAAGGTGATCAGCAAGTTTCATCATCGTTTCAAGAACCGGTTTGAAGTCGAGTCTCGGAATGCGGATGCTGATTTTGTTGTTAATATCTCTCGAATGTGAACGTCTTTGCCCGGGTTTTAGCCTAAACAATAGTGGTGAGCAATCAGGGGTGAATGTTGTATCTAGTTTGAGTTTCAGGGCAGCGGGTGGGTTTGGCATGTCATTTCGATTAGCTCCTGCCAGCTCTCCTGCCGAATCTGGTTACCTCGCGTTTCATGTTTCATGCTAGACCAGGAAAACCCGTAGGAATGATCGAAATTGTATCGCCTGACATGGTTGTAGTTGTGGAACGTCTAACACCGAGGCTGAATTGGTCTAGTGGTATGATACACCCTTAGGGAACTAGCTTTCTCCTATCCGCTTGGGTGTGGTTCTCGGTTCGATTCCGGGATTCGGCCTTTTTGGAGATGAGGGATGATGGAGGTGGATCTTTTTGCTACTCGGACTCACCTACGTACGTCTAGTACGACGTCTGTTCATGTGCTGCCTGGCATCAAGGCATATCTTTTTACACGATGATTGACGGGAATGGACGATGCAACGGATTTTGGGTAGCGTCTGTTCGCTAAACACGGTAGGGACCAGCAGGTGTGTGTGCTTCCGTGTGCCTTACAATGCTCCTTCATCTTCCTGCTTGCCGTTTACTGTACAGACAGCAGCAATCCTCTTTGTAGCCCTCAGCTCGCCCTCCTAGCAGCTCTTCCAGCAGCTCTCTTAGCTGTTTGAAGAGTCGTGGACCGCCGGCGGCGGGGCTGGCCGCGGATCCGCTCAGCCTTCGGTCAGCCTTGGAGGCTTCTGTGCCCCAAGCTTCGCCTTTGTTAGAAGCCCTGCATCAGTTGTAGTCTGGTTAGTCTGTTTAGGGCAAGCCATCTCATAGTTGTCACAGTGCTCTCTGCTCTTTCCTGCTCTTCTGCTCTCCTTGTAGCTCTCTTTGTCTTCCGTGACTTGGCATTCCGGGATCCGGTGCACGCGATGTTTCAACTTTTAAGCGATGAGATAGATGGAACGTCACCCGGTGATCAACAGAAGATCACGGAACAATCTATTTGCGTCTAGTCATGCTAGTCAGTGAGCTACAGAGCGAAGCTCAAAGAGATAAACAGCAGAAATTCAGACAGCAGGCATTCACTTCAGCTAATTGTGTCCATCATCTGCTGATACTGCAGAGACTCTGCAGAGTCTTCCCAAGCTTCCTGCCAGCTGTCCTGCTGAGGTTCCTGCTGTTGTCTCTGTGCGGTTCTGCGCTACACGTTTCACTACAACTTGTCACCACATGCTGCGCCGGGGTTGGGAGTCTCCGCCGCGGTATCCGAAATGTCTCGATTCCCAACCATAGGTGAAAGAATCGACATCCTGGGTGCAGAGAGCATTTGTCGCTTGTACCCAGAGATCAGCGGAAGGCGGCCTGACAAAAAATTGGGTGCTGAGCTGTTGCAGCTCCTGTTGCTAGGGAACGTGGCAATATTCCGGTGCAGTTACACATCCCGAGAAAGGCCGACTGTCAGCTCTATGTAGCTCTCTATGTGTGTACTCCACCAGCTACTCCACCTCGGTATGCCTTCTGGCAGCTCTTCTGGCTATTATTATATCGAAACCCCTTCAAACGTGTATGGCTACTACGGCGGCTACTACGAGAGTCACTGGAGGGAGAATTATGCCAACCATGCCGTACTGTTTCAAGGGCCATCTAACCGACCGCAAGCGACCGCAAACGCGCAGATCACCATGAGGCCGAGAGAGCTGCGATAGCTAGTATGCCGGCTGGTACAACAGTCCATGGCCAGAGCATGATCAGACGCGAGCTGATGGGGGAGCCGAGGCGTGAAGCAGTCGCAAGAGGGAGAATCGAAGGTATGTTTGCTCATTCCATAGCATTCCGCTGCCAAACGACAGCTATATAATGCGAAAGACATTGACCTGTTGCCCTCACCTCTCTTCATTCATATCCACATCCGCATTGGCTTTCAGTCCTCCTCCCTAAACTACCGACCTCACGCCCAAATCACTCTCAACTTTTCCACCAATACAATGAAGTTCTCCATCATCGCCGTCGCTTTATTCGCTGCCATCCTCGGCCAAGCGATGCCGATCACGGACCCTTCATCTGCAGACAATACCTACATCGGGACGGAGACTCCCGCCTCAGTTGTCTTGAGCAATCAGGACGCTGCTGGCGCCAGTCCCATGTATACCGTAAGTGCATTTGTGGCAGATGAAGATTAGTCG
Organism: Naganishia vaughanmartiniae; assembly: GCA_030039245.1. Lineage (NCBI taxonomy): Eukaryota > Fungi > Basidiomycota > Tremellomycetes > Filobasidiales > Filobasidiaceae > Naganishia > Naganishia vaughanmartiniae. Next base: position 575,570 of record JASBWU010000004.1, on the reverse strand, counting down.
TGAAGCTGACATGATACCATCGTGTTCCGCTTGCTGCTAACAGGAATCTGCGGAACTAGCCAACCACGATGACCTTGCTGGCAGCGTCTGCCCTCCGGGGTTGAAGGTCGCTGGATTTGCTCGACTAGCCGACTACACCGTCTATGGCAGTGACGTGAGTTTTCACTGTTGACCTCCTCTCCCTGTCCTGTCTTTCAAGCTGACGCTCCTTTGTCTCAATCCCAGTTCGACGGAGCCGCTTTGGCCAGCCGATACGCCAACGGTTTCTTCGACAACTTCGGTGGACCCATTATCGCCCGTGCACTCGCCAAGTCCGACGCACTGCCCGGTAAATCCGAGGTGTTTGTCCAGGCTCAGAACGCCAACTACTTTTGGCACAAGAGTGGAACCGTCGCCCAGGTCATCGGAGGTCTTTCACCCAACCGCGACTACGCTACGTACGTTGCCGGTGGATGCTCCCAGTTCACGGGTGATGTCCTCGCCAAATGTTGCCACTAGAGAGTATCAGGCGAGACAACAATACGACCTTCTCCACTCGGCAATCCGCCGCGTTCTTTTCAAATCGGGCAGTCATCAGCATGACTATCGTCACAACATTGTATCAGGGTTCATGACCAGGGATTCACCATTGTATTAGGGTTAGGGCTTGACCATCGGATCAAATGTAGGTTTCAACTTGTGCTATGTCGATCTTATGCATCTATCACGATCACACACATTGCTTGCGAATCACCAAAGGCATTTCAAGCAACTCACCAGTGTACCAGTGTATACCCGGTAAACACAGCTTCAATGGCTTTTCCTGTCGCAATGACAAGCCCCTTCTTGTAACATCTCGGATGATTTGCCGGTTTTTTCTTTTGCAAAGCCACGATCTATAACAATTGACAAGTCAGTTTGCGACAATCTGCCGGTAACGAAGATTAAGTACGTCACGTTCGACGGACTCACAGTTTGTAACTGCAGCTCTTCCGCTCCGAAGTTTGGCTATATTCGCAGGGGAATACTGGATCGGGCCTACAGGGAACTACTGTCGCTTGCACGGACCACTTCCAGACGGACTGTGGCAATGCCTGCGACTCGAAAATTGTCGAAATAGGTCGTATTGCTGGTTCCGGTAGAACTCATGGTAATGACAAAAGTGGAGATCAGAGGACGGTGGCGGCCTGGCGGTATATTTGAACCATGCGGAAGTTTTTCGCGCCGGATGCGCTGTCATCTCCTCGATTCTCCACCCACCCGTCCTCGTCAAAGATGCGTCTCCACTCATCGATTGACAAAGCCTTTTGCAAAGCACCATCATCACTGCGCTTTCATTGTTCCGGCACCTTTCGTCTAGAAGTGCGTCATCAGAAGTAGACGTGCCCTCTGCGAGTGTCTTTGCGCAGAGAGCGTTGGCACCTACGTGCAAGATGTCTAATATTCAGCAGTGCCTGTGAAGCTAAACTTACAGATGTTTCCGACGGTCTTGTATCGTGATGCGGTGCCGTCTGCATCTACAGGCATGTGTCCACGAGTCGCAGTCCTTGTGTCTTGAGAGAGTCCTCGTGCGCCATCCTTCACAAGGGATGCGTGCGCATCGGCAGCGGTCCTAGCAGGAAAGCAGGAAGTCATGGCTTCTGATCGGAGTGACTTGCTCACCGTGAACGCCGACCTGCTAGCGTGGAAGCGATTCCGTTTCAACACTGCTATGATAACACCATATTCAATGTCCTTGACCAGATTCCGATCTTTCTTGACTGCATTCAACCTCATGGACGTTGACTCTGGGAAGCTGCGCAATTCGTGGTCAGAGATGGATGTGTGTAGCAACTGTACTAGCACAGTCATCACATTTCAGTATTTCCTTATTCTGCTAGGGACTGCGTTACATAGGTTTGGAACGCAGCTCACGAGTCGCATTCTACGTATTGGCCTGTTACTTCCCTTTAAAAGAATTGCCGTAGATTGAAGTGTCCTCTGGCATCCCCTTTGTACTGAAGTGATACCTGTGATATGCCTGATTGATGGGTTACTTAACCCTTATTAGTCGCCATCACTCTAAGAAGAAGCGAGGCGCGGGGGGCGTGCGCGTTTTGGACTTCGCGCGTTCAAATGAAGCTACTATCCTGTACTTTCATATTCAGATTTTGATTTCATTATTCAAGTAGTGTCCTTGCCCTCCTACCCCTGCAAAACATCACAAAGCCATTCTTTCGCCAACTCAACGTCCCACAGAGGATGGCCAACAAGGCTTGGGTGGATGCCGTCGCGGTTCCGCCGCGCCTCGCGAGGTATATTGATACCAAGCAGCCGAATGGGAAACAGACACCCGTTCCCGTCAAAGGGAAAGACTTGGTGTCGGAAGACCCACTGATGATGATGACGACGGCAAGCTTCCCCCCTCGTGCGGACAGAGACAAGACCGATGCTTCAACCGAGGTACGACGACGTGAACCGCCGCCGCATCTTCGGTCATCGACACTGGGTGACGAAAAGCAAAAAACCCAATTCAACGGATGGTCAAAAGTTTCCACGTCGCCTACCACTACCTCCCATAAAACGCCAGTACCGCTACCGCCAGCGAACGGAACTACATCACGCGTTGTAATTGGGTTCAAACCGACTCCCACTGGTCCTCGCAATTCGGGTAGAACAGACAATGCACTACCGCTGCATTTGTCGTCTTTGAATGGAAAGGCTACGAGTGTACTAGATAGCGCCAAGTCTCGCACTCATACTTCTCGGGTAGGGCCTCCGCCACCCGCGCGAACACCACCACCACCGCCACCACCGCAAGAAGATGACATCCCTCCTCCTCCGTCCCCACCGCTCTCGCGAAAGACAACACCACCCGCGATCTTGGCTCATCCCACCTCACATCCTGTCACTCCCACCGAGCCATCATTTTCGGAATCCCTCGATTCCAGGATTCCACCCCCTCTTGCATCCGTGTACACCGATCCTCCCGAATCCACACGCCATGTTCCGGGACGAGGAAACTTTCGCGTTTGTGATCCATCGATACATCATACGTCAACACGGTCAGCAGGATCGTCAAGACCTGTCAAAGCGGAGGTGCATAATGATGGGTGTGGACTGTCGATGAAGCATGATCACCCAATTACGAGATATGACGGAGCTTGGAAGGGCAAGGACGTGAACAGTGTCGAAGTGAGAGACCTTCGTTTGGATATAGAAAAGTCTTTGAGGGAGAAGGGAGCCGGGAGTAAGAAAAATGCGTACAAAGGGCTCATTCAGGTTGAGCCGTACCAGGTGAGTTCAGCCCGAGAAGCATTTCTTTCCTAGCAAACTACGCCTGTGCTAAATCGATGATTTACACGTATCAGTGGGATGAGAATTCACCTTTCCCGAAACCACCACCACCACCAGAAGGAATCTGTATCTGGAATATCAACCCGCTCGTCACGGTCTCTCAAATCGAACATGCACTTTCCGTAATTGGCAAACCCAAGAACATTGACATGAAGCTCGACCCGCGAACCGGGATGCAGATGGGCATCTGTCATGTCACTTTTCAGCCGGGAGAAGAGCGACGGGAGGTCCCCGCCAGTCGCAGCGGAAAGAAACCGAGAATATCGACCCATATCATACCTGCTTGGCAAATCGCCAGTAATGCTCAAAAGGCGTTGAACGGCAAGTCGATTGGCATGGCTTTCGGCAAACAGAAAGAGAGCGTGATGAAGGTCGTTCTCGATGGGAATGGGGACAAGGCGAGAAAACTGCTGGAAGCGGAAGTCGAACGAAAGAAGAGGACGCAGGAAGCGGAACTCGAAAGAAAGAGGAAGCAGGAAGCGGAAGCGGAACGAAAGAGGCATCATACATTGCCTTCTATTCCGCCTTCCATGACTTCATTCGTCTCGAGCGCGAGACCGAACAGTACGCCTTCGTCAACTGTGCCCGCTCCCGGAGCAACACCGGCAATGCCCTCATCGACTCGCGTTCCACTCCCGACGCCCAGTATCAACTCTCAACCGAGATCGCAAATGCCGCCCAAATCAGAATTTTCACCGTCTAAGCAGTCTGCACCTCATGAAGCTTCGCGTGTCTCATCGTCGTCGACCTTTTCGAGGACCGGAGGCGGTGGATACGGCGTCTCTTCCGCCTCGGGATGGTCTCAATCGAAGAGTTACAGAGGTGTTCAAGACATCGGCCGTCTTCCTCCGGTAGCATCTAGCTCCTACAACACCTTGAGGATGCCAGTCTCGACCTCTTCAATGTCCAACTCGTACACCTCGTTCATCTCAGCTCCGTTTGCGAAGTCCCATCCGCACGATTCTCGTGCACCGCTGCCGTCGTCTCGCGGGGGAAGAGATGATGAATCTCACCGGTACGGCTCTAGCTCATATCAGGATCCACCCGCAAGATCATCTACCAACAACAACGGCAGGCAGCTGCAACCATCTGCGCTCGAGTCATATCATCGTCGATCATCACGCTCACGTCGCTCGTCTTCCGTTTCTCGAACCGAGTCGGATGGCTCGGAAAGCGAGGAGACTTCGAGTCGGGGTCGGACCCCCTCCCCTGTACAAAAACGCGGGATGAGGCGCGGTTCAGACCGTACGCCGCGGAATGCGGCAAGTCGGGGCGAATCCGGGAGGCTGGACCCTGCCGATGGGGAGCAACTCGTCAACAAGGTCAAATCAGAGCTGCGGGAGAATGGCCGAAGTTACATCTTCATTGATCACAAAAGCCTGCCGATACCGCATAAGCTAGCGGATATAGAGCGGAATATGGTCGACTTGACGGACCATCTCAAGGCAGTCAAGATTGAAAAAGTATGTTGAGCTCCTCTTTGCCCTCTATCCATCTTATCTGACGCTAGTGGCACACAGGTGACGTACAACCTCTATGGGTGGTACATATTGTTCCCGGACGACACTACCGCCAAACGGACGCAAATGGTGTTCGACAAAAAGGTCATGAACGGCCGCCCATTGGCGTTAACTCTCAAGGGCGTACAGTTGAAAGGTCCTGTAACCCCGGCTAAAGCGTCTCTGAAAAGTCCTGCGAAGCCGGCTGGTGACAGCAAGAAAGCCGACTCGCCTCTAATGAAGTCGAGGAATCGTCTCATATCTCCTGAGACGGATGAGCCGGAAACCGTCAAAGCGCCTCAATCCAGAGAACCGCTCGCGAACAGCAAACGCGGGACGAAAAAGCAAAAGAGCACTCGCACCTTCTCTTCTGACGACGATGAAGTGTCGCAGATTGAGGAAAGGACAGCTGCAACGGCAACGCCGAAATCTGCGGGATCTGCGCAGAAAGACTTGGATGTTGCTTCGGAAACCGTTGAAGACGCGCCAGCGCCGGGTAAGGAGGATTTACCCACTGCCACTTCAACAGATATGGTAGACGAGAATACGGACGCTCAGCCTGAAACACCCATAGAACCACTGGAGGAGATGCCGCCCATAAAAGCTGCAGGTAAATCCAAGAGGAAGAGCACCGCCATTGGTAAACCCGCAAAACAGCCAGCAAAGAAGAAACAGAAGAAGGCCGCCTCTACGGCTGTGGTCGAGGATGAAGTACTGGATGCGAGCCCTATGGAGGACATCATCATAGACCCAGTGCCAATTATCGCAAAACCGTCCAAAGCCCCATCGAAATCACAAAGAGCCAAAGCCCCGGTACCATCAGAAAACTTGCTCAGCCTATCTGACCTCGTCAACTTTGGCATTGCAGAAGATGACGAGGATCTGTACTATTTGCGCCTGGCTGCCGAGCACTCAGTCAATCAAACGATACCTGACTTGCCCGCTGAAGACAACGAGGAAGCAGAGGAGGACGCAGAGGCTTCGGGACCTCATCCCTCCGGATGCGCACGCTCGCACGGCTATTACAAGGTCCCCGAAGTGGAGAAATCCGCCTATTTGCCTCAACGTAATCGAGCAGTGGCCGAGGTAGAAGCCGCGGCCACGAATGCTACCGCTATCGCCACTTCGCGCTCGACCCGAGTCAACAGTCGACGGCTCGTACAGGGTATGGAACAGCACAAAAAGGGCAATGCCAACGCCACAGATGCCGACATGTTCCAGTTCAACCAACTTCGAACGCGAAAGAAGCAACTCAAATTCAGCAAGTCACCTATCCATGATTGGGGTCTTTATGCCATGGAGCATATCATACAAGGTGAAATGGTCATCGAATACGTCGGAGAGGTTATTCGGGCGCAAGTGGCCGATATCAGAGAAAAGTGGTATGAAAAGACGGGTATCGGAAGTAGTTACCTTTTCCGGGTGGATGACGATGCGGTCGTAGATGCGACGAAGAAGGGCAATCTTGGGTACGCCTTCCGTCATCGAAGCACCGTTGGGCCGCGACTGATCTCCTCTTCTCCTTGCAGGCGGCTCATCAATCACTGCTGTTACCCAAACTGTACAGCTAAAATTATTACTATCAATGGAGAGAAAAAGGTAAGCCTTAGTGCCTGACGAAGCTCTTCGACAGATCGTCTAACGGCTGCTCGTTTGCTACAGATTGTTATTTACGCCAAATGGAATATCGAACCAGGAGAGGAAATCACGTATGATTACCATTTCCCAATTGAACAGGAAAAGATCCCTTGTCTCTGTGGCTCCGACAAGGTGAGGAGCATCACGGTGCATTCTCAAAGCGTAAACGCTGACGAACTGCAATCTCCTTCATGACAGTGTCGAGGCTATCTTAATTAAACGGATTATGGCAGGGCCATCTTGCATACGAACGCTACCATTGTATCACCTCCATCGTTGTACTGGGTCAGCATGTATCTATATCATTTTCAGCAATGAGCAATGTAGTAGTAAAGTTATAGGGCAGTGTAGATCGATATGCATCATTTACAGGTTGAAGCTATCCGAAGGATTGCAAAACTCACCACCAAACTAAAGTCAACCCGGGACAATAACGCAGTCGTCTTCATTTCACCATAAACGTCGTGACATGTTGAATTGTCTTCGGGGAAGCGACCGCGGTTACCGCAGCTGCTCCCTCGTACTCATTGCACGGTCGGTCAGCCGTTCCGGCGTATGCTTGTGCAGATCAGCGTGTAACAGCTTTTAAGGGGCACCCCTAGGAGACGGGACTATGTATAGGAGATGGACGACAATGGGCTGAAGAGGCTCGCTCTTAATGATACGCGGAAGAGGTATTCCGAAAGAAAACACAAAATATATATTCCACTGAGATTCGAAGTCTTTTTTCGAGGGGGAAGCTTTCAAGCGCAAAATGCGCTCGAGTTCAGTTCTTCCGGCTGAGGGTGACGGCCGCTGCCGTTCCAGGCTTTCCCCGCTCCTCAGCCAATCCGCTCTGGCAACGACGAGAACGACCTGACAGGGCTCTAACGGTGCAGACACGCTGGATGACGGAGTTGACCTCACCCACGCAAGCTTCGCAGGACCCGTCAAGAAAAAGTCTCTTCTTGTCAAGTCCCGCACCGGTGTCACCCTTTGTTCCGTTACCTCAAGGATCATCTTTAATTCAGCAAAATGGTGAGCATTCGTGCAAGGAGTGCTGCGTGGACAAGCAATCGCAGAGTAACGGAACGGACCGACAAACAACCAATATGATTTCAGCAATCACACAAGGGAAGGGATGGATCTGGAATTTGAAGCAGATGATGAAAAGAGACTAGGAGGAGGCCGAAACGGGTGACATGTGTGGATTGCGGACAGTGGCGGTTGGGAAGCAGGAGGCTCAGGAGTACAAGGTCAACGGAGAATCCCTTCGCGAGGGTGCGCAACGTTCGAAAACGACCGACTGACGATCTTCGACCCGCTCATCCAACAAACTCTCTCAACTGCAACGTATAAATCCACTTGTGTCTCGGGGTATTCGACCGCGACAAACAACGCACCGTTCAATCCATTCTGCTATTGCTTGTCACGTTGGCTCCTGATTGGAGACTTCCAAGATCGTTACTTACGGGCTATTTACGTATTTTAGGGTCGAGTAAGGACTAAGACCGTCAAGCGAGCTTCCCGAGTTCTCATCGAGAAGTACTACCCTCGATTGACTTTGGACTTCCAGTAAGTGTTAGACGGCTGCCTTCCGGTGTGAAGTGTTGCTGATGAACGAACTCAATTGTGTGAACAGCACCAACAAGCGAATCCTCGATGAAGTCGCGATGGTCCCCTCCAAGAGGTTGAGGAACAAGATCTCTGGTTGTGCGTATTGGAAGGATTACGAGGATGGATGTGAATGGAAAGGCTGAACGTCGGTCATGTGCTCGGTTTACAGTCACCACCCACTTGATGAAGCGAATCCAGAAGGGTCCCGTCCGAGGTATCTCTTTCCGATTGCAAGAGGAAGAGCGTGAGAGGAAGGATCAATACGTCCCCGACGTGTCCGCCTTGGACAACGGAGATGCTCCTTTGGATGTTGACGCTGAGACCAAGGTGAGCCTCGCGCATGACTTCTGAACTACCATCCAGGAATGACGAATTGACATATCTGCACCTACCTTTCAGGATCTCCTCCGATCGCTCGGTATGGACTCTATCAACGTCAACGTTGTCGCTGTTGGTGCTTCTGAGCCCCAGCAGAGGAAGCGATTCGTTCCCGGAGCCGGTGCCGCTTAAAGGAAAAGCGTGCTTGCGACGAAAGAACGAAAAAACTTCAACCTCTCTATTGTCTATCTTAACGTGCGCATGGACACGAACTGTAGCTAGGGATCAAGATTGTAGTCATTGTTTGGTCTGTGCATATGGGAAAGATGGCAATTCTGCTACACAATTTTGGTGGATACGATTCGTCGTTCTTCGGTCTGCCCATCTCCTACAAAAACTAGCGCCCATTCGGAAAGCGCTCTATCAGGTTGGCCAATCCTAGTACGTAGGAGCGGGTTCACGTGGAAGAGTGTAGCGTTTTATTCGTGCAGAACATTCGCAGTTATTCAGGATAACATTCGCCTTTTGCTTGAGGAGAATCAATGGGATCGTGACAATGAACGCTAAGCTGAACTCTCCAGGCTAACGGTCCAATCATGTATGCTATACGATGTCCTGCCTAGGCCCATTATAGTTTACTTACCAGTATACAACGTGTAAATCCAAAATGACGTGCCAACTATACCTTTTCGGCCCGCACCACATCTGGGTGCAATATCCTTTGTCGTCTACTCTTGTACCTTTTCCACATTACCGGTGCAAAGGCTAAAAGCGATCCAGCGATAATGGTGATACCGCTAAATAGCGAGAATCCAGTGTATCCATTCTCCCTCTGGATCAACAAACCGCATAGTTGCGGCCCAGCAAGCAGGGGCAAACTCGCGACTGTCCACATCATTCCGAGTCTTAAACCAAATTCTCGCACAGGGGAGATTTGGGCGCAGCATGCTGCTACGAGGGCAATGACGGCACCTGAAGCCAGCAAAGGAGCCAGTCATAGCATCAGCATCCTCGAATTTTCTCTAGAACGGGGAGATGCGGTGCGACTGACCTCCAAATAACCCATAAAGATAAAGCCCGATGATGGTCCCAGCCGTTCCTACAGCCCGGCTGCTCCATAATGCCAAGACGCTGATACCTCCAGCCACGCCACAGGCGATGAAGACTTCAATGACGCCAAAGCGGCCTGCCATAGGTCCAGAAAAGGCACGTCCTGTGAAGGAACCGGCGTTCAATATTGCTGTGGCGTACGTTGCGACGTGCTCTGGAAGCCCTTGAGATAAGGCGAAACTGTTGGCATTGAAGTAGGGCGAGAAATAGCTAGCAAAAAGGCGATAGAATATGAGCTCTCTCTTGATCCCCTGTTTTCACGATTCTCACTCACTTGAGCCACACAAGAGCTACACCAAGTACAAATACGGTGTATCTCGTTTCCTTCCACGGATTGATGGCATGCGACCAAGGAATCCCCTTCTTCGGCGGCAATCTAGCCTTGACGGTGAACCACGCCGGCAGGAACAAGACCGTCGAAACACCCGCAAGAACGAGAACACTGTCTCTGAACCCGATCCGGGGGAAGAGGCGGGAGAGCATGATGGGCAAGAGCACACCGCCGAGGCCTGATCCGCACAGGATGAGGCCGACGGCTGTAGCGCGTCTGCGAAGAAACCAGTGGGCGATGGATGATGTGCAAGGGGTATATAACATGCCGCCAGCGATGCCGAACAGCAGATGTGCAAGAATGAACTGGTAGTATACCTCGCAGACTACAGCAGCGCATCAGCGATGGTAAGCTCGCGTCTCTGGAAAGGGAATTCTCTGAAGTAACTTACAAGCGAGACAGAAAAGTGCAACTACCGCAGTTGTCGTACCCACGACTACCAATAGGCGGGGACCATGGGCATCAAACCACCTTCCGGAAAAGATGGAGAAAAAGAAGACGCAAAACGTCGAAAGGGAGCCGCACCATGCGATCTTCTCTTTTGGGTATCCATAAAGCTGGTTTTCGCTGTACCAGGCCTCGAACTGACCAAAGCTTGTGACTGGTTGTAGGAAATACAGTGAGTTTGTGCGCTCCAGATAAGCGGAAAGAAGGTCAAAAGGGAGACAAGGACTCACTGATGCCGAATTGCACAAAAAGCACAAACCATGCGCCCATGACCACCAACCAAGCTTCAAGACCTCCATCCGGTGGGGGCTCAAACACGGGTTGTGGCCCTCCATCCAAACCATCATGTTTGCTCTCCGCAATGGTGCTAACGCCGGAAAGATGTCGGGCGAGGATAGCGAACGGCTCGCGATCTTGCAATGCCTGAATTTCCGGCGGCTGATCCACCGGTGCGATATCGTATTCATCTATCGGTTCAAGCGGTGCCTTCGAGTCTGGCGTTGCATGGCATCGAGGGTATTCAGGGGTATGCACCGACGCGCGAGCTGGATTTGCAGCCTTGTCCTTCTCTGCGGTCTTCATTTCTTGCTCCTCTTCAGCAGCTTCTTCAGCCAATGCCACGAGCGTTAGGTCGGAGTGTTGCCGCACTGGGACGGACGTGCGGTGTGAAGACATAGAGCGCATTACGTGTATGGGTTATGTGATAGAGGATCTGAAGCGTTCATCCGACCCGATGACGCTCTTCTCATTCTCGCACTGAAGGCGTCTTCAATTCGGGTCAGTCACTCAAGCCCCACTACAAAGTGATTCAAAATCCCTCGACCAAGTTGCCGTACTTCAGCTTGTTGCCGGTGGAGGCCGGCTTACTTAAGGGTATCGATGCGACTGAGTGATCCCGCCCTCCTTGTTGATCGTTTCATGTGCTGTTTCAGGAGTGGCTGAAACAGAATAGGATTGTGCATCGCGGTCGAGGAGCGGTGAAAGTGGGAGCATGGACGCCTAGCCAGTATTAGTGGCAATCTTCTCCCTGCACTGCCATGGAAATTAGCCAGCATTATTATCCCGGTATCGATCCTCCGAGCCCAAGCTGTCCCGGTCCGACCTCTCCTCATAGTAGCGTATCGTGAGTGACTCGCGAAATTCAGCTTAGAAAACGCAACAAGGGTAGCTAATGTTGAGTACAGAGATGGGTTCAAGAGGAGCAACGTGGCAAGTATCAGAGCGTGTATCATCAATATAAGCTAAACCCCTTTACACGATAACACTATAGCACAACAACTCAGTCAAAACAAATCCACCCTGTTCCACAACGCCTCGCCTTTTCTCCTCTATGCGCCACCTTGGTCTAGTTGGAGAAGGTTCCACTGAAGATCCGATTCCAAGACATCTTGGGCGCTGCTGGAGTAGGTATCCGTTCAGGCTCGAAGTCCCTGTCGTGCCGATTAGACGGTCCCGCACGTCCGGAGGAAGAATGGCCGCTTGGATGGTCCGTATGATAGCGAGAATGGAACATCGGCCGATTTACCTCTTCGTCGGTATTCGTGTCGCGGCTATGGACGGGACGGGACCTCGGAGCAGTGTATCGGATGGCTAGGCCGGGTGGGGAAGAGTACGCATGGCGGACAAACACTGGTCGACATTGGTGCTCGTGACTCTGGTTTGTTTCGATAGATGGAGAGAAAGACTCGTCGAACGGAGCATGCATGGTATAAGAGTGGCTGAACAGCGAGGTCGGTCTGTCGCTGCGAGTACGAACATTGGTATGTGGAGACACTGACTCCTCCATTCGTCCAGGTTTGCGCTGTTCAAGTGGAATTACCGAAAGGTCTGCATCGTCTGCTTGCGCCAAATTTGCTTGCCGTCGTCGGTGCTCCTGTCTCTCAGCGAGGTCAAGAGAGATATTGAATCTGACTGCGTTCGGGGGAAGGATGAGCGGTGATGTTCTCGCGTTTACTGGTAGCATGGGCAAAGCCATGGAAGGTGGTCGATGTGACAGGGGTCCACCAGTTCGTGCAATGAGGTTGTCCGCGAGGGTGGTGTCCCTGTGCAGAAACCTTGGCCTGCGAACAGCCGGCGCTGACTGATGTTCATTTAGGGCAGGCGCGCCGGTGGACGCAGGTAGCACGAGGATATGTTGAAAAGGGATAGGACTCCGAATCGGATCCTGGGGAGATGGCTGTCGTTGACCACCCGGAAGGTCGAGCGCTTCTCTAGGGTGGTTGCCGCGATACTCTTCAAGTGCACGAGTTGCCCGTTTCTCAGCACAACCCTTACATCTTTGTCCGTGATCGACATCTTTCGAAGGAACACCGTCCGCACGTGGACGTTTCGATGGAGACGGCAAAGTTTCCACGAGGAAGGTTCGTTGCCCAGGAGTCGGAATTGGAATACAAGAGGACTTCGGTGAAGTATGGTAAAAGACCGCAAGTGACCGGCCGTCGTCTTTGCTATTCGGGAACCCACTAACAAACACCGGAGCGGTCGTCGCCCGCTTCAGTGGATTTCTTCGAACGGGAGGAACGGGAGGAATTGCACCTGTTTGAAGTGACGAAAGTGGATGCCCCTGGCCTCCATCATAGGTGATGCCGAGGCCTGCTGTCCGGAGTTGAGGAGATTGTACAGTCTGAACAAGATCTTCCATAGAGACGGGACGCCTGCGAGTTACTGGACGAACGAGTAAAGCTGACCGTTCTTCTTGACGTTGTGACAAGGGCAAGGTCGACGTTATTTCTGGCATCCTCAATGTCCGAAAGGGAGGTAAGGGCCACAGAGCGTCCTGAGGCTTCCCTCCACCCCTCTGACTGGTTTGCTGCTGCCTGCCACTATGCGGAACCATCGCGAAGTAGGGAATATCTGAGGTCTCCACTGTACCTGACGCATGGACTGATATTTCGCGACCTTGGTCAGCGAAGGTGGTAATCTCGGATGCGAGGAAGCCAAATTCCGCAACTGTCGGAGCAGGTGAGGCCGTTCTTGATCTACCTTGAGTTGGGTCTGGGATGGTTGCCATCGCTTGCCCACGAGATTTTCGGAGCCTGGATTCCTCGAGATCCTGATGCTGCACGCTAGTTGTGGGCGAAGAGCGACAAAGAACACTTCCCGTGGTGAGTTGGGTCGTCGCGGATCCCTGCAGTGTTCGCGCCCGACTCCCTTCCCAGCCAGAGCAATCTGCCTGCTTTATTGCAGGTAACGCCTGGAATGCGAACACTGGGGAGGAAACGGCTCGTCGTGACATCGGCGGTCTGCATGGCCGCAAATTTCTCGCTCGGCCAAACAAGCCATCTTGTCTGCCGCGCTGATTTGCACTTGGCTGTAATGGTGCAGATGGAGCCGTTTTCGAGGCAGCTTGGACAGCCAGTGCCTGCAGCGGTGAACCAGGAGTTGGATACGCTGAATTTGTGTGTGCCGTGGATGGGTCCCGTATATCCGCCATAGGGGTTTCCACACTAGGTGGGCGCTGAAGTGCAACCGAATCCAGGGGAAAGTTCGAGTATATGGCAAGGCCGGTGTGATGGGTAAGACTCGGAGTTGGGAGAGGCGATAGTGACTGAACATCGGATCCATCTTCTGTTTCGTCGTCATTCGCTGTCTCGGGCGACCAAAGGCTGATTACTGCCAGACGCTCGGCAGGAGCAGAAGCCATGGTCATTTCCACATCTAAGTCAGAGTCGATTTCGAGCTCTTGGTTGACTTGGACTATTTCGGAGAAACGGCGGTCGAGATCGAAATTCATCAGTTGGAACCGACGCATACGCTCTTCCTCCTCATAGTCCGTTTTCGACGAAGCAGTGCTGCGGCCACTCATCGCCCTTGGTCGACGCGTGCCACCCGTGGCGCCGACGGTTCGGATAGCTGATATTTTCGCGACCGATTCTCTGTGTAAGGACGGTCGACTGTACTGAGCTGAGTCTGCCAAAGACCTCTGTGTAGATCTCCGATGGGCGGGCGAAATCCCTGAACGACTGTCCATTGATGCTGAACCGATAGACATGATTGACGCCTGCCTTCTTGGTGGTCGAGACGGGATCCATGTAGGCGTTGAAAGACTGGCCCTCTGTTCATGCCACTGTCCGAATTCGACGCCAGACTCGAGCATTGATTCATATTCGGATTCGGAACATTCATCCACTTCTTGTCGATCCTCCGACGAAGACTGTCTTTCCAACTCCGCGGATGGAAGCGTAAGGGTTGACCCGAAGGCAGGCCTAGGTTTCGAGTTGTGAAGCCGTGCCATCGGGGAAGAGTGCTGAAGATTACTGGTCGACATGGTTTCTGTTTCATTAGTTACTATGTCAACTCCTGCAAGACATTCGACAGATTCTTCAGCCTTCGACTCACCAAGATTTTGCATCGCTTTCAAACGTGCCATGGCCAAGACACCGGGGTAAATAGAAGGACAATACAGAGCTAATGGGACTGGGGGTGAAAGAGCGTTTCGAGCAGGCCTTTTGATATATTTGAGGTGCAGAGCAAGAACCGGTGTATCTATGACTACTTGGCGAAATATGTCTATACATCTCAAATACCTTAGAGATGGCACCAAGCATAGTCCGGGCTACGCCATTTCTGTCTTGTCACTAGTACCAAAGGATATCCGCCGGGGGAGAGCTAGGGAGAAAGGCGGATCAGCTCAAGAGACCGATTCATGATACACCACTGACTAGCCGACGTTCCTTCTTCGATTTGCGATATTTCACGAGACATCCATCAGAGAGGCTAGTTCGCCTGTCGTTGATTTGAAGAAGATCTACTAGGAAGTGCCTAGGGCAACCCATATTTACCTGCCATCTCTCCGATTTCGCGACTAACCGTCGCTGGCTGCAGCGCCAGGTACGATTTCGGCTCACCGAATGAAGAGAGTGATGTGAAGAATTAAGCCTTAGAGATAAAGTAAAGAACCAAAAAGATTACGTGCTGAAGCACGAAATGTCTTGTCGTGTGCGAAATCTGAAACATACCGACGTGTCACGCCGGACGCCGGGTGGCTGGACAGATCTGTCGACGCCGAGGTCTGTCGCCGAGGTTATGGCCAGGATATCAACTTTATTCACCCGCTCAAACGTTTCATTTCGAGGTTGGCACCGAATGCTGCATCCTCTCTATCTTTACCCTTGCGCGACGATCCTGCCAGCGATCCCTGCCTGTCTTCATCAACCTCTGACCTTAGTTGTTGAGTTAGCTGTTGAGATCGCACATCACCATCACTGGCGGCCTCACGACATCCCTTGAACTTCTTTCAAGCTGGATTCCAATGAAAGAAGAAGCTGGCTCGTCTGGTCAAGGACCACCTGGGGGACAGGCATGAAAACCGATGTTCGGCACAGGGAATCTTTGGTTCATGGCATGTTATTACCTTTTACAACTGTGGCATGTCGATGCCCTTTCCGGTATGGCAAAGGTGGTGTCGATCGTCTTCCGAACTCCCGATGGCAGTCGCTGCCATATTACTTCTTGATTGGTGGGTTGACCCGCTATTTCGGACGATGTGTTGTTGGAGATATATTTATTTGATATCTCATCAGTCATCCTCCTCTGACTCGGCCACTACTCTCCGCTTCGTGCTTGTTCTTTGCGTGACTTCGACTGCATCGATTTCACTGTCACTGTTCCTCTCCATGGTTTCCACAGTTTCTTCATTCAGCTCGTAATTGCCACTGGTTTCTCCCAATGATGGAGACGCGGTTGCTTGCGTGCGCTTTGTTCTTCTCCTAGGCGCCGGTCTCGCTACAAGAGGACGGGCGCGGTCTACGTGACCATAGGCGGAATCATCATCACTGTCGTTAGGAATTGACGCAGTCGCAGGAGGTCCGTGATTCTCCATGTCATCATCACTGTCGACTTGCATTTGTGTGTCTGTCGGCCCCTGCTTTTGCGTTGCCAACCGCGGCTGTTTTGGATCGTCATCCACAACGGCAATGTGTCCAAGAGACATCATCTTCTGCCTACTGATCTCCCGTAATTCCAGTTCTCTCCGGTAGAACCCTTCGTCTGCTTCGGCAGCGTCATCGGAATCTTCGATGTAGGCGGCACTCTTGAACTGTTGTAGCTCGGCTGCTCGTTTCTTTATGCGTTTAGCTGGCCTCTCGATCATTAATCCATCGTTGTCACTGTCTACGATGGCCTTGGCTGATCGCTTTTTGCGGTTGATTGCCTTCTTGCGCTTGTTGCGGAGTAGTTCAGCAGCCGTTTTGCCCTCAAGATCGATCGGATTGGTCAAGAAGTCTCGCATAACCCGAATGGTGGCATCGATGTCTTCCGGCATCACCTCTTTGTGCATGGTCCAGTGAACGCGCGCTATATGGGACGAGGGTCAGACGAGAGCAACAAGAGAGTAGATTATGGATGTCGGACGTACGTTCATCGCCTTCCACATCAATCTGCTTTGCATTGAGTTTTGCCAAGGTCATCAACAGCTTGAGATGTGGGTTGAAAGTCACAGCTCGTGCTTTGTACTCTGTGTCGCAGACGATATCTGCCAAGAGCGATGGAAGTCAGCAAGAAACACGACGCTAACTCGGCACGCTTATCCACACTAACCGAAATCCTCCAGCTTCGAGATGGCCTCTTCGGATGGTCCTGTCGGTGGGGGAACGTCATCAAAATCTGAATCGTACTCTCTGCGTTCACCGTCCGTGTTAAGGATGATCTGCTGCCTGGTAGCAGAGATCTCGCCGAGTTGCTGTGTCGGTTCCGAGTCAGTAAAGCGAAAGATAAATCAAGCAACATGAGTTGACTCACCTCCATCAGCCATGTGACAAAGTATACCGATTGACTCTCCGTCAGCTGTAGGACCGCAGTACCAAGTTGTTGACTCCATGTAAGCGGGCTGTCAGGTTTGAACTCGAGATCTGCAGGAATTCTCTCGACCTAGACAAAATCGTTCAGTGAAGCAACCTTGGACTACCAGTGATAGTAACAGCGCCACTTACCTTCTTTCTGGCTCCCCTGACTGCGACATCACTTGCTTCACCATCGTCGTCTGAGTCCAATTGTAACCCATTTCCGGTGCGGCCCGAGGTACCTTGGCTTGCTTTCGGGAAGAATGCATCTACCGCAAGGAATGGGTCTTGTTCCAGCCCCTTGAAAAACTTGCGCAGGATAAAGTTGATAAGAGCGACAGCGTCTTTCGAGGATTGGTGTGCGGGTAATGATCGCTGATCATCTAGTACTTGTTTGAAAACGCTGAATCCTGATACCTGTCGAGTTGTTCCAATTATTAAATATGGTGAGAAATGGTGACAAACAGGTTCAGGCAGAGTATAGAAAGCATATCAACTGGAACATACCTTGAAGAAAAATCCCTCCTTCCTGATGTTGACTGCGATCCTGTGCATCAATCCAATGAGACGCTTCATCTTGACCGGATCCTTGAAGTCTTTATACAGCGCTAGATAGCGGACAAGCGTTTTGCAGACACCTTCATCTGCCAACATCTACAATGAAACCCCATTTGCATCAGACAAGAATGGCGGGGTCGCAGTCAACAGGGACGGCTTACACGTTCGAGTTCCTGAAAATTCTTTTTATGGTCGGAATAACTGGGTGCCGTCTTCGTAGGCGCCAGCACCTCTTCCTCATCAAATTCTCCAGTGCCGTCCGCGTTCACTGTAAGGGCATATATTGTTAGTCACGTTTCCCGTAAACGGCGCGTGTGGACATACACTTGATGAGTTGAGCAGCTCTTCTCTTCCGGAAGTGGATTTCATCCCTCGACTCGGCGTACTTCTCCAGCGTTTGATACATTGTGTAGGCGAATTTGACAGCGGAATCGAGATACCTAGCAAAATTGTCGTGGGTGAGCCGAATGACTTTGCTCCTACTTCGGGAATGATACTCACGACATCGATTGACTTTTATATAGCTTGAGGGTTTTGGTAGCATTGTCGATATACTCCCCATTGTAGAATAATTTGTCCATCAAGGTCAGACCCGCGTCTTTAATCTCTTCACTGGAATCAGTCTGCATGGTATTGACGATGGCCAACTAGAAAACACCATAACTTAGCGGTCAGGAGGCGAGAAGATATGAAAGCTGGACTTTGCGCTTACAAGAATCGACGACATGTCCAGGCAGGCCTGGTATTCTACGTGAGCCTAAATGAGCACTAGTATAAGCAAATGTCGGGAAACTCTTTGTTGTGTCGCCCGACATATAGCAAGTACGTACATTACTCTCCTGAGCCTGGTTGAGACGGCTGTTGATCCAGCGTAATGCATCATCCTCGAACATCTCCGCCACATAACCAAAATCGAACTCGTCAATGGCCTCTTCCTCCTCTTCTGCTTCTGTTGGGTTTGCTGGCTCATCGTTCGTCAATGGTGATTCCACTCGCGGCTGATCATCACCTCCCACCGGGTTGATTGGTTTGCCGGCTACCAAATCGTCCAGCGAATATTCAGGGAGCGCAGGTGTTTTGATGGCAGGCGCCACACTGGCTAACCTCGCCTTCTCAGCTTTCCGCGCTTCCTTTGCCTTGGTCCGCTCGTTCCGGATTGCCATATTGATAGGTTTGTTGCGCTGCGCAAGGAGGTACTCCATGAAGAATCGACACAGGTACAGAGTCCGGAGATTATCAGTCTCTCGGACCTTGGATCGCGATAGTCGAATATCCTTCAGAATTGACGAGAAAAAGGCTAGTGGTGGAAGGAGGGAGATCAGATGGTGTTGTATCAAGTGAAAGCTGTGCACATATACCGTCAAATACCATGAGAGCTTCCGTCACGTATTCCTGCAGAACCTTCATCGCATCTACCGTCAGTTCCATTCCGGTTCCCAATTCGTCTCGCTCCTTCTTGTTGGCATGATGGATAGCCCGCTTATGTTTCAACGAATCGATGACTCCTCCTACAGGGTTGGATACTGCTTTCTGTTTGTGAAGGATATATCGGTTCGCTCCCTGTATATCTAAGAAAGCGATCAGAAGAAATCCTGGCGCGAAATACTCGAACTGAACGCACGCTCATGATGGAGATTGTCGTTCCAAATCTCGAGTGCCGACTCGTACCTGTTCTCGATGCGCTCCTCTTGAAGCTTTCCTCGTGATCCAGCAACTTCGTGAGGTTCTCCATAGGTGCCTTCACAACCAGAAGCCCAAGGTTATTGCTTGCATTTCGAAATATAGGTCATGCAAGAAAACCGTGTTCGGAACTCACCCTCTCTGGATCTTTGGCAAGGTCGTTCGGGTCTATGCCTCTCAGCATGAGAAACCAACAATCCAGTATGAGGACGTTGAAGTCGTTGTACATTGTCGTTCCCGCGTTCGAAGCCAATGAAAGGAAAAGGCTAAGATATCGGTGCTCTTGCAGCTGTAATATCAGTGTTGACTATGGCAATGAGAAGCGTAAGAACTCGTCAATAATACAGACGTCATCAGGCGACTTACTTGAAGCCGGGCGAATTCCTGCTTTTCTCCTGTTTCCTGACCATTCGCTATCGGATCTCTGATAGCCAATAGATTTCTGACCAAATGCAACACGAGCGACACAATCCGCTTATCCTTGTCAATTCCCTGTCGATCTAGCAGCCCGAATTTCTTGCCATTGGACCCTGCGGCGATCCTGGCGAGACATGGCAGCAGGAGCTGCATTATTCGTAACAGGGTGTTCGATTGTAGCAGTAGTGCCTTGTATTCCACTTGAGCTCGGAGTAGACTCGCGTAATCCGTAACAACATCTGCATCATCTTCCGCCAACTCCTTCAGCTCCTGTGCGACATCGATAGGCCATGTCAAGGCGGCCAGCAGGTCCGCTGCAGCCAGCGCAATCTTTCGTTCGTGGTCGCCTCGACCAACACATTCGTCTATCAAGGCGACAAGTTCCCGGGCGAGATGGCAGCGGTAAAAGCATCGAAAGACGGTTCGTTCGTCGTCCGTGTCGTCCTTCCTCCAGAGCTTCTTGAGATCGCGTAGAACAGCCAGACACGAGTCACCGGGGAGATAGGTCGACTGCACGAGCTTGGTCTCTGGGTCCACAATATCCTAAAAGGCAACCAGGTCATTAATAAAAGCTCGGCAGCAGGTGTATTCGCGCGTACCTCATATCCACCAAGAGCGTTCACCAAGCTCTGCACGACAGGCAAGAAGACCTCCATTCGATCCACCATTTCCTCTTCGTCGTGATGAGGATCCTCTTCTCCCAAATCCTCCCCTTCATCGTCCTGCCCCATCGTAGCGGTGTACATGGCGTCCAGTTTTTGAGCTCTTTGAACATCCATCGTTAGGCAAAGTAGCTGAAAGTGCGGTTGAGTGGTGGTGCCACACTAGGCATATCCTGGTTGTTGCTGATAAACAGGGGAACATGAAGTGGCTCTGTTGAACTGAAGGCTCTCAAGACTTGGAAGCTCAAACGCGTCAAGCAGCGCGCCCGCGTTTAAATTAAAGATGGAATTCGGCGGCCGGGTACACTACGAAAGAATGAAAGTGACGAGTCGGTTTCAGAAGAGGAAGAGCAAGACGGTGATCGACTTGACCCGTCTGTCGAGGCACAGGACTTACAAAGACAACGCCATTATTATTATATTGCCACATCTTGCACAGCATCTAAAGCCGTACTCCTATCATTAACAACACTCTTGTATTCTTTTTCTTACCAACTTCCCTCGTCGCTGTTCTCCTTATCCGGTTTACCACCTTTGTCGAATCACCAACATGCCTCCCTCAGTAGCCAACAAGACAACGCTCAAGCGAATCAACAAGGAGATTGTGGATATCCAAAAAGCACAAAAGTCGGGAGAAATGGGAGATATCTTGCTTCAGCCGGATGAGACGAATATGCATCGTTGGACAGGCTGGTTGCCTGGCCCTCCTGGAAGTCCGTATGAAGGCGGTCACTTTGAAGTGGCAATCGAGCTGCCAAAGGATTATCCGTGAGTGTTATACAGCTTTCCAGCTCTCTATTCCTGCACTGATGCGATCTTGTTTTGCTGCAAGATTCACGCCACCAAAGTTGCAATGGATAACTCCCATCTATCATTGCAATATCAGCATGTCGACTGGCGCAATCTGTATGTCTTTTCTCTTGACATCTTCTTCCGTTCACTCAGCTTACCCTCGCTCGATCTTCCGTTCTTAGGTCTTGATGTAAGTATCACACTGGTTTCATGTTCATAACTCGTTCTCATGGTTTCATCCCTCGAGTACAGACTTTGAAAAACAATTGGTCACCAGCGCTCTCGATATTCAAAGTCATGCTCTCCCTTTCTGCACTCCTTTGCGAACCCAATCCGGACGACCCGCTAGTACGAGAGATTGCAATGCAATGGCGTAAAAGTCGGCCCGAACATGATCGCAAGGCCGCTCAGCTCACGAAAGAGTGAGTCTCGAAACCATACTCTAACCATTTAGGTGCTAATCTAGCTTTTTCCCATGTGTTCAGACAAGCTTGTAGTCCAGCGAATCTTGCAAAACGGCAGCGGCTGAAGGACGGTCTTTCTCAAACGTACGGCACGGCAGAGAGTTCATCGTCGACAAATGTCTCTGCATCATCATCCGCTGCCACAGCATCTCCTCGACCTTCTCACGCACTACCAACGACCACAGCATCGGGTCGTCCTCTCGCCGGTAGCAGCCGAGTAGCGTCTTCCACCTCATTACGTACTTCAAGAAGCGCATCCACAAACGAAGTAGTCGATATCATAGACTTAGACGGAGATGACGATTCGTCACCATCAGCTGGAACGACCAACGGATCGACCGATATTAGAGCTGGACAACGCAGACGAGCAGATGGCGGCGACGAGAGCGGGCATGGTAGAAGAGTTAGAAGCCGGTTGAGTGAGAATGCAACGGACGGTGGCAGTGCTAGCAACGGGACTGCAGCGGGCAGTACACAAGACGAGTTGATCATTCTCGACTAGTCGGAGACATTGTCTGGTGGGAGAATCTTGCCTATGAATCGCTCAGACACGATATTTGAAATGGAGAAACGCCTAATGAACCTTGATGACATGACGCATATGTACTGTGGTAGAGGTGACAATTGTAGTTCTGTAGCGATGAGACGTAGCGTAGAGTCGTATAAAGCAGTATACGATGATTGTCCATATCATGATTGTGGCGTTGCGCGTATATACAGGTGATGGTACAAGTCGTGTCATTTTCGTCAATAGCTTTGTTCGTCATGGTCATAACTTTTCCTAGAAAACCTGAACCCAATATTTTTACCCTACAGCGTCTCCATCCACTCCCGATAGAATATGCTTCGCAAGGCAGTCTAGCGGCAACAGTTTCACGCTCTAGAGATGAACGATCTTCTGTTTTGTTCGATAATCGGCGTAGGTGGCACCACCTCGAGGTCAAAGTTGGGCAGTGGCAGGGGGACGGAAATAGGAGGCGGTTGCATTTGCGTCCTTAAAATCGCAGGTACGGAAGGCTGCGTAGAATCCTCTGGATCCATTGGCGGTTCTGAAATCGGGACCTCCTGCATCACGCCTGAATCACCCGCTTGGACTTCGCTTTGCCGCCGTGTCTCGTCAGCAGCTGCTTCCTCCCTAAGTAGTTGTTCAAACGTCGGTGGTCCGTCTGCCGATGTATCAGACACGTATGCAGCCGGTCCTAAACTCTGTCCTCGGGTATGTAAGCTGTGGTTCCTGTCGGCAAGCCCAACAGATGAAGCGGATCCGCTCCGACTTCTCGTCGTGTTCAACTGGCTAGTCGGCCCTAGCCCTGAGGCCGCTTCGTCTGGTCCGAAATTTGCGCCATATTTCCCCAAGCTTTCCGTACTACTCAAGAACTTGAGTTGATCATTGGAGAAACCTGCACGAGGAGGGATGTAGGCCGATCGAATCACGCTGCCAGGTACTGGCGAAGAGATGCCGAGGTTGATAACGGACGCCGAGGGCGAAGACGGGTCCTCGGGTATTGAATCCGCATTCGAGGCAGAACGACCGCGATAGTGGAACCGTCCTGGGGCAGGGGTATCCGACTGATTCGACATGGTTGGATGCAGTAGAAGCGAAACTAGAGAATTATTGGTGGAAGGGATTCCGCCCGTGTTGCTCCTGAACCTCTGCATTCCCGACGAGATGGAAGGTCGACGTGCGGCTGCTGGATCGACCGTGAGCTGACTTGTTGCCGAAGCGCTCGAAAGACCTCTCGGTCTACCGGTCATTAGATATGCTTCTGATGACCCTCCGTCCCATGCCGTGCCGTTTCCATTCTCTGCGTCCCTAGGACTGGGCTCGACGCCAGAGTATCTTCCACCCGCGCCAGAGGACGCCGGCATCCGACCTGTCAGACGACCAACGAACGATCTGAAGCCTGCGGCGGTGCCTGTCCCCGTCATCGAGTTCCTCGGCACCGCAGTTGTCGTGAAAGGAGCCTGTGCGGAATCGCCGGTGTAAACACGACTGATATCCGCCGCCATTGAAGTGTCTTGGCTGCCGCGAGGAAGATCCTCGCTCATGCGAAGTGATGTGCCTAACCGCGGTGTATTCAGCATCACATCCTCGTACGCCGGTGCCTCTCCCCATCCTCGTTCCTGGATTGACGTGGAGCTGACAATGCTTGCAGAGCGGTCCCGGCCGTGGCTGGAAAGTGGTTCCTCTGCCGGGCCGGAAAGCGACTGCGTCGCTGATTGTTGTGATTCGTCTTCATGCTCATGATCCTGTATGACTTCTTCATCCAACTCTTCACCGACTTCGTCCTCGGTGCTCTCGCCTTCTTCTTCGATATCGTCGTCGCCCCTGCCACGTCTACTCCTCGCGCTTTGCATACTCCTCATGCTCTCACGTTTTCTGAACATGGTCGGAATGAGTCAGACCAAGCGTAAAACAAGGCCTTTTTGTGACCAACTCACGCAATAAGAACAACATCTTCATCTCCCACATCCTCGCTGTAAAGAGGTAACGTCTGTGTACTCCTCTGGCTCCCTGTTCTGCCCCATCTTCTACCGCCTCGAGTGGCAACCCTAGTGGTCGAGCTCGTAGCAGCCGTTGAAGAGCCTGCAGCAGTAGCTCCTGCTCTAGGCCTGCTTCGACCACTGGTGTTGGTCGCGGGAGTTCCAGCAGGAGGTGGTAGAGTCACCGGTCGCAACTCTGCTCGCTGCCTTGTTTCCCTATGACCATCCCGGCTGGAGATAGTGCTAGAATTCGTTTCAGGTCTAGAGGCTGATATCGTTGTTACACCGTAAGCCGATATAGGATACGGCAGGAGAAATCGAATTGTTGCCGGGATACGGTGGGAAGGGTTGATAAAGGCCGTTTTGAAAGCTGGTCGAGTCTTGTACTGAACGAGAAAATCGTCAAGGAATGACAAGAAAAGCGTCAGGGGATAGCACGGCTGAGGAAGGACGGACAGCGACTTACGAGAACGACATTGACCGCCAACGAGAAAACGAGGATATACACCGGTATCAGTGCCAGAGCGAGAATGACGCCAGTCTGCATCATTGCCGTAATGTTGGTTTGCGGGATTCACAAAAACGAAGCACAGTTGTCATGTGCTACTGTCGAGCACTTGGTAGACACAGCAAGTATCTGTGACCGATGAATCGAGCCAAAGTATTTTTCAGTGAGATACGGGCTCGCGGTTGTTCGGATGTCGTGGCTTCTCTTGAAACGCGCGCCAGAGGTTCTTGCGCAGGCCGGACGGAAGTATTAGGCTGCGGCTGACGCTGACGCCTAACGCAAGAAGTGACCGTTGCGCTGCTCTGGTTGCTCCTTCTGTTACACCTCAAGGTCGCGGTGACAAGTAGGCAAGCTGACTCGTGTCCTTTCTGCTGACTGCAGTCAGAGCTATAAACCACCGATATTTCACGAAACACAGCCTGGGGGGGGTTGAGTTTTGGCTTGAGACAAGAGCATACTTGATGACTCATCGACTAGGACACAAGACAACAATCGGCAAACAGCAAAAATATACTTCCGCAGTCGCAGCGTTCTACTACATACCACCAACCACCAACGAGTCACAATAATTGTCATCCTCCCCTCAACATGTTGTTGAAGCGCTATGCAGCCTTGCTGATCAGTTTGCTCGGCCCACGTCTCTAGCATAATCGCTTCCCTAGACCACATCATTGGACTCCAACCATCTGTGGCAAGTCGGTAAGGTTCCCAGCAGGTCGGTATCAAGATTTGATCAGGAAAGAAAGAGGAAGATCAGCAGCTTCACCAAGAAGACAAGTTGCAGATTTCGAATATGAGCAAGTAGTGAAGTTTATAATGTCCATATGTTCATGTTTCCCGTTCTGGGTTCTCAATCGAGCAGACCATACAATCCCAGATACTGATCATGTCTTCCTATATATCCAGTGTTCGTTGTTATACGGAACCCATTATGTCGTCAACTCGAGCTGCCAATACAGTCGGTCTTTGGAGAGGAGTCCAGCGCTAAATTGGCGTTTATTGACAACAGTGAGCAAAGAGGACGGCGTTGTTGCTGAACTGGGAACAGGAGCCCTGAACGTAAGTCGCGTAGCCGGTGTCAGGAGAAAGGTCCTTGATGACTTCTGCGACTGAGCCTTGCTTGTGGTAAAAGTAGTTGGCATTTTGAGACTGGACAAAGACTCGGGAAGTGCTGGGCAAGTAACCAGCTTGGGCGAGAGCTCCAGCAATGATTGGTCCTCCAAAGTTGTCGAATTTACCCTGGTTGTACAAGGCGGCCAACGAGGCTCCGGAGAACTAGTGAAAAGAACGATTGCCAGGTAAGCCAGTGCTCATCCTATTTGCAACTCGAGTGTGGATTACTCACATCGTGTCCTCGAACAGTGTAGTCGGCCAGTCGTGAATAACCAGAGACCTTCAATCCTGGCGAACACGAGTTACCCGAGAGTGTGTCGTGGTTGGCGAAAGCGTCAGAGGTCTGTTGAAGCACACGAGAAAGGTTAGTATTCATGTGAGCTTTACGACAGCGGACTGGCTCTGCCTGGCAAACTTACGACTAGTTTCGGGGTGACGGCGTCAGCAACAGCTACGTTGGTCAAAATCGCGGCAGCGTCCTGTGGGACCGGGCTGGCCTTGCCGAGGATGGCAGCGAACAGGGCGACGGCGACGATGGAGAACTTCATTGTGATGGTGGGAAGAGCGATGTTGAGAGCGGTAAAGGAGGTGGTTGGCAAGTGGTGGTGCTAGACGGCGATTGGGTGATGATGGGCAAAGGTAAGTCTCTGGTCTGCTGAATTGTCTGAAAGAGCCAACTATATATACCTTTCCTGACATATGCGTCCATCTTCGTACCCAAGCGGACTCCCACATCGCCGCAGGAAATGCACCGTCCGTGCGAACCATCTTTCATCGGCATCTTCGCTTGTGACCCAATCCTTGTGTCAACTACACCGGCACAGTCTACAATTATGACTCACCTTCGTATAGCTCTTCGCGCTGCTTTGATCACGTCCATATTCCACCGGATGGCACGATGCTCCCATATCGTCAAGAAGCTGTCGGTCTCTACTATGTCATCAGACTCTGCGCCGGTAGGTGCCCCGACGCAGGAGGCTTCCCTGGAGGAAGGTACCGGAGTTGCCTCAGCCGTGTTTGTCTTTGCCGTCGACGTCTCGCATCAATCCTTAAACGCTTCCCGGCTTCGAAAGCCACGAGTGTCGGTGCGGACGAATGATATGTGCTCGGGAAGAGTAACTGATGGAGAGCGGTTCGGGTTCGGGCGACGTGAAAAGATGTAATCGCGCAAGCATATACCAACCGATGAGCTATGCGATGTACGAGCTGATGTGCGTTGCCGACAGACAGCCGCCTGTTCTTTGAAACAGCAGTTTAAGCACCCCATGGGATTCTTCGAGATCGCATAAGTCATCGAACGACTTCAGAAGCCTGGCCTAGGTCCTGGGCCGTCCGGTCGTCGGTGTCCCATGGACCTCCGAAACCTGCCCCTCCCTGAAGCTAACCCCCGCATGGTTGTCGGTAGATTTGGCAGCTGATGCGCCATGTCGAGTCCGTACACGAGCGGGCTGACCTAAGTCGAGTTCTCCGTCCGCCCAAGCGACTATCGCACAGCTCATCACACTCCAGCCATAGCGATGCCCGACCGCGTCCCGTCAGACAGGACTCCACCATTCAAGCAGCTATTCAAGCTAATCCGCGTCAAGGTACGAAAGAAACTGGGCCGAGTGAGCAGTGAGTGAGCTTAATGAATTCGGCGGTGATTTGTCTTCCGACAACCTAGCTGACAACCTCCTACTTATCTACTGCATTAGGCAACTGATTCGCGTCGAGCTCGATTTCTACGAGAACACGGCAGAACTGCGACGGCAGGCAGGGATCTCACTTGTGAAACATCCCTTCGCACTCCCGCTTCTTTCTGCCGGGAGCTCCTCCGGGTGATTATTATAAATATGACGAAACAACTGAGCTGACAAGCTGACTGCTGCACATCAATGATCATCACTCATAGTTCACAGTATCATAGTAGGTGCATATATGGCCAGGTGCACGCATCCATTCGAGAGTCATACGTGTGCCGGATAGCTCGGAGAATACAGCGTTCGGTCAGCCACACCTATCGGAAGAACCAGAAGACCCGTCAGAAGCGGAATCCGGGACTTCACGGACAGCTTCACCGACATCATGCTTGGCTGTTTGCATTATAGACCCTCAAGCTACCTCTGGTGAGGATGGCGTCGGTACATCTCATCGCCCAGTGCGGTACCTCTCCACAGAAACCGTGGCGCAGTCGCAGAACACAGGTCTGTTAAGCCGTCACATTGCGAAGGCGCATCAGCCATCAGCCACTGCCCTCCCCCCCCCCCCCGCCACACGTATTTGTCGTCATCTGCCTGCACAGTGTTTGCGCCCTGCGAGCTGCCCTGCGAACAGTCGTCCATAAAAATACGGCTCTCTTCAGCCCTCTCGTTACCGGAACTATCTTCGTTTGAGGCACCGACATCTCCTACATAAGAGAGCTGTAAATTAGGAGACCAGCCTCCGGCGTAGCTCAGGGAGAACGTGAGTCGGACACATAGCGTTGCTTCAGCATTGCGCTGCTTCTCAAGAGGATCAACTTGTCGTCCAGAAACTGTGCATCCCGAGTTGCCAAAGACACGGTGTGCCTTGCAAGATTGAACTTTCTGGCGGACGGGCCGCAAAGCAGTGGAGACTGATGTTCCGTGAGGTGACATGTATGGCAAGCTGCATGGCAAGAACCTTCCGACAGTGCCCAATAGGTGGCACAGGTTGGGTTGGTCACAAGGGAAACGTTCTACGCCAAAAGTATTATGCCGTACAAGTGTCTCGGCAGCTGACATTGCTGACATGTCAACGGTGATATCGAAATAAGCGGAAGTGGTGCCTGAGGACGGCGCCGATCCAGACAATTCCAACAAAGCAGAGCGCACGTTCCGTCCGCGAAGAAACTTGTTGCAACAAGTGTTGTCTAGTGAAGAACCATACCTGTCCAATTTTGCAACCCTCAATGCCATGATTATCGCAAAGCTAAGCTATCCTCCATACAACACTAAAGTGCAAGAGTGACCCAATGTCAATGACAGCCGCAAGCGCCACATAGCCAAGAAGATCGATGCTGTTTTTTCTGGTTACGTCAACGAGCGACGTGAACAAGGTATCATTGTAGGTGATACGCTTATTCCTCGTCGGCCTCCTCGTCCTGGTCAACCTTGAAGTATCGCAAGGAGTAGACGTCCTTGTCGGTAGCGACGACTCGCAAGAAGTTCTGTGAGGAATGAGAATCAGTAATCTGCATATTACGTGGGATGTTGAGCAGATAGACCTACTTCGAGCTGGTTCTTCTTGAGGTACTTCTTGGTCAAGTACTTGAGGTATCGCTTGGAGAAGGGAGTAGAAGCGGTCAAGACGAGCTTGGCACCTGGTGGGGTAAAGCGACGTCGACACAATCAGCCTCCCAAGACATGGCACAGCTCATAAACCTTCACTCACCTTCTCGGTTCAACTTGATGTTCTCACCCAATTGACCGGTCTTGCCGTCGACCTTGATTCGGTCTTGCAAGTACTTTTCGTAACCAGCAGCATCGAAGACGTTGTCTCCGGCGGGGACGGAGTAGTCAACAACGAACCTGTGGGCCGGCTTGGCGGAAGAGGAAGTGGCTTTAGGCTGATGGCGGGATGGTAGATGGTGGGTCAAAATCGATAGCAAGTGCAAGAACACGATTCGATCAGCATTCTTTCGCCATCTACGGTTCCGAAATTTCTGGTGGACATACCATATCTACAGGTTGATATTTACAGGATATCGGTCTGCAAAATGATGGTCTTGAAGGACAGCTTCTAGAGCCGAAGCGATATAGAAACAGCAAACACGTTCAAGTTACTGTCCGTTGGCACAAGTTCCGAAACCACGCTGAAACGAGCTGCGGAATCAAATTATCGGTCAAAATGACAAGCGCGCCTTTTGAGTGGTCGAAAAAGCGCGGTTTTACGCTTGATTTGGAGTACACGCATGCGTAAGGCAGCCCAGAGCAACCTGGCCGGCGCAGGAGTGCTCTCATCGTTTGCAAGGCCGGTTTCGTCGTTCTGATCAGCGTTCTCGCCGTTCTCGCCGACCTGTCTTCAAAGAAAAAGCCCTCCTACCAGCAACCCGTGTTCGTGCCTTCCTTTTCTGCAAGCTTTACCGGTCGTCAAAATGGTCAGTACACGAGTTGGAATGTTAGAGTTGTGTAGGCGACGGTCATACTTATCAGGTCTTTCATGAATTACAGGAAAACGTCTCTAAGCAGCCCGTCAAGCTCGCCAAGGTCACCAAGGTCAGTTTCGAGGGATTTAGGGGTTGTTCATCAGGAAAGGATTAAGTCAAGCTGGGAGTCTGGGAAAGAGGATGGATATCATGCTTGAGAGGGGAAACAATCACGGAACAAGGGAGGAAAGAATAAAAACGGACAGGCCAGCACATCACATTCGCCAGGTCGCCCTACCACAACTCTCCAGTTAGCACAACATTTGCCTGCCGCCCAGTCATCCATCTCGCATCACCGTCCGCTATGCAGTAATATGCTCGAAACGATTTTGCCGAAATTGGAGCCCTCCCGAACGGTGCACAGTCTACGTATACGTCAGGCGAAGCACGAGAACGCATCGAAAAATACTTGGACCTTCTCTCACAAGCATGATTACCATTCCATCCTCGACACTCGGCTTGACTTGATCCGCGACTTTTAGTGGAAGAAACCGCAAGCTGACTTCTTCATCTCCTAACGCAGGTCTTGGGCCGAACCGGTTCCCGAGGTGGTGTCACCCAGGTCCGAGTCGAATTCATGGACGACACCTCGCGATCCATTGTCCGAAACGTCAAGGGTCCCGTCAAGGTTGACGACATTTTGGCTCTGTTGGAATCTGAACGAGAAGCTCGGTAAGTCTTCGTTTTCGAGTGTCGGAATACGGAGTTTGTGTATGGGGAAGCAGGGAGAGAGCGCGGGGAGAAGCATGCAGGTTACAAGCTATGAGCTTGTGTTGGAAGTTGAAGAACTGCCCTGTGATCCTCGAGCGGCGTGTGGCAGTTTGGAGCATCTGACTGACCCCTCTCTCTTACTGTAGACGACTCCGTTAAACGCTATCTCACGAGGAAGTTCTTCGGTCCGCTTGTCACACTTCAGTACTTCTCCTGGGCCATTCGATCTTGTCCAGCAATTCATCGCCTCCATGGGGTTTGTCAGCGAAAAGCGGCCGTCAAATACCGAGCAGTAGCACGCTGGGCAAGGGGCAGGTTTCGGTTCGAATGTTGTAGTTCGGGAAAGTGGACCAGATGAACTTATGCATGGGATGGTCTCGGTTTATTTTCGCGGTTGCGTTCACCGTACCGTATCAGTCGCGTGGACGTTCCCAATTCGGTCCGCATTTTGATTTGGCTCATCACTTTGACCACTATCACTTGCAGCCTTTTCGCCGTGTTTTTCTTCGTCGATCGGGTCTCTATTAGGCCCACTGTGTCGTGCGTCGGACAACAGTCTCGCGCCTGTGCAGTTGAAGTCTACCTGTAACGTCGTGCAATAATGCCGACAGGAAAGCTAGGCAACATCGCTCACATCACCGCCAACGCAACTGCAACGATAAGTCTTACCCGGAATGAACTCTGACCGGCCTGGACAGACTAGTCCGATCCTGTGGCACATCGGGGATTGTCCACAATGCGATGAAGCGCAACAATTGGTCGTCAGGCACGCGTCCTTCGCCATTCCAAGGTCGAGATTGACTTTGCCTTTTGCCCATCCTTACCCAATGCGTTTCATTTTTAGCTGAAAGTTTCTAGGGACTTCCCCGAGCGTCTGTCTTTAGTTCGAGAAGCCGCCGTTTCGTTCGCAAACGGTATGTAGGAGAGTCACGAGAACATATGATGCCAAGTTTCAAGTACAGGTTTCAAAATACAATCCAATAATCAAGCTTCTGACTCCGAATACAAAGTCAGGAATCAAGCTCGCTGCTTCCGCTACAATTTTGCTATCCAGTACTAACCCTGATCATAAACCCTGATACAATAGTCCGGCGGTGTTTCGAAACGGCAAAATGCAGGGGTCGTCTTCTCAGCTCGTCCGCATGGAGTCAACGGGTATTGGTTGTCAGTATTCCCTTTCTACCTCGCCCAACATCGTTCCCAGCGTTGGATCCAGATATATAAACAGAAGGTAGTCTAGAATTGAAGTCCGGCCACGGGCACCTGAACTAGGTGAATGACGATCCACGTATGATATGACCCCTCCTCCTTCGGTACGCCGAAGCATGGCAGGTGAATATCACGATTCTAAAAGTCTACGTGGGTAACACTCCTGTCGCTGTCTTTCCTTCAGACGTGATTTCCACCTCGATGAACGATGATGCCTCTGTCGACCTCGAGGTCAGGACGAGCGCGACTGTAAACTGATTCGACCGCAAAGGAGCTCTGAAATGCTGGTACAAAGCGCTGCATCCACGGACATTGCTTTTAAGTAGGCTTGAAAGTGATGTGCCCGTCAGTCCGCCTAGCATACGGGTAATGTGGAAGACGCTCTTTTGATGTGGCGATACTACCGTGGTTGAATTAAATTGACGTGTTACTCTGCGGCTGGGTTCCCTATAACAATTGATGTAAGCCCTCTTTCCTCTGTCGCCGGGTCGTTCATGTTCACGCCGATCTTGTAGCAATCTTCAGAATCGGTCGCCGATGCATGTGCTCAGACCTTTGTCGCCTTCCGTCGTCAATGCCCACACGGCTTGCGATGCCTGGAAACGTCGACCCGATCTGTGATGCCCGACTTTTACTCCCTCCCTGACGCTTTTGCGTTTGAAGCCCAAGATCCCCTTACGAGTGTAGCCCAGCCATCCAAAGAATCTAGCGATGACGGCCAAGAGACGAACTATGCCACAGTTCCGGATACTGAAAGAGAGTGGAAGTCTGAGCTGAATGCGCTACCTGAACGAGGAGAGCTGTTCGCTATTGTAACCGGATGAAACCTCGTGGACATCACTGGGGAGAGGCAATGATGTACAAGTTCTGCATGTATCAGAATGGGCGCAACGTCCGCGCGACCAAGTTATAATCTGCGACTCGTTTTGTCGGTGTCCTGCAATGTCACAACGGGGTGACGGGGTGGAACGAGCCAAGCGCGCCGCGACAACAGCGCCCTTGGCAACTTTCAACCGGGGCACAGTGAGGGGCACTCCGCGCCCACCCATGGGCTCGCATACAGCCGTACGAGTCAATATACCAGATATCAAGCAGCTTTAATTTCAGTGCTTGGTGGTTGTGAAGCAATACCGAAGACCGTGGAAGGGTTTAAACAAATGCGAAGTGCAAGTGGATAGCCATCGTTGCAAAATATGCCAAAAGTAGTCATGCAATATCTTTAACCCTAATACCTAATACCTAATACCTAATACAATGCTGTGAATGAGCACCTGAACATAAACCCTGATACAATGTTGTGGCGATAGTCATGCTGATGACTGCCCGATTTGAAAAAAACGCAGCGGATTCGACCTGCCGAGTGAAGAAGGTCGTATTGTTGTCGCGCCTGATACTCTCTAGTGGCAACATTTGGCGAGGACATCACCCGTGAACTGGGAGCATCCACCGGCAACGTACGTAGCGTAGTCGCGGTTAGGTGAAAGACCTCCGATGACCTGGGCGACGGTTCCACTCTTGTGCCAGAAGTAGTTGGCGTTCTGAGCCTGGACAAACACCTCGGATTTACCGGGCAGTGCGTCGGACTTGGCGAGTGCACGGGCGATAATGGGTCCACCAAAGTTGTCGAAGAAACCGTTGGCGTATCGGCTGGCCAAAGCGGCTCCGTCGAACTGGGATTAAGACAAAGGAGCGTCAGCTTGAAAGACAGGACAGGGGGAGGATGTCAACAGTGAGAACTCACGTCACTACCATAGACGGTGTAGTCGGCTAGTCGAGCGAATCCAGCGACCTTCAATCCGGGAGGGCAGACGCTGCCAGCAAGGTCATCGTGGTTGGCTAGGTCCGCTGATTCCTGTTAGCAGCAAGCGGAACAAGATGGTATCATGTCAGCTTCACGACCAATCTTCATCTGCCACCAATGCACTCACGCTATACATGGGACTGGCGCCAGCAGCGTCCTGATTGCTCAAGACAACTGCGGCGGGAGTCTCCGTCCCGATATAAGTACTGTCTGCAGATGAAGAGTCCGTGATCGGCATCGCTTGGCCGAGGATGGCAGCGAATAAAGCGACGGCGATGATGGAGAACTTCATTGTATTGGTGGTAGAGTTGAGTAACTTTGTGGTAGAGAGCGCGGTGGAAACTGAAGGTGACTAGATGGATGGGAAGTTGGAGTAAATGTGGATGATGATGTAGAGAGGGGGGATGCATTCTGGTCGTGCAGAAAACTTCAGCTTTATATACCTCCAGAAGGCTCGATGCCAAGTCATGCGACGAGTGGAAAGAAGGACGAACACACCCGGCCGCAAGGATGGCTCA
Source organism: Naganishia vaughanmartiniae (assembly GCA_030039245.1). NCBI lineage: Eukaryota > Fungi > Basidiomycota > Tremellomycetes > Filobasidiales > Filobasidiaceae > Naganishia > Naganishia vaughanmartiniae. The sequence continues at coordinate 541,476 of JASBWU010000004.1, read as the reverse complement.
CGCACTCGAAGAACAGCTACTCAGACCGAGGCCAGAACGAGAGTGGATCATGGTCTGGCAAGCGAGGGCTTCGTCCGGGCCGAAGATCAGGTTGCTCGAGGTTGCATCGCTTCGCTCTCCGGGCTGGCAGCTGGATTTGCACCTCTTTAGCTACTTGTTTACCAGAAACGTTGACCGCCAGTGGTCGGTTAAGGTGTCCCTTGAGACAATACGGTATCCTATGGAACAGCTGAGAGTGCACACCGCGGGGTGGGTCAGTTGGTGGGTCCACGAACCGGTCCAGGAAGGCAAGTCGCTCGCTGGGGGCGAACGGGCTGGTCGCAATCTGGTGGCTCGGGCTGTTGACTACTGGTACCATCCGCCGGCTCATCTCGCTCTCAACCCCTCCAACGCAAATTCTCCTGAACGGTGTATGTACCAGGTTAAGTCCGCGCTGGCACGGCCCATGTTTTGATAACGCTACCACAGCAGACTGACAGCAGATCTCCCCGCTGTCACCGGCCAACGAAGATCGCGAAGGAGATGTTCGAGACATTTGCTCGGTAGACGTATGTACAGCTGACCGCGCGCTCGAACATTTCGAATCAAAATAGAGCCGCCTGAAACCAACAGTGGAGGCGTTCAAGCTGGCGTTCAGCTAGGCGCTCGACACTCCATATGAGCTGCTTCGTCGGTCGGCAATGAGGCTGACAGGCCTCCGGGTGAACATCTGGACAGCTTATACTGGATATGGGGAGAGCTTCGTGCAGCCTTACTGTCCAGCTGGATTTTCTGGTTCGTTGTTATGGCAGGGTGAAAGGCAGGCCATCCCAGCAGCGGAGCTCTCGGTCGGGAATCGTCAGCCTCTGCAGCTGCCTCTTCTCTCCAATTTCCCCGACACAAATAGCTGTACAGAAAATTTGTCAAGAGTCTTCCAGCTCGTATCAGCTCTCTCGTATCAGTCTCGTATACCTTAGCAGCTTCCATACCACATGGAGCTGCACACGGGATGTCACGTCGGATATCGTGCTGTTTCAGAAAGGGCACGGCAAGAAGGAAGATCACGGAACTGACAGAAGCTCGCTTCGTCGGAAGATCATCGAATGTCGCGGCATTATGACTCGCGTGCTGTCGAACGAAGAGATGAAAGAAGTCTCACGGAAATACCTCCGTTGTCAAATACAGCAGCTTACTAGCGGGTTGAACTGTACAGTTACAGGCACTCTCATATACTGTAGCTTATCATATTCTGCAAAGTCTTGTTAGCTGTCTTCGCTGCTGTCTTGTTACAGGTCTTATAACTTCCCGGTAGATTTTGTTTACGTTCCAGTCAGATCCCAGCCAGTTATTTACCATGCAGTCCTGTATTCGGTCTGGAGCAAGTTTCTACATCCCGGGCAAAGAGCTCGGCAAAGCTCCGGGCAATCAACATGAATGAGCTCATCGTGGTTGCAAAAAGGTCTGCAAAAGCTTCTGCGAAGCGAGCTGCAAAGCGACATGAGAAGTTACCGAGCTGCCGTGACCTGCCACTTTCCCCATCTATCTGCTGCCGTACACATGCAATCAGTCTCTCGCCAGTTAAGTATGCAGTCCGCCGTCCGGTTCTTGATGGCCCGACTTTATGCAGCCGACGGTGAGCGGATGAGACGATTACAAAGCCAGTCGCAATCACCGACACCCGATCCATTGTTCAATCTTCAATGCGCTATTACAGCTGCTATCACTATCGTTATCAGATCAACGTGATCTTCACTCATTCAGTACGTCGGTCGCGTAACTAGTCTTATCATGTCGAAAGTCACGGCATAGTCAGACGAGGGAACCGACGATTGATCAGCGCTCGTAAATGCTGTCCTCGTCCGAGTGGCTGAAGCGATCCCTGAAGCGTCTGATGCGCCTCCCGAGAGGATCGAGGGCATTCTCTACATCTTGATTGTGGCATATATACATTCGTTGGCTTACTGCTATTCATGGATCTTTCGCTACTCTAGCACTGCTCATCCCCTGTGGCGGGGCACAGCCACAGGTCGGAGATCGAAAACCCGAGCAGCAGGAGCAGTGCTGGGGCAGTTCTCGCTCTGACTACAGGGAGACCAGCACAGGGAGACCAGCACAGGTGGCCACTACGCCTCCAATGATAATCGTATCCACATTATAATGGCGTGAACGGCTGCGAGGACCTTCAGCAGCCTATCTCGTCTCGCAACACATGGCGTTTCCGGCTCAACAAATGAACGTGGTATAAAACGTTGCAGATTCGCAAGCATTTTGTGCACTTGAGCAAACCTAAACCGGAGGCGCTCTAATCAACCTCTTCGGCCGGCCGCGCATCTATAAACATGGGTCTCGCAAGGCAGCAGTATAAAGCATAGATTTGAAAACTGCCTATGTTATAACGCCTCCTGGAATGTGGGAGAACATAGAAAGTCGCAAAACGACCGTCGTTCAGCTTATGTAAGCGTATTCGAAAGACGCTAATTGGCTCGGCCGAGGGTGGAGGGTGCGTCCGCTCCCGGTTAATTAGTCACCTTGAACGGTTACTTCTGAGAGACCGTGGTTCAACTTCCTTGACTATTGGGGAAGACGACATTTGCATACTCAGTACCACATCTCCATCCATCTTATCGTACGACTCGTTGGATCGCATCTGGATCTAATCTTCATTCTTGACGGCTCGACTTGCTTGCAGGTAGCAAATTGATTGACAAAGGAGTCACCGTTTAGCGTTATTGCGCCAAATCGACCGCATTCATTCAGATCTGGAAGACACGCATGGAGCCGGAGGCTTGGTAGACACGTCCGTCCCTCATATTCGCTCTAGCATCACACATCCAGTATGTACCACCTGGCCACAATTGCCTTTTGGACCAAACTGACTCGCTGACTAGTATTTCGCCGGAAAAATCCTGCGCTCAGACATCATGGCAACTCCCGTTCAGCTTCCTCAAGTCAAAGAAATCCTGGTCGACACCCGTGGAGCAGAAATCGTCGCAGAGGACTCCCCAGCAACCCGAGATAGTCGAGGTATCTATCTTCCGCATTACATCGAGCCCGTCTCACATATTGCGATCGACATTGGGGGAAGTTTGGCCAAGGTCGTCTATTTTACTAGGAGTCCGAATCCGCCGAATGGGCATTTGAGGGCGTCTGGATCTCAGGGAATTGATGAGGCCGCAAACGGTCAGGAAGTCGAATCAGAAGACCCTACTCTGGAAAAGACAGGGACAGCGAATATCGCCATTCCGACTTCCATCAATAAACCCGGCTCCGTCGACTCGGATGGATCATCTTGGACACCAGTGCTCAATGGCGCTCTGACACCACAACTGCTCGATCCGAGTCGGAATTTCGATTCGTCTGGACTCACAGACGGCCACTCACGAGGACATCGTCGCGACGTGTCAGTGGATAGTGGGACGGAAGGAGATGCTCCAGGAACCGCAGGAGATGCAGGCAAGTCTGCGGAGAGGGATGCGAATATCCCGACACCGTCACGCGGTAAAGGCCGTGTAGGAACACCAAGAGGTCATTCGCTACTCCGTCGCAGCTCGCTGCCACCAAATTTCCCCGGTGGAACGCTCAACTTTGTTCGATTCGAAACAGAAAAAATCGACGAACTGGTCCTCTTCCTGAAGACGCTCATCTCGACATCGGCTAGTACAAATCATGTCACGGAAGAGGAAATGAAAAAGGGAGTCAAAATCTTGGCAACTGGAGGTGGCGCGCACAAGTACTACAGCACGCTAGTGGAGGAACTTGGAATGAGCGTGAGCAGAGAAGACGAGATGGAATGTCTGATCACAGGATTAGGCTTCATCACCTGCATACCAGACGAAGTATTCTGGTATTCAGACGAGCTGGTATACGAAATCTCGCATCAGAGCAAAGACGGTATTCCACCGGGAATAACAGAGAATGGGAACGCCGCATCGCAACAGCCGAAAGAATTTCCACGACCATCTCCGGATCCACCAGCATATCAGGTCACTTTCGAATCGTCCGGCACTCCGCAGTTCCCTTGCCTTTTGGTCAACATTGGGTCTGGTGTTTCGATCGTGAAAGTCGATGAAGACGGAAGCTTTGAGCGAGTGAGCGGGACGAGTTTGGGTGGCGGCACGCTCTGGGGTCTACTGAGTCTGATAACGGATGCTACCACTTTCGATGGTACGTCAGGTTCCTTGGTTGAATCACGAACGGTGTTAACCTTTCTGGATATCTTTAGAAATGCTCGCCTTGTCAGATAAAGGCGACAATGCAGCAGTCGACATGCTGGTTGGGGACATTTACGGATCTGACTATTCAAAAGTTGGACTCAAGTCGTCGACAATCGCTTCCTCGTTTGGCAAAGTCTTCAAGAAGGGCGCTGCAGGTCGAAAGAAGAGCTTCCGACAAGAAGATATCAGTAAAAGTCTGTTATATGCTATCAGTAATAACATCGGACAAATTGCGTGGGTATCTTAAGCTCGGGTTTTTCTCCCGCCTTGTCTCTGGCTCTGCCTGGTTCACAAGCGGCAGCAGGCTCATTGTCTCATGTCTTTCTTACAGGTATATGAATGCAGAGAAGTATGGTCTCGACCGAATTTACTTCGGAGGTTGTTTCATTCGAGGTGAGCAAGGATAATTACTGTACCACTTCATTTTGTTTCTGGGACGCTGAGTGCAATCGCTTCACAGGCCATGCCTCAACGATCTCATGCCTCTCGTATGCCATCCGATTTTGGAGTAAAGGGACCGTGAAGGCCATGTTCCTTAGGCACGAAGGATTCTTGTAAGTCCTCAATCAATCCGTCCGGCTTGGAATAGAGCTGATTATTCTGTCGATCGTAGAGGCTCAATCGGAGCGTGGATCAAGAACGTTGGCCCGCCACCGAATGCATCAGCACGACGGGCTGAGCAGGATACAGCAATGTCCACCTAAATCAGGAGAAACTGTTGAAAGGCGAATTTGCAGGACAAGCAGGCATTTTAGCGCTCGCCATTATCCTCAGGATACATATCACTAGTCAAGGGGAATCGTTGTAGGATCCATGAATTCATACTGTATCAAGACGTGTCAACCTACTATTTGCATCGTCCTTCGCGTGGAACTTCAGAACAAAGACAGATTGTCTTCGGTATGGTGAGTTGGACTTCGGAAGCAGCTGATAGCGAAAAACACGCAAATGTTCTTGTTACCCGTTCTCTAGCTAGCACATGGTGGGAACCTGCAATATTGTGACTCAGCCCATGGACATGACTCTTGCCGCATCTGAGCTTCGAGGAAGTGCTGTTTCTGGTCCGTTCACACACGGTGTGGGTTCTTGCTGCCATTGGCAAAGAACATCCTCGTATCGATTTGTACCACCCCGCCAGATTTGCGACTGAGTGGTATATCGGAGCCCTACCGAATTCCAGTCCCTTTATTCAATCGCCCCCACTCTCTCAACCGTTCACCGGGATCGCCAAATGAATCAGGGGGTCCCCTTTCATTAGCCTAAACCCCTTTCACTCACTTCTGCAGCCAAGGCCATTAAGTCTGCGAGGAGTACTGCTGTGCTCTTTTATAATACGATGGCGTCGACGATGTTGGAAGCTGGACCTCGAAGCAGATCATTCCCGCCAATAACTCAAATTCGAACGCACACATACTCCTCCTTCCGCATCAATAGCTTGGCTTATTTGACAGAATGCTCGTTAGCATCAGAAATTCGCTTCAATCCTGCAGTGCTTTGGCATTTTTAATTTCGGTCTCTGCAACACAAGGAGCGATGTACATTGCCGGTGATGCGCCTATCACATTGTCAACTACGTGGTATCCATATGGCTGCTACATGGACTGTTACAGCGATGACACCCATGTGGATGGTACCGGTAGGCGCCTGCCTTATAGAGCCTTCTCCAGCGTTCTCGAGCCTACCCCCGAAAAGTGTCTTTCCGCTTGCCTGAGGGGCGGTTATGATTGGGCAGGGTACATGTATTTTCTCTTCTGTTACTTCTTCGCATGAGCGATGTGATCCTACGTATTGATTGCATCCCGTTCATGATCGTTTTTTTGTCAGTCTTCAATGGGGAAAAGGATGTTGGTGTGGGGACGGTGATGACTCCGAGGACACCCTAGGGCCGCCAGCGGAAGCTCAGGACTGCAGCGTCCAATGGTAAGCCCATAAGGTCATGTCAGTCCACGTATGTGTACTTATTTCTCTTTTAATTATGACAGTTCGAACGGCGCGAGCTGCGGTGGCGGCTGCCGAAACAATATCTGGGGTCTAAGACCAAAGCCTGAAGCAGGCTAGAATTGATGGATGTCGCCAAAGGGATCACGTTGATTAGCTGTTCTACACACACTACATACTAAGGATACACGTGTATTATCCGCGTAGAACAATTATGATTGGTCTGAAGTAAAAGACAGAGTTTTCTCTGCCAGAAGATTATATGCTTTTTGGATTCCCGAGGTTAAGTATCTTGACGGTCGTGTGATCAAGGGATGTGAAAGCGCAAAAGCATTTTTGTCGATCAGTGCCTCGTTTGGTTGTACATTAGAACGCAAGGTCCGAGGTCATCGGAAGAGGAGGAGCCAGTTGTTGGGTAAATTCTCGCTCCTTGCTCGAGAGCGCTAGGTTGCCGTTTGTAACACTAGCTTCGTTGGGACCCGTCACCTTCTGCCCATCCAAAGTGTCCTTGGGTAAGAGTTGATAACGTTTCTTCAGGCCAAGTCGCTCGATAACGGTGACTGGCATGCAATAGACGGGGTCGATGTCCTGCAGTCCTGCATATCCGAGAAGAGACAGACCTAGCATAGGCACATATGAGATTGCGATAGTGGATTGAGCACTTGAAACGCCACTTACCAGCCAGTCCAAAGTTGGTATGGAATACATCGACCCAGTCTCCTGGACGATCAGCGATACCTCCCTTATCAGGGTCCTAGGCGGGACGAACAGTTTACCTGGTTTAGTCCTTCTTGAAACCTCTTCTCGAGATGGGGAAAACACTTACTTGGGAGTTGAGAATAAATGTGATAAGTTCCTCTCGGTTGATCCAATGCAACTTTCCCAAGATTGACAATGCAGACAGATTCCACCATGAATAGCATACCTACGCACAGAGCACAGTTAACAAATATTTTTGAGGCAGGGAATTATGCACAATTACTCACATCCTCAAGCTTTTCTGGTCGACCATTCAATCCGCCGTTTGGTAGCTGTCTTTCAGAAATCCACCATGCCAGGGTGGCAGTGTCAACCAGATCCAGCCTGTCAAGAATCGCTAGCGCGGCGACGCAAACAAAGACTATTCCAGGAAATATCAGCATATTTGTTTACTACACGACACAAGTAACTCACTCTGCCCTCCGTGACTTTCACTTCCCTCAGCCGCGCCGAAACCACCATCGAAATTGCGGCATCTCGCGATATGGCCCACGATCAGATCTCGAGCTTTACCGCCTATCGCGGTATCGAGCACGTCTGTCCTTCCAATCAGTGAGAGGATCGAAATAGCAATGTAACTGAATCGAGTATCCTGCTCTCCCCAACGGTCTCCCGCAACAGCTCCCGTGACGGGATCGATCAAAGAAACGATAACTGAGATTGGATTTTGCTGTTAGTTTCCATTATAAACATGATTTCTATCCCGATCACTAACATTCGACGATACGATCTCGATTCAGAAGGTCAAGGGCATCTTGAATAGCCAAAATCTGGACGGCAGACAGTGTAGCGAGAATGTGACCGTCATGCCGAGGATGAGCTCCGAATGCGCCTGTATAGTTGAAAATAACAATAAGCCATAATTCTCTAAAATGCGTTGCATAACGCTCACCCGCTTCATCGTCCCAGCAAGAAAGGACGTATTTGATCATTTCTTCCTTGTCCAAAGCCTCTGGGCGATTCATTAGGCAAAGTGCCACCAATCCCCAGTACACTCCGTTGATTCGCAGGTGTTCTGTCATATGATATGCCAGTTCATCGGTCTTCTACTTGGGATGTTATGCTTAGCTTAAAGCCAGATGGCGAGCATTTGTCGTACTTACGGTATCAAGATCCTGTATGTATTTGACATGCAAATCTACATTCAACCCGCCCTCTCGAGCACGCGCAATCATTTGCTCCATCACTTGCTTGGTCTCCTGACTGCCCGTATCATGATCCCTGTTGGCATCGGCCACTGGCTTCGCCGGAGGTTCCGAAATCATTGTTTGGGTCGCTGTCATGTTTCCATCCTGAAAATCCGCATCAGCTTTGGCAGATGCAGGGTTAAGTAGAGATCTCTCGGCGACGGTTGTCGAAGAAGCCGTTGGGTTGGGCTGAACTGATATCACTTCAATCGGTTCAGAAGCCGCACTGGAAGGATTCTCCACACGAGAGGAGTCACTGCTGTCGGCGTGAACGGACTTGGATAAATCCGGACAGGATTGATGTGGGGGAGCAGCCGATAGTAGAGATGCTGGAGCACTCGGTCCAGACCGAGGCGTCGAAGCCAGGTCCCGCGGGTTTGAGCCACTTCGCAGCGATGAAGCAGGCGAAGACGGTGATCCAAACTTTCTGCGGAGTGTCCCAAATAGGCTCATTTTCGGCTTTACCGATTGTAGTGCGGGCGACTGCTTGGGAGTCATCTGCTGAGGGGTATCCGGAGCACTTTTTACGGGTGTCGGAGCGATTGCAGCAGTGGATGTAGGGCCAAGCAATACATCTGGTGTCTGCTTAGCTGCCGTTAGCGGCTCTTCGGACAGAGGCGATGACTTCTTCGGTGCATTCGACAGCGGTTGTTCTGAAGGAGGCATGTCAATCAAATGGACTGGCTCGGCAGGGGTAGCTGGTGTTCCGGGAATAGATATCGGCGTAGCTGCCGACAAGTCTTTTGTTCGCCCTTTCAATGGGGTGGCGGGCATGACGAGGGCGGAGGTCTTGGATTTAGCCACATCCACAGATTTCCGGTGCAATTTGGATTGAGCCTTGTCTTGCTTGACCTTTATCTTAGCCGCTTTCTTCTCGGCCTCTTTGCGAGCCTTCTCATCTTCTTCCCGCTTTTTCTTCTCTCTGACCGCTTCAGCTTTTTGACGAGCAGCCTCGACCGCTTTTGACTTTTCTTCGGCCTTTCGCTTCTCCTTGACGTCTTTTGCTTCCTTCGCCAGTTCTTTCTTCGATTTTTTTGGCTGTTGCGTTTCACTAGGAACTTTGCTGCTCAAATCAGTGGGAGTGGGGACACCGGAAACCGCTGGCACAGAGGACTGTGCAGCAATGTTCGGTGCTGTTTGGTCAGACACCGTATTCGCGGAGGGAGCAGTTGTGGTGGAGGGCGCTCGCGCAGAACGCGATTGCATCTGAAGACCAACATCACTGGAGTTGGAGAGCGGCACATCGTCAGCGCCAGTAGTGACAGTAGGATGTGACAGAGGACTAGGTGTTTTAGTCAATCCGGCCCCATGTGCAGGGAGAACACTGGGATCCGTTGACATATGATGAGGATATGCTGAAGGCGGAGCAGCGTATTCGGGATTATAGAGTGAGGTAGTGGAAGTCGATGTCGATTGTCCAGGTAGAGACGGACGAGAAGCATTCATGCCTCCGGCATACATGCCATACTGGAAGAAAAGATTCCTCAGTTTAACGCGCAAGTCAGGAGGAAACGGCTAGCCACTCACGTCGTCCATCCCGCCATCACCACTGTAGCGGTTAAATTCCGAGGAACGCCCATAATCACTACTTCCACCTCTCATAGAACTGGGCCCATTCGACCCGTGTAATGTGGCCGCAATGGCATAACCACCTTCTCGATGTGCCAGAGGAAGCATGTAATCCCGAGTGACCGCCATCGGGGGTCCAAACATCGAGTTTCTCCCCACTGTCGAACGCGTCGACACGGGTGAGAGCGAATCGAGGGGCTGTTTACCCTTGGCCATTTGTGGCGAAGCAGGTGTTGATCGGGATATCGTTTTACTGTTTCTGCCCAGGGAAACGAGGGAGACTGTGGACCGAGATTTCATCGGCCGACCCATGTCGTTGATTTCCATCATTGTCGGGGCTGAAGGCCAGATTGATTCGTCCGGCATGACACCTACAGGTGGTGCACCAGGAATCTTTGATCGTCTTCTCCCTCCGCCGCTCATAGAGTTATAATCCCTAGGGGTCGTAGAACCAGTATATGCACCGTCCTGATTGCGTTCGCTTCGCATACTCATTTGACGAATAGTATCCAGCGGCCGTTCCGTAGCTGAGCGCATGGGATTCGACATGTCGGGAACGGCGGTGATCGGAGGTAGACTCATATTGAGCCCATCACCCGTCAAACCGAGAGGCGATCCATAGGCTGAAGATCTCCGGGATGATGGACCTCGAAGAGATGAGCTGGACGAACGGCGTGAATGGCCTGGCGAAGAATACCCTCCGTTGAGGAACGCCGCATTGGGCATGGGCAACGGCGAGTCCAAGTCCTCACTCGATCGAGCGGTGTTAGACATGGCAGCGGTATCCGACGCTTGAGGAGTACCTGAAATATGGTCGCTGGCTGTTGTGAGATGTGGCGATCCGCTGATATTGCTGTTGCTTGACGACGACGTCATTTGGAGCATCGACTGTGGTCTTCTCCTCGAACTCGTTACGGGGACTTTGAGATTCGGGCTCAATTCCTTTGAGCTTCGTCGAGGTTGTGAGCCAGCGACGACCTGATCAAGGCCGGATTTGCTCTTTGACCGCCTGAACAACCCGTGTCCGGATTTGGCAGCCAGTGCGGCTTCTTGAGCTTTCTTCTCCGCATCCTGTTGTGCTTGATAAGCTTGAAGCTCTCGTTGGATTTGTTGTTCTCGTTCCCGTTCTTCAGCGCGGACAATCATACTTTTCCGTCGTTCCCAGGCAGGTGGCGGAACGGGTGTGGGAGAATCCTCGTCTCGTTCGGGTATATCAAACGTTTCAAAGTGCGAGTTTCCAGAAACGTCTCGATTGGCCTGTGGAGGTGAGGCGTGACTGTTTTCTGCGCTTTCTGGTCCAGTCGACTGGAACATTGCAGCGACTCCATTTTTCGCACCAAAGGAATTTGTTCGTTTCCTGTCGAGACCAGGTGCACTAGCCGTCTGTGAACTCGGAGAGCTTCCTACGGCTTGACCGGCAGAGCCGAATGAGGTTTGTCGAGCAAGTCCGATAGACGTTGCAGAAGGAGAATGCGGAACCACTCTTGAACCGGCCGAGGAGGAGTTTGATCGGTACCGTGCAAGAGATTTATCATAGGGACTCGCCTTTTTTAAAGGTGAGCTCGGCGGAGATTGTTGCTGAGAAGAGCGATAAGAAGAATCAGACAGCGATCACGAGGTTATGTTCGCTATTGAATTGCTGCAAGAATATTCGATACGTACAGCTTGAAAAGGCTCCTCCTGCTGCTCCGCGAAAAGGAAAGATGACATGATGCGGGACGGTGTTCAGCCTTGTCTACCGTTGAAACGCCAAATCTGCTCTGCGAGGCAGCCAAGTTGAATGGTGGATGTAGTTTGGGTCCACAGGTGTAGGTAAAAGCGTTAAGAGTGTTGGTGAAAGGAATCCAAAGGTTATCGGAGCATTGATCGCTTTTGAGCGTTTGCAGCAATGACGATGGGCTGACAGCACCGAGCGGATCTCCGATATCGGTTCCTGGGCAGCCTTGGCGCAAATTGACGATTATCAAGGGTAGGTAGCGAGTGACGACGAGGATGTGACGTCTGATATCTGACGCACTGCAGAGAGCGACGTTGAGATGAGATAGGAATAGGGATATTGAGCTGATTTAGGGTGACGTGAAAAGTGAACAAGAGGTCTGGTCTGTCTGTCATACAAGAAAGTACTGAAATGGATGACCAGATGTTGCTCAGCCAATTACTCATTTGCAACCGAACCAAGGAGCGTAGGACACTGGACGGATACAAAAGAAACTTCTGCTTCCTACCGGGGGCTACTCTTTCACAGCCTGGAGAAACAGGCGGGCACTAGAAGCTGACGGTACCGTGGTGGTTTGCGTATCGTGATGCGCAGTCCAAAGAGATGCAAACGACTGTCGGCAAGACGTTATTATCATATTCGATGGCTGACTATGGGATATATAGCTTGTTTTGTCCAAGTAACTTGGATGGTGTAGGGGAACATTTTACAAGCCACTTCACAAAGATCGTATAGCGGGAGCTCGAGCATCACTGATATGGCGAGAACAAGGTGAAGAGGTATCGTCAGTGAACTAAAACGTTCAACCTGCTCGGAGTTCTTTGACGCAGCAATATGGGACCAGAAGAGCTACTAGAAAGCGACACCGCTTATTGGACAGGCAAGAAGACTAGAATGTCATTCAACTAATCCCAACCGCAGGTTCAGAGTGTACGTACACAAAGCAGACCGCCATATCTCCAATCAATACACCATCTGACAATAGTGCCCAGGTACAAGGCGCGTTCGAACGTTGTGAGATAAGGTCAGCCGGACGTCTCTTCAGCTGTCTCCTTCAACAAGATTCCAGATAAGTTTCGGATTCTACTGCAGAACCTTGCACGTTGTCTATCAGCTTCTCTATCAGGTCAAGTGTCGGAAGACGCCTAAGAGTAGCACGTTTGTTCAGCGTATCTATTCATTGTAGCGCACCATCGATCACGATCAATACTACACTATAGATAACGAACTGAAGAGCTCAATCGTGCTCTATCCTCGCAAGACGAGGAGCCGGAGCATGCAATCTGAAGGACCAACAATCGGACTCGGGCCTCCTCGAAGCTGCCCTGATAACGGCACTACTACGTTCCTGACTCCCCAACGATAACAACAGGATTGTGATACTTCTTTCAGCAGCTCTTTCAGCTCTTCTTTCCCTCGCCTTTCGTCTACAGCAGTGTAGTGTAGAGCTGTCTGCAAGCGTCGCGACTGAGTAGTGGTAGCAACAGTGGCTGGAGGATGGAGGTGTTATGACGTCAGTAGCGACCAATCGTTTGTCTCTCGTCTTCTTCTTGGCAGCTATTGGGAGGCAGCAGCGATACTGCTTGAGAGTGCCTTTTTTGAACCTTTGGCGGAGCCTAGCTCGGAGCCTTTACAGGTTTGTAGAGCTGTTTGTAGGCAAGCTGTGAGATGAAAAATCACGGCAGGATTCATCGGATGATACGAACAACGGCAGTGCGACCGCGAGACCCGGCACCCGAAGCTGCACCCGATACGTAGCTCGGTACGTTCTGTTCGCAGTCCTTTCAACAAGGTTTATGCACGCGATGTACCGCCAGTCGTTGGCTGGAATCTCTGGTAACTTTCTGTCCCGGAAACAGTCCCGGACTTGTCCCGAAACTGATCGAGTGTTGCGCAAACTAGCTCGCAAACTATTGCGCACGCATCATGAAAACATTCGAGGCCGGAACGGATATGACTCTCATGGAGTGACTGGTGAGATTGCGGATCAAGTTCAAGGGAGCCATTTATCGAGAAAGTATGCTCTTACAGGGCCCCTTTGGGCGAGGAGCGCAACGGGTGCAGGGTGAATATTATAGCGGTAGCACGCTCAGGTAAGTTGGATCAAGACGTTTCCACCTATCACCACATCACCGGATCTCGCGTCCTGCTAACTCGCAGCAATCAAATGCCGGTTTATCGGACCTCTATGCCTTATGCGCTACGCTATATAACCTATACAACCAGAAATACGGGAGAGCCACTACGTTGCGTGTGTACTGCTTCTATGAGGTATGTGTCCCGTTCGAGTGCTTGGCCTGAGACGCCTGGCTTTGTGACTCCCAATGAGATTTGCCAAATGTCGCTGCTACCACCAAGGGGAAGACCAATGTCGCATCTGCGTATACCTGGAGGAAGACGCCACAATCACGGACTCGCAGGTAAGCATACAGTAGCTGTGTAAGTGGGGAGAAGCGATGACTTACCTTTACGGATTCCGCATTGGCTCGGATCTTTCCCCAGGATACTGCCTCATCTGGCCTTGCACCAGAATCTGATCCATCGAATTCTTGACCGGTGTTGATATACACCGCATAGTCGGCACCGTTTCTCTGCAAGTGCCGTCTAAATCAGCTCAAGCAGCTACCAGGTTCAAGCAGACGAAAACACGTACGAAGAGCATGGCATTTGCTATCTGATGCTTGCACACTCCTCCGCCCAGGACGATCATCCCCGCCTTCTTCGCGTGTATACTGAGATCATTCAGTCTTCGGATATCCCCTACGATGTCGATGATGAACCCGGGGTTCTTGTATGAATGAAAGTATAACATGTCTCCTAGCGAACCGTCTGTCAATGCTGGACAGAAGACCGGGATATCATTCTAGATAAACATTCGTGATCAGCTATCTTTTCAGTCAACCGTCATGATATATCTTGCCGAATGAGCGTACCTTGTAACACCAGTAGTATACACTTTCCTCGTTATTGATTTCCTTGCCTAACCGCCTGATAACCTCGCTTGGAGTCCAATGTTTCTTCTCTGTCCCTTCTTGCTCTTCCAACATCTTGTCCAGCAGAGGGACGACCCAGTCCTCAAAGGCGCAGTAATTCGAGTTGGGAACCAAAAGGTTGCCTATGCGGTTGAGCCTGATGGAGATGTGTCGATATCAGCATCCAGCGCCTCGTATGCCCGGGCCATATGTTGAGCCACGCCTCATCATATGAATGTGCAACTCACCCTCGTTTACGCAGACCCGCACCTTCCATCGCGAAATCCCCAAGAACGGTACTCCCTAAACACTTGATAAAGTCCTCCTCGATTCCACCTGCAGTCGTCACCAATACGTCGATCATCTTGTGTTCACATAGAAACTTGATAATTTCTCGCAAGCCGGAAGAGATGAGGTTCGATGTGTAGCCCAGGAATAATGTCAAGGGTTCTTCCGTATTCTGCCGTGCTTGTCTCTACGAGCAGAACAAATACAGCACGGTAATCAGATATACCCACTTGGAGACGATCGAAAACGTGCGCAAACTCACCATATTCTCGACAATTTTGATTGCCTTTGCCAACCCTGTAGCTTGGAATCCGATTTTCTCGTAGCTCTCGAGCAGCTCTTGCAGCGTTACAGGGGTGTTGAAGTTGGGACCCTTGATATGTAGGGCGTCGGCCGGAATGGCTTCGGAGGGCATCAATACCGATGCATGCGCGCCGCTCGGAGTGGAAGACGATTCGCCGGTCGACATGATGAGGGATTGGTGTAGTCTTTATGTGGGTGAATTGGGCGTGCAAACTCTGCTTAACGGTCGTATACTGCTGCGAGCAAGGACGTTGAAGACTATTGTACTCTTCTACAAAAAGTCGCCGCTCATCAGAAGAACCAAAAAAGACTTCGCACAAAGTAAACAAGAGCTGCGGGTGCACCTTCTTGTCCGTGTCTCAGTGGCATAACACTCGTCGAGCACCTCCTTTGATGAGTCGCCTTGATATCATTCTCGCTGCTCTACCTTGCCACTGTAGATATCTCACTCCCACTGGCATTGGGGAATGTCATCCAAGCAATTGGCATTGTTCCCTCTGTCAACTTCATTACACAACATCGCATTACAATCATGGATTTTTCGATGAGTCCAATGGACGTCTCCTCTACGAACCAAACGCCTCCCTCCTTCACCAATCAGACTAGTATCAACGTCTATTCCAACCCAGTAGTGAACAATGAAAGACCTAGACTTGAAGATTTTCCACAGATGTTTGCGAATCTCGGATTACCTGCGAGGGAAGATTGGGCGTAAGTGTACAGCATGCGGGATATGGTTGCTGTAAATGTGTACTCACCTGCCGATGATGGATATAGGTACAACATGCGACACACAGCACAACAGATTTCTGAACGGTTTTACTTGGGATCAAATGATGTTGCGAGAAGCGAGGCTTTATTGGAAGGGATGGGTATCACTCATATGTAGACCAGCGTCTTTACTCCTCTTTGACGTGTATGTTACTGAGCATCACGTTGTTCCAATCACCAGTGTGGCAGTCCGAGATGTACAGGGGTATGCGTATGTTCGCGAAAGATTTCCTAGCAAGTTTAGATATAAAGTCATAGACATCCCAGACAATCCAGTGAGTCCAACTTTCTTTGCGAGGTATAGGGGTTGCACTCACTTTTTTGCCTCGTAGAACACCATCTTCATCAGAGATGTGGTAGAGTACGATTCTTTCGTCTGCAGACTACTCAGACCGCTGATTTCACCTGCGTCAACAGAACAACAAAATGGATGGTCCAAGCTATACAGCAAGGCGGAACGGTCCTCGTACATTGTTCCAGTATGCTTCTCGACACCACCTGTTCCACTCATTTCCAGGACCGTTACCCGGTTTCAAGTGCTGACATGCGAAACGTATCGCAACAGCCGGAATTGCTTCTTCGACACTCGTAGCTACCGCGTACGTGATGGCGGCTTTCCACCTTGACCCCTACGCCGCCTACACCCATGTCCAAGGTCGAAGGTACTGCGCATCTCTCTCTCCAGTAAGTCGCATCAGCCTTTGCTTTCGACGAGAATCGCGCCGAGTTGATGATGTCTCACTAGGCATTCATGGCTCAACTCAAGGTACGCGGCTGTCTCCAGTATTTCCGCCTCTGCGGCTCTTATCCATATTTGGATTAATTCGACGGATCCATTGCCTTTCCTCGTCTATAGGAATTTGAAGCCATTCTGAAAGCGTTCATCGCGACATCACAATCAAGCACGCCGCCTGTAGCTCATATACAAACAAAACGAGGAATGGACGAAGTAGAGCAAGTATCATGGCCTAGATCTGTAGCCCTTTACCCGCGATTATTGCTGACGCTTTGGATACTCCTTTCTCACAGCATGTCGGACGGCGAAGATGCTCAACAGTGTCAAACCAGAATGCGACCAGCTCCGACTATGGACTACTCGATGTAATGTGAGGAGACCCAGCGGTTATCCATCTAGACAGGTGATAGTTGTACAATTCAGAACTGATCACAGATCGCGCTCCCTGTCGGGATCACAGAACCAGGCAGCGAGCCAACTAGGCATCGCAAAGCATATTCAGTAAGGCAGGTTAGACGGGCAAGATTACTAGAGCTAGCCGATCTTTGTATCAAATCAGAATATAGAAAGATCATGTATGCGCTTTTTGCAGAGTCGATGCCGTTTTAACATTCGTAGAGACATCTATTCTTATTATGGACTACATGCTTCCATGGCATACAATTCACGATGTCACTCCGGTCGTTTCCCGCTTTTCATATCTTGTCGCAAATTTACTGCTTCTTCTCCTCGTCCTTCTTCTCTGATTCGTGCTCTTCGTGTTCCTCGTGCTTCTTCTTGCCGCCACCAAGCAAGAACCCGCCGACCAAGATACCAAAGAGAAGGTACGCGCCTCTGCGCTCTTCGCTGTTCAAGGGCCTATCGACACCTTTGAACTCTTCTCCACCCTTGAGTGCCGGCATCTTGAGTCCAGAAGTGATGTATCCCAACGGAACCGAAGGGATCTGGACAGACGACAAGACTTCCGAAAGAGGAGGGAAATCCTTGGACGCCTTGTCTGCGGCTTCCTTTACGTCCTCGACGGCCTCTTCAGCCTTTTCGGAAACGTCGGAAGAGAGATTGGTGACTGTCTCGTGGAGCGAGTGACGAGCGTTTTCAGCGGCGTCGGCCGAAATGGCGATGACCTTGGGTGTGCTGTTCGCATCGGGGTCAGGGGCAGGAGGCGCCATCGAGTCTTCCGCCTTTGAAGCAAAGTTATCCGGCAAAAAGGGCTGTGGTAGCTTGCAGGTAAGCGCCAAATTAGGGATATAGGAGGAGGGCCGTTTTGCTTACCGGGATAGCCAATTGCTCTTCCACCTGTTCATACGCAGGCATGTTGACAGCTCCGATATACGCAGGTTGCTCCGGCTCGATGATTTGAGCCTTTTCTTCAGGTACACCGGGTACGGTTGAAGGATCAGCTTCTTCCACCTTGGCCACGTTTTGAATGTTGACTTCAGAGTCGGTCAGGACCTGAACCTTGGGTGTTCCCGAGTCTGCAGGATCGACGTCCGAGGCCGGGTTCGATGCTTCTGCGTTGTGGACTGCAGAAGACGAGATATGACGTGCTTTGGCTGTAGTAGAAGTGTTCCTTGCGTAGGCACTCGAGGTGGCGGTCGAGAGGTTAGACTGCGCTTCGTACTCTTCCAACCTGGATACCAAAGCCTTCTTGGGTCCCGAAACAGGGAGTGAACGTTGAGCAAGCGCTTCTTTCAAGTTTTTAACAGTCTTGCTCTGCCAGTTTTCGCGGCTGCTCAGGAGAACAGCAGAGGCGAGTCCTCGCTGGGATATCTGAGCATATCGTGCGGGAGTTGCGGGTATGGGAGGGTGGATGGCCGTGGTTTGCAGGGACGTCTGAGCTCGAGCGCGAAGTGCCGAGGATGAAAGTCGAGTTCGAAGCATACTGAAGGTGTAATGTGGTGTGGTGATGTGCTGGTTTAACCGTTTGGAGTCCTGGAGTCAACTTGAACTTTGTTTATCGACATCGCTAGCCAGTAACCAGTCGGTCGGTCACGGTCACGAAGTGGCTTTGGTCCCCGCCGATCAGCTCCGGATACAAGCGCGCCATAATAAAAATGGGAGCGCGACTCTTCTGGCCACTACAGCGAGCTCTACAGCGTATTGACTTGTTGGTCGCTGTCAACTCTCATGCATCTGGCGGTTGATATCTTGACTGTCAGACATTCGGGACTGTGAAGCAAGAGTGCTCATCGATATGACCGATCAACATGCCCACGCACCATGCT
The DNA here is from genome assembly GCA_030039245.1 of Naganishia vaughanmartiniae. NCBI lineage: Eukaryota > Fungi > Basidiomycota > Tremellomycetes > Filobasidiales > Filobasidiaceae > Naganishia > Naganishia vaughanmartiniae. The sequence continues at coordinate 522,818 of JASBWU010000004.1, read as the reverse complement.
CTTCAACAGGTGGTCAAATGCTTGCGATATGGTGATATATGCTCGTTTATTATAGGGTTATGACGCATCGATGTTCCCTGCAACATCCCACCCGAGTTCCTTTTGCCTTTCGTGCTCTTTTATCACTCCCTCAGGCACACGTTTGCCACTCTCAACTGCCGTGGCTAGATCAACGCCGTGACCCGCTTCATATGGCCTTCCCGCCTCCCGCCAGACCTCCAAGATCCTATTTTGCTGTTCTGACACCCACTCGTCCCATTTCAGCCAATCTGAAGGCGCTGTAAAGATCAACTTCTGTCTTGAGCAGTGAACGGCATGAAGACAACTTACGCAACCCGACTGTTCTAACCCCAACATCGAGTTGGTTCCAATCTCCCATATTCCATCCCAAATCATAACGAATGATCGGATCCACTTTCGGATCCAGAGAACGCAGCCACTGGCCTGTGCGTGCATCTTCGATTTTAGTAATATGTGCGAGAGGAAGCGGAGCAGAGCCAATCCAGGAGACCTGAGAAACGAAAAAAATTCAACAAGGCTATCAGAAACGTTTGACGCGTGCGGCTTCGAGGAGGTCGCTCACCAATGGCCAGCTCATACCGTATGCCAGACCTCTGAAATAGTCTCCAAAGTATTTTGATCGCCCAGCGCTCGTTCCCCAATATACGTTCTTTGCACAGTCCAAGTCCTTGAAAGCTTGTATCAGATTCGGCATCACCAAGATAGTCTATTGGAAAACCCAAAGTCAGCTACCCTATCCAACGTAAACGCGGTTTCTCTCTCTGCTACTCACATCGTCATCCGCTTTCCTGCAAGACAGTCAATATGAGGATTAGTTCCGCCACACGGGATAGTAGACGTGATTTGGGCTCACAGAACAAATCTTGGGCGCCCCTTGACGCGTCCCTCTCCACCGTATTCTTTCGCTACCCACTCATAGTACTTCCAAGTCTTTCCTGAATCGATATTGTCCTCCATCTACCGTGATAGAATACGCGCAGACATTAGTCACGCCTCCCTACACCGGCGACTTTCCCGACTTTACTCACGTCGAGAATTACAATATCCTGATGCTCCTCTGCCTCCTCTGCCAGTAATCTCATCGTACGAGCGCGCGCAATAGCTTCTGGATGTGTCGCGTGAGGCCCTCGTGTCGGAAGTCCGAGGATAAACTTTTTTGTCACGAGATTTGGAGGGAAATAGGGGAAATAAACCTGGCGGTATCTGGAAAGCGTTTTATGTCGGCGTATCAGCATGAATTGCGCGAGTGTGAAACAGGAGAAGGTATACGTACATGTCTCTTCTGCGTTTCATCTCCTCGTACGTCTTGCCCGCAGACTGTGCGGCAGAGAATACGCCCAAGAATAACAATACGCCAGTATCCTCCTCTGGTACGCCATCTTCTGCTCTGGGTCCTAAGCCTTCCACAGTCGTCCCGTTCCACGTCCACTTCACGGGCACATCACATCCAATCTCGTGCGGTTGCTTTGAACTGAGCAACGCAAAGTCTGGCTCTTCGAAACTTCGCTGAATTTCGGTTTGCGTGAAATACGGGTCGTCGTTTATTTCATTTCCGTTTTGGTCGATCTTGGGTTTCGAAAGCCTATCCGCCTCGGATGCTTGATCGTCCGAGCGGACCGCTATGAATGATGCAGGGGCGTCTCTCAATGTGAAAAACAACCCTAAGAGAGCGATGACAGCTAATAGTGCCAGGGAACGAGGTCGTGCGGCGATTTTCCTCGGTATACCACCAAACGAGTGGTTCTTCATTAATAGAAATGTGTGTAACCGAATCTTCCATCGAGTAAATCGACTGGCTGGCGCTATCGATATCGGACTCGACAGGGGAAAGGTGATCATCGGTGGCGGACGAGGACCTCTGAAAGAGTTGGAACGCTGTGTATTCCTACTGCTTCCTCTACTGTGTGCCACTGGATCCTGGCCGTTCTGGTGATGCTTGCCAAAATCCATCTCGTGTGAATCTTTGTAATCGGTCAGTCTCGGCAATCCAGCATCACCGCAGAAGCACTGAAACCGAGGAGGACCAGTCTCGTCCGTATCCTCTCGCTTGATTGTGGGGAATTGGCGAGGATAATTGTGCAAACGGACAAGAGATAGCAAAGCAGTGCATTTGCTCGACAACAAGAATCAATTCCACAGCGTCGCGAGCGGAACTGAAATTCGAGCTAGCGAGGTCGCGTGTTGCTGAGGCTTGTTAGCTGGCTTGTTTCATGCACGGCGGCGTCGGGTGTGAGATGCGCAAAAAGCAGTCGCGATAATCACTCAAGCTATGTATACTCTATTCAAACATCTTTCATACTCGTTCGCCCCTGAAAGACTGGATTGTAGAAGTGTAGCAGGGATGTAATCACCCAGATCCGTGCGGGGATATTTGTAGCGCCCATGTCAGACGAAACACTCTCGACAGAATGATGCCACGCACGTATGTCTCTCCCTATGCATGTATGTCTCTTCCTAGCTAGTATTACAACAATCCTAGTATGAATCCTCCTCCTACGCAAGCAACTGCCAGACCGCCAGTGGTCCAGGTTATGATTTGCTGCCATCTACGCTTCCTGTCCCGTGCATTGACTATACGGTGACGGGCAAGCGAGGTCATGCCATCGTCCAGCTCCATGTCATCAGCTTCTAGGCGATCGTATTCATCGCCTCCTTGATTATGGTCCGAGCTACCGAATGCGAGGCTCAACAATGCGGAGAGGATGTGTGTACCGTCGAGTTGGGGCAATGGTAAAAGATTGAGGGTAGCTAAAGCTAAAGACAATGTGCCCACATACCTAAGAGGGAATGGCGATTATTCTTGTAAGCCCGAATGGTTTTTCTGCGAAAGCGGACTGATGTAACTCACATCATTACGACGTCTGCCCAAGTGACAAGCCACGTGACGGTATTCCCACCCCGAGGCGTCAGCGACTCGATGCCTACATCAGTGTAGACCGTTTCGGGATCACCAGCATACAACAGAACCTGCTCGTCTTCCCTGTTGCCAATCTGCCCGCTTCCGTTTCCCGCCGAAGTATGACGAATGCGTAAGATACGTTCCTCCGAAAGCGGCCGAGCACACACGTCACTTGTGCCATTTGACACTGTGCATTGCGAGCAGTCCACCGTCGGGGTCGTCAGGATTGGGTAAGCTGCGAAACACCGATGTTCGATGACAGCGGTGTCGTTCCTTCCACTTAGGATATTTCTTGAAGTGAAGTCCTCTACGCGATTGAATCGAATACCCGTTGACGGCGGACATGGCGGCTGGGGCGAATCTAAAGTAAAAGAATACCGTAAGAATGGCTGGCGTTCCGAAAATCGTGCCGAGTCGACATACCCTTCCACGCTTCCTTCGTTATACACCACCCTCTATTGACGCTCCAACCCTCCAGCTCACTTTTGATATCACCATCGATGAGCCTTTCGTGATCTCTCAGGAGGTATGTCGTCCACATATCAATCGGCGATACCAACGGTATTGCTTTCTGGAAGGCCGTTCCAAGAGGTACGTCATCAAGGTGATGTACGATCACGCCCTCTGGAAGATGAGATTTGAGAGGGGAAGCCTGCTCAAGCGCGTTAGCGAAGTATTGGATTACAAGGGTAGTGGGGGTCCCGGGTGTCGGTACATACATCGTGGATTTGCGCAACAAACACGCCCTGCGGCGAAACATCCTGGTAAAAGAGGTACTGTATGCCGCTAAGGGGCATCAGGAGTATTGTGAAGTATGTCAAAAGATTATGGTATGGCCCGGCTGCAGCGATTCTCAGAAGTGGCTTTCTGCAAAGAGTTGAGCGTTAGTGGTCACGCAGGGAAGTGACCGATCCATGGACTCACGGAGGAAGCTGGTTAACGGAAGACGGTAGAATCACTGCAGCGAATGGGAAAATTGCCCACATTCCAATCGTTATGCGAATGGGAAGTATATTATGTCTGAAAGCACAGATAACCTTTCAGTATCGACGCGAGTTACTTTGACTGCGAGTCTCCCTGAGCTGTGACCTACAAAGCAGCAGCCACAAAATGTCCTGCCTCGTGGATCACTTGTGAAAGTAACAAGGCCAAGAGTAGAGGAAAAGTATGCGATAAAGGGACCGTGATCCCAGGAATCTGTCATTTCATGGAAGGCAGACGTGAGGCAAGAGCAGAATGAGATTAGGCGAAAGAACGTGGATCAATATCATGTATACGTGAAACCGTGAATGTCTACAAGATTGAAGACATACAAGGGGTTGCAGCATTGACCCGGTATAATCGGAAACGTCGTAAAGATATGTAGGTTGCAACTCAACTGCATCCACGAATGGCTCCTCGGTAATGCTTCTCTTGAAAGTTCTACTTGCAAAACTCGTGACATTCAAGCTTGGCCAATAACCACCTGAGACTTGACCGTCGAGGGTTCCCGGATGAAGTTGAGAGGCAGGAATCGTACTCTGATACGAAACAATTGGTCGTTCTGCGCCATCCCGTATTCGGCTTGAGGTCGCACCAACAGTCCAGCCAGCCTGGTATATCAGAAGCGCTATCGCGCAGAGCATTCCCAAAACGGCTAGTGTAGGCGACAAGTAATCATAAGAATAGCTTCGAAACCTCGGTATCCAGCTGGACCTCGTTTCACGAGCTGCAGCGCGGCGAAGGCGATTAAGATTCCTGGCATCTGGCAACGAGTTGTCCTGCTGGTGCTTGTCGACTCCTGCTATCCAACTCATTATCCATCTGAGCATAGGGGCGTCATCTATCTTCAGATCGCACTGGGGCACCGGGAGAAATCGGTACGTAATTTCCCAATTGACAAGAGGGCGGAGACTCGGATCTGCCCAAAAACGAGGATTGCGATGAGTTCCGTGACTCCAACTCGGGTATTGGAACAGCTCACCTTCTCGCAGAGTCCTCCGGGACTTGCTTATGTATCGACGAACCCATAAGACGACGATGCAACCTAGGAGCAGGAGCAACGGAAAGTGAACATTCATGAATTGAAACCGATGGATCCGGGTGCTGGCATCGCGCTCTTCTCCAGGCGCCGTGCGGTAAGGTGATTGGAAAATGTGCTGACGGATTGATTCTCCAGTACGAATACGGGATAAGGGCGGTCAGGAGTATGAGGGGGTAGTCGTTGTTGATCCGCTTGGAATCCTGCATACCACAAGGTGCCGCGTTCTGTCAATCTGTCAATCTTACGAGTCGAGGTCGAGGACGAGCCCCCCCTTCAACGGCAAGCTGTGCAAGCCCCCTTGTTCCGCAGTCGGCGGCCGAATTCGAGCCGAGCGAAAGCTCAGATCAGTCTTGGTGACGCGGACACAAGGGAGTTTGAGAGTATGACATGATAGAAGAAGAGCTCCTTCCTCCAACGACGCCCGCCCCGCAACCTCAGCCTCGTAGACGCTTAAGCAAAACCTTACCACGGCTCTAAATCGTATTCTTCGAAAGCCGTCTCCTGACCAACACGATGAAGGGACTCACCAAGGCGTTTGCGCGGTACGTAGACCGCCCTACTTGCCCGCCTAATCCGGTAATGCTTGGAACTGCTAACTGATCGTCTGTTCAATCGTAGTACGCCGCATCAGTTTACCACCAAGCTGGGAATGGCCAAAAGTGAGTGCTTGAAAGCAATGTTGACTCTGATATCACCTTCTAACTCTCATGACGAATCTACGTAGAGACGACCGATCCTGAATTCGATGACTAGTATGTCCAACACTCACTTTCCTCCACGATGCACTTGTAACCCGGCTGACCCGCATGCATGTCGACAGTCACACAAAGTTTGGAATCATTGAATCAGGCGCTGAGAAGATCCTAAAGGACTCAAAGGTCTTTCGGGACGCTGTGCAGAGTATGATACGATACGCTGCGCGGAACCTGTCTTGGAACATACTGATCACCCTATCTTCTCGGGTATTCCACAGCTCTCCTGACATCTGGCTCTACCTTTTCCACTTCATTCACTACGCTGTTCAGCCCTATCGGCTCCAACGAGTATGATCTCACGTCAAGGCATCCTCAAGCGGAAGTGACAGTCAACAACATTGGACAGTATCAGCAATTGATGGAGGATCTTCGAGGTGTGTACTCGATTGTAGATAACGAGCTGAAAAGTGTCAAGGATTGCTGATTCTGTTCTCTTTCGTCAATGCAGAAACACTCGCTCCGGAACTGGAACTCATCGATTCTCGGGTGATCACGCCTAGTATTGAGCTTCAAGAGATTTGCAAGAGAATTAGAAAGACGATCACGAAACGAGACCACAAGGTTCGTTACCTGGATTCCGCATTAACAATGGTCCAAGATGGCTGATCGATGCGTGATTGATATTTCCGCGAACAGTTGCTCGATTATGATCGACACAACAATTCCCTGAACAAGCTCAAAGAGAAGAAGGAAAAGTCGCTGAGTGACGAGAAAAACTTGTTCAAAGTATGTCTGTGAAATCCGATTACCAAGCATCATACTGATCAAATGGGATGGTCCTTGACGAATAACGTTTTCAGGTCGAGCAGGACTTTGAAATCGCCGCCAGCGAATACGAGCACTGGAATAACCTGTTGAAGCAGGAACTTCCCGCCTTTTTGCAGATGGCCGCAGGTTTCTCGGATCCTGTTTTCCACAGTTTCTACTATATGCAGTGCGTCCCTGCTACAGCCGAGCTTCGTTACTTCACTACCCTAATTCCCTGTCACTTCTGCCATTATCGACTTGTTCAGACTCAACATCTTCTATTTGATGCAGGACAAGATTCAGTCCTTTGCTGACGGAAAGTACGACGTCACTCAGAAGGATATCGAAGGTATCTATTTCAGCCAACGTGGTGATGCGGCAGACCAGCTTGATGCCTTGACGATAACCAAGCGGCTCGTTTCAACTGGTATGTGCTTCGCACCTTATTCTTCAGCCTCCGCTCCGTATCACTCACACCGTTATTGTATTTTATCCAGCCAAACTCATGTCCGGTCATCGAAGCGCTTCGGGATCAGTCGTCGGAAGGTCCGGGCTGGACCGAAAATCATCCGTCACTTCATCCGGCTCCGCCACTGGACTCGGTCGACAACCATCATACAACGCTGGTACCGCTGCGAAGTACGGCCTTCCACCTCCAGCTCATGCCGCGTCTCCTGCTGTTGCTGCTCCTCCGCCTTATACTGCTGGTGGATCGGGTTTGGCTAGTACGGCTGGTTCCATCAAGAAGGCTCCGCCGCCGCCACCACCTATGAAGCGTGCCGCATCTGCTGCGCCTCAACCGGAAATTTGTGTCGCGCTGTACGATTTTGCTCCTCAGGTATGTTTGCTCTCATATGGCCCAGTAGAGGCCTCGACGGGACTAACTCTGAATCATATGTGCAGGCTGAAGGTGATCTTGGTTTCAAGGCGGGTGACGTGATTGAAGTCATTGAGCGCAGTGACACTCAAGATGACTGGTGGACTGGTCGATTGAACGGGGTGACCGGTATTTTCCCCGGTTCATACACCGAATTGAGGAGTTAGTCTTCTGGCGAGGCCTTGAGTCCCTATGCGTTTTGGAATCTTGGTGGTGGGGTTTTCGATCTAGCTATCGGTTGTAATGGAATGCATGCAAGCGGAAAATGAATGAACAAGTGCTGGCAATCAAATCTCGGAACTTCTAGTCTTATGTAGCCGCACCGGAAGGGGCAAAAGGAAAGAGTCCATACAGCATTCATCACATGGAAACAAGGAGAGATATTACAAGAATCACACGCGGCAAGTGGTGCGCAAGATAAAGGCGGAGAAACACGTAGAGCGATATACTACTATATTATGGGGGTTTTCGCAATACGGTGGTGTGCCAGAGTTTACAAGGAAATCGAGCGAAGACGGTGTGATTCATCACAGGAGAACAAGAGGTCGGAGTGCAGCGACGATGGGCGGCGGATACTGATTACAGACGGCAGATTGAGGAAAGCGAGCTGAAACACGAAGGACGGCGAGGCAAAGTATCGAAGTCGATTCCTTTGACTAGAAGACATTCTCGTCGTCGTTCGTCATCGATGAATCCGCTTCTGGGCCGGCGACAGCCATAAACCTTGATCCAAGAGATGCAGGCTTGCCTCTAATCCAAGCCGAAGATACCTGTATTAGTAATAGCTCTGAATGTCAAAGATGATGTGGGATGATACGTACTTTGTGAAGATCTTCTTCTTTGCGCTTGTAAGCTTTGCTGAGCAAGGTGATTGCATCTGATCGGTAGGGGAGACCGTTGCTTTGCTGTTGAGTGGGGAGAGCAGGAGAGGAGAAGACAAGTATTTCGTGTGTCAGTGATCGATTCGCCTGTAATTTATAGGACTCCAACTTGGTGATCCTTTCCACCAATGTCATGCTTCCCTCTCCTAGCTGCGGCGACCGAACCGGAAGGAATCGAGGCGAACTCGTCCACTTACTTTGCCTTTGCAAACCTCTTTGCCAGCAGAGCCTTTTGTCCAAGTCCAGGCTGCGCATATGTCTGGTCCAACGCCGGGTTGTTCGATTGTCCTGGAATGATAGGATTGGCTGAAGCAGATGAGGAGACTTAGCATTGTCATAGCTATCCCGCTTGAAGGGATATGCAGACTTACGGTTGGTAACGCCCAGAGGAGCGACCGGTGCTTGCACGACCGCCTTGTGCTTGGGGTCATGCATTGGCGACATGATCGGACTCGGTGTTCCGGTTTGCATATGAGCAGGCAAGGAAGCTTGGGTTGAAGGAGTGCCGGGTGCTTGGTGTGACATTCTAGGTGGCTCTGTAATGTATGTGTTCCGTAAAGTGATGAAGAGGTTGTCCGTGGCGGATGATGGGTGGTGCGCTGTGTTTATATAGGGTTCTCTGCAAGATAAGGTGGCTAGGAGATGTTTTTGATAAATGAAGGTGACGGCTAGCGTAGATGAATAGACAACTAGGTAATGCTATGAGAGCAGCGTCAGAGTCGACGAGGCGAAATGTTGATTGACCATCTACGCGTCCCTCTCGCGCGCGGCCTTAGGAAGCAAGCAGCCCACTACAGTAATGATTTGTATTCTTCGCCTTGTCGCTGACTCAGCTTTCCACTGCTGACTGGATTACGGATCCGCGAACCGACTCTGGCACATGACTAAATTATCGTCGGAATTCTCGATCACACTTCTCGCTGCAAAGTTGACAGACGACATGTCGCAAAAGTCAACTTGAAACATGAAAGAGCTGAATGAACCCTTTGTCAAGGCGAACTTCTATATACTATAAGAGTCGAACACCAAACAGCGACTCTCTGAACAAAGACCTGAACTAACCGCCCACATCACTCTAGAAAAATGGCTGTCCGTGAGTAACACTTTCTTTCTGCAAACCCGTAATTCGAGCCGAAGTATACTTACCGCTTCGTCGACTTTGCCACTTTCAGGAGCTCAATTTGAAAACTCTTCCGATATTGGTGTCTTTGCCAAGCTCACAAACTCGTAAGCTACACAACCTTTACTCAGCATCTTCATATAGTAGTTGTTAATCCTTTTCGGGACCACACAGATACTGTTTGACCGCTTTGGCATCATCCTCCAACTTTTACTCGGTCTTTGAAGCCGAGCTACAAGATGTCATTCCCGTCATCCACACCACCATCGCTGGTACCCGAATCGTCGGTCGATTGACTGCCGGTAAGCTTAGCTCCTTGCGTAGAAACCGTCCGAATATCTTGGTCAAACGATATTGACTTGCGTCTCATGGTATATAGGTAACCGACACGGTCTTCTAGTCCCGTCAACAACTACTGACCAGGAACTGCAGCATCTGCGAAACGCTTTGCCTGAAGAGGTCGCTATCCGGCGGATCGAGGAACGGTTGAGTGCATTGGGAAACGTTATTGCATGTAAGCACGACCTCTCTCTTTCACCCCTGTCACTGCCGCTCATCATTCTTGATCGTTCAATCAGGCAACGACTATGTCGCGCTTGTTCACCCGGACATTGACCGTGAAACAGAAGAAATCATCGCGGATACACTCAAAGTTGAAGTTTTCCGACAAACAGTTGCCTCTAACGTTCTTGTTGGATCGTACTGTGCTTTGTCAAATCAGGGTGGTTTGGTGCACCCCAAGACCTCGAGATCGGAGCAGGATGAGTTGTCGTCGTTGCTTCAGGTGCCGCTAGTTGTACGTGCGACACGGATACGAGTCTGCAAGCCTTTACCTGACCGCGTCATCCTTCTTATGCATAGGCTGGTACCGTGAACCGAGGTTCCGATGTTATTGGCGCTGGGCTCGTCGTCAACGATTGGTGTGCTTTCACCGGTATTGACACGACCGCAACGGAGATCAGTGTCATCGAAGCTACCTTCAGTACGTTTTCCACGGTGCACTACTCGCTATTTTTTGCTAATGACTATTCGTCGCGAACAGAGCTCCAAGGACAAACCCAATCCGCTGTAATCAACGAGATGAGGGACAGTCTGATCGACAACTATGCTTAGATTCTGTGTCAAAGCGGTTCTATGCAGTCTCATGTAAAAGATGTATATTTGTCAAATTACGATGTCATCATGTGTCGTGCCAAAAGTGCAGAGTTCGGGACAGAAGCCAGGTATTCCTTCCGCTGTCCACTCTTCCATTCGTTTATTTCTTCAATAACTGCATCAGCCGAGATTGATGCAAAGCTTTGGCTTTGTCTAATATTACAACATAGGAAATCCCTTTCGTGGAGGGCAGAGATACAAATGAAAAGGCAGGTGAAGCGAGGCAGGAGGTCCGGGAAATGGTCCTGGAAAGATTCGCACGATAGATAGCCCTATGGCGCGGTTGCACTTTTACAGGCGACAATCTTGATCTTATCGACCGTGACATTATCGGAACTAACGGACAGGCAGATGTTGTGCAGCGATCAGCTATGCGTTTAAGGACACTATATCAGCATCTGTACTCACTGCTTATCTGTAGCGCTGCCTCCTTCAAGCTTCATCACGGCGTTCTTGATCGTAAAGTTCCACACATCGTCTACTGATCGATACTCCTTCAGGTGTCCCTATAAAATGGTCCCAATCAATTGACTACCTCTTGGCACGCCACTGTGTTCCTTCTTTTGCATACCTTAATGGTCGTCTTGGTCTTGACCTGCTTTTGCACTGCCTCGGACATGAACTTATCATACTGTAAAAATCGAACGCTTCAGCTAGCTGAATACGCCACCGTTCGTCGTATTCAGGAATACGCCGTACCTGAGACAGCACCTTCATGGCCAACTGCGGATCTATCGATCCTTCGGAAATCATCTGATCTAAGGCGTCCGTCAGTGTGTGGCCCAGTCTAAAGAGGGGCGACAGCGGTTAGAGCAATGTGAATGAGCATATTAACTTTATATGGCGAGTCATACTCACGCAGATCCACGGTACAGCTCCAGAGCCGCCTGAGACGACATGGTTGACTTATCGATTGGCTATGGGTTCGAAATGAGAGGGACAACACCAGTGGTGCATGTGCGTAGGGTAGGTACTGGAAGCGACGGTAAGAAAGAGCCAGGCGATATGTGGTGTCGTCAACTCATTACTCTCATCAACCAAAGGACAGGTTACGAGCGATCGACACGGCGCTTCGGCTTGAATTGCCGTTTGTTTGTTTTGTGAATGGACACTGACAGCTACACTGACTGTTCTTGCTTCATTCTTGTTGAAGGCAGGAAGTATATCATCTATTCTCCCTACTTTGATCACCACAGACATGCAATAGGCCCGGCAACAGGATATACAACATTAGCTGGACAACATCGATGTCGAAGAATCTCGACTATCGCAAAACATGCAACACACAAACGCCAGCAGTGTATCCTCCTTTAGCGGGAGCTTGATCCGCAAGAGTTCGCAAAAGACGTATGGACGTAGAGGTCGAGCATATGCTGCCGTCAAAGAGGATCATGCGAGGGATGAAAACGAAGCAGAAAGCAGCAAGCAGCAGCCTTCGGAAATCCGCTCAAATGGGGAAACACGCAAATCCGACTTGGAGTCGGCTTCACACAACGGTGTCTCTGCATCTACGGACGAAACGGAAAGGCCAATGTCGCTGGACTCTGAAGAGGATCCAGCTCGCAACAGGAAGAGGTCGAGGCTGGAAGTGAACGATAGGTTGAAAACTGCGCCTGCAGCGGCACTTTCGGGTATGAGTGAGTCACTCTTTCTCCTTCCTGCACGTTGTAGGGCAAACTTACACGGCGACTGTCAATATATAGGTACTAAAAGACGAAGGGTCGCCGCGAACGACATGACTGTTTCTCCTCCAAGGCTCGGCCCAACGAAACCTGTGCCTCGGCAAGTGACGACTCCATCTTCCGATCTCTCGGAATTATCATCAGAATCAGAAAACACCGACGTCGAATCCACTCCGAAAGCAGTTCGTCAACACCCAGCTCCCGAATATAGGAAGGCGGAGCAGGAGACAACAAAATACCAGGGAGTTATAAACCAGCCGCATCGACCGCCAACTACTTACGGTGCAGACGCCAAGGTGGGCAGGATAAGGCCACCAGCGCCTATAACGCCTCCTACTTCCAGGACGTTTCTACCCGCTATCAATTCAACCACAGAAAACTCGAATGGAACTCAGCCGGCAAAGTTCCCAGCCAGGAAGAAAGCGAGAATGTTGTCCAGAGCAGAGAGTTTCGGCAGAAAAGAGGCACAGAAGGATCAGCAGGACCCAGTAATCGCTGGTGCAGTAGGCGAATCGGACCAGGCAGTCTCACCAAAACACCACGAATCCCAGTCAATCAGTACATTTGCACCGCATTCATCCACGATTCCTACAACACCTAGGAGATCACTGGTACGGTCTTCAACCCTCGCCTCACTTGATATTTCACCCAGCAAACAACGCGGTGCGCTCGCGAGAACAAGCAGCATGCCGTTATCCCCTGTCAAAAACTCAGTCTTCGTCTCAGCACAGCTAGCAGAGCCAGCGCGCAACTTTGGCGTTCCTGGTAATGTCATCCCTCCTGCGAGAAGGACATATGGCAAGATTCAGCGGTTCAACTCGCTGACAACCGAGGTCATTAGCCAACCACCACCAGTGACGGACGAGATGGGCACCCAATTATCTCCCATACCGCAATCGTCTGTCCCAAATTCGGATGATGCTCTCAGCTCTCCGTCAAGACCTCTGATGGAATCACGAGAAAGTTATGCGGAGTTAGTGAAGCGGTTGGAGATGGACGATGAGGAGGAATTGCAAGATCGGGAAGAGCTGGACGGTTCCATGGTGAGTCGATGGAATACACTACAGCCGTCTTCGCTAGCTCAATCGACGTATTTCAGGATTATTTGCGAAACGCTCAGTCTCTGGCCGAGCTTCGATCAAAAGGCGAGAATAGAAAGTTCATGGACGATCTGACCTGGTTGTTTGACGGACTGAGTGACGATGTTCTTTCAGTCCGCCGGTCAAGGTGAACACCCATGAACATCTGGTTACAAAGAATCCCCGCTAATACCCCTCACTGATACAGTGCGATTGACGTACTAAAAAAAATGTCTGACCCAGGCTGGTTTGACAGACTCCGGATCTGCAGTCAAGTGGAACAGATTTACATCCGATTGGCGGCTGGGCGTGAGCTAGCCACTGATGTTGTAAGTGATGATTCACCCATACGATGTCGAGAAGGGCGCTGATCCACGCGCTCCCAGGGGTCTGATCTTGCTTTCTTGGAGTACCTGACATACATTGCCAGAGTGCCGAATGCTTTGATCTCTATACTTGGAAATCACCGGGACAGTGTGATCGACTTTGCCCTTCACGTTTTACATACGCCATCCGTCACATTTAACGTGACTACCACCAGTAATAAACGGAAGCCCTCTCCAGCTGTGAGTATGGCAAACGTATGATGCCCAATCTCGCGCTGACTAGCCTGCGTCTTTAGTTGACAGCAGTGTCGACCCTTCGTGTTTCTTTGGGCCTGACTGATGCGCAGAATAATGCAGTGAGCGTCCGTCATCACATCTTCGTACTTGTCAAGTGCTTATCTGTCTTGCTAGCTTTCGGCAGACGCCATGGCAATGGTTGCAGTTTCCATCATTACGGGACATTCTATCGCCGGACATATCGAACCGCTACATGTCTCTACACAGGAGCGACTATGTGCAGCAATAGTAGAACGTCTTCGACAGTGTTTGAAAATCCTTCCTGAAAGAATGGAGCTATTTGAGAAAAGCCTCGTAAGTCGTCTCCCTGATGGCCATGCTCGAGAATTCAGATTAAACAGTTTTGAAAACAGGATTTATTTCCGGACGGAACAGATGTGGATTTTGCTTTCATTGCTGAAGCAGTCGAAGCGTTATCCGTGATGCGCAATGCATGGCCTCATATGCGCGCAAGGCTGGAAAGTCGTCACTTCGACCTGGCGACCGATCTGAGCAATCTATTGCTTGTCATGCAATTCGTGGAGGTACCACTTATCACCGAGAAACAGGAACTAGGTGAGCGAGGCCCTGAGACAATGCTCGTCTGTCGCTAAACGTCACACCGTCCCATCTGGAAGCCTGTCAGCTGTTAGTCGCCCCTACTTTGAGCTCCAAGAGCTGGTGTATCGCTATTTTGAAAGGTGCAGCTCCTGCTGCATTGGTATTTCGACTGTTAGTATCGTCTGGTTGCCTTAGCGACGTTATGGATACTACGGATTCCGGAAGGAAAAGTGACGATCTAGTGGCCGACGAGCCGAATGACACCGTGAAAGATCGCGGCAAAGAGATTGCTTTACCCCTGGGACTGCTATACAACCTTATGGACGTCGCAGAAAATAGCGGAGAAGCATTGTTATTACAGTCAGGTCAGTACTCGTTCGTCTCGGCATCTGGAGTAGTGCTGAAAAGATCTTTCCTAGAATTATCCTTAAACTGCTCGAGCACACCGCTATGTCTCCGCCAGTGTAGATGTAACGATCGCAAGACAGGTGTCAACCTTTTGTGCGATGTATTCAACCGTCAACAGGATAAGAGGACCGACCATGTAAGGCAAATGACTTCTTGACCACACGGACGGAGCCTGACATCACTGCTGTACCTAGCCGTCCGCTGCGTTCTTGGCCGGCTACCTTACTCTCTTATTCACCAAAGTCTTGGATCGCCGATCCTGCAGGGACGCGATTCTGACATTTGTCCAAGGTCCTAATCAACAGGACAAGCTGGCGGTGTTGCAGGACTGTCTATGCCAATTCGCTGATGTGTATGAATCAGCACAGTTGAGGCTCGAGAAGGTGCTGCCGAGCAATGCAGAGGAAGGCGGGTTCAATGCAAATGAAGAGGAGGAAATTGAGCGGACCATCAAAGCCGGGTTGAAGATATTACAGAGTATCTCGCTAGCCTGATACGACAAGACGAGACACAATGAGCACCGAGCGAGAGATGACAAAACGGTTGTATCGTACATGTCGCATTTGAAGATCATATCTTGCCTTGAACCCGTCCGTATGCAATTCTTGACATTAAAAAGCCCAATTATACGGGTTGGATTGGTGTCTTTCGCATATTCTTTGTTTCGCATATTCTTATTCTTAAGATGCGGACCGTGTCATGCGGTCTACCTCCTTGGAGGACTGATCAACCCACGGCTCTTTACGCGATTACCTTCCACTACCTTCATTCCAGCTCCTCTACGCGCCGAGCCAGAGGTAAATTTACAATGCGTTCAAGAAGAAATACTCGAAGAGTGCCATTATGCCTGGCTTGCTAGAATTTCTCGAACTACACAATGGTCAAGATCAGCCGGTCATAGAATCGATAGACTTCACCTAGCCATGGGGCCATTATGGCGCGCAAGATACAGTTGGATGAACGCATCTATGCCTAACCAGAAACCGTTACACCTGTGGTAACTGTAACTTCTTTTCTACTGGAGTCAACGGCTTTGACGCTCGTCGCCCCCGCTTGCTCAGATCAAAGGCCAAACCTTCATCGTCGTCCTCCGTGCTATCTTCTTCGTGCATCGTCGAATCTACTTGCGCTCCTCTGTCGAATTGGTCTGCAAGTCCTACCAAACGCATAGGACTTGTCCCGAGACGGTCTGTTGACGACCTACGTCCTCCAGCGGTTGCTGGATTGAGATGCGCAAATGGACTTCGCGTTCTGAGAGGCGAACCACGGGGTTGCGAAAAAGACGATCTTCTATAATCCGGATATGTGGGGTATACTGGGGAAGCCGGCTCGGCAGGAGAATTTTGACTTTCGCTAAGCTCGGGGGTCTTTGGTGTTTGATCCGATGATATAGGCGTATAAGGCTGAACCTGTTGCGTTTCCCCTACCACGCGATGTGGCCAGGCGTTGCTTCCTGTGATAGTATCGGGAGAATCGCGACCTGGCGATAGGTCGATAGACATACCCAGCCTAGAGTCGAGCTTCTGATGTAGGAGTGCCGGATCCTTCCCAGACTCTAGGGTAGGGTTGGATTCCGCGAGATCCAAGCCTAGACCCTGTTTTTCAGCAAGCGAAGGGCCGGAGCCTAAAGAGCTGCCCTTCCAGCCGGTCGCATCAAGCTTCCAAACACCTGTGTTCAGCTCCTGGACGTTGTGCAGTTGCCGATCGAACCCGTGACGAAGTGTATAGTCTTGACCGTAATCATCCTCATCATCATCGCTTAGACGACCATCCCAATCTGCTTCTTCGGATAGATGCGGTTCCGGTTCGCCGGTGGGCGAAAAGAATGACGACGAGTCATCCGGGATCATGATTGGTCGTGGGTTTTGAAGAGGGGAGGGGACGGAAGTGCCTCTCTTCGCAGATACGGTGGTTCCCACGACCTCCGGTTCATGCGTATCAGTGGGTTGTGCTTCGGGCGATATGCCGATTGCTGCCCGTGGATCAAAAGTCGAAAGGTCAAGCGGCGGAAGCTGTGCGCGTCTGAAATCGTTTGACCGGACTGAAGATGACAGAGGTACAGACGATATTGGGTCTGCAGAGGCAAGTGTATCTCGACTTTGTTGGCTCCGCACTCCCACAGGCGGTCCAGATAAGCGATGATGCATTCTCGACTCAGACAGATCGTCTGACATGTGATGTCCTGGCAGAGATTCGACTTCCGACATGTCGCCCGCGGGTAAGAAATGTCCACGAAGTTCGTCCGTCGAGCGGTGAGACGTCGACATGACGGATGAGGTAGCGATGGATGTCCCCTTCTGAGCGTTTGAGCGCCCAAAAATCCGCCCGATTCTGCTACCGAGTCCGCTCGAGTTGGCGGAACTTGCATTGCTTAGCGCACGCTGTCGCCCTTGCACTTCCATATCGTTTGATTCTCTTCGCCTTGCACCGCGCTTGAGGACCTTCTCGCCATTCGCATCGACAAGTGACCTGTAGAGCATTTGATCAAGTGCATGCGGAGCGAAAGCTTCGATGGAAGCGGAGTTGTTCAGACGCATTCCGTCTCCCTCGATTCGCTCGCCATAGGTGGCCGCTGGCGGTACGAGATGTGTGGATTGTCGCCTTGCCGGCATGGACCGTCGATGGTGCTCTGATGAAGAAGTCGTTGATCGATCACTAAGGCTCCGACCGAGAGCATCGCCCTCTGGAAGTAGCGCAGGTCGCTGCCAAGGCGATAATGCGCCCCCATTTGACCCCTCCCTTCGATCCAAGGGTGGCAAGGGAGACACTGCTCTCCCACCAGATCTCGAATTTCCCAAACTCGTGCCAAACAGGGACAGTCTCCGCGTTTGCCCTGGTCGAGGTGAACTTGTTCCACTAGCAGCCTGCTGTGACTGATCCGAACTGCCAGAAACCATTCGCATAGTCATCACGTGTCCCGATGGCATCCGTGACAGCCCGCCCGAGGCCGGCGAAGGCTGAGAAGAACTCGACAGCGATCCCCCGATTTCCGGCTTATCTTCAATCTGTTGGATTATACTCTGACTGCGTGAGCGGCCATTCTTGCTGCTGCCGAGCATACTGTCCATCATTTTATGACCAAAACTCTTCATGCCCTTTTTCAGCCGTGATTTGAAAGAGCTCGAGTTGGTGACGGCTGCAGCGACGTCGGCCTCTGTAACATTCACATAGGAGCCTTCTTCCGGTTTCGCTAGGAAGCCTGCGGGATCCAAGAGACCATACAGCACGAATGGGTGTTTCTAGACGGGGCAAACGTCAACATCAGTATCCATTAAATGCACCAGAGGCAGCAAACTCACTTTGACATCCTCCAGCGCTATCCGCCTCAGCGGATCTTTCTCGAGTAACTTGTCCAATAGATCGATCACATCACAAGCCTCCTGCGTGATCTGCCCATGCGGACCTTTCAAATACCCCTTTCTTCCTCCTGTCGGCATTCGATCTGCACCCATCGTCTCGGGGATCTCAAAATCTTCGTTCGGGATGACCTGAAAGAGCTGAAATTCACTAGGCGAATCGAACGGAACTTTGGCGAACAGGAAACAATAAAGGGTGACCCCGAGGGCCCAAATATCGATTGCTTTCGTGATGGGTGGTCGTTTTTTCAGCGAGCCAGCGGGAGAGGTTGGGCGTATCGTTCCGTGATTCGAGATCGAGGCGACAGAGTTTGCTGATAATCGACTGGCGATGGATGTCATCGTACTCGGCGGGTGAACGTTGAAAGTGAACCCAGTGACTTCCTTGCTCGGTGTTGCGCCGCCCAGGGACAACGTATCCCCATTATAGCACAGCTCGGGAGCAAAGAACGCCGGCGACCCAGCCGTCTTTGCTAGATCATGTTCGTCCATGTACTCTTCCTCGTCTTCGTCTTCTCCGTCCTGATTCTTGGCCCTCAGCACGTGTGAGTAGTGAGAAACACCGAAATCAGAAATCTTGACGGTTCCATCAGAGGTGTATAGCAGGTTGGCGGGTTTGATATCGCGGTGAATGATACCCTGGCGATGCACTAATCATAGCGCAATCAGAACAGGCATGCAAAGACTATGGGAGGCGACTTACGATATTCCAATCCGGAGATGACGTCCCGGAAAATACACCGTGCCTGGTCAACCGTCAGAAGCGGCTTCCCGTCTTCGGACCGCCACTTGATTTCACCGCCTTGACAATACTCGAGCACTGTGCGTACATGACAAAAAATCAATGTCAAGGCCTCTAGCGCCTTGCTTGCTTTGAAGCGCTTTTCGCAGCAGAGGAGCAACCGACGTACCCATAAATATTTTTTTCGAAGCAGGGGAATCAATCACTTCACGGAGCCTAACCACATTCGGATGTCGACATTTCTTCAAGATTGCGATTTCCCGCTTCAACCTATAAGCATTCACCGGGAAAGCGTCAGCGCTCGCTCGAATCAAACGCGCAGAGAGCAAAGACTAGAGGCAGAAAAAAACGTACTTGGCATTCGCTAAACTCGCAGGTCCAGGACCCCCTTGTCCCTGCCCATCACCCCGTCCTTGCCCTTGACCCTGCGCCCCAGAATTCCCGCTCATCCCCATCTTCCGCACTCCCGGCAATTTCTTCTTTGGCTGTCGATCAACAATCTTGATAGCCCAATACGACCCACCGCCAGGCACGCCCACCTCCGCTGCTGATGTGGTGGCCGAGATGGCGGGTGAGGACGTGTTTGATGGTGGCGAGTCGATCGGGAGGCCCGAGGCGCTTTGGCTACGCGAATGGTTTCTCGGGACCGCTGCGCCGCCTGCTTGACTGACGGGTGTGACGTATCCACCGCTTGCGTTACTCACGCTCGGGACACGGGAATGCGCTGCTGATGGTGGGGGGAGATCACTGACGTCTTGTCCAAGCCGTACTTGTCCGTGCTGACCTCTTCCGATTTCGCGGAGGATGACGTACTGGTTGATCATTTTCCGGCCGGTCTCGTCCCTTGCGAATTGGAGGTCTGCTGTTTCCCTTCTGTATACGTCGTGGGAAGGAGGGGCGATTAGATTCATGTTGGGAACGAGCGGGCGAAGAGAGGGTTCAACGTACACTTGTTCATCCAACGACAGTGAACCCCTCAGTGCGGGACTCTTGAACCGATCGTCCAACATCGCTCTCTCCTCTTCCACATTCACACCGGCAACAGAGCCATACCTCGGTCTTCCTCTGACCGCCCCCGCTCCTCCGGCAGGCATCGTCGCGGTAGAAGCACCAGAGGACGAACCCGTACCCGAGGTACTATGCGGGTATCGCAACTCGCTTTGAGCGCGTGTGATGCGGCTCAGCATCCCAGCAGGCCGTGGGACGGTTTCACCTCTCGATACTCCTGCTCGAGTGTTGCTTGATGAAGCGAGTGGATAATCGAGTGATCGTCGGACGGGTACACCGGTCGTTCGGAGATGTTCCATGCTGTTCTCAGACTCTCGTCGTGGTGGTGGTGATTGAGAAAACGGAGCGAAGCTGTGTGCTTGAGATAGGGAGGGGGATGTCGATGTGGAAGTCGACGATGATGGCTGCGGTAGGTGGTGCACCGACGTTGGCTGATGAGCATGCGAATGTCCATGATGTCCATGTCCGATCAAACTACTCTTTAGTAGTCCCTTGAAACTGTGTCTGTTGGTCGGCGCGAACGCGGTATCATCCGTATCGACATCGGTCTCCGCACCAGTTGTTGTCGTGGTTTGGAAAGAGACGGAAGAAGCAGAACTCCCTGCTGTCGCTGCCGAGTGGTCCAAGGAAGTCCTATGTTGGCGTTCACGTGCCCTTGAAATGGCTCCCGAGGTTGCCGACTCGGAACTCGCAGATTCTGTTCCACTTCCGAATAGACTAGTGAGGTTTGACACTGAGCCTCCTCCAGCACCTATACCAACGAACCGCTGAGGCGTTGATGTTCCCGAATTATTCCTTGACGTGGTACGGGATGAAAGCACCTCGCCAGGTGTCGTTAGCGGTGATACCTCGTCACTCTCCGTGAGACCAAGTGCACGCTGCTGCAATACCGGACTAGGATGGTGGCTGACCGGCCGGGAGAGTACTTTGAATCCTCTATTTACTGGACTTGTTGAGCGTGGCGAGGAGGATACTGTCGGTGGAGGAGGTTTTGGAGGTAATGGTGTACCACTGCGGTCGCTACTTGGAATTGCGAGTCCAAGTCCAACGAGCTGGGCTGACTGTATCGGTGCCGTGTCATCATCGTTCCGTATGATGGATAGGTCAACTCTGTGAGACTTTGGTATGCCCATAATGTATTGCTGTGGGTCTTGTTGCCTGGAAGAAAGAAACAGGAAGAAGGAAAGAAGGGAAAAGGGAGTTATCAAAAAGCCAACCAGTTTAAAGTTGGCAAACGAGTTAGCTGGAGTGAAGAATGTTGCGGGCGCACCTTGTTTGATGAGGTGGCTGCTCCTTGACTCTGCTATCTTCTTCTTCTTTCTTGTTCTCAAGGGAAACTGGTTTCTACTACCACTCTACATCATACTCAGACATGGAGGACGATACTCACCCCACTATTAACGGTGTGGAAAAGGAAAACGACACGGTTGTCCAGGAAAACCGACAAGAAACAGCGTCGCACACCGAGCCAGTCCTTGACAATGTCGCTGATGATGAAAACAAACACCATCAACGTTCTCGTCCAACACCTCCGACCATCCGTATCCCACCAACAGAAATCCTCGCTCGTTCATCCGAAATCGAGAAAAACCATGCTCCGGATTCGCCGACAACAATGCTCATCACGACATTGCGCGATGAATTGATGACGCTCACAGATCAATCAACCGTCTTAAACTCGAAGCTCATCGCCTCACTCGACCGGGTTGCAAACCTCGAAGATACAGTCTACCAAAAGACCACTGCCGAACAGCATAAAGACAAATTGATTGAAGAGTTGGAACAAGCAAAAGCTCAGTGGGAGGAATCGATGAACACGGGCTTGTTGGTCGAGAGGAAGAGTGTGAAAGAGGAGATGCAGAGGTTGGTGGATGGGTTGGTGGAAGAGGAGAGGAGGAGGGGGAGTGCAGAAGAGGGGAGGCAGAGGGTGGAGAATGAGGTGGATGATTTGTCGGCGACGTTGTTTGAGCAGGTGAGTGCCGACGAGCGGAGCGAGGATATTTCCGACGCCGCAGGTGAAGAATCCCTCGAGCGAAGCGAGAATCAGTGTCTTTGCTTCTTCGAAGGCGGCGTATGCCGCCCGAAACTCTTGCTTTTGGCTTCACCGAGGCTGCCGCCGTCCGGCCGAGCGTCATTCGAGCAGAGCGAGACTCTGTCTCTTTGTCTTCCGAGGGTCAGTCGAGTCTTGCGCTTGGCTTCACCGAGTCTGTAGGCCGAGAAGCAGTATCCCCCTGCATTTGTGCAAAGTAGAGATCAATCTGGCCTTTCGAACCGGCGCGGGCTACCCGAGATTCTTGCTTGACGCTTCACTGGGGACGCCGTTGTGCGGCCGAGACTCGATGCGACTGCCTCTTGAGTACGCCTCTCAGGCAACTTCATCTTTGCTCCTATTCCAACAGAGTCGCTGTCGATAGAGATGCAGTGCCCTTGTCTTACCGAGACCATCGTATGACGGTCGAGACTAGTTTTCCTGCGGGATTACCTTTCTCTGCTCGAAACCTTGCCATTTCCGTACGGACGTAGTACTCACTCTATCAACCTTTTCACGCAGGCAAACACCATGGTTGCAGCCGAACGCATGGCCCGCGCACAAGCAGAAACCCGACTCCGCCAAGCCGAGGAAAACCTTCAGGCAGCAGAAGCAGCAATGCGAGATATGCAACACCATCTACAATCCCTACCTACGCTTCTTCCGCCCGCTGATCTCGGGCCTTCAAGCTCGCTTACCACTCTGGCTAGTAGGAGGACGTATATCACAACGCATGTTCCGTACGCCGAGTTCATTGCGTTCATCCAACATATCCGGTTGCATAAACCTCGAAAACCGGAACACGTCGCCTTGCTCCCCGCGCCGTCTCTCACGACGTTACTATCCCAACCATTTATCGCCCGTTCACAAGTGGAAGACATTGACCCGACACTACGACTCGAACAAGCTCCCGATCTCTCGTGGCTTACACGGAGGAGCGTTACTCAAGCTATCCTCGCTGGCGAACTAGTAATCGAACCTGTAAGCGTCAACACGTTGAAAGGTTGTAAAGAGTACGCTTCGGTACATCCAGCCGATATCACATGCTCCATGTGCGGCAAACCAGTGGTTCGGAAACCGGCTTTCGAGGCAACGGAGAATGGAGAGTCTGTTCCGCCGCCCAAACACCCCTCAACGACGAGGAACAACTCGACTTCACGTTTCTCCTTGAAACCATTCTTCAGCTCACCTTCGGCATCGCCATCACCCTCGTCGTCTCCCGCACCCGCAACAACGCCTCGATCAGCACCAGCGCCCCCAACGCTGTTCGTTTTCCGTATCACTACCCAATCCGAATCTTCCACCACGGACGCTTCGAGCTCCGGCAGAATGTACCCGTTGTGCGCAAGCGGGTGGTGTCTCGCTCGTTTGCGAGCCGTGTGCGAGTGGTGGCGGTTCGTGAGGATTAGCATGATCGAGGTCATCTGGCGTGGGGATGACGGATACGCGCTTGCCTTGTCGCAACAACGACGCACGTCTACTGGTATACCCGCTTCGAAACGCGTGAGCCTGAATGGTTCGTCGAGTGTTCCTGTTACGCCCGTACACGAGAGGAATGGAACACTCGTGCCTAGCGTCAGTACGGAAGATGTTTCCCAGTCCTCCTCCGCTGCGGCTACACCGAATGTGGAGCCCGAGGTGCCGGTACTGCCAAAGAGGAAATCCGGGTGGTCACTTGGGTTCAAAAACCTTGGAGGCGGCAACAAAGGATTAGGTTTAGCTGCGGCGAAGCCCGAGGTCGCCAGTACGCAGTCGGCGGTGCCAGTTGACGATTCCGAGATGGAAAAAAGTGTTGAATTCACACCGGTAGATATTACGCCTGTAGATAAAACGCCGCTCGCTACCACGGCACCTCCTCCGCTTCAAGTCAACGTCGACACTGAACGACCTGCATCTCCTGCCAACCCAGCAGAAGAAACTCCGCGGGTCGCACACCACGAAGGGGTCAACCAGGACGAGGATAAAGAGCAGGAGACCCTTCCGCGTCCTGCCTCTTACGCAGACTCACAAACGAGCGGCGAGAACACCAACGCGTTCAACACACCGGAATCCACCAGTGCGCCCCTCTCTCCTGAACAAAACGTGAGCGAAACTATCGTTCCAGCCACCGAAAATGTGACCACAGATGCAGCAGAAAGCAACGCACCTCCTCCCGCCGAGGTGCCAAACGTGGATCTTTCCTCTTCTCTGTCGCGATCAGAGGATGCCACACCCGCTCCCGCTGAAGAAGCACGTCCATCGGCTCCGCCAACCCCGACTCGACCAGGACGAAGGGCCGCGCCTGTACCACCCCCTCCCGGGCAGGAACCAGGGAGCCCGTCAATCGTGCCTCCCGCCGTACCGCAGAGGTCTCGCGCGAGGCCAGTATCGCTTACTTTGAATGAACGGAACACGCATCCATCGATCTCTTCACCCGGGAAAGTGGAAAACGTTGCTGAGGAGGAGACGAGCAACGGTGTGGATGACGGAAAGATGGATGTCACGATGGTTAATGCAGCGGGAGGATTCATCACGCCTGATCCTTCGGCCGGATCATTAGCGACACTTGTTACGCCCACTCCTACCCGCTCGGCACACGCACATGCACCGGCACTTCCACCACGTACAAGCATGGAGAAGCGTGGGTCTCTCCAATCACCCGGTATCAAAATGAAGGACGAGGAGACAACTAGTGGTGCTGTCAGTGGTGGTGTGCATGAAGAGGCAGATTCATGGGAGAGCAAGACGTGGAGAGAGGTTGTAAGGTTGAAGGAGGAGATATGGAGGGCCCGGGTTGGCGTTAGCGAAGAATCGTAGGCTTTCGTGACGGTGTTTGCTTCCCTCTCAAGTCCGAGGAAGAGCTGGCGCGAGGGGGAAGGCTACTGTGTTGTATCTTGGACGCAAAGAAAGTGCACGAAGCAGGCGTTGCACATGAAGAGCTGTTGTCACGACTTGTTATAATGCGGAATCACATATATTATGGTCTTTCGTGAGATGTCCTTTCTAGGCACGATCCGAGAAGACATTCGAGCAAAAGGTCTAACATATTCTAGCTGGTACATCGAGTTGATGTCGGTGTAAATAGCATGTCAAGCTTAGCAACCGACGCAACATGATGCGAATCATTTCGTTCTCCGAATCAAACCAACGGTAGAAGCAACCATATTGAAATGTCCGTGGCAATACCGATACTCATCGTTTCGAAAATGAGACGTATCATGGATAAGAGAACAATAATTGTTGTTGGGAGAAGCGCGAATGTACAACGCTGAGCCAGTGACCCATTATCTCCTCTCTATATAGATTATATACTCGACGCGGCATCTCCCTTTGATGCGACTAACTAGATTCTCCATCGTTCTCACTAGACCCGGCATTGTCATTCATGGCATATCTGTCAAATTATGTCACCTCGTTCAATAGCAAAAAGTGTTCCAATCTTTGATCAAAGATTGTGCGTCACTTAGGTATTTCGCTTAGGACTTTGTCATCCTTGAATAACAAGTTGTACAACATTTCGCTTGTGCTCGGGACTCTCTGGCACCCAGCGCCTTTGTTATTCTAGATGCGGATTACTTGTTGAAGAGGGAGTTTGAAAGGTGCGGCGCGATATCGTAGGAAAGCTGCGGCCTTAGCAGGTTAGTTATTAGTTAGTAGCTGGGTGTTTAGAGGCTACAGGCGAGGGCTCGAATTTAAACCTTCTCCCAGAAGATTCGAACCCCCCCCCCCCAGCCACGGGTCAAAGCGCAAGTATCGAGCTTTGTCGGTTCTGGTGCTGTAAGTATGTTCAATGGACAGCTGGTAAGTGAGTCCTGGTCCTGGTTTGGTTTATGAATGTAGCGAACGATGCGTAGTCGGGCGCTGGATGTGCGAAAGAAGCGAGATTCGAAGCAACGCAACTTCAGTCCACTTGACACCTTCGCCAACGTTCTCTTCCTTTCAAACGTAACGTGCCGAAGGACCCGCAACGTAGTCCCACCACACTAGAAACTCTCCTGAACATACTTCGTCGTGGCAGGCACCAGCGTCAGCATCGTTGGATTGGCTATTACCCGAAGAAGCAGTCGAGTGACGTTGAAACAAGCAAGGGCCCGCAGTGAAAGAGGTGTGCATGTATGTAAGCTGGTTGCAGAAGATGACGAGTACATCTATTTCTCGCGTGCTATAGGTACAACCTGCAGTCCATTGGTATCCTTTGGAAGGACATCTACCTGCGCTGACGTCGTAGACGCGCAGCCGCGACACGAGCATCCTTTTCCGCCTGAGCGGGCGATACAGTCTTGACTTGAACAGCGGCCTTACGTGCAGGCGTGGCTTTAGCTGTCGGACTTGGTGGCATTGCAGCTGCCATGGAGGCGGTTTCGGCGGGCGATGATGACGCGACAACGGGTTCCGCAGTGGGTGAAACAGGGAAAGGTGTAGCCTCTCTGATGATTTCAGACTGCTCCAGTCCTGCTAATCGAGGTGTCGGTCGTTTTCCAGCAGTGGCAGCGCCCGATTTTTTGTGTTGCTCTGCATTCTCTTTCGCCTTTGCCCAACGATTAGTCATGACATCTCGAAGGGCACGGACAGAGTCCATCATGGTCGGTGGTTTCTCGACTTTGACACCCTTGAATTTGGGCTGTGGCGGTGGCACCGGGATGTTGAGAAGACGACGGATGGTGGCGTTCTTGAGCGTTGCGGCCTGGAGTAGCGTCAGCGAGTTGGAAAATGTCCAATAGAATGTCAGGCCCTGTACAGTACAAAAGACCATACGTGAGTATACGAGCGCAGATGTTAGGGTGCGACGGGATAGACTTACGGCTGGCATGGCGGCGATGAAGGGGATGGCGATTATTGTGGCGGCTCGCATACCGTTCTTCATATGCGCTTGACTCTTGTTTGCCGCAGTAATCTCCTTGCTCGTGCCGTCGGCACCGACCTGCGAAAGTCCAGCGATCAGCGTTGAGTTTATAGCAATTATAGTCCCTTCACTCACCTCGATGACTGCCAAAGTCAACAACATGGATGTTGTTGGAAGGATGTAGTACGGATCCGCCGCAACGAGATCCGTAAACCAGAGCAAACCACCTTCCTTCAACTGCGGCACAGGCAACGCCGTCATACCCCTGATGGCGAAGAAAAAGGTCATGAACAGCGGCACCTGCACCAACGGCAACAGCATGGTCCTAAACGGCGAACACTCGTTCTTCTGCCACAATTTCCTTAACTCTTGCGAATAAATCATCTGCGCCGCTTGATCTCCACGCTTACTCGCATCCTGGATCTTGGTCATAATCAACTGCTGCTGCGGCGCAATCACCTGCATTCGCGCATTGTTTCCATTCATACGTGCGACAAGCGGGAACAAGGCGAGTCGCATGACACCAGCTGCGAGCGCGATAGTTCCCCACCAGGGTAGACCGGCGTTGACGTGGATGATTTCGAGTGCATCACGTAGCCATCCTGCAACGTTGAACATGTTGTGGTCGAGACCGAGAAGTTTGAGATCGCCAATACGCATAGCCGCGTGGACTGCTTCTGGGGAGTTTAGGACGGCGGACACGTTGTCTGGGTTTGCCGCAATGAGTTGCTCGATAGAGGGAGTAAGCGCGTCGGCTGGTGGTTGCGGGAGAATCTGGGTGGCTATTTCAGCTTGGGTTGGAGGTGTTGATGATGCATGAAGGACGTCGTGCGATGCGGGAGGTGCAATGGTTGTGGCTTCGGGGGAAGCGGAGTTGTTGGACACCTGATCGATTTCACGGGAAGCCTCGACAGTCTGCTTGACTACCTGTTCTATCGGGTCCAAAGCAGCAGCAGCATCACCAGCACTCGGAGTAGCGACAGAGTATGCCCTACTAGCACCGATATAGCGGGATCCTGCGGAAATAGTGAATGCTGGACGTGTTGCCCTCTGAAGGATGCTGTACGACAAAGGTCGTGCGAGGGGAAGGCGATGGGCGCGCGAGCTATAAGAAAGGTAGGAATGAGGTTTCCGCACGCCGTATAAAAGGTAACGGAACGTACAGCGCCATCGCAGAATTTGACATCCGTGCACGGGCCAACATCTTGAGTGAACTAGGTGGAAGAGTGGATTAAGGAGTGTATGTAACATGTTTTTACTTTAGATTCAAGTCAAAGTCGATATGATATTGCCCAACATTCCTAGTTTGCACGTGACCAAGCCAGGTGATCGAGAGTGTCCACCATGACTGATTCGTGTTGAACCATTGAGCCCCACCTCCTTGCTCAGGACTAGACCTACATTCATTCATTCATTCACATGCCATGCATCATGGCCGACATAATAGACGGCACCACACTTTTCCGTGACGCTGCATTTCGTGTACTGGTGCCGACCTGTCCCGATGGACTGCAGCTACCTCTGGACGGAGCGGACGACGCCGATGAAGCAGTACGTCAATGGATCGCGACACTCGAGCCGCAGAATGAGAGGAGCTGTTGTTTCTATGGTATGTATCTGTCATGTAGTTGTCGAGGTATCTCGCTCATTCAAATCGCTTTAGACGAATCGTTATCCTATGTCTGTCATTTGAGTTATCGTACCGAGGCTGCGTCCGATGTTACCCTCCGCAAGACATTCGAGAGAGTATGCAATTCCGTAAGAGTACGTACTTTGCAAATGGCTAGAAGACATTCTCTTGCCAACACTTTTACACCCTCAGATAACAACACAATGCAGCTTCCTCCCCCGCTCCGCCTCGGACCCGCATCAAAAACGACAAACCAGCGGCCGCTCCACACAATCCGACCACCCTTCCTCTGCGGCATCAAAGGACACACAAAACCTCGGCTTGCCACCTGTGACCCCGAATCCTATGCCCGCGACGCACGAAGGATACTCGCAGTACGCGCAAGTCGCTGGTGTGCAAGTCTGGGAAGGCGGATTGATGGCGGTCCTCAGTTCCAGTGATCCAGGGTCTACCGCTGATGCGGCAGCCGTTGCCGCGGCTGCAGCAGAACCACGGTGCCTTGTGCTCGAAACGGAAGAGGGAATCTCGGCGTATTGGATTGGCCAGGTACCACTCGCTTTCGCCAACGTCGATATGCGGGACCCGCTGCTTGCCGTTACTTGTCATGTGACGCTGCGCGGGTCCAAGATTGCCGAGGTGGATGATAAGAATGTGGATACAGCGGGCGCAGGAAGGGAGGATGAGAGTGAGGAAATGGTGACAACGGATTCGCTTGTTGGGATGCAGGATGTGCTAGCTGGTCTTGGTGGAGGTACGTCGACCTCTGACGTGCGCGGTTGATCCTGAACTAACGTCAGAACCCTACGACCCCAGCTCCCCTCCCGTCTAGCAGATTACAGAAACCAGCCGATTTCGCGATAGAAGATCCTTCCTCCCGATCCACACCTCTATCCATCATGCGACCCGAAGCAGCGCTCGTCCTACGCAAATCATACCGCAGCGTACTCCCCCTCTACTCGGCTCTGACCGTAAAAATGCGTACACTGCCAACACCGATTCCATTCTCCCAGAACAGCGCCGACGATCCGATGAGCGACGGATTAATGAGCACGATCTGCATCGAGATTGAAGCGGGACACGTCCAGCCCGACTTGCAGTTCCAAGTCACCAACCTCCGTGTTTCCACTCGTCAGTCAGAGGGAGCGTACGTTTCAACAAATATAACCCGTCTGTTGGCGTCGGAACAGGACGCCGAGACTTATTTTCCGTTTCAGCTCGAACGGTTTGCACAGCATAATCTCGTCTATAATATCATCACTTCGCCGTCTGTCACGGGTGGACAACTGCAGACACAGTACCTTGTACCGGACAGACAAGTCGAACATCTGCGGATCGACGTTGATGGCTTCGTGACTACTTCAGCATACAATAACAATAAGGACAACAACGACGACAGCATCAACATCATCAACACTAGCGAACACCGCCGTGGCGGCAAGTTGACCCGGGAATTTACGTCAACGTGGAATACAGTACTCGAACTACGCAACGCGGGAGCGAGCGCCCAGTCCCGCGTAGCATCCCTTCGACCCATCCACGATACCACCGCCTCGAACGACACTATCGAGCCTATCCCACGTTCAGCACAGACGGCAGGCAGCGGTCGAGCGAAGAAACCCCTACGCAGCGCATTGCATCGTGATCTCGTCGTCTCCCTCAGCCTTATTGAGAACTTTACAAGTTCGAATGACAAGGGTACAGCACAATCAGGCGATCAACAGCATGCTGGGATGGAGCGGGTGGATGCGTATGAAACGGTTGATGCAGAGGTGACGATCTTGAATGTTTCTGGGCGGACGGTACGGTTGGTGCTTAGTGATACGGAGGGAGCGGTGTCACATCTCGAAGGTGGGTATGCATCGTCGGTGTTGGCGGATCAGCTAGCGTCGGGTAAGGTGTTCCATGGTTCTCGTATTAATATTTGACGTTGTACTGACATGCATACCTTTCACGCCCTTTCATAGTAGACCCAGGGGCACCCGCACCACCTCCCGCACGAAAACCAATCATCATGCTCCAGAACGACCTCAAACTGGCGCCACTCTTGCCTCGATCCTGTCAATCCGTCAGACTACGGTTCATGCCACTCGTTCCGGGATCGCAACGTATTCCGGCCTTCAAGTTGTCGGATTTCGAGAGGGATCAGCAAGTCGAGTTGCAGTTCGAAATGTACCTTCAGGTCAATTGAGTTGAATGTGGGTAGGAAACACAAGGCGCAGATATGCGCTGTTGGGCAGCTGAATGGGGAGAATAGTAAGAATGCGCCAATGGACAATACATCATCAATCGACTTGAAATCGGCCGCTTTGCAACAAGTGATGCCACGGCATGAGTAACCAGTCGGGTGACCGTTAGCCGCTGGAACGAATATGGCGCCAAGCGTTGTACTGCTAAGAAATTCTATTTAATTCCTGTGGCGCGCGGAACTGCGAGCGATTTCTTGCGAAGAGCGGTGCCTACAATAATATACATCGATGCCCACCTTTTTCTCTTCGATGGAGTGATAATTAAGTACGCACTCGCCTCGCTTAGGCTGTGACAGAAACACTGGAACTGCATAACCAGACTCAGGGCAACTTTCAAGGCTCATGACGAACGGGGAGCTACTTCTCCACGCTAATGTTTGTTCCACTTGGAAAGAGGCTTTGTCCTTGCTTCGGCTGGCATGGAACAGAAGTAAGGACTAGTAGCTTGACTAGTGTTGAACTCAGTAAAGTCACCTTCAAGGGTTTCCAATAATTCAGCCCCTCATCCCTATCGTTGTCTTCCCAAAAGATGCAAGCGTTCTCATACCGTTTTCCTTGTCTAAGTTATCATGCAGGTCAACAGGCGCTCGAGAAACTCCATTCAATTGAGTTCGTGGAGTGATCGTTCAACAAGGACTTTATTAGGAGGAACCTGAGCGTGAATAGCCATCTTTCGGCCTTTGGTCGCGTAAACGCGGTAAACGCAGTCGTTCAAGGAGAATGCGGCTAGAACGGACTCTAGAACCGCCTCTCTTATTCCTTCTAACAGCCTTCTCCTCGCTTGATTCTCACCTTCCTCCCATCAGCTCTCCCAACTTCCTTCCTCTTTGCACGACGGTACTTCCCAAACCCTTAGCTCGTTGATCCACTGAAGCCACTTCTGATTATTCTCTACACGGAGAAAAGTGCGGCCACGCAAGCACTCAGATATTCGCTCGTGTGCATAAAGCGATGACGCCAGCTGCGACTGATCTACCACGACAAAATGAACCGCCTTCGCCGCCTGATTTGTCACTGAGAATTACCATGCCGTGTCACAGCCAGTTCGAAGAGGCGAATACCCCGTAACAAGTCACGTTCAAGTTGAATGTTGAACAGTCCAGGGTGTATAGGTGGTGCTGTATCATTCGAGAGTTTGCACAGCTGTCTGCACGCCGAGTCGCTCGCTGTTGGCATCTTGGAGAAGAGACTACCATGGTAATACGTAATACGGTGTTTTGTCCTACAAGCTGTCCTACAGCTGTTCTTACCTGCTCTTGACGTTACACCTTTCGGGTGGTCGTCCGGGCTTCTCTGTATCTATTAGGGTTCCGGCGAAGAGAAGCCAGGTGGAAGCCCTTCCCTCCGGAAAACGAAATTTGTCGCCTTCCGCTGTACAAGCTGCTGTATACTTGATAGCTTACTTGATATACTTGTCGCCTTGTCGAAGCTGCTTGTCGGTTCGCAACAGTCAACATGGAGTGGAGTGTATCAGCTAGTGTATTATATCTATCATTCCGTTATTATGGGCTCATTCGGCAGCACGCTCCTGCACACAGCTCCAACATATTCCATCGCATCCGCGTTCCACATAGCTTTCTACATAGTCTTCCACCTACGAGCACATACCGCTGCTCCTCAACTTCCGGGCATCGTGTATCGCTTATTCAACTTATCGCATACTGGTATGTTTGACATCCGGCACTTAACAGAACTTTCGCAACTTCCGTGATTTTGACATTTCGAGGTGTTCCTTTCCTCCCACGAGCTCTCTCATGTCGACCATCATGCATCATGCACCGGCTTAGCTACCGGGTTCCCTTGTTCGAATCCTGTTCCAAATCGACGGACTATGCAGCTGAATGCACAATAATAGCTCGCGCTGCAATCTATAAGCTTAATCTTGCGTCTGCTTCTTCTCGCGCCTCCTCCCCCCCCCCCGCCCCCCACCCTTCTGAAGCGCCTTCGAAAATGCAAGACATTCTCGAACAGATCTGTATACCATTGAAGTTGGTCTCCCGTATGTATAGGTCGTGAGATTTGGACTTACTGAACGGTCTCTGATGAAGGCTATTTTCCAAGGCGCTGTGCTCGAACAGCTAGAACATCTCGCGCAAATGGATGTCGCTAATCTGAGGGTAGAGGACGATCAGGTGACAGGAAGGTAAGAATGTCACTGAATATGGCGGAAAGGGGTGCTTCAGCTGGTGCTTCACGAGCGAGCGAGGCTGAGCAGCTGGCAGCTAGCAAAGCCCTTTGCGAGCTTCTTTGCGACCTTCTTTGCGACAGCTGCGACAGCTTTTGCGACTGGCGAAGTACTACTGGCCGATCACCGACGATCTGAGAGCCGATCGATCAGAGACAGCAAAAGATGCCGGCTGTTCGCTGTCGGTCACTCGGTATGTACATCAGCCTTTACGTCATTACGCAGCATAATCGCATAATAACGTGGTTTTGCAACAGTTGCAGCCTCTCACTCAGCTAGCCTCTCCCAGCAGCTCTCCCAGATCCCAGCTCCCAGCTCCCCTCCCCGAACATGGTGTCCTTCTTGCCACCTCGCAGCCCCCCTCGCACGCCGCATACGAGTTTTGACGGGCAACGGTTATAGCTGTTGTCTTTCTCTCTATCGTTGTGCTCGTTCTGTGTGCGTGTCACTGGTCACTGGGCTTTCGAACTGCCTTTTGTCAGGAATTCATATTGCGTGGGACTGCAACTGTGACTGTAACGCCCTTTTGTTCTTCCGAGTCTCATGCGGTTTCCAAGGGTTTTTCTCAGATTCGGGCGGGATAGCTGGCGGGATCGAGCTACTAGCTGCGTACCATACTGTGACGTAGAATCCACCACAATATACGGTAGGTGGGCTGGGAGCGCCGTGAAAGTTGCCGAAGAGGGATCCTTTTTGTTGGGCAGTTTGGAGAGCTATTTGGAGCCTAAAAAATAGTGAGGTAAAAGGCGCAGCGACATAATACGAGATAGCAAAATAACCTGACTGGAATTGAGCAGCTGATTGCACAGCACCTTACATGTCTCTGCGCATCTTCCATGCTTTCCGAACGTGTGAGCTGGTCCGTGCGAGCATAGAGGTGCTGGCCATAGTGGATAATAGCTTTCCTGTATTCTGTGACCCAGCTTGTATCCGGCAGTTATCCCTCAAGCTTCAAGCTGCAACAGCTTTGATTACAATTCTGTAGTTGAACCTGTGCTTTACATGCTTTACATTGCTTTACCTGCTTCCGATCCTGCAGAGACCGGGACTTCGGACTAAGCACACTCGGGTGACTTCTTTGGGTCGCGAGGACTAGGCGCTATGTAGCTGCATGAGCGGCATGAGCAGCACTGTAAGGGCTACTGTAAGCTCAGCTGTAGGTAGAGGAAATTATGAAGCGAAAAAGCTAGCGAAAGCTGAAGCGAATCTTACCGACGCCGCGATGAGCTCCGCCATGCAAACAAAGCTGCAAACAATGAATGTAGTCCGCTAATCTCTACCTAGCAGCAGCTCTAGCAGCTTACCTAGCTTAGCAAGTCGCGTCGGTTAGGTGCATGATAGTTGGCATGATCAAGCCGCTCAAGTGCGAGTGTACTTCGTCTAGGGATTTCATCGGATCCAAACCGTCTTCTGGAACAGAACGCATCCGGCTGCCATCCGGGACATCCACCGGCACCACTTGCAGCTGCCACTGCACTAACAGCTGCACTAACCCTCACTAACACTTCGACGACACGCTTCAGAAGTCCGAGCGTGGAAGTCATGGAAGTCATGGAAGTCATGGAAATCATGGAACAGCTCATAGAAACCCAACTCCCTGCCGGTCTTGTACACTAGCCGGCACTTGTGAGATTTGCGACAGTTTGCGACTGAGCAACCAGAACAAACTAGTCCAAGACTACATACTTCCGCTTGTGTCCTGGGGATTTTCTTCCAGGAAGGGGACCTGCGCAATGCATCAATATGAGAGTGGAAGAGCTAGTGGAAGATAGTGCATCTGCCAAATTTTGCGTTGCACAGACCTGCTGGTTTGCAATTTGCATATGTCTATCTGACCAAAGGCAAACTAAAACAAAGCTCATACCTATAAGTCGTTCCAATCGCTCATTCCAAGTAGAGTGCACTCCTTCAACCGCTCTCGTCCTCTTATCAAGATCTAAACGTCATCATGCAACGTCAACAACCCCATAGCAATCTTCTTCGCTTCACAGCGCCAATACCGTCAATACCCGCCTTTCCCAACGGCTTTCAGTCCCCATTTCCTGACTCGTATAAAGGCTTTCCGCCAACAAACAGGACAGACTATCAACCGGCCACGCTTCGCTACGTGGAATCTCAGGCGCAATCCCTACATCCTCCAGGTTACAGCACCTCCGCGCCCTCCTCAGCTCTACCCAGTCCGGCACTACCCAATGAAGTCTATTTCTCGCCTTTCGCGCATGAATATACTTCGTACTTTTCCTTGGAAGCAACGGAGCTACCTGCTGTCAGGCGGAACACTCCATTTGTTCACCGGCGGAGTCGAGTAGTCATGGCTTGCACTTATTGTAGACGCAGGTACGTATCACTCAATCACAGTCATTCAAGAGCAACGCATTAATATTTCGAATGGTCCACGTTTTTCAGGAAGATTCGGTGCGATGGTGCCGACCCGTGTACCAATTGTGCGAAGTCCTGCAGGAGCTGTGATTATACTCCGGTCCCTGCCGACCTGAACAGCAATCGCCGACGGAGAGCTCTGACCGAATCCCAAGATATCTCGCCACCGAATGACGAAGTAGACAATGGCGAAGTACCTTCAGTCTTATCGAAGAACGACGTATCACCGCCGCTACGGTCACCACCGCCGCTGCCACCTATGCATCTCGTACTAGCACCCTCTGCCCAGCGGCCGCAGGGTCTGGCGCCAAATCCCCTTGATGTCAACTCTGCCAGAGCTATTGATACGTCGAATCGAAATGGGTACACGTCAGACTCCCTTCCCTCAGCAGCCGAGCCGGCACTTCTGCCCTCGGGGTTTGGTCACATACCGCCACCGAGTGTTTCAGGTCAGCAAATGCAATGGGCGTTGGTTCCCGTCTGGAGGCCAGATGCCAATGAACAATTGCCTTCGCAATTGACAGCTCCTATGCCAGGCTTCGGGTCGAGCAGAATGATGCCCAGTCAATTCCCCAGCCTGAACATTCAGCCGATGGACCCGACTACTGTCTATCATCCGGTTCCTTCGTATCAGCAAGGCAGCATGGGATACCCTTTCTCAACTACAGTACCAACGGGATTTTCCCACAACTCTCTGCAATTACAACAAGCGAACTCGCACACCGCCGCAGATACTAGGGGTTACGCCACCCACCAGATACAACACCACGCGTATGGCATGGCTGGCGCCACAGATATTAGTGCCATGCCCCATCCCTTTCCAGTTTCAGCAGGAGGTCAGATGACAGGGCAGGAGTCGATGCACGTTGATTCGGCGTTCTATTTCTCAAATCGCAACGGTACCGAGCAACCGTCGGCGTATCCGCTCGAGTCATCCTCAACCGGCACCTCGTTTAGTAGTCAGGGATACAGTAACCCAGCTCCAATGCAAGCTTGCGGAAGCTCTGTCGGATCTCCTCCCTATACACCATTACCGCAGTCGACCATTTCAGGATACTCCGCTATCGGCCACGATATGTTCAGGCAGCAACAGGAGGACATGAAACACGTCTACGCCCCAGCCGTGATGATGCACATGCCACCGGAGACACCAGCGCTGGCTTCACCTATCAAGCGACACAACCTTATACCCGAACAAACTGGGATGGTCGGGCTTGGTATAATGATGCCGGGAATGTGATCACGTGGCTACAGGATTAGACACAAATGTAAAAACGTATATCGACATAGAAATAAGGACATTTGTTTGTATCAAAAGCTAGTCAGACTTGAACCATCTCGAAGTGACAGGTGTATAATAGTTCACATAAATAACCTCGACAATCGCGCGACAACACGTGTGACAACATCCTGTTAGAGTAGCTCAGACTAGCTTGAGGTAGTTACGACTGTCGGTCAACGTCTACCCGGATGTCGGCTTCCCCGTTTATCATCTCGGCGATTGTCCTCCTTCAGTGCCCTGGCCTTGGCACGTGGATCAATGACCTGTAGAAGTCGGAGTGGACACGCATTAGGGACCAGATGACAGAGGCAAATCTTAGCAGGGGCGCTTACTGTATAATCCGTCTCTGCGCGTCGATTCTGGTCCAAGCTGTGGTCATTAACAGCTTTCAGTGCGTGACTCATCCATCCAACGTCATCATCGACCTCGAGTCCCTCCTCTTCGGCAACCACTTGCGCGCCTGGTTCTCCCTGCACCGCCGACTGACCCTCTTGCTCCTGCTCATCTGTTTCCTCACCGCTCTTCCGGATTTTACTGGTAAATGACGACAAAGCAGCCATCACATCATCCTCGTCTTTTTTCACGCCCTTTCTGTTGCCCCTGCGGGCGTTGGCGTACTTTGCAAGTTCCTGGTCCAACGATGATGGACCAGCGTTACGTTTCCGCTTCTTTTCTCGTTGCTCATCGCTATCATCTTCGTCGGATTCATCTGAGCCGGACCCAGCCGTGCGTTTGTCGAGTTTCCTTAGCTTTGCTTGCATGCGTTCGATTGCGGCTTTGCGCTCGATGCTGTGTTACACACCACAGACGCACGGGGTCAACGCCGTATATCCAAAACGACATGGTAAGTATATACACTTACGCTTCTTTCTCTTTTTCCGCCGCATGTCGTTCTCTGATCCCAGCCAAATCATCAGTCTCTTCCTCTTGGCGCTGAATTACCTGCGTTGTGCTCTTCTTCTCCCGGTCTGTCGGTTCTGCTCTCTTTGCAGGCGATTGACCGCGCCTCGTCTCCTTCAACGGCACAGGAATACTCTCTTCCGGGTCGACCACTAAAAAGGAAAGCGTTTTCCCGTCGTCAGCACATTGTATGTACTCTTGATATATCTGCCACTCACAATCCGGTCGAGAAATCTTCTTTCGTTTGGCTGCTGCTGCTTCCGCTGCTTCCTGCGTCTCTGCTTCTTCACCGAAAGACAACAGCCCTGTATTCCTAACACAAGTGACAAAACCCACGATCAGCATTGGATCCCTCATCACCTCTTTTACGATCAATCCAGAACCTACTTTTTCGCCTTTTTCCTAGTCTCCCTTCGCTCTGTCTCACGTTGACTCTCCAGTCGCGCCTCATGCTGTGCTTTCCTCTCTGCTGCGGTGATACGTGGTACGATATCGTCGAATGGGTTCTCGACTATACGGATCTGCGTGATTTTGGGGGGACTGCACCGAGTGGACGGGTGAATAAGGTATCACCCGGGAGAGAAGGAACAGAATGTGGACATACTATAAAGGTCGTTCTTGCTTGTCTAGCTCGAGCTCTCCCAGCTTCAGGACGTCTGCAGTCGAACACCAGCGGATGAGTAAACCACGTGATACAACCTGCTAGCGAGCACTCACTGTAGATAGTCGGTCCCACAACTTTGCCGAACAAGGTGTGTTTGTTCTGCAGCTCGTCCGTACGATCTAGACGAGGGTTCCTTTGTCAGGTGTGCACATCGGGCCTCGGTATAGGAAATTCGGCTTACCTAGAGTGATAAACCATTGCGACGTGTTGGACCGTTTATCACCGTTGTTGGCGAATGCTACCAATCCTCTCCTACAGAGATGAAACAGAGTAGGTATCAGTAAGCTTCTGATAACCCAGAAAGCCTCGAGCCATGTTTACGGACATACCTATTGAATTTCAACCTTGAATGCGTCTCATTTTCAAACGGTTCCCCGTAGTAGCTCTCTCCGCCCATTCCAGTTCCTGACGGATCTCCTGTTTGAGCAATGAACCCCGGCACGACTCGATGGAAGATAAGGCCGTCATAGTACCCTTTTGGATACCAGCTGTGTCAACGTATTGCACAGATATTTGTCTGGATCATCCGGCGGGGGGGACGAACCTTCCATAATCAGAGCTAGAAAGTTGCGGCATGCCTTGGGTGCTTCTTTGCACCATAGCTCTATCTATCGGAATCGAAGAAGCCTGATGAGTCGGGCAATCTTTTGCAGTTGCCGATGAAAGTGCACTTGCTTCAATCTCTCCTAGTGTTGTTTCAACAATAACCTTGCCCGTTGTCGCGGGCTGGCTCGTCCAAAAGGGTTAGTCAGTACACGCTTGCCGGGTGTTTGAGACGTTTGGAACTTACCTCTGTCATGTACAAGTTACTCATGATGGGAAGAAGTGTATGAAATGCTCTAGATCTGATTGAAAGAAGAAGACAGACCACCCTACTACAGTAGCCAACCAACTTGATCATCAGCTTCGCGACCTCTTCCTCTCGATCGCACCGCAACCATCCATCCACCCAAGCCAGTTTTCTAATTCTTGTAGCTATTCTTGTCGGTTCTTTCACTTTATATTCATCTCAAACGCAAACTCATACCTTTCACAATAGCCACCTCTTCCGCCAACATGACAGCATCCTCCCAATGGCACAGCATATCACCAATGACACGACCTCTCAATCTCGAGATACTCGAGATCACTCCGCTCTCTTTGACGGTCTCACTATCCTTGGCGGCGCAGCCACGTTGGTCAATATCACCCGGATCCATTTCCTACCCAGCGACTACAACATCATCAGCAACACAAAATGATATACTCACACAGGGCCAGCAACAATTCGGGGTGCCAGCAGCCAAACAGCGCAAGTCGAGAGCCAAGGGGAGTCACAGATTGGGTCATTCCGGCGCAAGCGTACAAATTCATTCTGGTACAGGGCAGCATCCTCACGGAGAATCGGAGGACGAGTTGACGGCGGCGGAAGACAATGCCGATGGATCCAGCCTTTATCAATCCGGTCAATCATCGACGTTTGCAAGCCATCGCCATAACCATCAACAATCGAACAGCGGAAACGCCTCTGTTCCTCCTCCATACACCTCGTCCTCTCTGCCAGGATCATACCCTCGTCGGCTACCGCTTCCTTCGAACTCGGATACAGTGCCTCCGTCATTCAAAGAGCTGTTGTCGAAAGGCATTGTGGTTACCGTGAATGGCAACCCGTGGAATCGAATCGTGGCGCACGTCAGTGATGATGATGTGCCGATACCGACATCTGCTGCCTCGACTACGGGAACAACAAAAGGCACCGGAAGCGGAGAAACCCCATCTGGTGGTGGTCACGGGAACTCGAGCGATACATCTGGCATCTCAGCGAACAAATCCGCACTGGATTCAACTACAACACCAGCGTCATTTCCTACGCCTTCGATCATCGGGCGACAGAATAACCTGCAATCTCGGGAAAAGGATCGCGCCATTGTCGTTGTGTATGGGCTGGAACCGGGGAAAGAATATGAAGTGGACTTAAAGGTATTGGGTCAACTTTCAGAGACCGAAGCTAGTGGTAAGTATCACTCTTTCTTCTTACCCCTTCGAAAGTCCTCTTTGCAGTCGCCGTATACTTATTCGTCTGATTGATTCATAGTCTCTACGAGCCTGACAACACCAGTACATCACGGACTATCAGGCTCTGGAACATCATCTGGTACGCGCTCTAGAGCGAATTCCTTGCGAAGCAGGCCACATGGTAGTCGTTCTCGCTCTAGTTCCCTGATACAGTCGGTTGTGGCCGCACAGGCGACTCCATCGTCCAACAGTGGCAGCAATACCAATAACAACACTGTCAACGCTGTTCATACTGGCAACCACGCTGCCAACGTCGACGGGGGCAGTGGAGAAACATTCGTAGATGACGGAGAGAACGGCGCCAAACCGACGCTTACGGGCTCTGGAAGCGTGGTAGACGGAACATGGACAGGTCCAAGCACAGCGACAAACCCGCACGACAGCCGTATTCACGATCTACGCCATCTAATCTCGACAGCCGCGATGGAAAAGGACGAATTGGCCGCACAGCTGAAAAAGACTCGGCGCGAGTCGCAAAAGGCTGAAGCGGCGCTCAAGGCGGAGGTCGAAGCGTTGAAGCGCGCGATAGAAAAGACGACGCTGCCGGACTTGAGGTCGCGTCAAAAGAGTTTGGCGCTGCAGGAGCAGGTCAAGCAGGCGATACATGGGGCGGCGGATGCCGAGCACGAGTTTGAAGAGATCAATGGTAGATTGGATGGTTGGAGGGAGGAAGAGGACAAATTGAAGGAGGAGTGGCAGTCGATGCAGTCTGCGCGGAATGCAGCGCTGGAACAGAAAGATTCTGCGATTGACTCCGAGAGGAAAGCAAGAGGCGAGCTTGACACTCAGCTATCGGCCGTTAAAGCGCGAGTGCACAAGCAATCCACGAAAAAGGACAAACTGCACAAGGAAAACGACGAACTGCGACAAAAGCTGGAAAATGTTGCAGAAGCGAGACGGGAGGTGGAGAAGAGGAACGAGGTAGTTCGTCATCAGCAGATGCTGGTTGATGATTACTCTGCCAGCGGATACGGTGGCCGCCCGGTTGCAGGAACTGCAAATGTTGGTGGCGAGTACTGGGATCCATCAGCGGACTCCGGGGCAAGCGGATGGAATTCCCGTGGAATGAACGTGAGCGGAATGCGAGGTTCCGAGTCATACAGTATACCGCCACAAGAAGACCTTTACTTTGCCCCTCCCGGCGCCTTTCCACGTTCACGACAAGGCAGTGTTGCGCCATCGACTTTTCAGCCACGAGGATTCGTCCCACCGCCACTATCGTCGTCTTCGCGTCCCAATTCGATGGCTTCTGCCAACTCGGCCGCTGCGGCACTCGCAACCCAAGGCATCCCGCGCTCTGCTACTTCAGGCATTTCACACTTGGGCAATCCTACTGGCTTCTTCGCTCCTGGATCTACGCCGTTGCCTCCAAATCAACAGGTTCCGGCGAGAAGTATAAGAGCCTCCTTGTCAGCCAACGTCTCACCCATGATGGCCAACGTAACAGCCGCTCCGTTCATGCCTGCCTCGACCCAGTTCACTCACTCCGCAGCTGTCCCTTCTCCTCCTGCCTCACAGCATGAGCATACGACTTCACTTGTGCCTCCGCAACTCCAGCATCGTATTTATCTACCGGGCAACAGGGGCAACAGGACTCTGGCAAGCAGTAACAATACCATCAATCCGCATGTAGGCACGTCAACCTCGATTTCACCGGCCATACCCCGTGCGGAAGTGACGCCTAGCGAGACTGCATCAGGTCTATCTGCTCCATCATTCCCGCCATTGCCGTCGCAAGCGAATACCGGTCTTATAGGTCCCGGGCAAAAGGCGCCACCCGCCTTTTCGCCTTCTTTGGCGACTATTGTCACAAGGGCCATCATACCATCGAATTCAACGTTGATGCATGGCAATCAGCTGCAAAAGTCAC
This sequence comes from Naganishia vaughanmartiniae, assembly GCA_030039245.1. Lineage (NCBI taxonomy): Eukaryota > Fungi > Basidiomycota > Tremellomycetes > Filobasidiales > Filobasidiaceae > Naganishia > Naganishia vaughanmartiniae. Next base: position 480,840 of record JASBWU010000004.1, on the reverse strand, counting down.
CTGGCGTAGGTCACGACGACAATAGTTCAGCGGCAGGCGGGAGGAATCCAATAGGGACGACCAGTAGGCCACTGTCTTGGATGAACCGCGCAGAACAGCTAGATCGCGCGATCTCGAGGACGACGTCACCCGCACCGGATGACTTTCCCGTGCTTTCACCTGCAGGGTCATGGGCAACAGCAGTAGATCCGACTCGCAAGGCCAATGACTCAGCAGCTGCTCCCACGTTTCAGCAGCCCTGGGGTTCGCATCGCACAGCCTCGAATCCGAGTCGAAACTCGAGTAGAAGGGGAAGTTTGACAGCGGTACATGAGAAGGAATCAGAATTGTAGTGGGCAACGCAAATGCATGAATGTCCAGTCATAGTGTGTGAGGCGGCTATGTTATGCCATTGTACAACGCGAATTCACAAGATATAAACTCGCTCTGACGTCTATCAGCTTGGTTATCTAAGATTTTCTGGCCAATCATGACGTTTTCTTCTTTCGCCATTGGGACCGAATCTGGGATTCTGCTTCCAATGAATGCCATCCGCTTTGGCTTGACCGATAGGAACTAGATCATTGAAGTAGACATGTACATCAGTAAATATCCTTAGAAAAATATACTTGCGGGAGATCTCACATATCCATCCTAGCGGATCATCCCCCATCAGCAATTTCCATTCCCGCATCGGTCCTCCTACATACCACCTGTTCCCCTCTGTCTTCAAATCTCCATATTCGTGGTTCCACCTTCTCAGCGTCCGAGTCTTTGTTCTCCACTTGAAGAATCCATATTTCTGCGCAAGCAAATGGCTTTCTCTGTCCCGCTGATCACGGATACTGTATGATTCGATAGTGGTCATGGCCGAGCATGCCATTGCGATATGAGATAGGGTCATGGTGAAGGTGAATACCGAGAAAAAGCCACCGCTGTGCAACGAGAGCGCAATGTGAATGATCAGCAAAGAGCGGGTCAAGAGGCAGTTAAATCTGTACTTACACTATAATCAACGCCAGCATCTGTCCGTCTAACGTACCAATTCCTAATTTCGTGGCGAATACGACCGTGATGTAGAGGGTAAACAGAGTGGACCATCCGCAAAAGATGATGAAGAACTAGAGACGCGGGTCATGGACGTGAGACTTTGACTAAGTTGCCGAGCAGCGTCAGCTTACCTTGTGATTTCGCCAACCGACGCACTGCCCAATCCAAGGACAATGATGACTGAAACCAATCTTAAAGTCAACAACAGAAGGGCATTTGAAGGGCCGATCACTTACTCCATGGCAAGAACACATGTCCCGCAATGTCGACAATGATGTGTCCGGTGTGGCTTGAAGATTCTACAATATCTGCAATACGCCAGGCCGGGATAATGTGGTGGCAAAGGCCGTTCGTGAAGCCATTCAGGCTGTTGAGGCTGTATTGCAGGGGTTTCAAGCGCTGCTTGCGTCCTTTCCCGGTCATCGTCGCTTCGTTTAACGTCATTCCCGCTCGCAGACCGCTGGAATGGAGTACTTGATTCGGAATTTTCCGTCGTTGCTTCTGTTGGCCCTTGGCCATTGGTTGATGGTACCTCTGCAATTGGCTGCAACGGCGTGTGAGAATCACAAGTTTCGATATTACTGACGTCGGAGACTCGGTACCCGCCACCTACACCCATCGTCGACCTACTATTTGAACTCTCGCTCGGTTGGATTCCCGAATGGTCGGGGTCCATCGGAGGAGATGGGTCTCTTGTAGATATTTGAGATGCCAGTGTAGGGCTAGATGGACCCTGGACCAATGGCGGAGTCGATTCGGGATTGGCAGGATGACTCGATGAACGGACTTTGGTAAACAAAGATATCTCTGCGGGCAACATGTTTCGAGGGCCATCGAGATCCGATGGATCGATGTCGAGGTCTTCATCCTCAGGGATGCGACGTGACGCCTGATGAGGTCTATCGACAGATGTCATCGAGTTCAAGCTGCGACGATGTGCAGAGGCGTACTTCTGGGCGGCAGTCATGGTGCTCGAGTTGTCCAGATCTGGCGAGCCTATTGAATCAGAAAAAGGCCGGTCAGGTCCGAGTCACTTTGGGAGTAGGCTCGAATGCTACCTACTTGATACGACTGCTGCCGCCGATATTGAGTCAGCATGAAGGTTTCCTTCAGGTGTCGTGCCGATATACTGATACGGTGTGCCCGTGTTCGTGGTTGTGAACATTGACTCTTCCGGTGCCGACGCCTTTGGAACAAGCTTCGCAAGTCGCAAGTTGATTCACAAAGCATGAGTATGAGTAAAGAAGCATCTTATCAATGGACACGTACCTCGGCTGCCCACCCCGGCGAGGTAAATGAGATCTGACATTTGATATCAGCCATACAGTCCGTATTTCACATCCGACGTATGCGAAAGACCCTCACCTTCATGTACGTCCATACGAACATCAGCCAGAGAATGTTGAAAGCGATCAACAGGCCAACACCTTCTCCAACAGAGCCTTTGGCGTCCTTTTTCTTCTGCAGCATCGGAGCGCATAGCCTCCCGACGAACACGTAATATGCATAGATGACCAAGGCGAATGCGCCGCTATCATATGCAAGAATGCAGGATAATGAGCAATCAATGAACGTCAAGGGAATGATTCCAAGGTCCTTGTCGACTACTTACGCTACAAAACCCTTGCGAGAAATGACGTTGTCAGGTGTTCCCGCTGTCTCTCTCGCTCGTTGCTCGTTGATCTCTATCCTTTGCTTGAATCCTATTAGTTGCCGCTTCGCTTTGTTGGCCTTCGGCCTAGCAGCTGGCTGAGATGACTCTTCTGCCATCACCTCGCCGGCTTTTCTATCTAGGCTGGCCTTGAAAAGGTTTGCCGGAAGGGCTTACGAAGGTGACGCATCTCGGTATGATATGGCATAGCCAAAGAAGAAGTTGGATGAGGGCGGATTATTATAATGAGGGTCGATCGCACAAAGTAAACAATCTCTGAGAATAGGGGACCTTGAGGTGATGGTGGTTGACAAGTAAAGCGTATCTTCGCACTCTCTTGCTAGCTTCACACCACAATGGCATTCGACCTCGCTCAAAGTATAGGTTAGTCTGGGTCATTCCGTGATATGCCCTCTCAATCTCATAGTTATACCTCACAGACGTTGGACATCTTGCGAAATGGGCAGTGTCATCCCACAAATACGGATTCAGCGTCGCGAATCTTCGAGATGACAACGATGACACCTTCTGGCAGTAAGCATCGTATCAAAACTTTAACAATGTAGAGCGTGTTACACTTAAAGTCTTTCGTATAGGTCGGAAGGTCCACAGCCGCACTGGATAGACCTCGCTTTCCCGAAACGAGTGATGCTATCCGTGGGTTACATTTCTTTTTGCGTGACTTTGAGACAACACTGATCGTCTCGCCCCGGGGTATCTCACAGTCTGTCCAAATACAATGCCTTCATACTCAGGATGATTCATATACACCTTCGAAAGTTAGTATAGCTGCTGGAACAGGAAGTCACGACCTCATCGAAGCAAGTATCCTCTTTTCGACGTTTCCATCACTTGATAAGGCTGACTAATACAGATGAACGGTTATTCAGATCCGACAATACGACTTGGAAAAACCGAATGGATGGATCTCAATTCCTCTCCGCCCGATCGTCATCGATGACCCGGCCCTCCCTGCTCCGCTCAGCACGGCAGAGAACCCAATGGCGGGGAAAATCGAAGTGGCCGGTCCTCCAATACCCGCCTTCTACATCCGTGTCCAAATCTTGCAGAACCATTTGAACGGGAAAGATACGCATGTTCGCGGGCTTCGAGTATTCGGTGTCTCAGGGTAAGTACTGCGACAAACCCAAGGTGTAACATCGTCGAGCTCACAGCGTTCCACATCACTCGGAACAGTACCAGCATCCCTCTTAGCCAACGCGTTACCCTTCCCATCCTGGTATCCTACTCGGCCGGGAATAAACCGCACGACCCTCGACACCCGACGAGCCAGACGACAGCCGTCACAAAAAGATCAATACTGTCCCATGGCGCACAGATCCCGTATTCGACTACAAGAGACGTTGAACGACGCCCGGTGATACCGGAAGCCACTCCGAGTAGAAAATTGACGTCAAAGGAGATGTCGTCAGGAGAAGGTCAAAGTGGATCGAGAAATGACACACCCGCACCGGCAGAGACAATGCAAACGTCTGTGCCGCCAACGAATGCCGACAAATCGCCAGTCCCGACCGCTCATGCTACGCATACCACAACACTCGGCTCAACGACACCAGCCCCGCCTCAAGCAACGCCTCGCCCATCTCATACGGCGAAGAGGCACGAAGAAGCGATGGATATTTCAGGTAATGGCTTGTCGCGTGACGCCGGGTTGAGCAGCCACGTAGATCGAGATCCACTGGAGGATCCATTGGTGCAGGAAGGGCTCAAGATAATGGAATGGGGAGATGATGGGTTGAGTGGATATACATCACTCGATTTTAGAATGCATCGTGGGATTCGATGATCATTGTCTTTACCGCTCAGTGGCATATTGCACGTGTGATGATGCGTTAAAGACTGGTGATGGTCGTGTATACTACACGTTTGTGATCCCGTAAGGGCACGCTGGAGCTGTCCATCTATTCTTTTGTTCTCTTTGCGAGATCTTTCACCCGATCAGACGCCTCCTTTACCCGATCCTGGGCTTGTGCTGACGCTTGCTTGACCTTGCCGGAAGCATGCGTTGCTGCTCGTTTCACTCCGCCCTGCGCCCGACATCAAGAACAGAAAAAATCAGCCTCGTCTCGAGAACGTAGAAGACGCGAAAAAACGCACCTTGCCGACCCATCCACGTGCCGTCAGCCAATGTACGAGCTTTGGCGTGACAGCCGCTGTTGCGCCGACTCGTACAGGCAACAACAGAGTCTTGTGGATTCCGTAGGCGAGTGCGAACTCTGCCCAAAGCATCGCATTGGCGTTCTTCTTCTTCTTGCCTTGTTGCTGAGGCTGTGCACCTTGTTCTGCCTGCTCCGCGAGATCCTTGACACGCTGCTCCTCCTCCTCTACTCTCTGCATCTCCTTTGCCACCTCGCTCCCGTACCGCATATCTCTCCAGCTCGCTACCACGTAATCCCGGACCCATTCGATTTTCTCGGCGCCAGCAAGATGAACGAGGGTGAATGTGATGGCCAGGTCGACGCCGGAAAGTAGGAGGTAGACGGCAAGTGCGTGTCGGCCATATTTCTTCATGAGATCTTTTAGTTTGCCTGTAAGGCCCGGCGAAGGTGGCGAAGGATCTGGTTCACCATTGTTGTCTTCCTCCTGAGAGGTAGATGAAGTCGAGGAGGTGGAAATGGGTGTAGCTGCAGCAGACGTTGCGAATGCTCTTAAATCTCGCGCATAGCGTGTCGACGTAACTGCGATCTGTGACGTGCGGATTGGCGGTAGGGTGCGTTCTGAAAAGGCTGAAAGGGTGTGCGATACGAAAGTGCGTGATGCGAGACGCCGAGTAATGGTTGATGTAGGTGTAAGGGCCACACGGGCGACAAAAGGAGCGGCTCGAGGTGTAAACATGCTGCTGGATGCTCGCGCTGACGCGAAAGCCATGTTTTGCGGCCTGGTGAGGCGGATACCTGTTTCTATCACTGTTGCCATCAGATTGAATGGGTTGTAGTTCAGGGATCGGTACTCTACACTATGAACATTCAGAAATTCAGAAGACACGAACCGAACCTGGGTGCATGATGTATGCTTGTCGGCATCTCAACATGAACCGGAGATACGCGCGTTGCAGTCCAGGAAGTATGGATAATTTCAGACTTTGCATCCGCTTTGAGCAGTATTGCTGCGCGCTGCGGCTTGTTGAATGCAGTAGTAGTCTATGTAGTGGAGCAAATATATGTTGGCCAAGTCACATCACACTCCTCATTACCACTGTCCAAAATGCCTAGACGATCAGACCCAACAAACCATCCCATAGCGCTCCGGAGTGGAGGCAGGAAGAGGCTCCACCATCCGCCCTCGAAGAACCCTTCTCATGGGCCGAACAGCCATGCTCACTTGCCTATGCACAAACAACCGTGCTTGCCAAACGAAGTAGCAATCCTGGATGTTCTCAACTCATCTCTCGCACAAGCACTTGCCGACCCTAATCTGGCTATCAAGATACAACAGATCAAAGCACTATTATACGAAAAACGGTTCCTCGAGGTGTTTGAAACAGAGTCATGGCTCGATATTTACGCGGCACGTTGGGTCCCAAGTCGAGCTCTGGCTTTCAGGGAAATCTTTGACTCCATCGGACTACTGGAACGAAGTGAGGAAGTCGCAGAGTTTACCAAGGGGAAAGGGAAGGAGAATGCTGAATCGATGCCGGAGACTGCGGTCGCCGGAACATCTTTTTCTGCTGAACCACTTCGGTCGGCACAAAAGGTGATATGCATAGGCGGAGGTGCAGGAAGTGAACTGGTAGCGCTCTGTGCGGTGGTCTCTCAGCAACTAGGATCAAAGACCGAGCAACAGGAGGACTCTCTGCATCCAGATTCGGAATCCGAAGATGTCGACAAGGAAGAACCAGAAACTACATCTGCAACAGCAACCACTACTTCAGTTATCCCGCCGCTGGATATCCATTTCCTCGATATAGGACCGTATGGCGAGCTCATTAATTCGTTCCAAGAAACGTGCCTCTCCATACTCCCAGGGATATCCAACAACGCTACGAACGCCATCTTCCACCAAATAGATATCCTCGCACCAGAATGCACAACGCTCTTTGAAAATCTATTGACGCGTTCCTCCGCCCAGCCGCCCATCATCACCCTCCTCTTTACCATGACGGAGCTATTCATACAATCTCGACCCCGTACTATCGCATTCCTCCGAATGCTGAGCCGTTTCGCACCCCGGGGAACGCTCTTCCTCGTCGTCGACTCTGCCAACGAGGAGGCCAGTGCCGTCACCGTAGGAAAGGAAGGAAGGTCATGGAGTTTGGGAATGGTCATGGATGGGATCTTGTGTACGCCGCCACCAGCCGCGACCACAGGGAGTGAAGAACCCGCGCCCAAGGCAAAGGCGTTGTGGAGAAAGATGGAATCAGAGGATAGCAAGTGGTATAGGCTGAGGGAAGGACTGCAGGATCACTATCCTATCAAAATGGAGAATACGCGGTATTGGCTTCGATTGTATAGACGTAATTAGCTTTGTGGTGCATGGACCCCACCCCAGCCCGCCACGATATACATCTGTCGCCCAAACTATACTAGATAGATACAGCAACGTACGTGAGCTACGACAAATCGAATCCAGCATTGCTGTTGATCGCTTGCAACAGTTTAATTCGCAATGTCCGTTCATCTTGGTACCTCGGCAGCTTTAGCAGATTTGCACAAGCAGATGCAGACGGTAGTCGTGTCGTATCATTGCCTGCTAATCTGATGCCGAAATTCGGATTGAGAAACTTGAAACCCAATAACGGCGGATTTGGCGTCGACGTAACAAATTTGAGCAGCGCTTTGAGTTCCGTTTGATTGAAAGATCGGACCACTTTCCAGAACAGCCGTATCGTGTCGTCGTCTGTTCCATCGGGCATGGCGCAATTTCGTTCCAAATCATCGACATCGATCGGAGAAAGCGTGCCACCAATCAGAGTTTGTAGTTCCATCTGATCGTACATGCGTAGCCATTTAGGGTCGATAATGTCGGATAACCCGCTGAAAAAGGCTTCACATTGCGGTGCAATTTGTCTGTTCAGCTTGTAATCACACACCAGTTGTATGTCTGCGAAAGAGGAAGAGCAAACACCTGTTTAGTCTGAGTTACACTGTGTCAAAGGGCTCTGTAACATACATTCCATTCGGTTCAACCTTGTGACAGCGATATCTGACCCGCCCGTCACCAAGTCGATCGACCGCGTGACACCAAACTCCTCCTCGGCAACTGTGAAGTTGAGCGACAAGTCTTCTGGGTTACCAGCGTAATTCTTGAGCTGTACTAGCCCTTTGTATAGTTCTGGGTCAAGGGATGCAAGGTCGTCGAGGTATGATTGCCTTCCGAGCCATTTAGCCACTACCGGTGGGTTTGGGTATCAGTACCGGTACCAGGAACCCGAATCTAGTGCTTACAGAAGAAGCCTGCGAACGCGACGTCAACTAGAACGCCTTCGTAAAGCGCTTTGCCCAAGACCCGACCGATCTAGAGGTCACGGGAAGAAGTGAGTTCTCCTATAAGTTGGAACTTGCTTTCATTTCCACTCACAAAGGTGTACCAATGGAGTTGATGAGCTAAATCAGAACAAGGATCTTATGAGTTCTTGTTGCCATTTGTCGTGTTCCTCCTGAACAAACCTACTTTCTTTGGCATACGAATGAGGATTCGGATATAACTCGTTCTGAGACGTTGACAACCAGAGGCCGCGATCGGTATCAAACGCTTCTTTCGACAAGCTGGTCAAGAATTCCTTGAACAAGCCACCGCCATCGATACCGGCTTCTTCCTGGCCCCATCTGTTTGTTCAATCAATATCGTCAGCCATCGAGCATCACAGCCGAGAGAAATCATACGTACTCGTCAATGAACCGAATCTGTATCGTGCCCTTCATCAACGGACCGAGGTTGTATAGTTCGCTGAAACCGTCCTCGCTGATATGTCCTCGTCGAATCGTGGCCTGGTGATTCATATGTCTTCTACGCATATATCTGTCGATGCCGAGCTTCTCCCGGTCGTTACTGTCACACCAAGCGAGATCATCAGTTGCCGTCCGTGGTTCATTAAAATACCTCTCCCTATCGAAAGTCGACTTACTAGATAAACTCGTTGAAGATTTCGACTCTTGCCGCAAACGGAATTGTCATGGGTAGATTATTCAGCAACCCCAACCTCGGCGAAATGAGGGCCATCTGCCGCTTTGATATCTGTCTTCGTCTTTGTATCAACGCAGGAGGCAGCCGTTGGGAGTCTCCATTCTCGTCCTCGTCATCCATCGCATCTTCGTCTTGCTGTTCTAATTGCTGTTCCTCGATACAGACGGCATCAATAAAGCTTGGTAGGTCAAACATGCTCGTCATATGCCAGAAATCTGGTGGAGTGAATCGGCGTCGTGCACTAGAAACGGAATGAACATCATGAGAAAAGGACTCTCAAAGTGCGACCATGAAGCAAGCGACTTACTCCCTTGCTGTAATCGCCAACACGCCTTTCGTCATCAACCCTCTAATCTCCTCCTTCTGCTTTGCAATTTCCGGACTCAGACCGTTACCCAAGCCAGACCAATATCCCCAGAACGCAACATCCCGCCATATCCCCGAGAGCTCAGTAACCTCATCCAACGATAGTGCTGCAGCATCCCGGGACGGCGGCGCAAAAAATTCTTCATCCGTGACTGTGAGTAGGTGGTGGATATAGATGTGCGTGAGAAGGAGCAGCGACTGTAGGCGAATTGTGTCGCTCGCAGTAGCTGCATCTCCGGCTGTGGGTGAGAACAACCGATCCCACGCTTGTTTCGATGCCGCCGAGGGCCATTTGCCCCGGACTTGATTCCGCCACAGGTCTCTGACCAACCGAGTACCACTTTGGCCACCAAGCACTTCCATGATACCGTCGAACCGGACGGATCCCCTAAACTTTGTCAACAGGGCCAACATGTACCGGATATATGGCTGTGTCATGGCGGGTTGTCGAATGTACGTCGTAGTAAGGAAATTGAGATGATCTGGTCCCACGATGGAAAGGACCCGGTTGACGATACCAGGTGGAGCGCTGCCTCGGTCCTGTATATTTCTCTTTCTATTGGTGATTCGATTATCCCTTTCAATGTCAAGATCGTTCCCCTCCATACTCTCGACAATAGCGGCAGTTTGTACCGCAGCCGATACGCTTCTGCCCCAGACACCTTTATTCTCCAGCCACAAACCCCACTGGTCGTCCACCCCTTCTAGTAATCGAGTAAGCACATTCACCCATGCGACGACACTTTTCGTGTCCTGCTGTTGAATGATGCCAGTCTGTACGACCATGAATCCCAGATTCGCCAGGAGGTGTGTTTTCCCCATTTCGGTGGCGAGTGAGTTCTGCATCAAGACAGCCGGATTTGCAGCGGCGTACGGCAGCAATTTGGAAATGATCGGTAGTGACTTTGTGAGATGTGTGAGGGATGGTATTGGTAATGATGATGGAAGTTGAGGTATCGCAAGAAGAGTGTTGATGAATGGTGGAAGCACGGCGGACTCGACGATGTCATGATCCGGGAACAGACTGAGTGGACGTGGCAGGAGACGCATGATGATCGGCGTTGCTGCACTCTTCTTTTTGCTCGGTCCCTATGACAAGAAGGATGAGACGACGCTTTGGAGAGCCAGAAGAGAACGGTCGCACATACAAGATTCTCAAATCCCGCTACCAGGTTCTCCACCCATCCGTGCTGCACAAGCTTCACGACCAAGAATTCAAGAACATCGGCCTGATCTGTTCCAAGGAACGTATATTGTTCGCAGTCGAGTAGATTTTCCAGCAGCGCCAAGATTGGTAGAATCTCATTCGAGCTGATTAGACAGAAGAGCCGCAATTAGCTCGATGTACAGGAGAGGCAAACTAAACGCTCAAACCCCGATCTATACTGACCTGCTATTTCTAGCCACAAACTGGAGTGCGCGAGTACTTAGGATGGACAAGCTCGAGAGATAGGTCTTGTCGCGGGAGAGAGGTTCCAGTAATGGCAAAGGAGAGCCTATCTCAATTGAGTAGAGCCCACCGGTGAGCACCGTTCCTTGTAATGCACAGGACCAAAGGCATGGCCCACTTACCGGAACTCGTAGAGCAGGACTGACTAGCCCACGCAGAGAACGCTCTGAGATTCCGTAGATCTTTCTCATCGCCTATACCTTTCCACAGCACGACCGTCAACGCTCTTGCAGCCTGCTCCCGTTGGTACTTTCCACTCTGCAAGTCCACCAAAAGCTGATCTTTGGTACACTGTGCATCCTTGCGACCTCTCCAAACTTTTTGTATTCTCCTCGCTGCTACTTCTTCCTTCCGCAAACGCTCCCTTGTTTGACGTTCAACTCGAGCTCGGGCGATAACACTATCTGGTGAAGATGCTCCGGTATTGCTTCCTAGATTGATATGACGGTCCTTGCTTGACCCGTGGAAATTCTTGAACAAGGACATTCGAGGAGCGGTTGTATTGGCACGATGGAGGAGCAATTGATGTGTTTATTCTAGTTGAGATCTGGTCAACGACTTGTCATCGTTTATGGTTTGCCATCATTATTCCAGTAATTATCCCTACATCAACTGCTCTCTCGGCTGTCATGTATTCTTGAATGATGAGTAATAATCACAGCAAGTGATCGACGAGCGAGCCACCACGAGGTGCAAAAGGCTCTCATCGAGGCGAGAGCTGGCGTTCAACTAGATAATTCCCAAGCCCTCAAAGCTTTTGGGATTAAAACGTCAAAAGTCTCGAGACGTTCTGAATTCGAAGACAGTTTGGGCTCTTTCTTTCTTCTTCGCGCTGCAGCTGGAACGCGCTTGCCATAGCGACTGCCCTTGCCCAAGCACCCCCAGTAAGCCGGACCACACTAGGCTAGGCAACTCTGGCCATTCCCACCGCCAATACCACTGCACAGGGCCGTGCCACCATCACCGACGACCGGCCTCGTTCGACAGCAGCACCACCATGCGAGACGACCTGCTGCTCTCGACGTAACAAAAGTTTGATCAACACCCGTCTCTCATTTGTGACTTGTGTTAGCTTCTCGTCGATCTTTTCGGTAATCCCTTCAAGACTCCCAAGAATCGCCCAACATGACCAAGAAGAGAAGAGGATCCGGCCGAAACAAGAAGGGACGAGGACACGTTGCATTCGTTCGATGCTCCAACTGTTCGCGATGTGTGCCTAAGGTACGTATCAGCGCCGTTCCTTTGCGCAAGATGTTTCTCGATGGATTCGCGGATGGGGTGGACCAAGGAAATTGGGTAGTGCGGTGTAGGCGCGAGATGGCGATCAGGCGAAAGTTGGGAGATGAGAATTAGGAAGGACCACACATCGGGATAGAAGGGATGTGATCCGTCTGGTTCTTCCAAACGATCCGGAGAACGCAGGCGTCAAACAGGAATCATCGTCAAAACTCAACTGATCATCATTCCCTCGCTTCTCCAACAGGACAAGGCTATCAAGCGAACCAAGGTCAGCAACATTGTCGAAACCGCCGCTATCCGAGACATGGAAGAGGCCTCCGTCTACAAGGGTGAGCAAACATATCTATACGAGAAGATGAATTTCAGTCATGCTAACTGCCTTCGCGAATTTCTATCGTTTCCAGAGTACGCCCTGCCCAAGCTCTACACTCGAACTGCCTACTGTATCTCGTGCGCTATCCACTCCAAGGTCGTCCGAGTTCGATCCGGCAAGCCCGGAGCCGTCAACTCGAGGAAGACCCGAACTCCCCCTCCTCGACCTAGGTTCAAGGACGGAAAGGTTTGTTTCCCGCCTCGCTTGCTCCCCATATTCAGTCTGAGACAGTCGTATTGACTTTTATCCGTTTGTGTTTTGATAGAGGATCAACTCCGCCGTTGCCGCCGCTCAAGACGCCAAGGCTGCTCGAGCTTAAACATTTCGTTTTCCTGAATAAAAAAATGGAATCAAGTGTTCAAGCGCGATCGGGTCCGTGGTAGATTCATTTGTTGGAAATTGTAGTATAGCAGATCTGTGCTTCAATGATGCAAATGGGTTTATCACTTGCAACCAGGGTCCTGTTTTGACCCGTGTTTTTAGACTCGGTTGAAGATGACGGCTTTCGTATCATGCTGTTGTCCGCGTTGGTCTGGTTCCTCTCGCAAATCGACATGGTTTTTGCTCTCCATCTGTCTGGCGCTTCACCCGGTCTCTTCAGGTTCAATTGTGGGCAGATTTGATCAGGAGTTGCGACACTCGATCTCTCATTGGACATTGTCTCAACCAACTAGACAGATATTCAAAGTAGTCATACAATTCTAGTATAGTACACGTTCACATCGCCATCTATATTGCAAAACCTTGCCGGAAAGCTTCACAAGACTAGTTCCTATATCCTATTTTCACGATTGGAGAAAAATTTCTTCTGCTTTGGCTCTTCATCCTTCTCGACCTCATCATCTTCGTTAATATCAAACTTGACAGCCTGTCCCGAGCAACGTTTCAACACGGGTAAAGTGTTCATCTCGTCGGTCATGAAAATCGTCGAGTCGCCACTGAGGGGCACATGATCCCCTGTAGACGAACCGCTGCCGCTCCCGTTTCCATTTCCAGCACCATGAGGGAACCCACCAGGGTTGGATGAAGTAGAATCGATCGTCGTGGCCGTATGTACGTGGATCTTGTCATCTCTCGGCGTGACAGCGGGAACGCTGTTGAACGCCGTAGCGTCCAGGTGGGTGAGGTTGTGCCCGCGTTTGCCACCGATGGAAGGACCAACTGCGAATGCACTACGGCCGGTGCCGGTGGTATGGGTTGGGTTGAATTCAAAGTTGTTGTATGATTTCAGATGGGACATACTCGTTCCCGCTTGTGTGAAGGGTCTAAGGCAAGCCAGAGGTCAACTTTTTTGAAATATAGAAATATCAGGTGTATGAGCTGCCTACCTGGATCCAAGCTGGCTCTGAGTCTCTTCCGCTTTGTAGAGCTTGTAGATATTGTACCCGCCTGTAGCGAAAGCAATGGCGAGAAGCGCAGCGCAAATGCTGCCCATCTGTCAAGGAAATACGAGCTCAACATCCCGGCTCATAGTATCGACCTGCCAGAATGCAGAGAGACTTACCACAACATCCACAGTAATTGTTTTCGCGTTACGAGTATAGTACACAGTCGCTCTAGGTTCGCTCCCATCGTGCGCCATACTGTTCGTTCAACGACTCAGAAAGTCAGTCGTAGAAGTGGCGAGAAAGGGATGTTATCGAGCACTTACGTCGCGGTCGGAGCTGATGCCGGACTCGGGCCGTACACAAGAGTCGGTTGCAGGGAGACCCTCGAGGAAGGGAGAGTCACTGCCTGTACCGGCCACGACATATTTCCATATTCAGCGTTCATAATTGGGTATCCTTGGCTGAAGTACGGAGGTGACTTACGAACGCCGCGCAGTAAGACTCAACATACGCGTAAGCATAGTTCCATTTGGCTGCAGATGCACACGAGACAGCTAGACATGCCTGAGAAAACCGAAAAGGCGTGGCGTCAGCTTGAAGTTAAGGCAAGATCGTCCTTGGAAAGCCTAAATGACGACGTACGTTCAGTTTCTCCAGGAACGGCTGAGATTGGCAGAGACAGTTGCCATCTTGAATATCCGCACATCCTGTCAAATCTGCATGTCCCAGGCTGAATATCAATCGTCAGACAAAGTGATATACACGAGAGACGAGTTCAAGAACGCAAGGGGACTCACCATTGATATGCACAAGTAGGATACATTTCGTCGTTGGTTTCGGGTGTACGTTCACGCTTGTGAAGACCATACTGCTCTGGCCAGCGCGCCACAGGCACGTTGACCCATGGGAATCCCAGAGGAAGTGGGCTGCCGGTAGGGCTAGGGTGTGACGTTGAGAACGCTGCTGCTGAAACGAAGGGTGTTGGTGTCGCACCGAACAGTGATAGAGTAGTTGTTGGCGCCATGGTCGAGCAACGTATGCGATATGATGCAAGTTGAGTTGTTGCGTTGACAACAGGTGTCTGTATGCAGAGCTATACGGACTGTTCTGACGACACGGTTGACTGACTCTTGGTCATATAGGGATGGTAGACATTCGTAATATCTCTCGAGGAGGTGGAAGCCATGCCATGCCATGCCGAGGGTATAAACCCAAGCTCTACCCTCTATGCAGTTCTAGGTTGGAAGCCACGTTGCGGTTGTGCGGGCAGAATTGCGAGACACGAGATATCCATTGTCCTGGACCGAGGATAGTCATTGTCTGTCATTTTCCGTAGAAGGGGGTTGGTGGAGGAAGCAAGACGAGCAGAGAATTGCCTATTGTGGCAGCTGTTGTGGCTGAAGTATAGAGGAAAACCTAGCACAGACAATAGAATTCCCGACAATATGGTGTATTGACTTTCTATTGTCTCGAGCTCGAGCTCTTCCTATTGTGCGAGGTGCCCCCCTTCCGATCACTCTCGGCCTGGGTTACTGCTTGAACACCGAATCCGGGGTCTCCGGCACGTGAGCGCTTCCAAGATGATGTAGCGGTCGTCCTGGCAGTAGTAATAGTGAATTGAAAACTGGCTTAGCTTCCGAGGCAACAGTAGGGTACTTGACTTGGCGATACAGTCCTTCTATGATACGTCTGCAAGTTGAAGACTAGGAAAATCACCATGGCTGGTCCCGCCACGGCTCGCAAGGCGCCTGTCGTCGGCCCTGCGACTTTAACAGCAAGAACAAGATCAACGGTCATCATCCTTCTAGCGACCTTGATCGTCCTCCGTCCCGGAATTCTGCTCTCTCCCTCGACATTCGAGTTTACAAGCATACTTGAAGCCATCTATGGTCAAACACTCTCACCGGTAAAGGAAAAATGGAAAGCTTGGAAGGAACGTACGGAGACAGTTCGTGCGGAGCGAAGGAGGAGGGATCTGATGACACCCTTGTAAGTAGCTCGTTATCTTTCTCGGATCTTTAGCATCGCTATTTGTGGTGTTGTTCAGATAATCGAAATCCGGTGTGCCTCAGAGGGAACCTCACAATCGGGAAGCAGATAGCTCGTGGTTCACTTGCGTCATCAGCTTCGGTCCGGGAGCAGATAGAGGAACTGGTGTCATGCTTGATCGTCGCAGTCGCCTTACTACGTTTCACCACTATATGCCTCCTTTGAGCTCGGATTCTGACATCTACACGAGCCTGTTCCTTTCTCTACTGTCTGTGTTCAAACACAGACAAAGGCGCTGACGATATCGACTTTTGGATAGGTCAACACCTATGTTGGAGAAGAAGTTGACAGACCTCGTAAGCCCGACAGGTGATCTTGCTCTGTTGTCATTGACTGATATTCCCGGTCAACATGGAATTTGGTCTGTACTTTGAAAATCGTCTTTTACGAACTTTGGCAACCATTGAACCATTATTCATCAACCTGGATTCGTTTTCTCGGCACCTCTACCTGTCGCCACTTGAGCAGTATCTGCCTCAACTTGATGGATCGCGCACTTTACTGGTACCCCATAGGGGCAGGATTTCGAGAGTACGCACTTTAGGCATGCAAACAGACGTCCACTCGATTTGATCCTCATTTTCCCACTAGGTACGGATCGAGCCAGTACCTAAAGAGCTATACGAGAGTCATCGCAAGTCCTTTCTCAAACCCGCATCCACCACAACAGCAACTTCCACATCATCTACCAGCGGCACCTCTGTCCACGCGGGCAGTCGTCCGAAGCGATTAGCAGCGAATAAAGATTTCGTCAGACAGCTTCGAGCTATCCTTCGGATCGTGCTACCACGGTGAACATCATTTGCGCTTCTCGATCATAAGTGCGGGCAAGGACTGACTTTTTGTGGCTCGTAATAGATGGCTTGGGAAAGAGGGATTCCTGCTAGCGCTGCATACATTCTTTTTGATCTTCCGGACTGTCCTTAGTGTGGCTGTGGCGAAACTAGATGGCCGCATCGTACGGGATTTGGTAAACACATTTCCCTTACGTGTCGAATATGTGTATGTACCGCTGCTGACTATGATCGACTCCCTCGGCCGTAGGTGTCGGCAAACGGCAAAGGCTTTATCAAAGGTCTTGGATGGTGGTTCGCTCTGAGTGTCCCATCTACTTATACAAATGCGATGGTAATGCTTTCAATGACGCCGCTTATACCTCGCGGGATCCCGTGGCTGACTTCCCATCATTCTTGGTAGATTCGGTTCCTACAAAACAAGTTATCGTTGGCTTTCAGAACGAATCTTACTCACTACGTACACGACCTGTATCTGTGAGTACCGTCTTCGCTCGGGGCCAGACAGTACTGACCAGCTCTTCCTGGAAAACAGAAATGACCGTCGCAACTACTACAAATTGAGCATAGGGCTCGGTGCGATGGTCGACCCGACTTCCGTTGCAGTCAGTGGTAGTACCCATGGCTCCAGCGACGCCATCAAATCGGGAGTTGGGGTTGGAGCTATCGATCAGTGAGGCTCATATTGGTATACGAGGCGTCAGCTATGGCTGATGAACTCGCACGAATAGATTCCTAACAACCGATATTGCCCGTTTCTGCGACTCCCTCGCCTCCCTATAGTGCGTTCCCACCCTTTTCTCAAACAGTACCCTCCTTTCACTAACCACAAACGTTGCAAAGTGGGAACATGGGCAAGCCGACACTCGATCTAGTCATCTTCACAACCCAGCTTGCGACATCTCTCGGGGCATGGGGGACGATGGGTCTGTTTGCCAATTACGCTTTCACCGTGTGGATTCTGAAGAAAGCCACGCCCGCTTTTGGCAAACTGAAAACCATCGAAGCCAGCTTGAAAGGAGAGTACAGAGGCGCATTGGGCCGAATAGGCAGGGAGGCAGAGGAAATAGCGTAAGTGAGAGCGCGGGTTGCACCACAGACATGCGCTGACGTGTGACGGCCTCTACAGCTTTTACAACGGAGGTAGTCGGGAAAGGCAGCTACTGTCTGTAACTTACTCTAAAATTGTCGCACATGTGAACAAGATCTTCAAGGCAAGTTGGTCTGAGCGGTATAAGTTTATGGTACACGGAATTAATGTTTACACTCTCATAGGCTCGACTTTCATATACGTCAGTAAAGCTGACTGGGTGTGTATATTTGCTCGGGCGACTGACCGCTGATTCCCTGTGGTTCAGGATGACGGAAGACTTTGTCATCAAGTATTTCTGGAGCGCTGCAGGTTACGGATTGATGAGCATTCCTTTGCTATTCAGCACGAACGCAAAGACCACGGTGACCACGAATCACACTTCAACAATGGTCGCTTCGAGAACCGAAAGTATGTGCACCAGACGTGGCAAAGACTTTGCAGGCGTTGATGTCGTTTTTTTGCAGACTACGTGTCCAATCGAAGACTGTTGCTCTCCTTGGCCGATGCCGGTGGTAGACTGATGTATAGCGGGAAAGAAATCTCCGAGTTGGTCGGCTATACCAACAGGGTTTATGGCCTCCTTGGCTCGTTACATACCCTCGACACCGACAGCTATCCAGTTGTCAACAGGCCTGCCTATCTGCCCAGCGACAAGGTAAGACCTAAAGGCAATCTGGCAATCCATACAAGCTTTGCTGACTTTAATTTTACCCGCTCTTATAAATCGACAGCCTTTCTTTGTCATGTCTAACGTCCACGGCGAGACGTGCACTGTTGACAATCGGGTGGCCCTCACCGAAGTCCCAATCGTTGTGCCACCAACAGATACCCTCAGTCAGCTAGAAGGCGGCGACGTACTGGTCAAATCTTTTACTTTCGCCGTCGGCGAGAATGAGCACACCCTCATTAGCGGTGGCAAGTAAGTGAGAGCCCCCTTGTCTATCGGAAGCTTGGCAACTAAGTATATCGTTTCTCCGTAGTGGTATAGGAAAGACCAGCCTTGCCAGAGTCATTGCCGGCCTATGGCCTGTCTGGCAAGGCAAGCTCGAGGTTCCAGAGTCTTCCGATATCTTCTACCTCTCACAGCGAGCATACCTCCCTATCGGAAGCTTACGTGATCAAGTCATTTAGTAGGTCGTGTTTTGGCTGTCATTCAGGCTCAGCAGCTGATCACGATGATCATCATCGCCAGTCCGCACTCGTATGCCCAAATGAAAGCGGCAGGTCGCACCGAGGCCGAGCTCATGTCCATACTGGAAAAGGTGCATCTCTTGTATCTGCCGGGACGAGAAGGCGGCTTTGACACTCGTAAGGAATGGAAGGATGTCTTATCTGGAGGGGAGAAGCAGCGAATCTGCTTTGCCCGGATGTTTTATCATAGACCTCGGTTCGCCGTGCTGGACGGTGAGCACAATAGTTTCTTGTGCATACCATTTCACGAGCTTAATTGCCTCTCTCCAAACAGACTGCACCAACGCAGTGTCCTCGGATGTCGAGGATCGCATGTATGAGTCCGCCATACAAGCCGGGATTACTCTGCTCACCATAACGTAGGGCTCTTCTATTTCTACTCCCAACTTGAACTAACGCTGCCCTTCTCCCAGACATCGCCCATCTCTGCTACGTCATCACGTTCGGCAACTCATCATCACCGGCAAGGAGACAGTCGGTTCGCAGCCTCAATACAACTTGACGTCCCTTGCGCAGCCCGCTACAGAACACGAACGCCAAACGCTAGATGCAGAGATCAAGCAGTTGCGCAGAACATTGGAGATTGAGGTACCCGAGTGGAAAACAAGACTGAATCAAGTGAACGCCGACCTTAGCGGTAAAAGGTCGATGTAAAGCATATGCATCATCATATCATCGCATACCATTTGATCACATCATGTCTGGTCCCAGCACCCTCCACGCACCAAATATTCGCCAAAGGGAGATATATATGTGAATGGTCTCGATGGTTGCGCTTCGAAATGCTTCGGAACATTCTAGATGTTCAACGGTGGAAACTTGTCCCGTATAAAACTTTTCGAGCTAGCTCCGCATCTGTACCAAAAACATCCAGAGTATTATTAGTCTGGATGGCATAGTCGGCAGAAGGTGCAATTTGTCCAATGGGTCGAATGTGGCCGAATCGGTCAAGTTGTTCGAGATCATCTAGCATTCCAAGCACTTCATCTCCTCCAGGCCCTGCTTCTTCTCCAAGCTCTTCATCTCGGTCAAAAGATTCGACACCACCTATTTCGCCTTCGCAAAGATAATCCTGGCAATCAATATTGACCAGAGCCGAAGGGAGAGGCACGTCATAGGCAACGACTTGATAGGTAGCTTCGGCGGCGGTATCGTACTTCTCCTGGTTGAACTCTTCTGGAATGATAAGGTTCTGTTCATATTCGCTGCCGTATCCTTCCACATCTCTGGCTTGCCATTCTTGTCCGAGAACCTGATCCGCATCCGTTCCGCCTCGATAGTCTGCCGCGCTTTCCTGGTCGCTTCCATACTGTATATAGGCGTTGAGAAGAGAACCGAAGGCCGACGAGGGTACCTGTACAAGGACCGAAGGACAACTGGCTTCGGCCAAAGCGTTGGCTAGAATGCTGTCGTATGATAGATCGCCTAGAGTAGGAGATCGTGAAGAGAGATGGCTTTCCGCTATAGGCTGCTGAACTTGTGAACTTTCTCGTTCCAGATATGGTCCTAGTCGTGAACCGGGCGATCTTCCAGGTTGTTGGGACATCCTCGTGATGGCTGGAACCTCGATGACCACTGGTGCACTGGCAGACCTCGAGTGGGGCGATATCAAGTTGTCGTCATTGCATAACTTTGCACCGGACTTTTGACCAGACTCTGAAGCTGTAAATCGCCTTTCGATAACCTTGCTGCCCTCAAGTGAAGTACCAGTATCCATCCTATCAGCGATCCCTACACTTTCTGACCTGTCGGAGCTAGGTAGGATAGACGGCCACTCCGGCGATGATTCTCTCCGCTGTTTGCCTGACTGCTTGGAATTTCTTTCTGATTGAGGTACTTCCGAGGCGGCTTTGTGATTGCAACTCTTGTTTCTGTACGCTTGTTGCTGTCGTTTGCTTTTCTTGACTGGTGTCCCTACGTGCTCCTGAATTGGACAGCCAGACGCTAGTGAGACATCGCTGTCGGTCGTATGTGATGGGTCGGGTGAACTGATCATTGACTGTTTGTCTTTTCGTTTTATGAAGCTTTCCGTCTGGAATTGGAGATCGGGAGCTGTGAAAAACGCAACGACATATGCGTGCTATGAGAACGCAACGTCGCGACTACCTACGCCATGCTGTGACTCACGATGCTTGATCTCCCTGCTAGTTCCACCTTGCCGGCCCGACATCCCTTTACTAAAAATACCCAATCGTAGACTAGTTTTTGGCAACTAATTACCGGTGACGGGTTTTAAGCGACAGAAATACACCTGCCTATGCCCATAAACTCACGGTGATTCGATGACTGCGATCAATCTTCGCAGTACTATCGTATGCTCGTAAAAGCGCTGTTCCAATGTCCTGTCGCGGATTTCTTGTTGACTTTTTCGAGCTGGTGTTCGCCTTGTTGGCCTGTACTACGCGCCATGCTTTTTGCGCGGTTTGATCTGCATCATCAAGATCAGAACACGACTCAACATCCGCTTCATGCGCCTTGGCCCCTTGCTTTGACGTGGCCGTTTTCAAGCTCATCTTCTCCCTTTGCCTGGTTCGACGTGCCGTGAGGACTATATCAAACGCCAGCGAGGCCCTGTCAGATCCTACTTAGCGAAGGAAAGATACGCAGCGGTGTAAGATCGGGAACTTACTCTCTTCTCTCGCCTTCTCATCTGCGGTCAGTCTAGGTACTGCGCCTTTCTCGACTTTATGCTTGGTCGTCCCCTCAACGATCTTCCTGGCTTTGGCTCCACTCTTCTTCTTCTCTGCAATGAGTATTGTATAATTGAGTTTGGAAGACGCTTCTCCCAAAATAGCAGTTTCCTGTTCTTGTTTTCTTCTCTTCGAATGCGGAATGACTGGTCGCGCCCTCGACCGCTGCTCTCCTGCCGTATCAGGAAGTATTTGGAAGTCCTCAGACCCACCACGCTGTAGTTGCCTTTGGAACTTGTCGACGCCGTTGTGACGTTTTCCACCAGGTCCATCTTCATTCGCGTCCTGTTTTCTCTTCCGGCTACTCTTGCCGTGAGCCGGAGTCGTGATAGGCTCCTTTCGTAATGTCTGGTCTGCCTCTTTGGCGCGATGAGCCGGTTTCGTCGCTCGTGGTGCATTCATAATACCAGCTACCGATTACAAGCAGAAGATAGTCAGTCCAATCTACTTTTGAAACGATGAGCGGTGCGTTCTTGAAACTCACCCAAAGGTTGTAAACTCTGAAACCGATCTGGTGATGGGAGGGACGGCTGAGCAGTCGAAATAGCTATCGACATCTTGGGTTGCATGTCCTTCCAAGGTTGAATAGGCGATGAGGATGAATCGATCTCGACAGGCGTGATTAATTGTCCTGGGGTTTTCCCTACTGTGCGAGATTTTTTCGCTACGTCTCCTATCCAAGCATTGGCTGCCGTATTACCGTTTCGATCCCGCATTCGAGCAAGTCTACCACCACGTTGGCTCACTGAGCTCATCGCGTTGACAGAATCCTCGGAACCTCTACTGATGTCGCCTCGCTCGCCTCTTGCGTCCACCAGACTCGTTCCGCCGAGCGGTACCGAAGCCCAGCCAGTCTTGTCACGATTCAAGTATCTACGTTCGGCTCTATCTCTCTCCAGCGTCGAATCAAGATGAGCTCTGCCTTGATTCGTAAAGTACTGTAGGTGTGGTTCGATGGTGGTCAAGAAGCGGTCGATTCGGGTTTGAAGTGAGAAACTACCATTCGTCGCGAGACCGGCAATGGGCGGATTCGAGGCCATTTGAGCGTGCAGACAAGCGCAGCTCCCATGCAAGATTGACAAGAATGTAACAAGAGGTTACACCGTAGACGTATGATGCAGTTGTAGCCCGAGTGTTATGAGAGCCATCTCTGACGAATCTCTTCAACTTGACTGCTCAAGCTCTGCCGAGTCGCAGCTCGATCAACATCTAGCTATGCTTCCGCAGCTTACCTAATATTTATTGTCTCTCTGCTTGTCCAAGCAGCATAGAACGTAATTGAACTACTCAGGAACTGCTCCTAGGTATAACGAGTTGTGTAACGGGCAGTTGATATCTTCAGGCGGCCTTTGTCAACTTGTTCGCATGCATGTAGATATTCGTTGGCGTGTGCGAGCGTCTGCCCTGGGTTCCGCGATATAGGGTCCTATGGCCCAACGCAGAATGCGCCTACGCAAGGCTGCTCTGTATTCACCTGCGCGAGCCGCTGGTGGCTCCATATGCTCGATTAGAAAAGACAAAAAGCAACAGTGCGCACTAACTCTACACCTCAACACGGCGTCTGCCAACAGCTCTGCCAACTTGCAAGTTGTTGATCGTTCGTCTGTGGAAGTCGCGGAGAGAATCGTCGACCCGGGAGCACACTTGAACTCGGGGACCGATGGCAGCTTCGATGGCGACAACCTCGCACTCCCCTGTTCTGTCACTACCTTCCAGTCACCCAGTCACCACCCACTTCATCAGCTACTTTATCCTTGCCTCCGTCGCCTATTTCCGTCCCGTCAGCTTTCAGCTCTCGGATGACCCGGAAACCCGAACGAGCCTGATCAGGTAATCCAGGTAAAATCAGGCAATTTACGCTAATGACGTATGCGGGCCGCGGCAAAAAGGGATTGCTCAGGCTCAGGCGAGGCGCTAAGCGAGGTGGCTCGTCATTCTAGGATTCCGTCACGGCACACGCAAGAAAAACGGAAAATTCAAGATTAGCGACGAGCGGCGAAGTGGGACAACATATATCAGCTGCCTTGTTGACTTGTGTACTTGTTGCTCTTTCGATTGCCTCTTCTTTAGTATTTTACGTCTGCACAAACCGTATTCTCTCGCCACCAGCTTTATCAACATAAAACAACACATCACAATGCCTGACGTTGACGCTACTGTACGACGGGGACACCCTAGTGAGTTCCTATTGCAGACACAAAAAAAAACGCTCGATGACAATTTTCGCTGACTGCCACGGTTCCGACCCTTTTCCTCGTTCTCAGTCGCTTTCGGTCTCTTGGCTGTTATTGGTATCATCGAGGGTGCCATCACATCGTGGCTCGTGAGGCAGTACCAGCATGGTGACGGCACCTATCCCAACACCTCTTTCCGTGACAGGTTGAGGTTCGCAGTGTAAGTAGAGTTCTTTTCGTTTCACTGCGGTACTCTGGACAGCTCTCGGAGGTGTCGGATGTAGGGCAGTCAGACCAACACGTGAGAGGGCGTTGTCGGTCAGAGCGCGGTGTCAAGGCAAACTGCTGCATTTCAAATTTGACTAATACTTTCTATTCTTCCCTCCTCGCAGCTTCACATCATGGTGGACAGTAGTGTTTTCCATTGCCTTTATGGTCCTCTACCTCATGGGTATCGGTGGAATATTTACCTCGATCGCTTCCCACACCATCTGGTTGTTCGTCACGTAAGCCTTTATCATGTATTTTTGTAGTCGGGAAAACGTGCTGACACCGCTTTCCACGATAGTTGGGTGTTCTGGCTCGCGGTTGCCGCATCCATTACCTCCATGTTGGGCGGTGGATATGTTTGCTCGCACTCTGACTTGGTATACTGCAACCAGAATGTCGCAGCCGAAGCATTCGCATGGATTCAATGGTTGGTCCACTTCATCTATTCCTCTCGTCGTGGAGTGGCGGAGCTAACCAATCTTGTTTGATCTTTCTTCGTTTAGGATCATCATCACTTTTGTCTTCGTCGTCACCCTCTTGCTCGGGTACCGGGCCATGCGAGGCGGTGGTTCCGCTACTGACCGAATCGGTGCCTAAGCCATCAATTCGGTGGAATGCATCGAATACACGAGGGATGTTGGGAATCTGCATTTTTTGGGAAGCAGCAAATAAGCGCGAACCTCTTGCGGGTGGGAACGAAGCGAGAACCTTTGAACAAACCATTATAATTTTAAAACCATGAATATAATACTTTCTTTCTTCTGTATAATGAACGATTCCGCGTCTACCGCCGAGGAAAGGTCATGTGATGTTCCGAGTCCGTTTGGTAGGTTGACTGGATGATTAGCCGCCGTCGCTCCCTAGTCAGCTGGTTGAATAATAATGTGAACATTGCTCGAGCTTCTATTCGCCGCCTTGACCGAAGCCACGCGACCGCCGCGCCCAGCATGACGCGCGAATTCTGAGACTTGAGGAGGTTGGCAAATCCTTGGTCCTCCTTTGATGTCAACTCCCTTTACACGGCAGAGATGATGGCTACATGAGGTCGACAGGGACATATATCGTCTTCGTTCATGTTACAACACTTTCTCGTGCTCTTGTTAACGACCTATTTCGCATCGCAACTCGTTTCCACGACCTACGCGCCTCCTTGCGACCTGCTCAAACAAGCCTTATCGCCATCAAATACACCATCTTCCATTGTCCGTTCGACCCCGCACAAGGCGAGCAACATGCGGCACCCACCATATGCTTCTCCGTCTAGCCCTAGTCAATCAGCAACGACAAGCGAATCGGAGCTAGGGCGAACAATGTTGGATGCCGCTTTGGTGTTGAAGACTGCACATTTCGCCGCTGAAGTGAGTTCCAATGTTATCCTGCCAGTTATCATCCACAGCGGAGCTGAATGAGCTTGCCTCCGGATGGGTAGAAACATCGTAATCAAAGACGCAAAGATACTGAAGCTTCACCATAGTAAGCCATTCCCTAATTTGAGGTGATAAGTTTACACTAATTATCGGCCGTGCGCTGTGAAACAGTATCAACCATCCACTGGTATGTTGCCAGCTACACCATCTCCTTTCTTCGCACAGGGCGAATACTGATTATCATATGCTCGCAACAGGCTGTCGCGAATATTCTTTCCACTTATGGCGTGACTTATCTGCCAACTTTAATGGCCGCTATGCTGCATGACACGGTAGAGGATACAGATACTACCCTGGAGGAGATCGCTCGCGAGTTTGGGGAGGAGGTTGCCAATATTGTCGAGGCAAGTCCAACGAGCTCACGCCTATCGGGATATCAACCGAAACTAACATCTCCTTTCCACTGCTGCCTCCAGGAATGTACAGATCCGCCAAACACCCCGTATCTGATTCGCAAACAGCTACAAATAGATACTGCACCGCGCAAAAGTCGAGAAGCACAGCAGGTCAAGCTCGCGGACAAGATGCACAATCTGAGGAGTATACGGGAAGACCCACCTGTGGGGTGGACAGCCAGGAGATGTCAAGAATATTTCAGTAAGTGATGGGTGTGCTGTACGTGAAGCCGAGATGTGTCTGATTTTCGTTTGCGCAATAGTCTGGGCTCGAAAAGTTACATCCTCGTGTTATCCAGCTCTGCCACAGATCGAGATGGCTTTTGACGACCTGTACGAAAATCAACATTTCGTGATGAGCGGCAAGATCTACAAGTGTCATCCCGATGTCGGGAAAGATGTCGTCAGCGAAGCAGAGATGGTGGAGTTGAAGCAGTTCATGAGTGTCCAGAAGAAAAGGAAACGAAATGGTGCAGCTCCGATATACTATTAGCAGAGCACACCGTGCGGGAATAGGCATTGACATATGCAAAGCAATCCCAACACGTACTTGTCCATCATCTGTAGCAAGCCAACAAAACCTTATTGTAAACGCGACATGTTTCGCTTGTATGCAACACATGTAGAATACAAACGTGTATGAACCTAGTAGAACGCTACGGTGTGTAGCAGTGAATGAGGATGCATGTCTTGCTGTCGCAGTAAAATGTCCTCCATCTCCACGTCCAGGTCCGAGGCGGTCTCAATCTACGGGACGAACAGTCAGTAACGGAGAGTCGCAAGTCGTACGGCATGTCCGACTTACCGCCTTGGCTAGATCCAGGATCGCTTTTCCTGCAAGGAAGGCTTCTTCGTGGTTGTCCTTGATTTCGATGTTGATTACATGCACTATCTTGTCGTACTGTCCACCTCGATTTAGGAGATCTAGAAGGTATAAATAGCAAGGAAGAGAGATTTGTCAGATCAGTGAGCAATGTTCGAAAGTCTCGATACTCACCTTCGCAAACGGCATCAAAGCAACGCTCTTCGCATGTGATCACGACATCAGCAGTAATGTCTCTTGCAGCTTGCCACTTTTCAGGTGCCGCTTTGACTTTTCGATTTCGGTCGAGCATGTTTAAAATACCATTGGCTGTATAGCTGTATTACGTCGCAAAATGTTGGTGTCAGACAGAGAAATCAGAAATTCAGGTAGACTTACAGCCTCTCGTCCTTGTTCTTGAGATCATTATACATGACATCATACGGTGTCCCAAATGTGTATATATTCGGTTCATGCATCGATGCGCCTGGTAGCCGAACCATCGATCCTGTTCCTGAAGATGTTACCCGGAATTGTGCTTTTCTGAGAGTCGTGGAACACTTCAGCGTCCTGGACGGGAATCAGACGTCACAGTTTGCTACTCACGATAAGACGTTGTGGGCCTCCATTGAACGATTCTATACAAGACAAGGATATCTATCAGTATCGAGACTTGCGCCGAGACGAACAAGACTCTCACATTGTTACTCGCACACACAACACAAAACATGGGCCGCAGTTTCCCAGACTCATTTCCAGATACTACTTCCTGTTTCACCTCGACCTCTGCTGGAGCAAGTGACTGGGTGTGCGAAACTTGCGGCGGTCCAGGAAGAGGGAGCAAGTTTGGAGGCGGAGGGTATGGAGGTGTCGTCGACCTCTGAATGCCAGCAAGTCTAGGATCCATAGGAATAGAAGGCGGTGGTATAGTGTTGCTTTGTTTTGAAGGACCTTGAGAAACTGTCGGGAATCTAGGATCAAACGATTGTACCATGGGTGTTGACGAAGCAGGAACTCCTGCTGCGAAGCGGGGATCCATGGCAATCCCTGGTGCGGATAATCCTGGATTGCTCGAACCGGCTGGATGACCATATGTAGAGACTGTTGGCGAAGGAGCTCCCTGAGATGAAAACCTGGGATCGAGTGGAGTTGTCGAAGCAGGTGCGCTTTGCACGTAATGGTTTGACATTCCCTGAGGTGGAGTGCCGAGGCCTGCAGCGGATGGTGGAGTGCTCATGTACGCCGGAAATGGTGGTCTTCCCACCGGTGATGCTCCGAGATACCCCATCCCTGGTACTGCAGGGAGTCTAGACCCTGGGATCGGATTACCCGTCGAAAAAGGAGGAATGTTGCTATTGCCGTTGAATCTCGGATCATGTGCTGCCGCAGCCGGACGAGGAGGTCGTGGACCGATGTGCGTACCGCTGAAAAGGGCTTCTTGAGGGGGCATTGGCCGTCTTTGCCACCCTGAACTACTCTGGATAGTTTGTTGTGGTGGTTGACCGCCGTTGTACTGCTGTTGGTTTGACATGGTGAACCCGGACTGCAACGAGAAGCACACGAGAATGATGTCAGTACACACGTCAATTTACATGCACACAGACGGCGACGGTGTCAATCCATCTATTGCTTATTATTCTCTACCGAAATATTGTATTGAAATGCGGGTTTGATGTGACCACGGGTCTGCGGATCATCCAAACATGCCGTACTCACCACCTGCTAATTCTCCAGCGATATCCGTCCAAGATTCCACACAAGTTTTGTTTTCTTCTAGAAGAAACACGCCACCTGCCTGCACCTTCCACTGAATATGCTAGGAGCGTAGACCTGATACTGAAGGGATTGACGAAGAGGCTGAAGTGTGGGCACAATTTGTCGCTCAAGGTTGAACTCGGGCAGGTCGAGCTACAGTATCCTTTCAGCTTGCAATCGATAGACACTTATGTTTCGATTGCACAACCTGAACATGTCGGCACTCTAGCTGGCACTCTGCAGCTCCTTCAAACAGCTATTTAGCTATTTCATCTAATCAAAGCAGCTGCTACGGGCTCGTATATAGGTTTAGATGGGAGCGGAGCGTGTGACGCTCAGACAGTACCTTGTCAAGTCGTACATATACATAGGGAAGGGAAAATAATGATACCGGGAGACGACAACATCGCGTGACAGCTCCGCTTCGAACGCTCTTCTGACAACAACGGGCCTGACAGGTCATAGTCGAGGCGTCCCATACAGCAGCAATGCCGACAATTGTATAATCGTATCGAGCAGCTAAGTGTACAAACAGATAAACAGAAGACGGAAACTAGTAGCATAATGGAGAAAAGAGATATTTCGATGAAAAAGCATCTTATGCGGGTCGCAGTGCGTTTCGGAGAGAGGATTAGGGATTGAGAGAACCGATCAATCCTGGAAGTACAGAGCGGAGGACGTATGTGTTGAGCAGGCTGAAAAGTGGATTTCAGTTTCACGTCAAAGGGAGGTTGATTGGATGATGATGATGGTGATTGGTGAGGATGGTGATGATGATGACCCGCGTAGCCGCCTTCGATGACTTTGCTTTCATGATTTCGCAACTTTGGATCGACCGCGATGTGTGGGTTAAGGAAAGACGGTGATTTGTCGCGAAAATGGCGGCAACTCGATACTGGATCCGTCGTATCGGAGTTGGCGTCAATCCCGCCAGATTTCGTTCGCGTCCTTTCCCGTTCCCATCATGCCTGCCATCCGACCAAAAATCATGTCTGCCTCGATTCGTGTGCTACGCTTAGCCTCTCATAACCCCGATCTGCCTTTTCCATCAACCTTTGAGCGCCCACGTCTTCCATTTCCCGAGCGTTACGGGATTGAGAGAACGGTTGATTTACCTGTCAGAGGGAATATGCACACGTGATTAATGACATACACGTTGCAGCAATCAAGATCAAGAGTTCCAACTTACCATTGCTGTTGGGGTTCACGGGCTTGCCTAGTCGCCGATCGAAGTTGTCGTCCAGTGTCAGGACCACCATTTCCGCCCATCATCTGCTGTTGCTCATCGCCGACAACTCGTCGCTTAGCGGGTTCCTCGACAGACAAGGGCGCAGCGGCAGGCTTCTGAGTGTTCTGGACGGACCAGTCGAAAACGTAATCGTACTGGAATCCTTCTCGAACGAACAAATCTCGGAACAACTTTCGCAAGTATGAGTAGTCGGGCTTGTCATCGAATCGCAAGGACCTGCAGTAGTTGAGGTAAACCGCGAATTCATTGGGGTGACCACGGCAGAGGATTTCGGTCGCGGTCGTCATCTTCTTCTCCATGATTCGGTCATACTTCTGCTTCTTGGTAGCAGCCTTGAGTCCCTGCCACGGCAGAGATCCTCGGAGGAAATACATGAGGACGTAACCGAGGGATTCGAGGTCGTCTCGTCGAGATTGCTCTACACCGAGATGGGTGTTGATCGAGGTGTATCGAGCGGTACCGGTCAAGTTCTTGTTCTCTCGGTAAGGAATGTGCAAGTGGGTCTTGGGGTCCCTGTACTTCTTTGCCAAACCGAAATCAATCACGTTGACCTGGTTACCTCGCTTTCCGATACCCATTAAAAAGTTGTCCGGCTTGATGTCCCGATGGATAAAGTTTCTAGAGTGAATGTATTCGACTCGAGAAATCTATAACAAAGCCGATTAGCCAAACAGTTTCGAATATTTGCAGTACGGCATTTCTCACAAGCTGATCGGCCAACAACAGGACAGTTTTCAAGCTGAACCTTCGGTTGCAAAAGTTGAACAGATCCTCCAATGAAGGGCCCAAAAGGTCCAAAACCATGGCGTTGTAGTCACATTCGGTACCGTACCACCTGACGAACGGCACACCAACGCCTCCTGCCAAGCTCTTGTAAACCTTGGATTCGTATTCCAGCTGTGGGTGCTTGGCCTTGACCGACTCCAACTTGATGGCTACTTCTTCTCCTGATACGATGTTTACACCCAAATAGATATCACCTGAATCACGAGAACGGAAATGATGAGAAGTTTGGACGAGGATGCGGGTTCTACCAAGATAGGGGTAAGGGGGAAACACGTACCGAATGATCCGCTACCAATCTTCTTGCCAATTCGATACTTGTGTCCGACGCGGAGATCCATCGCCATTGTGTACTAGCCGACTTTCTGTAGTGTCAGGTGTCCGACAAGAAAGGAAGAAAGAGCAAAGACGTCGAAATGGTATCAGCTTGGTTCAAAAGTTATGTAATTTGAGGACGATTCCACCCGTAAGCACATGCTATTACTCGCAGGAGCATCCTGGTAATGTCGTGGATGCTCTATGACTAGTGGCGGAGGCGATGTTCGGATGTTGCAGATCGTCACGGTCGCTTTGTCGACACCCTTTGAAATGAGCGGATAGACGTCACATTCACGACGCGTAATCGTCAATGGCGGCCGTCAAGCTCGCTTCATATATTCATGACACAGCCCAGATCGAGCGTCACTGATGCAGGAACAGAGTTATACAGACCGCGGGTAGATGTGATGATGGGCCAAGTTTGTTGCCGATCTCCAATTTCAACATGTCCGATTCCGATTCCGTAGATGGCTGATTGTTGATATCCAGCGCTGAGTGATGGTTGTATCCTTTTCCCAAGTCATCCAGCCATGGTATCCGGAGGATCCTCGCCATCTTCAAGAGAAAGGAAGGAAAGATCAGAGATACTCACAGTCTGTCCAAATTCAAGTCCCTGCAAGTGATCTCGTCTTGAGCCGCAAACCTCGAACGCGATTTGACGAGATCAGTCCCGGCAAAGGTGTATGAGGGACGTTGAGAGTTTGAGAGTGTCCGTCACGCTGGCAAATGACAGAGTAACAAGGATCGAGGGGGAACACGACACGAGTGAGATGTAATGTCGAGTAGGATCAATAGATGATAGATGATGGGCTATAGCCTTTGGCTTCGAACGAGGCCGTGACAACGTATCATGCGCGATCAGAAATCGTTTGGGAGGCGCCCACGCAAATTCTCGCAGGAACAAAGGGCTGACTGGTATCCGCGCGACGTGGGGCATGGCTGGCATGACAGTTAGTAATCGGCTCTAGCAGTTCTTTCGGGGCTGTTCAAGACAGGCTGGATTTCAATTGTAAACTCCGCCTGTATTGCTGCATCATAGCGTCAGGTGGTCAGGTAGATAGCATTGGTCAGCAGTCAGCGGGCTGTTTATTCAATCATATGTCATATGGGGATACCGGGAAACAGAGACCTCCGGAAGAGATACCGACCAGGGTCCGAGAAGGTATTATGTCAGCATTAGGATGCTAGCTTTCGGCAGCTCTTCTTGTGAAAGAAAAGGGTTGCAAGACATGTACCAGCCAGTAATTGTACCAGTGGTAGGGCCACAAGACGATAGCTGGACTACCGTGTGGTATTTCGAACTGAAACGTTATTCTTCCGCATTTCATGATCATAGACATCTTCATGCTCCGTCCACCGTTTGAGACCAGCCCCGAATGTCGTCTGCCGTGAGAGCAAGGGGTAAGGAGGACAGGTGTCCACCTCCTAAGGGGTATTCTCTCGTTGAAACACGTCCTGCGTTTGTAAAGCTATCAAGTATGTCAAGGCAACATCCCTTTCACCTCTCATCCTGTAGCTCTTCGCACAGCGAGGCTTTGACCGGCTCTCCAACCTGTTAGCGAGCTTCATAGAGTTGTTACAGGCTGTATGAGTGCACGAGTCCAGCTGTATTCTCATTGGGCAAGGGGGAAACTCAGTCGCGACACAAGCGCCAACAATTCAAACCTAAAGCGCAAGATTTTTTCGCACCAGAGTCTGCTCAAAAGTTTGCAAGCGCACGGGCAGAACAAAGTAGCATATCAAGGGCATCATGCTTGTTGTCCCTGCTAATCACCTCTTGTTGCTCGCTCCACCCGTTGCAACTTGAATGAACCGTTCGTCACAATCCTTGTTGACGCGATTCATCTCATTTGCTAGTACCACCTCATCGCCAACGCACAGAGTCTCGCTAGTAGTTTCACTACCTCGAGCTCTTGCTTCAAACCAGTTCATCGCTCAGCGACCCTTTTCGACCAGCTTCGTCGACTTCGCAAAAAAGAAGAACAAGATGCGTATGTAGGCATCGATTTTCATCTACTATTTCTCGCATGCTTCTGTTTGCTGATTCTAGCTCCTGTGCTTTGATAGCTCCCAAGAGCAAGAAGGGCGAGGTCGAAAAGAAGATCCTGCTGGGTCGACCCGGTAACAACTTGAAAATCGGTATTGTTGGTGTTCCTAACGTCGGTAAATCGAGTTTCTTCAACTTGCTGTCAAAGACACAACTGTCGAACGCTGCCAACTTCCCTTATGCCACGATGTAAGTAGGCCCGCCTTGATCCACCACTTGCATCGAATCCTGACCCACCATCCTTTCAGTGACCCCGAGGAGGCTCGAATCTTGGTGCCGGACCCTCGTCACGACTGGCTCGTCGATCTATACAAGCCCAAGTCAGCCATCGCCGCCTACTTGACTTGTATCGATATTGCCGGTCTTACCGCTGGTGCATCCACCGGTGCCGGTCTCGGTAACGCTTTCTTGTCCCATGTCCGAGCCGTTGATGGTATCTTCCAGATGGTTCGAGCATTCGACGATGCCGAAGTCATTCACGTCGAAGGTGACGTCGACCCTACCCGAGACATGAGCATCATTCAAACCGAATTGCGTCTCAAGGATATCGAGTGGGTGGAAAAGACTCTGGAAGCAATGAAGAAGACCATCCGGTCGGCTGGATCTGTCAGTTTGGCAGACAAGGCCAAGAAGGAGGAAATGGCAACAGTCGAAAAAATCCTTCACGTCTTGACCGAGGAGAAAAAGGATGTTCGAAAGCACCCATGGACGAACAAAGAGGTAAGCATCTTGGTTCCTTTTTCATTGAAGCCATGGCAGACTATACGCACGCGCACACCTTGCCCATTGCAACGCACAAATGATGAGAAAGAGCACATAAGCTCGATTAACCCAGCTCGTTGACGTAGTGGAGTAACGCCCACAACTAATTTCTAGGATGAGATAAAAGTATACTCCTGACTCTGCTTAGCAGTGGGCAAGTTGTGTGTTGGGGTCATCTGTCATGTGTGCCTTCGATTTGCAGCCTCGAATATTCACTGACA
Organism: Naganishia vaughanmartiniae; assembly: GCA_030039245.1. Classification (NCBI taxonomy): domain Eukaryota; kingdom Fungi; phylum Basidiomycota; class Tremellomycetes; order Filobasidiales; family Filobasidiaceae; genus Naganishia; species Naganishia vaughanmartiniae. The sequence goes on along the minus strand of JASBWU010000004.1, from coordinate 447,240 downwards.
TTCTGCGTTGAATGTGCAGGTCGAAGTCGTCAACAACTTGCAACTCTTGACCGCCAAGCCCGTCACTTACCTCGTCAATCTTTCCGAAAAAGACTACATCCGAAAGAAGAACAAGTGGCTACCAAAAATCAAGGCATGGATCGACGAGAACAACCCCGGAGACATGTTGATCCCGTTCAGTGTCACCTTTGAACAGCGTCTGGCAGATCTCGGCGACGAGGAAGCCATCAAGGAGGAAGAGAAGAAGGTCGGCGCCACTTCTGCCCTCGGCAAGATCACCACAGCCGGTTACTCGAGCTTGCACCTGATCCGATACTTTACCTGTGGACCTGATGAGGTTCGTGCATGGACACTGCGTGAAGGCACCGATGCACCCAACGCTGGTGGTATCATCCACACCGACTTCAAAAACAAGTTTGTCTGCGCTGAAGTGATGGCGTACGAAGACCTGAAGGAGCATGGATCGGAAGCTGCTGTTCGAGCTGCGGGTAAATACAGACAACAGGGCAAGACGTATATCGTGCAAGATGCCGATATTATGTACTTCAAGTTTGGTCAATAGTTGATAGTTTGTAGCATATCGTTTGCTTGTTTGTATACTGTAGCGGGAAAAAGACAACGCCAGATACAATGTGTACAGAAAATGACAAGGTCAAAATGCAACAATTTTGTGCAGTTGTCATTGCCGGTGGTATCATCTTACTTGTCTGAGCTAGCTTCTGAGCTACCTTCCTCCATCTCTGCGTGCCTATTTCCTGTGTTATGATCGGTGTCGGCTGAACGCCGACCGAGGTCTTCCGGTAACCCAAACAGCTACCCAAAGAGCTACCCAAACTCACTCTCTAAATAACGACGTCATGGACTAGTGGTCAGTGGCTTCAGAAAGAGACCTCTTGCGCTTTTTCGACTGCCAACAGCAGCTCCAACAGCTCTGCCAACGGCCAAAGTTCTTGCAATGTCCAGATGAATGGTGCGCCCAAATCCGCTCCCGAATGTAACAGTGTTGTCCCGCAGCCGAACTGGGAACTGGCGAATTGATGACACATGTCGAGCGACAACATGGCTGCGTTTTGCGTTTAACGATTCGTCGTTGTTCTTGGGCACCTTGTCGTCCCATCGACCTCTGCATTGTCGAGTTGCGACTTGACAGCTCAGTATTTCACATTTTGAATTGACAAGTGCGAAGTTACATGCCTACCTACAAAGGGTGTAATCTTTTGCTACCGATAAAAAGGTGGATCCAGAAAGAACACAGTTTGTTTTCATTCATTCGCTGATTGCTATCCCCCCCTTTGCGTTTTGGGCCTGGAACAAACGCACGTCGATTGACGGGAACGGTACCGGGAGCACCAAAGATACAGCTCGCCAGCTTGGTTTTGTATGTACATCTTTGGGAGAAGGCTCTTCGAAATTGAGTCCTCCACCTAACCGGCGGATTGGTCGCTCTGCCAAAAGGGAAGGATGAAAAATCAAACATGCTGGGGCCTATCCGAACCGAACGAGGAGCGCGGCAGAGGGGAGCGAGCGAGCGCCGTCATCCCAAACAACGCCCCTTGCTCGATTCACTCCTTTGGTATCGCATTTGCTATAGACCACTATTCCATGTATACATTCTCATTCCAGATAGTTCAGATAGATCTTCTTGACACAACTCACCACCAGTTTTGTCATCGGTCCTGATCTGGGTCGTAGCCATCAGTAGCCAAATCTTGCGTCGTTCGCATCGTGGGCCGCTGTCTGCCCTATTGCCTTCTGCCTCCCGACTACGCCGCAGAGCACAATCTTGACGCATCCTACCACCAACGCCACCGCACCACCCCCGACTGTGTTTCGAAGGGGGTTCACGTCAACAAACCATACAATAACATCCTGCTTCAGGTTTGCATTCCGACATCATGTCATATCATGGATCCGGAAGTGCGGAAAGAGTGAAGGATAGGAATCCCTCTTCTGCATCGTTCCATTCACCTTCGGCAACACAATTACAATCTCAGAGGAATAGAGAAGAAGAAGAGCGCCACCTTGCAGTGAGGCATCAAACGCGGGAAAAGGTATTGCGAGAGAGGGAGGTATGGGCTCATGATATAGTCGAACCACATCAGAAAGCCGACTATCGACGGACCTACGATAAACCAGACGGGCTGGACCATGTTCGACGCCAACAAGAACTTCAGATTGCAGCGGAACGGAATCGCGATCGTGAAAGGGACGTGTATAGGCTTGAACGCGATCCTCGAGAACGGCCATCGGACCCATGGTATAGACATTCCGCACATGATCAACCAAGAGGAACTTCTCGACAGGTTATATCACCGTTGACGGCCAATCGACAACCTAGTATGGATCATCACGGCCCTGCCAATGTTTCGAGGCTAAGTCGGTATGATCGGGACAGGGAAGAATGGGAGAGGGAGAGAGCCCGAGCGTATCGTGACGAAGAACATTCAAGGATAATTGACCCGAGAAGTCATCGGAGGGATGAGAGCGAGTATCGAAGGTCGTTGACGGATGTGAGTGCTGCTTACACACCATCTTCTGGGCAATTTCATCCGTTGAAAAGCTCTAATCTGACCGCTATGCCTTTCACCACAGCCGCGCGCACTACCTTCAGTCGGAGGTTTCTCCTCTGGAGCGTTGCCGTCGCATCGTGGCACAGTCTCACCCGTGGCGTATACGACTACTCTCCGACAAGCCAGTCACGATTTCCATCGAGACGCGGAAGAGCACAGCGGCAACGGATACCCATACTATCCTTCTCCTGCTGCCTCCCATCGACCTCTCGGTGCACCAGGCTACTTGCCACGTTCTGCCGAGTATAGGGAAATGCGAATTGGTGGACCGCACGCTATGCCGCCTGGAGCGGAAGATAGGCCGTTGGGTCCTCATCGTTATCCTTCGGCGGATTACCATCGTCTTCCAACGCATGGTTACGTTCCTTCTGCTTCGCCTCGCGGAGATGTCACACGGAACGATCACAGTGGCTCCGGATTTGAACATGAATCGCGAGAAGTGGGTCCGAGAGAGATCAAGCAACGTGAACAACAAGAGGCGAAGGAACAACAACGGCGAGTGTCGCGACCTTCTGTTGATGCTCGATCGAATATGGGCATGGCCGTATCTCCTGTTGCTGCTCACTCTATGTCTGCCGGTCTGGCGCGTACACCGAGCGCCTCGGCTTTCGCTGTACCAGTTTCTGGATCGAGTAATGGAGATGAACATGGTCGTGAGAGCAGGCAACTCCGTGAGTGGGCAGAGCAGCCAACATTTTCCTCGATTTTTCTTCCGACTGTTGCTGACCCTTTATTCTGGATCAGGGGAAGTGACAAGTGGCATTCCTACATCCGCAGGGTTGGTCGTTCACGGCTATCCTCACATGCTTCCGCCTCACGACGTGACGTACGCGGCTCCCTACGACGCTCCGAAGTACTACACTGGTCCTCCATCCCAGCCACCGCAATACAGTCCCGCCTATTTGAGAGATGTCGCCGCGCGAGAAGCACGCGAAGCCTTGAAATACCGGATATGGCAGGATGAGAAACGTGCGCGACTGGAAGAGCTCATGAATATGGAGAGGAACAAGCGAAATCGAGCGGCGCTACGTCAAGGCTTGACTGGTGCTGGCCAACTGGATTCCTTGCCTCTCTCGTCACGCAATGGAGGAGATCACCTTGCTCCCGACTCCGCCGCTGGATCTCGGTCTCATACGCCGGTCGCAGAGGGCGCCGTTGGAAACCTTCGTCGTCAACTCAAGGCACAGCACAAGTCCGCGGCCAGGCTTAGGAAGGAGCGAAAGGAGGAGGCTTTAGCTGCTGCTGCTGTCGCTGCTCGCGAGCGAACGTCGGACGTGCATGGTAGCAGACGCACTTCTCCGAGTAGACTGGATGACCTTGATGATGAATTGATGGATCTCGTGGGCGAAGACGGCGGCGACTATCCCTCTGCAACGCTAGCTGCACCCGGCAGTGTCCCTGGTGATGAAAGGCACTTGAACGATCCAACGTCGGCCTCGAAACGAGCGGCGCGGCGCAAGGATCGTCTCAAGATCATGGATGAAACCGAGCTTCCGCAAGAACATTGGCCGACAAAGGGTACGAGGAATAAGGATGGCTCGTTCCGAAAGAAGCCTGGGCCGCCAAAAGGCGTGAAGAAAAGCGTGGGTCCTAGCAAGTCTGGATTGGCGGGCGGAAGTGCCGGGGACGCATTCGGTGGGGTGGCTGGAGAGTTGCCTCCCGGTACCGAGCATATTCGTTTCGGAGCGTCGATTGGTGACGAATTGTTGGGCGTCGCCGCCGCTCCTTCCACATCTAGCAAAAGGAGAAAGCTAAACGGTACCGTCAAGATGGAAGTCGACAGAGGGACCGAGAGGCACAGCAGTCCTTACGAGGAATTGGCGTCTATTCGTCAGGAAATGCCAGACAACGAAACGGCCAGCAGGTTTGATGGACGATCCCCAACAGACGTTGGAGTTCGACCGGAATCAACAGGCTTCTATACCAGCAATGACGCGCTTGCGCGCTCGCTTTCCACGATTGAACAATCTCGCCGACTGCTGCAAGACTTGAATGCCAAGTCTGAAAGCCACGAACCTGAAATACAAATGAGAACAAAGAAGACGGGAAAGAAGGCTCGGGAAGGTGATGGAGATGTCAGCCATTTCAACACCGAGTCTCCGCAAGCTCGTTCCCCGGAATCAAGGGATTTTCAAGGTGGCATGCCAGTGAACAGTGATATCTCGCCTCACGCTTCACTCGCGCATGATCGCGCTGGCCAAGGGGACGTTCAAGAACGACCTTGGGAACAGCCTCTACAAGTACAAGCTCCTTTTGTGCCCCACCCTCGATCCCGACATGAAATGTTGTCACCATCGCGACCTCAATTCGTGTCATTGGCGGGAGACCAAGACTTTGCGCGCATGCCTACGCCGCCGCAACCTACCTTTGAGGATATCTATGGCGTAGATGAAGCGGATGAAGTGTCACCGCCTCCCGAAGTGCCCATCAACAATGCGGTAGCGAGACGTCGCCATCTGACGGTAGAAGCGATGCAAGCCCTTATTTGGCAAGACTTGGCCTGTAATCAGATCCCGACGGTAAGTCTGGACGCGGAATTGGTTGTGGAAAGTCTTATACTCATTCCCCTTGTCACTAGGTTGCCCGTTATGTGGGTCAGGCCATTGCGGCTCGCCAAGACAATGCTCGAAAGGTGGCCGATGCGATAGCCAGGCATGTCAAGAAAATTCAAGTCAAGGCTCCACCCACCAATAGTGCTATTCGACAGAAGGCTCGAGCAGCCGCTAAAGCTGTAAGTAAACAAGTCATGATATACTATGGTGGACGCGCTTCAATGTTCATGCCTCCACTGTTACAGGCCACAATCTACTGGAAGAAGGCTGAAAGGGAAGAGGTCGAACTTAGGAAAAAGGCCGAACGAGAGGCACTGGAGCGGTCGAGAGTGGAGGAAGCGGAGAGGGAACGACAACGCGCCGCAAAAAGACTGCAGTTCCTGCTGGACAGTGGGGAAACGTATAGCAAACTTATGATGAAGAAAATCAAGAGTAAGTCGCGTGGCGCCCACTGTGCAAGCGTGTCTAGTAGCTGAAGCTACGTCTTTGCATAGCCGATGAAGCCATGGAGGAGGGCGATATTGTCGTGGACGCCGAGCGCAAGCAGACAGCAGGGGATAGTGATGATGACGTTGAAGAGGCGGACGATGTGGAGTATGATCTTGACGCTCCTGGTAAGGCTTTCGGCGGGGTATCTGATAGAATGCCACTAACGCAAAAATCTCACTCAGATGACCCTGACCTCTCCGACGAAGAATTGAAAAGGCGTGCGGCTGCTCGTGCAAGGGCCATCATGGCAAGATCGAAGCGAGAAGCTGCGGCTTTCGACGACCAAGTGGCTGGCGAACGATCGCGTTCTGCCAATGTTACAGGTAAGCGTATCCTCTCACTTTCAGAGGTCATGGTGCACTGACGAGCAATTTCGTTTACAGTCTCTACTGCAGCTCTTGACTTTCAAAATCCACTAGGTGCCGGTGTCGGTGTAATGGTAACACAACCAGTCATGCTGCAGGCTCAGCTAAAAGACTATCAGATGCGAGGGCTTTCTTGGCTGGCGCATTTATACGAGTCGGGTATCAACGGTATTTTAGCCGATGAAATGGGATTGGGCAAGGTCAGTTTTCTCCACATCGACATGCTGTGTCGCTCTAGCGTTTCCTCATCTGTTTTCTTTGAACAGACAATTCAATCCATCTCCCTTTTGGCCTGGTTGGCTGAGACGCATAACATCTGGGGCCCTTTCCTCGTTGTTGCTCCAACGTCGACTGTTCACAACTGGCAAGCCGAACTTACAAGATTTGTTCCGCGCTTGAAAGTATTGCCGCATTGGGGTACGCCAGCGGATCGTGAAGTGATTCGAAGGGAATGGACTCGGCCAGCAGTGACATTTACGGAAGACGCGCCTTTCCACATCGTGGTCACGAGTTACGATATGGTATGTGTTCTCCTGGGTGGTGATGACAGGCAGGAGCTAACACTTGGATATGCATGTCTAGGTGAATGTGGATACACAATACTTTAAGAAGGTGCGGTGGCAATACATGATTCTTGACGAGGCTCAGGCTGTAAAGAATGCTGGAACTCAGAGATGGACAAATCTGCTGAGCCTGAAAAGCCGAAATCGATTGCTTCTGACTGGTACTCCCATTCAAAACAATATGGGAGGTGAGTGTCGTCTTCTATCGTCCTGGGCCATATGCTAACCACTCGCTCTTATAGAATTGTGGGCTCTTTTGCATTTCATTATGCCGGATCTGTTCACTTCGCTTCAAGACTTTACCCAGTGGTTTTCGCGAGGTATCGAGGACGGAACCGGTCGGAAGAACGACATGCTTCAGGCTCAACAGCTCAGACGGCTGCACGATGTCTTGCGGCCTTTTATGCTTCGACGTGTCAAGAGGAATGTGCAAAGCGAACTAGGAGAAAAAATTGAAAAGGATATCCTAGTCAACCTCAGTCCTCGACAGCATATGATGTACAAAGCTTTGAGGTCTAATGCATCCATCAAGGCCATCCTCGACCAAGCCAAGGAGACCTCGGACACTTCAACCAAGAGGACCGCGCTTATGAATGTGGTGATGCAATTCAGAAAGGTACGTGCTGTGGGACAATTTCCTATCAAACTTGTCGCTTACGGTTCCTTACTTTCAGGTCTGTAATCATCCCGAATTATTCGAGCGAGCCGACGTCAGAGCACCATTGTCTTTCAGTACCTTTAGTTCAAGTGGCGAGTTGATGCGAGAACAGTCATTGTATCTGCCTGATTCGTGCGAGAACCCCATCCGCCTGCAATTGCCCAGAATAATGTGGGAGGACGGAGGTATCCTAAGACGCCCTTCGGAGCAAGGTCGAGCAGGTTTCGAAACGAGGTATCTAGAAAATCTTATGAACATCTGGTCTCCCGACAACCTGGTCAGATCTTTCAAGGACAGCGGTGAGTTTTCTGAATGTGGCAGGCCTCCACAACCGCTAAATTTCCTATTCCACGATGGTAGACTCTGCTTTTGGCTTCCTCGCCCTTACGAAGGATTCCATGTCCGATCTCAGCCGAAAGGCTCGAGAGCCCGCAATTGTCCAGCTTATGAGATCTGATCTGGAGGCTTTACGGCAACGCGAATCGGCTTTGGATCTGTGAGTCATCTTTGCCATTATTTTTCGCCGCGTTTGGCTCTAAACCTGTTTTTTTTACAAGTCCACCCGCATCGCCTTTTACGATCCAAGCCAAATTGCGGAAACGACTGGTTTTGGATGGTGCCGTGTCTCCTAACGAAATCACTCTGCACAACTGGAAGCGGTCGTATTTGAGCCGAACAGAGGCTAGATTCACGCTCGAAGAAGTAGTTGCGCCGCCGATCCGTGCAGATTGCTCCAGCCGATCATTCTACGTCCAGCAGCAAGATTTGAAGCACCCTCTTCTTGACAAATTGGCACTCTATGGACTACCGCCAGTCTTGGCCGACGATCCTGCCATTGTTACCAGAGCTCAAAAGTCGCTTCCGAATTTACCGCCCTCTGGCCTGCTTCGAAACAGCTCCAGCGATCAACAGCCGGTCACCGCTATGCAGTTCCCCAGTATGAAGCGGTTGATCTTTGACTCGGCAAAAATGGCACGCTTGGACAGCCTGTTGCGAGAGCTTAAAGCCGGTGGACATAGGGTTCTAATCTACTTCCAGATGACCAAGATGATGTCGATCTTTGAAGAGTACCTTATATATCGACAACTCCGGTACCTCAGGTTGGATGGTGGCACGGCTATTGCTGATCGAAGGGATATGGTCAACGCTTGGCAATCCAAGTAGGTCAATCATGCGACCAGTTGATATCATGATACTTACCTCTGTTGCTTCCTTTGCAGCCCGGATATATTCATCTTCATGCTCAGTACACGTGCAGGCGGTCTCGGTATCAACTTGACCGCAGCTGATACGGTTATCTTCTACGAACACGACTGGAATCCCTCCAACGACGCACAAGCTATGGACCGCGCACATCGTGTTGGACAGACCCGTCAGGTTACCGTCTACCGGCTAATCTGTAGAGGGACAGTCGATGAGAGAATGTTGCACCTCGCCCGAAACAAAAAGGATGTCCAGGATATCGTGGTTGGCAACAAGTCCTTGGATGAAGTCAACGCTCAAAAGGAGATTGCATCGCTGTTACTGGATGACGACGACGATTCGAATGATATGCCTACCACCTTTGGAAATCGATCCGCTGGCTTTGGATCCACATTCGCCGCCACTGGTGTTCCCGTGGAGGCAGACGACGAGGATGGCTTTTTCTCCAATAAAAAGACGGGAGACGACGAGGATGACGATGGCGGCGCCGCAAAGTCGAAAAAGAAGGCAAAAAGAAAAGCAGAGGGTGACGAGGCAGGAGATACTGCGAAGCCAAGCAAGAAGCGTGCACCGCGCCCGCCCGCAGTCGGGGATGCTCCAAAGTCGAAGAAGGCCAAGATTCCGAACGTAAAATCCGTACCGGCGAGCGGATTGCCGAGCCAGGTTGGTACGCCAGAACAGCCGAGCGAGGTCTCGATGTTGTAGATATGCGTTTTTGCATTTGGTTGTTGTGAATATGTAAGTATGCAATGGTAGATTACAATGGCACGGTCATAGATCATTTCGCGGCGCCGCTGGTGTTCACAGGTCCATCGAGGAGATTGCTACTGGCAGCCGGTGAGTTATTGTCGTTATAGCTATGCTCCAGAGGTTGTTCAAGGGGAGTGCCATGCATATATATATTATGGCAGAGAGCATGAGATTCGGGCACCACAGCAGTCCGAAACACCAGCGTCCAGCATAAGCTGTAAGCTGATGATGCCAAGTGGAGGTCATAAGCTAGGTCATAGTAGCTGTCTTTCAATGTCTTTCGCGATACACCGACATACTACTTTCTCCTATCCTTGAGTTTGCTGGTAAAGCATTTTTTACTCCTCAGAGAGACTGTCAATCCCTTGCCTCCCCCCCCCCCCTCAGCTATCGTAAGCCTACATCGCGAGAACCATGGCTAAGTCGATTGCGGCTGAGCAGCAGAAAGAGTCGGTGAGTCTTGGCTTGTAAATATCCTGGTGAACGTCCTGGATCTGACCTAGTCTTGCTGTCGCTTGCATAGAAAGGGAAGAAGGGATGAGCAAAGCAAATGGAAGGCAAGACAATCTCATTGAAGCTGGCCGGCGTCAAAAAGGCAGGAGGGAAGCAGAAGAAGAAGAAGCAGAACAAGAAGACGAAGGACAACGCGGATGAAAAGCTAGAGGATGAGGAAGCAGACGAAGACCCAATGATCACCTTCAAACTGCCTGATGCGGAGATCGTAAGCTCTTGATACTGATCCTCGAAAGTGCTGGAGCTGATACGTTTTTCTTCACTTTAGCCTCGCAACGCGTTCGCCTACGTCCAATTGCTCGACAAAGTTATCGCATCTATCGACGAACATCGAGCCAAGCTAGGTTTAGGCCCCAACTTCAAGCCTCTCCAACGACGTGGACTTCCGGTCATCACCTCGAGTAGAAGCAAAACCTTGGAAGGAGTCAGTGCTAAGCTTGACAAGCAGACGAAGAATGGGCCGCAGGCGAAGAATTATGACATGGATGTGTATCTGTTGTTGATGGGAGGTACAACATGGAAAACCTCCTCTTCAGGCAAGCGATACAAATTTACCTAGCAAAAGCGTTTATCCCTTGGTGACTTTTTGTTTGTTGCGACTGCCAGCCTTGGTGGTTCTGCTCTTGTCCGCTTCCTTCCTCTTCTTTGAACCTGCCTTGTTGCTCTTCTCCTTTTCTACCTGTTTCTTCTTCTGCACCGCAGTCTCCTTCGCCGCGTCCTTTGCTCCGGTCTGCTTGGATTGGGTCTTTGGCTGTGGCTTGGATCTTGGGTTCTTGGGAGGAGGAGAAGGTCGTCTTTCTCGGGGGGAACTTGATCCGAACTAGAAGATTCTTTCTCGGATTCATCGTCTTAGTTGTCATGGTTCGACTCGTCCGAGTCCTGCTCTGCATGTTTCCAACTTGTTTGTTCTTTCCCGAAGCGTTGTCATAGGTGATTCTGCTACTTATGCGCCTTGTCTAGCACAGGTTGTTGCAGTCTAAGATTACTGAAAGCGGAATCGGAGAATCACGGTTTAAGAACTGGTTAGCTTCATTGTTGGGTGTTTCGCCAAAATAGTTGGTAACGTGATCGGTCGAAAAGGATGCTCGCATGAGCTTATTATCAGATTAGATGGCGTATTTACTGTACCAAGCAGCTGCGAAAGTAGACCAAGCAACCCACAGCAGGTAATGAACAAGGGGAAAGATAAAGCTCGGCTCATGAATGCATCAGGTAGCTCGTCGAACCGTGAGCTTACTAAATTGCTCGAGAGGACGCAACGACGCACCTCCTATCGGCAACAATAAAAGTAATTCAGTGCGACTAAGTTGAAGCATTTTATTCTCTGACTGATTTTTGGTGTCGTGTTACGTGTCTCAGGGACAATACTTCTCACATATTGACGAAACACATGCGAATGGCTATTGTGATGCTCACCAAGTCACTGATCCCTGAACATGACAGATATATATGTATACAGTAAGATACGTAAACAGGGGAGATTCGGCGATTTGCTAATTTCTATATTATTTTTTCCGGCTGAAGTCTGACAAGACATGCCCGTATGGCCAAGTGGTAAGGCACTGCACTTGTACGTCTACGTTTATATCACGAACAGGAATACATGCAGCGATCTCTCGTTCGACCCGGGATGCGGGCAATAAACACAAACCTTTTTGAACAACCTGCATCGACCACATGCCTTCTCTGCGTTTTCCGTTCAATCGAATTCGTTTTTTCTTTGTTTTTTTCTCTTCCATCCAAATACAATGACTTCTTGCTGCCACCTGCGTCCTCGTTCTAGTCTGGCCACCAGTCCACACCTCCGATGATACAAGAGAAGGCGTACTCCTGTCAAAAAACGAGTCGAAAATCTCAGGTGCGTCGCGAATTCGTGAAATGGCTCTGGCGCGCGGATTGTTCCTTTTTTGGGCAATCATTTTAAAAAAAACCGATTATTATTACTGCTGACCCTGTATCGCTCTGGAACCCAGCCCAACATAGGTGCAGCCCGTTCGAAAACCCAATACCATGTCATGGCTTGCGTTCCAGCTGGAAAACAAGTAAGATTGCCCGTGACAACCGCAACGCGCCCGGGATAAAAAGTTTTCGCCCGAGCTCACAGGCGCCATCAATGGCATCCTTTTCAGGGCGAAGATACATAAGTGCGACTTGTACAGCCACATACTAGGTATCGTTTCTCACAAACCGGAGTCAATATACGTTGATGTCGGCTGCTTCAGTAAGTGGCCACCATCTGCAGATTTGTTCCTGCGTTTGCTACCATCACGGGCTGCTGGTTTATGTTGCTCGTTTTCCTTCCACCATCGTCATTGATGCAACAGCGGGGGTCGATGTCCGGCGCATAGCATCTGACGGTTGGCCCCAGGATCAGGTAATCGGGATAGATGGCAACCGGGGTGTGTGAACATTTTGTCTGACAAGGTCATACCGTGCTGATCAACCAGCACATTTCAACTCGCAGCATGGATCGAATTGGGCTGGAAGCTGTTTAAAGACAAGGAAACGTCACAAATCCAATTCATAACACTCGACATCATGGAAACAGCAAATCCGAATCCCCGGAGTTACATCCCCGGAGTGGCGCCTGAGGAGGCTGTAAACACAAGAGTAATATCGGCATTTGCCTTCTTTCATCTATTTTCCGAATCAAGGCAGGTAGAACTGGCAAAACGACTGTGGGACATGCTAGAAAAGCAGCCGGGCAACGTCATAGTCGGAATTCAAAAAGGGATGGACGTGCCAACATTGAGGCACGTTCCAGGAGACAAGCAAGGCGAAGGCGTACTCTTTTGGTCAGTCGGGTTGGATTGTGGGACGATCGCTCACTGTGATTGGCGCTGACATCCACCGACTTCAGCCATTCGCCCGAGTCGTGGAAGTCAATGTGGCTCGAGCATATCAGTAGCGAGCTCGAAATAAAGGCACATCTCGAAAACAGTAGCGGCAGATGCGGACCAGAGACCTTTCGGGACATGTATTGGAGCGTAAAGATAGGTTGACGGGCTTCTCACAGGGCGTACAGAGCTGTACGAGTGCACACAACAGAGAAGGTTGATCGACGAGTGACAGTGAAATAGTCGAATATAATAGGTAGACATCGCGGTGAGATTGACTGGCAGGACGCACGTCCGTGTTCTCAAATATATTGTACAAGGTAAAAACACTGCATTGCAGGAAGGCGCACGAAATCGAATATCGGGTGAATGACCCTTGAAGTGGTGTAGGTAGCGTCTCGCTCTCGGTCATCCGCATGAACGATCAACCCCAGGAGAAAATGACTACCATCTCCCTCTTCTGGAACTCTTTACGTAGGTGGTGCTCTTGCTCTTTAAGGAGGTCAGTTTGGCCCCTTCCCCCACCCTGGTCTTGTAATCACAGTTCGTAGCCCAATGTCCGCTTCGATTACACTTGTAGCACTCTGTCGGCCAAACAACAGCATGATCAGGTTCGCATCTACATCCCATGATATAAAAGGACTTACTGCTGTCATCCGTGGCCGGTTCGCATTGGCTATACCTACTGAATCTGCCCTCACCAGCCTTGGCAGCAGGAGGCGTCCTCTTGGCCGCTGGACCCTTCGACTTAGGCTCATCTTCCCACTATGTGTTGAAGAATCAGTACCTGTATCCGCATCGAGCTTCGACTGTACCGACCTCGAAGAAATCACATTGCTCGCCTTGCGGTTTAGGGCATTTATAGAACGCTCTGCCACAATTCGGTCCTTCCTTGTGGACGGTCCATCGAAGAGCTTCCTGTTTGCAGCTGCAGAATCGTTTGGGGCCCTTTGCTTGGTCTTGGTCAGTGTCATGCGAAGTTTTTGCACGCTGCGTCGGACGGTTCGTTATCTGCAGGAGAAGGGGAAGTTAGCGTATGTCGATCTTCAGATCTAACAATGTCCTGGCTCACATCGCTGCCAGGCAAGGCTCGTTTCGTCGGCGTGGTGGTCGCAAGCGGTTGGTCCCATTCCTATTTGTGCAGCGGACCTTTAGCTCGTACGCCATTCAAAGCCGAAAGAGAGCTACATACAAAGAATTTGCAGTTCGTGGCATCAGTCATCGCCTTTGCGCAAGCCCAAAATCCTTTGCCTTTATTAGCGCCCTCTTTCACCACCGTACGATGCACTGCCGATTCTTCACATTTGCAGAGGACGCCCGCACCGGTAGGTGCTGGAGCACCCTCTGAGCCGTTACCGGGCAACACGGCGGCAAATTCTGAACTGGGGCCGCTGCCACCATGGGTGGCTAGATTGCAGTGAAGAGTTACATAGTCAGTATCAGGGCATGCATCAAGTACGTAGACAAGCCAAAACTTACCGGGTTGAGAAACAGGGTTCTCTACTGAGCTTGCCTTGACCTTGGGCTTGGTCGCCCTCTTAACAGTCGTAGTCTTCGCGGTAGGTGCTTTCGTTTTTGTCGCCTTGGCCGTGCTCGCTGTACCAGCTGCCTTTCCTTTCCCATTAGCCCGCGGGGCCGGCGCACCAGGAGGCCTCTCATCTCCTCCACCATCCGAAGGCGGTCCATCATCGTCATCGTTATTACCACCATTTCCACCATTGCCTCGTCCGGCAGGATGCGGCGGTCGTCGAGCGATATCCCCTGCCTGTATTCCTCTTCCCCCCATACTTTGAGCCACGCTCTGAATAGTGGCGACATCATGAGTTGAATGTCTACGTGAAGCCCAGTCGAGGAACTTACATTGTAAAGAGTTTCGAAATCTCGCTTTGCTTTGATGAAAACTTCGCGGTATTGCATCAAGCTGGCCTCTAACACGTCCCGTTTACTCTCTAGACCGTCGCAAACCAACTGCATGCGATGCTCCGTCTGGTCATTGGCGAGGTTAGCAGAAATCACCCGCTAAAAAGCCATGCAACACTTACCTCTCGTCTCAGATGAGGTTTCGTCAGCGATCGATCGAAACCGATTTGATTGTAACCATCTACAAGGCCTATGCCAAGAGTCGAGGGCACTAGATATTTGGTTCGACCGTCGTGCTTCTCCACCACGTATTCTCTTTCGATAATTTTAGCAATATGTTCAGCGATGGTAGCATCAGTGCCTATAAGTAGCAACACGAGTTGAGCCCACTGAGTTGCGAGGAAGCGGAACACGAACTGCTTACCGATACCATTCTTGTCCATCAACCCGACCAAATCAGCTTCGGTCAGCAGATTAGGCCTGGACGTCTGCCCTTCCCTCATCTCGCAGACAGCTGGAATGAACGTTTCGCCTTCGGCAAAGTCTGGAACGATAGAATCGGACCACTTGTCGTAAGGGTAAACTTCCAAGTAGTTTCTGGCTATGATAACGAGACCTAGCGATGGAAAACGTGGATTAAGTCGCATGAAACGCGTTCATCGACGCGAGTGCCCACTTACCAGCAGTAGAGAAATACTCTCCAGCGATGTCGATTTCGACCGTAGTGCTTTTTCCCTCAGCGTTCGTGGAGCAACAGGCCAAGAATCTTCGTGTAACAAATTCATACACCCTCTTTTCGTCGCCTTGCAGAGTCCCTGCATGTGCGGTAGGATGGATTGGCGGATGTGCTTTATCGTTCTTCTGTCCGTTTCTAGGCCTCTGGAAGCCACCGTTAGTCAATCTGTGCGCAACGGAATAAGTACGCGTAAGATCGAACGAAAATTTCCGCGGAGTTATTTACCCTTGAGCAAAAGCACCCCAACCAGGATCCACGTGTTGCTTCTGGATCAAGTGATTGAAGTCGAAATCCTTGTCGAATTGATCGGTTTCGGTTCTGGGGTAACTGAGGAAACCCTGTTGATACAGCTTTTCTGCAATCTGGAGGGTAAATCAAATCTCAGCAAAACATCGAAATTCCGCTTCCGGGATTTTACACGTACGTCGAGAACCTTCTTCGGCGCCATATGAAGTAGCCGTGAACCTGACTTTTGTAGGTCTACCGTCGTCAGCGGCAGCGGTTTCCTATAAGCGATAAAGCGTAAGCCCAGTCTCCATGCAAAGCAGACGCGGAACGTACCATTTCGTAGCAGGCTTTGTAGCCACCGATCGAACAGTAGCTTCAGGTTGTTCAACGCATTGTTCATACAAGATGATAGCAGCTGCCATGTCAAAAAGGTGATTCCTTCGCCAATTGAATTTGATGACGCCCTCCGGTCGCTGCTGTTCGACATGAATGTACCAAAATGTTTCGGGAACGAATGCTTGTACGCGTTCGTACTGGTCAACCACGAATCCCAAAGTGGGAAACTGGCATGGTCCTACACTCAAGATATTGATCAGCGAGATTCTTGAGTGAATCAGGATGCGTCGAACCTACCATAACTGATTACCTTTTGCCCAAGATCAGGCAACCGATTTTGTAGTCCCATTGTTTGCAGCCGAGTGAATGCAGCTCCGACTCGAAGATCAAGCGAGATTCTAACGTCTACCGCATCCGCTTGCCTCATATCCAGTTCCACGGGGTTGCGACATGCATTGTGGATTTGCCTGCCAGATCAAACTTAGAAGGATCAGTCTCGTTCTGCGTTATCAGATAAGAGATCGACTGACGCTGCTATGATGGCACTGAATTTGGCACGTTTGACTCGAATGTTTCTGTTCGCCTGGCGGCAAACATTTACAATTTCACTACCGATATGTTCTCCTTCTCTGTCACAATCGGTCCAGATGATCAATAAGTCGGCGCGTCGAGCTTCTTGTTGCAAGTTCCGCTCCACTTGTTTGAGGTCCTGTCAATGCAAACCGTGTCAGAAACCGGTATCCTTTGGTAGGCCTCCAAAGCATACTCACATCGCGAATGAAAGTGTTGATTGGAGCCTCGAACAAAGCAAATGGCTCGCAGCTATACCACTTTCGGAATTGCTCCGCGAAATCCTGCGAATGAATCGCAATTATTTAGACTGGGTCAGACCAATCAAAGCGGCACGATTCTGCTTACACTCGAGGTCAAATGTCCCAAAACGGAAGTTACGGTAAAATCAGCATCACCATGATTGGGTCCCAACGGGGCAGGAAGGTTGTAAGGAAAGTCGTAGTTCCTAATGTAACGGTGAGGCGAGACTCGCTGAGAAGATTTTAGCACAGAAAGCCTGTAGCAAAACCAGGCGAAAATCAAGGAAGGCATGGCCGACTCACCGATGTTGCTCCGCCAGACGACAAGATACTACTGATGCTCTTTGCGATTGAAGGCTTTTCTGCTACACAGAGGACCTTCATTAAGTGGTCGTCTCGATAGGATTGCGGCTACTGAAAGTGTGACAGTATCGTCAAAGAGTCGTGATCTTTGCGAGAGGGGTGAACGATGCCGCCGAAAAGTTGACCTTGCGCCAAGGTAGCGAGCTCCTTGCGACAAGAGTGAAATTGTACAGTCGAAGTGCTGAATATACAGGCTGGCTCGACGGTCCACTATGTTTGGGGCGATACCAGGTCGAAGAATTTTCGGCATGAAATGGATTGAGGTGACGATGTAGTCAATCATCGCCGTCGCGGCCCCTCAGTAATTTGTTTACTTTGTGAAGCAAGTTGAAAGATCAACATGTGACTTCATCGCTTAGCTTCAAGCATACCAGCTAGCATACCACTAAGCAAGCTCGTACAGGACATTTCATCTGTCCTCGACTATCGTCAGCTTCATCGCCTTCCTCCTGCTGCCCCGCCTACGAGATATTAGATTGATACACCACTACTCACTACACCAGAAAACAAGCCGTTCATCCAGTTGCATAGCCTTCCGACTTTCAGTATGTCAGCTCCCTGGCCGCCAGGCACTTCGTTTCATCCTTCACAGTTTGTTGGCAAAGCATCGACTTCGCAGCCAGTTGACGAGTGGAAAGACTTTACCGAAGACGATGACGATGTAGATCCAAACCAAGTGAGCGGCTGATGTTCAGCTAAGAGGAGACAGGATCTGACCCCTCTGCATCATTCAGTTTACTGTCGTGTCCAAGGATCATGTTTTATTCTGCATCGATGCCTCTGCAAGCATGCATAAACCTCTACCGGACGATATGTTCGAGAACGATGATTTCAGCAGATTCACAGAACCGGCTGTAGCGAAAAACGTTTATGGCAAAGGGAAATCAACACTACATATTGCGCTCGAGGTGGCGCACAAGGTTGAGCGAGCAAAGGCTTTGACAGGACCTCACGACAGTGTTGGAGTGTTATTATACAATGTCAATGTAAGTCCTGCTTTGGAATATCACAACTTATCCAACTCACCTCTCCCCGCTGACTCAATAGCCTGAAACATTGCCTCCAACGCTGGCAAATGGCGCACGTTCCGAGACTTTTCGACGTGGTACCGTTTTATATCAACCTTTGCGACAGATCAATGCTGAAGAAATCAAGAGGATCAAGTCACTTCTTGAAGGTGTGTGCGACCTACAGCTAAACACAGCGGCGCATATCTGATGACTCTCTGCAGATGCCAATGCCGAACTGGCGGAACAACCCGAGGACGAAGACGCTCGCAAGGAACCGGAAATACTTAGCGAGACGTTCCAACCGATCCAAGCTGACGAGATGCTGGATATGGCAGATGTCTTTGAATGCTGCAATCATGTTTTCCGGGATGCGTGAGTTGCCCTTTGTCTCCATCAAACACAGATGACTAAAACATCCCACCCTCGACAGCGGTACTAAACTGAACGGCACTAAACGAGTATTCCTAATTACCAACAACGACCGACCGGAAAGAGCCACCGAGCGATCTGATCCTCGTAATGATCCTCGAGGGCCAGCGAGGACCCGGTTCCTGGTAAATTGATCATCCATCATGACTGCATCCTTATATGGACATTGAGTGCCTTATTTTGCCTCCAGGATTTGAACAGCCTTGGTGTCTCGGTGGATCCATTTTTTGTGAACCGAGCTGGTGAAGAGTTTGACCCAGAGATATACTGGAATGTAAGCTATCCAACATGCATGTGTGATTTTCGCTGAGTCATCCCTCTACGCGGCGAATAGGATGTCTTGATCCGTGACGTAAAGGCAGAAGATGATGAACCGGAAGACAATGAAATTAAAGAGAAGGCTGGGCGTTCCGCCTCCGAAGGGATGGAAAATCTTCGGGAACTGATGGCAGATGCGATATACAAAGCCGGCTCGAAGAAGTTGTTTTTCAGCGTGCCTTTGAAGATCGGTGGGAAAGACGGTGACATTACAATTGGCGTACACGGGTACGTTGTGAAGGGCTTGCCAAGTGACACTCGACTGATGTTACGGCCATGTTAGATATTCGCTCATATCTGCGACATCCAAACCAGCGCATAGCTTATACGACCTTTCCGGACGTCTGGCTAGGGAAGTGAAAACGAAGACAGAGTACAACGCGGCTGTAAGAACAGGAATGCAATGATAGTCGTCTCTGCAAGCTTATCGATACTCCTACTTTAGTCTACGGGTATAAAGCTAGATCCTGGACAAATCGGGTATGCCTATAATTTCGGAAAGAGTGACGTGGCTACAGATATACTGGATAATTACTGGTCAGAAGGCTTGTCCAAGCATCGTGAAGTGGAAGAAGATCGAGGTCCAGAACATGCCAAGTTCGGCAAGGGTTTAGGGGATGCTGACGAGTCGATGGATGACAAGAAAAAGGTCAACGGCAAACAACCTATTCGGACCAGGGTAAGTCTTCGAGGCGGCCGACATTCAATCAGCTTCAGTCTGATCGGAATATTATCAGGTGACCTTTACCAACGCAGAGATCAAGGAATTCAAGACGCTGGGACTGGATCCTCGTACGTATCGCCAGAACCCAGCAGAAAGCCCGCAGCTTAGTCCGTGATTCGCAGAGATCAAGATTATAGGCTTTCAAAATGAAAAGGTTCTTCAATTCGAGCACAATATCCAGCATCCTGTCTTTCTCTATCCGGACGAATCGGCGAGTGAAACACGCATAATGACCCCCAGTAGCGTCCCTGACTCTTTTATTTTTAGGCCTACGCTGGAAGTACTCGCACATTTTCAGCCTTGCTCAAAGCATGCCTAGACAAGCACAGACATGCGCTTGCTCTTGTCGTTACTCGCCGAGGCTCTGTCCCGAGGTTCGCTTGTCTGATCCCTCAAGTAAGTCAGATGGGTTGACAGTGTAGAATGGCTGCGCGTACTTACCACACCCGCAACTTCAGGCCGAGTCGTTCAACCCGGATGGTGGCCAGGATAATGCGCCTGGGTTCCACATGATTCCGTTGCCATATGCCGACGATATTAGAGCGAAACCAGAGAAGATTACTGGCAAGATGTCGCAATGTAAGTGCTATTCGCCCAACGCAATCAATCGGCTCACCTATAGATGCTATACTCTTAGGCAATGAGGCACAGCGGGAACTCATGGAAAAAATCATTTTGAAACTGAAGTTTTCGTCAAAGCGATATGAAGCCAGCAACTATCCGAATCCTGGTAAGTCCAGGCAAGGGGCTCGCGCATGTACAGTTGATATGTGGTTAAGCTGTGTCGTCTCCATAGCGCTCGCGTTCTTCTATGCCAAGCTTCAATCTATCGCCTTTGATGAGCCGGTCTTTGACGCTTCCAAAGTGGAAGACGAGACGAAGCCTCTGACCAACGGAATGCACATGGTGAGTCAACAGGCAGTGACCATGAAGGTCGAATACGTTGAGAAATGCGCTCAAGTTACTTTACGTTCCCCTTGATGTCACGACCTCAGAGAGCTGGCGGCTTGATGAAGAGCTTCAATGAACAAGTACAATCGGATCACCGCGTCCTTAACGGCTTCAGGCCTCAGACGACGGCGGTAAAGCGTACGGCAGCTGCAGCGGGAATTGTAAGTGTAGCCCGCAGTGGCGAAGGAGAGGGCGAGCTGACGTCGTGTTCGTCCATCTCAAGGACGCGAACTTTGATCCATCGACTATCGAGGAACTGTTCGCGAAGGGTAGAGAGAGCAAGGTATGTTTTTCATGGCGATAGAGGTTGGCCATTGCTTGACTATCCGCGCCCTGCACATCGAAAATAGGCGACCATTCCTCAACTCAAGGCATACGCCAGTGCTAAGCAAATCAACCTAGGAGAAAATAGGCTCAAGGCGGATATCATCAACGCTTTAAGGGTAAGATTGAAATCCAGTCTTTGCTTTTTCTCTCAAACTGAGTTTTTGGCGCTTCCCGTATCCCAGCCACACATGCCGTAAGCAAGATTCTGGAGAAGAGTGGGATGATGCGGTTGCAGTGCGTACTACGTTCTCCCAGTAAAGCTTCACGACGCCGTTGTCTGTCAGTAGCTCGTCTGTACGCGTCCTCTTGCACGATGTATGAAATAGAATATCTGGGATTTCAAGTTGTATTTTGCTTTATGCTGTATCACTGGAGTTTCATTACATGGGACTTGTCATAGAGGCTGAATAGCGGAATGTTGCGAATTTCGGACATTTGCCTTCAGAGGCCCATCAGGAGCAGGACACTTTTGCATCTCAAATTGTTCATGAACCGAGGAGAGTGCCATCATATCATCGTACACAGATGAGCAACTGCACTGCAATACAGCGGGCGGACCGGAAGGTGCGCCCCCAGCTCCCCAGCTCCGCGTCGCGTGCCATTTTGCGAGTCCCGAATCAGCTCCCGAGTTCAATGAGCCAAAACAAACAAAAGACAAACGAGGTGGTGCTAAATAGTGAACAAGGTGCAGATCCGAGCGCCGATCTGTCTTGAAGATACGAAACACCTTTGTCGATCGTGTTGATGGATATGCGCCGGTGAAACGCTCAGTCGGCTCAGGAAAGGATAGTATTAGGATTCACTCGCTCTCGAGGACATCTCGTCGTCGCGTGGCAGTTGGGACGATATCATAGAGTCAAGGAAAGATTCCCCCCCCCTCGAACGGTGTAGATCCTGTGAGTCCTGTTTTCGTTCCCCTGCTTTTGTGTCCTCATGGAGGCCATGGAGCGAAACACAATCATATACGACTCCTCAGTTGCGCAAGGCATGAAGTCGATAGTTGGCACTTGACAAAGGAAGAATACCCTATGCGCATATCATCTCACGGTGATGCCCGTTGAGGTGTTCAATGGTTGTGTATGCTATGCAACTGGAGAAGAATTGCATTCCCGCATTGCAGAAACAGATCGTCCACAAAAGATTTTACGAGAGCTAACGTCTCCCTTTTGCCTGCCGCAGCTCCGAAACGGCGATATCCCCTACTTCCCCCTTCGGACACCGCAGTCACCGCACGTCTCGTAACAAAACTGCCATCGTATTTCGCTTTGTCGTCTTGCAGTCCCCGTTATATCTGCCAGCTTAGGAGCTCAACCTGTACAATGGGCATCCATCACCCCGATGTGGCGTATTCACAGCCAACCCCGACAACTCCACCACTAGTTGATCGCCGCGTTCATCCCCTGCGTCGAGCGGAAGTCGTTACGGTCACATCTTTCGCCGACACCTCCACAGCGGCATCCACCGCATCGGCCAGTAAAAGTATACCTATTGGACCTATTGTTGGTGGAATTGTGGCGGGTGTAGTCGTAGTCTTGCTTGCAGGCGGGCTATGGTTCTGGTGCCATCAAAAGGCCGTAAAGGAACGCAAGGTAGGTTCACGGCGACGCCAATGCTAGATAGTCCATACCTAACCTGACTTGTATTCTCGATCTGAAAAGGAACGACAAGCGCGTCTCAAGGCGAAAGCTTCGAAATCAAGTGGTGCACTTTCTGCCCGGCCATCCCTCAACCCGAAAGAATCCGCAATGTCTATGAAATCCATGGACAAATCATCGAGTAGCC
Organism: Naganishia vaughanmartiniae; assembly: GCA_030039245.1. Lineage (NCBI taxonomy): Eukaryota > Fungi > Basidiomycota > Tremellomycetes > Filobasidiales > Filobasidiaceae > Naganishia > Naganishia vaughanmartiniae. The sequence continues at coordinate 424,864 of JASBWU010000004.1, read as the reverse complement.
GCTCTAAAGGCTCCGTCGGAATGTTTGCCGTTGCAGGTGCACCTTTGCCATCCGATCCACGAAGGACGCAGAGGGAAGACGAAAAACTAACGGCTGCACCGGCCAGTCGCATCCAGCTCGCGCCAGTTGTCCCGGTCGTCCCTCTGCAAGAGTCTTCCGGGTCGACGGGAAACTCGAAGCCGGGATCCCCGTCCTCCTCTTCGTCCCGTCGTCATCGTCATAAACGGTCTTTGTCCAAGGAACCCGTTGTCACTGGGCCTAGTACCTCCAGCATCGTGCACAAATATCAGCCAGCTCGACCATCTCCCTTGGCCGTAGCTGCCAAGTCGGCCGATGGCACGGCAATGACACATGTTAGGGGAAACTCCAATTCTGCCACCTCGCCACCCCTCTCTGCAACTGGTTCTGGATCCAGAGAGGGTTCCCTCTCAGGCTCTGGAATACTCGCTGTCAAAGCTGAAGAGAGAAAACCCGACACTGCAATTCCTAAATGGGGACAAAAGCCGTTCCGAAGCGCCGTCCCGTCAACGCAAACAGCGTCCGGCGCGGACACGGTCGAGCATATGCCCGACGAAGAGGAATCGGAAGACGATGATCCCTTTGAACACTCGAAATATGACCGGCATCGGTCGACTGCATCTACGCAGACCTCTGCGGCTGGCAGTACAATGGGGAAGCGGGATACCGTCAGGCAAAGCAGAGATCGTCGGGATGTGATGGGAGGCATCGCAGAGTGGCAAGACGAGGTGGAAGTGGGTGTGGCATACTCCCCTTCCAAAGCACCTGGTCAGAATGGATACACAAGTCATACTGCTCGTGATCAAGGAACTGCATATCCTTATCCACCTCGGCAGCAAGGGTATGAGTCGCAGAACGAACGGCACGGATACCAGGCCGATGTTCAACCGAGAAATCCATTCGTAGATGAAAGGTATCGAGGATAATTATTTGCCGAATTCCGGGGACGGGTTTGCACTTCACCGTTGAGCATGACATCGGATAACGAACTCTATAATGGATGAGCGTAATGATAAGAGAGACAGAGTGTAAGAGTGTCACGCACGAGAGGTGGGATAAATGGGACGCATGAAGAACTCGGGGTGGCTTCTCTACTTGTATTGATTGCAATAGTAACGTTATTCATAATCGAATGTAGTTTGACTTTCTGGTGGTTTCAGAGCCCAATGGCTGATTATTGGCTTATACGGGAAACCGCATATAGATGCGATATTATTGGATGAGGGGCGCGCCATTGATGCTAGATACATGTTGTTTTGCCGCTATGACTCCTGTATAATCGACTTGAGACCTCTCAACACAGCGGGCGAGATCTCAAAAGCGTTCATGTGGTCTCCGAATACTTGCTGTACGTTCCGGACGGATTGCTCGATGACTACCGACCAGTACACCCACATATGGCTTAGCAACTGACCATGAAAAATTAGGGATCCGCGTCCACTCACCTCTGCTTAACGCCTCTGCCTCTTCTGTCCATAACGTTTGCGCTTCCACCATCCAAGCTTCCTTGCCTCTACTCTCAGCCTTTTCGAAGAATTCACGCTTGTATGCCGCAAGTTCGGTGTAAAATCTCAAGAACATCTCCATGATCTCCGGGACGCAGTTTTGCACTTGGCCGTACGTATCTTCCTGCAATGAGGCAGCGACATAGGCCGCAAGAGCTAGAACCGAAGAGTAATTTGAGCATCTCATAAGTCTCGTGTCGCGTGAACGTTTCTAAACCCATGCAATGCGGGTCCAGGCTTACCTTTGATGAGATCCGCATCGATTCTACGTCGGGGCAGAACAAAGTCGAGTTCGTCCCTGGCCCAACGGCGAGCAAACGCGCTCTCCACGCGATATGCGAAATGTTCTGCTGCTTGTCGTTGTATGCTGGCCGCCGGCGCAACCCGATCCACCCAGGACTGTACGACGGGGTACAGCCCTTTCTGTCGCCATTCAGCGTTAGCTGGCTTGCTGACTTGCCCAACAACAGTAGAGGCACGGACAGACACGGCAGAAGTGGTTGCCTGAACTTGTTGCTGCAGGGTTTCGACGGCGTGCTTTGCTGTAGACGCAGATTCCTTGATGGGCTTCACCACCTGTTGCGGCATGTGCGCCTCCAGCGGTGATATCCACGATAGCGCCTTCTCTCCAGCGTGCTCCACCGTTTCTTTAGTAGGTACTCGTTGGCGGAGGTACGTCAGACTGGCAGAAGCCAGATCAGCAAGCTTGGCATCTGTCTGCTTGACCTGCTCAACCAGAGCAGCGGGTTTGGTCGTGTTCGGCGGGACATAAAAGACAGACTGAACTTCCTTGACCTGTGCAGACGGAATACCAGTCAACGGGACTCTAACCCGGGACGTGTCGTTTCCGCCCGATACCGGCGCAGCCGAACGTCCACCACGGGTGTAGAGTATGCGGTAACTTCTGTTTAGCTGAGAGATACAGCCTTGGAAAAGCCGAGTCCATGCCGTAGGTTTGGTACTGATATCGTCAAACACGCGTTTGCGGTTCTCGGTTTGGTGAGATCGATCCGCAAGTTCAAGCGCTGTAAAGGTCTTCTCGCCGAACAAAAGGTCAACATAGATCCTGGGGTGGGATACAGAATACTACTTACAAGGTAGTAGTCATCGCTGGAATCCAATGCGTCGATGATGTATGAATCCGCCTTCCTTCCAGCCGCGAGAGGCGAAAAATCCAGCCGCTACGCATCAGGAGGGAATGGTTAGGGTGAAATATCTTGCAGCATGTGCGGTGACCGAGCAGTGCTTACCTGCGTGGCCGAGATATCGAACACGATCGCTGGTAACCGGAGCAGTACAGCGGTCGCATAGTGAAGTGCCAAAAGGCGGAATGGCAACCTCCAACCTACCAAACTCGTGTTCCTTGCCATTTGAGCAATGAATGGGCTAGATGTGCCCGACCGCATCAGCTAGCTTTCTTTTCAGGTCGTCTGCAGGGGAGCCTCACCGAAACAATCCAAACGTATGCTGTACAAGGACAGAAGCTATTCTCTTCCTCAAAAGCCAGAAACCAAGAGTATACAGCACTGCGTGAATGGATGCGTACAGCGGGAACTGAAGGAACACGCTTCGCTTGATGCGGTTGGCGAGTCGTTGACCGAGAGATGCCTAGCGATTCAAGTGGATTCGTCAGTCAAACGTGATATCGTTCAGACAGCAAGACCACTCACGTCGTCTGCCGGCCAATGCGGCTTTGCCCAGGATCCATCAAAAATGTCCTTCTGGCTCAGGAAGAGGGCAAAGAGAGCGTTCCCGAGGTAAAGGTAGATGACGCGCTCGTTCAGGTGATATGGATGTCGACTGCACGTATGATAACAAGTGAAGTGAGCGAGCTGACAGCAGACATCAGGGTCACACAACATCGTAATATCTCGGTGGACTTACGCAGTTGGTTTGAACAATGCCAAATCCAATGTCAACCCTTCATGTGCCTCATGCCTCCATCTCCATAGTTGAATAAACACAGCTGAGACGACTCCACTTGCCCAGATATACCACAGTGCGATACGAGTCCCGTGCGGCGAGTGGACGGTACGTGAAATCAACGAGAGGTAGGTACGTGATGAGGGTGGTGTGGGCGGCGGGGTTGCGGTCGGTTCTAGGTCAGAAGATGAGTTAGCGTAAGGTAGGAAGGATTGAAAAGTATGTATGCGCAAGCTCATAGCACTGGCTTGCAGAGATGTAAGCACGGTGACCATCTGCTCGAGGTCTGATTCCTGCATCTGCGAGTCGTTACCGGACACGCTAATGCCACCCGGGAGAGACCCACAGGTCTGTCCCTTAGCGCTTCACTCTCACCACGGGAGCGTTTTACAATCTGATAGGAACTTGTATTCTCACCATTCCAACACTTTGCTCGCAAGTATCCTACGGGCACTACAGACCCTAAAACCAACACCGCCGTCGCAGGAACAACCCATAACACCTGCCACTCTGGCATTCGAGCTACACGTCGTTGGTCGTCAGCACGCCTGTCCTCCGTTTAAGTGAGATGAGGAGATGCATACCTCCAATATCGCCTGGCGTGGTGGATAGGATTGCTACGAGCGCTGTGAGAACCGTCCATGCAAGCGGGGACCGAGCGAGTCTTCGCCATCTCGCCCAGAGGTATTTCTGCCGTGAGAAAGCGATGAGTCAACAATAATGTAGCGGATTCAGGTAAGAACATACGTTGTAGTGGATGTCTGTCTCCATTCTGCGGTGTCTGCGAGGAAATTGAGGCGTGAAAGTGTGAATGAAGGCATGTTGAAGTGAAATCTACCTTTGAATTATGGGTCGTCATCGGAAGCGCGAGCGGAGGAGAATAGTTTGCTGTCCGGAATTCGTTGGATTTTGATTTCGATATTTCGATTTCTGATTTCGTGAATCGCAAGAGTTGTATCGCTAGTAGCAGGGCTTATAAAGTTCATCAAGTTTGTTATGTATGTCCTCGGCAAATATCCTTCTTGATACCCCGACAATTACGAGTGCAATGTGGAATCGCGCCTTCTCAAGCAACCTCGTCCTTATGCGTGGATTCTTCATTTCTTTGTATACATGACTATCTAATTACAGACTAAAGAAAATACAGATAACATAGCCTACTCCTATAATACAAAAAGAGCAAGCCAAAGACTATTCACGGATCACAAACAACTTTGCCACTATTATACCGTCATGCTCCCACTCCCTGCGCGCTAACACTGACAAGCAGAAGCGGACGCTGATCCATTGTTTGCAAGTTTAACGCCTTTCCCTTTAGGCCCTGTTGGGTCTCTGCTCTGTTGGGTAGATAACGGCAATTTGCGCGCTTGATACGTCGATGCACAAAAATCAGCGAAGGTTGATGCGGAAGAGACAAAGACGGATGGAACTCACCAATCTGCATAAAGATTTCATCCACGTTCGTCCCATCCTTGGCACTAGCCTCAAGGAACAACAACCCCTGTTCCTTGGCCCACTCCTCTGCCTCTTCCTTACTCGTACGTCGTAATGACGGATCAGCAACGACGAGATCAAGTTTGTTGCCCACGAGGATAATGACGATTCCTGGGTCGGCTTGGCGATGGAGGGTTGTTACCCATTGTTTAGCTTTTTCGAACGATGCCTACAAGAAGGAAAGGGGAGTGAGAAGACGAGTGGATGAGGTAGAATAATGTAGGGGACGAACTTCTGGGGCCTACCAGGAAGTTAGCTCCACGAGAGAATTGTAAGAGAGTACGAGGGCTTACTTGTGTTATATCGTAAACGACGACCGCAGCAGCGCTGTTGCGGAAATAGATAGGCGCGAGACTGCGGTACCCTGAACAAACGAGAGGAGGGTATCAGCTTAATCGTTCCGTGCATAGATATTTGCGTCGTTGCAACCAGGTCGTAAGACGTCGTGCAACTGAACCTCATTATACGGGCAAGAGAAGGTTGTTGCGGTCGTATCGATATATACAGCCCTGCACGTTCCCCTGAGCCTCGCAAGGCTTCAGCATCTCGCATCTCAAGCCACGCCAGAGTTTGCAGGCGGATGGAGATGCAAGCCAGGGCACAAGGAAGCTGTCCGCGAGCAAGGAATCGAAACCTACGTTCTTGGCCGGCCTATCGGCGTCCATGAAGACACAGTGGCTGTCAGTATAACTGGTTCATTGGGGAAAAGAATAGATGGGAGCGGCCAAGGACATAGAATAGCAGTGGATCGGAAGACGTACAGTGTCCCATATCTCAAACTTCACGGTCGTATCGTCGTCCAGTCCAACAGATTGTGTTAAAAATGCCGCCCCTAGTGTAATCAACATGGATGAATTTTCGAACAATCGGTCCCGTAAGTCAGTGATATGCTGGTAATGTACGAAGGACCAAGGACGAACCGATCGTCGACTCGCTGGAGGGGAACGTTAGGATGAGTCATATGAACCCGTTCATCCTACAGATATATCAGACAGCCAACTCACCGGTAATCCGAATATTCATCTTTCACCTGGCAAACGACCGCTCATACTTCAGCACATACCCATACCAAGCGAGACGGAGAGGGAAGGTGCTCACGAATCGCAAAACCAAACTACTCTTCCCTACCGCCGATTCACCTGTGCCATCCAAATGTCAGTCCTCCAGCTTCGTTTGCGCAGAAAGCTATTATATGGGAGAGCCATGGCGTACCGAGGAGGACGAGCTTGAATGAGTGTGTCTTGGGCATGTTACACTGGATGTGAAGGGTAGGGTAGGAAACGTTATGCTGGGAGGAAGCAGGCGTCTATCGTCAGCTGTGTTGCTGTCTTATGTCTTATCCCTCGGGGACAGCAGTAGTGGCGCGGAATGCGGGGCTATTCTGAGCCATTTGCTGAGGTAAGCTGATTTTGGGTCATGGGCGCACCTTGGCGTTCCACAGCAGCATCTTGTCTCTCGCGTCGCTCGTGCCGACGTTATCGACTTCGAGTATCCTATTTCCTCTTGCCCTTGACGGTTCTTCATTCAAATACTAGTACCACTCAAATCATCAAGACAAGACCAGCAACAAGCGCAGGATGGATTACGACAACCCATACGCTGGCGCTCCTGCGTTCGTTCCGGGAGGAGGTGCAGGCGCATCATATCAAACAGACACTTCTATCATGCGACCCGCAAACCTCCCTCCGCTTTCATACCAAACACTCGGTGCCCCCGGCGGTGCTGGTAGTCCTGGAGGATATCGCGGCGCAGGAGATAGTGGATTCTCTTACGGACACGATGGCGGACCGGATCGACATGCACCGCGAAGAGGCGGGTACCGCGGTGATCGTCCTGCTTATTCCGGGCGTGGAGGTAGAGGCAGAGGACGTGGTGGAGGAGGGTACATGTCGTCGGGCAGGGAAAGGGAGTACGACGATCGATCCAGCTACAATAGCCATACCGGCGGCGCTGGTGGGTCCTATGAAGGTGATCGGGCGGGTGGACAGGGATCGTATCAGGGAGGAGCGTACGGTTCGAATCCTGCCCCGAGGGATGGGTATGGTAGTTACCCTCCACCGGCAAGAAATGAATATGATGGTGAGTATACTTTGTTTCTTCCTCCTTGCCATCTATTTTCGTTTTCGTCTCCGTGCTTCACGGTCTGCTATGTTCCGCGATTGCTCGTGGCTGAGGGATGAATGAGACCGGTTCGAGAGGAGGCATTTGGGGATACTGTAAGATGGGAATTTCCATCACATCGGTCCGGCTCGGAATTCGATCTCAACTTTTCGGTTTACCCGTCATCGAGCAGCGGCAGCATAGAACACAGTATACTAGAAAGGCTGCAGCGCACTCGCTTGCCTCCAAGCTTTGAATAAGACGATAAAGCAGGATATCACCCAGACGCAGCGGATACTTTGCTGCCTTCTTTACATTCGGGGGGACACACACGCACACAAACACCAAAGATCAACAGGAGACGAATCCGGCCGCGTCACTCGCTTTCCGCCTTCATGCAGACTCCCACGCCGCTTTATCAGTTTGCCCGGACCGATTGACCAACTTCTATTAGACGAGAAGCATCAGCTTTCAAGCAGAGGTCTTAAGACACCTGCAGTCAGACTCGATGGTTCCGATTACTGAACTACCGTCTGGATGTAAGAGTACTACAAGCACCAAGCCTGATCCAGTCGTCAGTCAATCCGCCATTACCCGTGGAATAAGGTCGTCCATTCGTACATGATCGCCAGCCCACTCGCACCCGTACATGCGAATTTATCGAATCACAGACGAAAGCACGAAGCATATGAGCAAAGAATATCATCACACACGGTCGGAAGAGGCCGAATACATTGCCTCTTTTACCCTCGCGTGCAACTTTGAATGCATCAACGTGAAGGCCAGATGGAGGAAATCGAGAAGAACTTCCGAAGTATTCTGGTCCCCATCGAAAGCACGCACACAGAACTCGGGTCTGCCTCACGCTGTCCATCCACATGCTCGCTTCTATATCAGCGATCGACAAGCATCAGTGCCTTCCACGGAGCGAGCGGGTCGAGAAAAACACTATGCCTGTTCATTGTTCGGGAATACGCGGTCCTACGCACAGGCAAAGCGCAAGAGAAAAGATCGGATTCGAGTTTCGCATTCAGTAGACACCAATTTGGGCATGGATTGTCTTTTTCTTTTCCCCGGCGTGGATCTGAGGCAAAGCGAATCAATGAGGAATGGCAAGGGCCAGATCCCGGCTTGCGTGACGAAGAATCAGCAGCCCGCGTTTGCACGATGCAAGATACGTTAACCTCCGTTCGCTCCCCGCTCAGTCGGATGGCTTCAGATTCACGAAATTAAACCGACACGCCCTGTATATCTCCAGTCACTCAAGCAGCAACAACAACATCGAGCGCAAGCGAAGTCATGTTCGGTTGCAGAGGTCACGTCTCATCTTCGGCACTGGATCCATTGTCGTGCTTGCAATGAGCCCACGCCCGAGCGTCGAAGTGAGGCTGAGAGATTGGAAGGCATCGGGAACTGAAGAGTCTGGTGCGACGGCGCTTCAAGGGCGTCCGATAAAGGGAATCGAGCTTGAAGGGTTTCACAGTCTGTGAGCGTGAAGCCTGAGCGCGATCCGGACGGTCAGGGGCAACAAGTTGAACGGCTACTCCTGACGTGGGTCGCTGTTCGCTCGTTGTTGAGTCTGCAGCAGCGCAGCCGGCCTTCTGGAGGAAGAGACACAGTCCTGCGTTTGAATAGACGAAACCGGCTCAGCGATCCGTTGACGCATTGCAAATCTTTGGAGAGACCCGAACTGACTTTTCATTCCTTACCCGTTGCCTGTCCCCTCTTCCTTGATCCACAGGATATGATAGCAAGCCTCCTTCGCGGCCGTACGACAGCATGCCAAGTGGTGGCAATGGCGCTACTGGGTTTGCGCCTCTTCCTTTCAATGGTGTCGGAGGTGGAAAGGATAAGCCAGTCGATGAACGTGTGCAGCATGAGAGGCCTTGCAGGACATTGTTTGTCCGTAACGTTAGCGTGAGTGAATGCCGTCCTTTGAGGAAACTCGTCAACACGTTGAGGCTGAGATCGTAATTGTGTCTGGCGGGACAAAGTATGATGCGGATTCGAGCAAGATCAAAGCCGAATTTGAACGATACGGGGACATCAAGACGTTTTTCGATATCATTAACAACCGAGGCATGGCCTTTATCACATATGTTAGTCTTGCGAATGAGCGACGTGACGATACGCGCCTTGACTGTTCAGATGATTCCATAGTTCGATTTGAGGGGTGCGGAAGAAGCCAGAAACGGAATGCATGATAGTCTGCTCAATGGTCGACCGGTGAGTTTGGATGGACGAGCAGAAGACAAGCGGCGTCTGATTCCTCATCTGACGACTCGCTGCTTATTCGCGTTGCAGATCGATGTTCACTACAGTCTACCGAAAGCAGAGGAAGTCAGCGGTGAATGCACTCGAGAAAAGAATCAGGCAAGTTCTGCTTATTTTATTGGCCCATAGTAGGCAATTGTCTGACTGATTCTTCTTGTACTTGCTGCAGGGTTCACTCATGTTGCGACTGAGGAGCGGCCGACCGATCCTCTCAGATGAGGTCCGTCATAGGTTTTCAGTTTTCGGGCAAATCAAGGAAATCCGCAATGCCTCGTCTCCAGAGTATGTACTTGGCGGGCGAATGCGACACCGTGAAACGAAACTGATAATCATTCGCGATGTCCATTCCTCTGCTCTTGCAGTACCAAAGTAATGGAATACTTCGATGCAAGGGTACGATTCTCACATCCAGGGACGGCGTGGTCACCGCTCTCAATGCTTACCACTTTCTCTGACAGCACGCCGTCGATGCCCACGATGCGATGAACAATCGACCATTCCAAGACTCTGAATTAGAAGTCCGGTTCATTTGGGATCACCCTGATATTGCGAGGTCCAGGTAAGCTGAGCTCTCCAAGAAGCGGACAGGAACTAGTGCGTCGCTAATGCCCATGTGCGGTATGTGTAGCGTACCAGCGAGATCTGCCAAAACCAGAGGGGGCAGAGGAAGAGCACGTGACGATCGGGGTGGGCCTCGGGAGCGAAGCCCGGAGCGAGGGTACGCGAGGTGTAAGTTGAGGTCATCGTCGAAGCACACCTAGCATTCATTGCTCACTATCTCTCGACATTGTGCAGCTGCTCCGTATTCGTCGGATCGCAGCAGGCGTCGCAGTTCTGATGCTGGCACCGTATCATCTTCTATCCCCGTCAACAAAGATGTAAGCGGGTGTTCATGATCTACGCTTGTCCTTTGTCAACTGACTATGATCTTCTACTAGCCATCCGCTCGTCTGGACGAAGCCAAGAAGATTCAGGATGTAAGTCGTTCTCGATGGTCGATAGGATGGAACACTGCTGATATTCCGCCATGTACAGTTGTTGGCTAGTTTGAGTCAAGGTGGCCTCGCTATTCCTTCTGTAGCGCCTCAGCCTACATACGGCTCACCAATGCACGCATCACTACCCGCTCAGCCTTTCCGACCGCCTACCGATAATGGCAGATCCGGTTACCAAGCCTATCCCAGTCAACCTCCTCCTCAGCCTGCTTATACACCAACCTATCAGATGCCTGCCGCTCACACTTATGCAGCACTTCCTCCAGCGCCTGCTGTCGTTCCTCCAGGTGCCGCTGTGAACCCGGCGTTCGCCAAGCCTGCTGCTGTGGCTCCTGTGCGGCCTGATATACCGTTGTCGTTGGGGTACGGCCAACACTCGCATCTTTCCGCTCCGAGTTATCAGTCGAGCTATCTTCCCCCTAATCGACAGGCACAGATGCCACCACCAAGCATGAACAATGTCCCGCCGAGTATGCCACCCTATGGAGCCCAGCATGCGGCTGCACCACCCCCTACTTTGCCTATGGCGGGAGGAATGAGTGATCTCCTCGCATTACTTGTGAGCACGCTTCCTCAATGACACAGGCGTTGCGAGACTAAATTCGATTATACATAACAGGCTGCGCAGCAGAAAAGGTAGAAGCCTTCCTATTTCAGAATCAAAAGTTGTGGCAACACCTTGTATGGAATATAGCGGTTTTGATCATGAAGTGATATTCTTTTCTTTTGACCTTGGCGAAGACCCTGCGTGTACTAATCCCATGAGATGACTGACGGATGAAGCGTAAAGGGTGTGCATGTAGCAGGCATAGAGCATAGACTGGAAGACACTGGGCCGCAGATGACAAAGGATGCTGAGTGCACATGCAAAATGCAAGATGGTGGCGAGATAACGCGGACATGAACTCTTTGGTTCCGCTCTCGATCGCTCCCTTTCTCCAGCTCTCCAGCCTTGGATTACTTGCCTCATGATTCTGTACACATTCCCTATTCATCGTTCATATGTAGGGCTTCTGCCTCTACATAAAACCTTGCATCAACGGCACGAACCATAGACAGCTCGTACTCGTTATCCAATGTCTATCGTTATCAACGCGGGATCGCCGGAGGCAAAACAGCTCCAGGTAAGCCAAAATCAGTTTCTCAGGCTGAGTATGCGGGAAGCTCGCTAAACTGTGCACTACAGGACGACATTCAACATGAACTAGTTGCTAGAGGAAAGACGGATGAAGGGGATGAGACGATGGCAGAATATGTGACGGTCATGTTAAGTAAGTTGGAACTGTCATGCAGCAAAATTACGAGGTGACTGATTATTGCGTTTGGCAATCTAGTCAATCAGAAAACAGCTGGTATGTGTGAAGATTGAAAGATGCTGTGCGGGCGCGCTGACCAATAATTTATAGACCAGATCAACGAGGAACTTTCGGATTGTGAGTAGTACCTCTTTATCTATTCCTGACGCAAGGTATACTGACATGCCATTGTTCAAACAGTGCAAGGGATCGATTTCGGTCCGTTTTGTTGCCATCACTTTGCCTAGAGCAACCCATGACTCACCCCTATCCATTTCTAGATCCCACATTCACAACCTGGATCTTTCAGCGTGCCACGCGAATCGCTCTTGGACCCGCATCCTCGATACCTGAAATCAAAACTGAAATCTCGGCAGACATGATGGCTGAAGCGCAGTCTGACGTAAGGTCGGCACTGCACTCCGAGACGGAAGACGTAGGAATGGATGCTATGGATACGAGTACATCGGGTCTCTCCCGTCCCAATCGAGCAGTAGGAAACGCCGGACCTCGACTCCTCTCTCACGCTCTTGCACCACTTGGCAACCAACCTATCCGCACGTATATGAGTCAGGGTGTCAAACGTGGGTTCTCGCCTGACGCTTCGGGATCTGAGGAATCGAAAAGGCGTTCGCTCGGGAACAGTCGACATGCGCCCAGTGGACCCAGAGCTATGCGGGATGAACACGGGTCGGATGATATGGAGGATAAGGACAGTAGAATGAATACCTCGAATGGTGCAGGAAAGAGTTTGCTTGATCGTCTTGGAGGTCCGCCGTTGAACCACCATGCACCAGAGTTTCATGTCGGGGCGGGTGGCGCACGAGGCCGGGGCGGCTTTGCTCGTGGACGAGGTGGTCACATGATGCCAAACGGTAGTAAGTCGCTCATGAGTAGAGAATGTGGAGCTTTGCTAATGCTCCTGGGCCTTTTAGACCAACGACCTTTCGTACAGAGAGGCCCGCCTAATGGAGGCCCTGGCTTCTTCCCTCCGCCTTTTCCTGGTGGGCCAGAAGCGTTCGCAATGCAGAGTATCATGGTGCAGCAGCAGGAACAGATGATGCAGATGCAAATGATGATGCAGCAAATGGCTCAGGCGATACAGACTGGGGCTGCACCGACTCAAGTACGTCTCGCTGGCCTTTCACTTCCCTGATGCTTGCTAATGCTAAACCTACCTGCAGCCGCAACAAATTCCGCGACGTCATATCACTGCTCAGCCACAACAGCAAATCGGCAGCCATACAATCAGTGCCAGACCAGCCGGAACAGTCACCGGTAACCGATCACTGGTGAATGAATCTGCGTTCCCGGACAAGCCTACCTCTCTCGAGATTTGCAAATTCGGGGTCGGATGCACCAACAAGCGATGTCCTTACTCCCATCCCAGTCCCGTGGCAACCGAGGCCAGTGGAATGGTCTTGCGTTCCGAGGCATGTCCGAATGGTAAGGGTTGCAAGGACCCTGATTGCCCGTATAGTCATGTCAGCCCTGCCCAAGTGGAAGGTGAGTTGTCTTTGTCGGGGCTTATCCCGAGCTTTCACTGATAGATCTGTACGTCTCAGACGTACCCACGGGTTCATCGAGAATACTCTGCAAATACCCAGACTGCACAAATCCGTCCTGTCAATTCCGTCACGAGGACGCAAACGGCAACCCTATCCCGCCGCCTGCCTTGACTCGTCAACTCGCAGCAGCAGCAGCAGCAGCGCCCGATGCTTCATCCGCAATGGAAACCGACCAACCACACTCGCAGGATGATATCCACGTTAAAGTAGACCAGTCGACTAGTTCAGCAGGACTAGCATCACGCAAGCCGCTTGAATCTACAACAACACCGAGCGCGGCGAAACCGTTGCCGGGCAAGCCGCTGAATGCTACTATTCCCGTCCTCTGTCGATTCGGTGCGGGTTGCACAAACGTGAAATGCAAGTTTATTCACGAGAACAAGAAACCGTGTAACTTTGGCGTCAAGTGTTTCAAAGGTGTGTTTCGGTTCCGGTGATGACCATGTTTCCGTAGTAGAAGCGTACTAACTCGTAACCCTTCTCGAACAGCGGATTGTCCATACTCACATCCACCGGGCCGGAAAATACCCTCCACCCCCTCCGGAGAAGGAATCACACACGGCGGATTCTCCACTTACAAGCCTAAACAATCAACTCTCGCAGACAGGACCTTTGGCGGGGAATCCGAGCCGGCGGAAAAGGTCCTGCCTGGGTCCGGTTTGCCGGGGAATGGCGTCAAGGTTGAGCCGGGGAGTGGTGTCAAGGTGGAGCAGGAAGATGACATCACGGTTACGATGGGTTAGCCTTTGAATCACGGGAGAGCTGATCGGGAATCATGAAATTTGTGTTGTATTGCTTGTTTCTTCGATATCAAATTATACAGTGTGGGCGGATACTTTTCCGCTCCGACTATCTATTCCAAGAGTCCAACTCAAGCGGTCGGTTTCCCATCCGCATCAACAAAACTCTTCCAGACAACCACCGCGTCCACGTACTCTTCCTCCCCGTTCGGACCGGTCTTTAGTAGCCCGGCGCCGGGGATAAGTCCGACACGAGAGAAACCTAGAGCATCCCAAATCGCTAGGGAAGCGAGATTGTCTATTGACATAAAGAGGCATGGTCAATTCCTTGTATTGGGTGAGAAACGAGGGGAGGCAGACGGGAAAGGCTTACTTTTGAAAACGAGGTTGAATACCGAGCCGCGGTACCCTATTCGACCCAGACGTGCCATCAGCAATAGTCCTACCACGGCTGCGTGGAAGACGGCTCAAGACGATACGAAAGGGAGACGTACCTAATTTCGGGCCGTAGATAAGGTATGAACGACCGAGCGTCTTCCCGATTCTTAAGCCGCGGAAAGTCGGGGGAATGAGGAATCCCGCATTCTATTAAAGTGCCCCGTCGATGATCAGTGCATGTTTCAATGCGTGTAACTAGAGTGGATGTGATGGTGTAAGTTGGGAGGATGGGAATGACGACTTACGCAGTTCTGTTAAAGGAGGAATGTAAGTGTCTTCATCGCATATGTCGGAGATTGTTGGGTAGTTGTACGTACATGTGATGCGCGACCCGGATAATTCGGTTTCCTACAAAATCCCCCTTTTCGCATCAATGCCCTATTTATCTGGACACATCATAAGCCGCACTCACACGTAATAACACCCTCCAACACAATCTTTCCATTCCCTCCCCGCCCTCGCAGTCTCCAAAGTCACTCCTTCAACTGCCTCTCCATCTGTAATAGCAGATTCGGCAGAGGCGCCAACGATTCCGACAATGGTGGTTGCGCCGAAGAAGTAGGCTGTGAATTCTTCGAGCGACATTGGGCCGCGTTGCGGGTACGTTCGACCCACTGCCAGAGCAAGAGCAATAAATTGAGTGTTAGCTATCATATCCTGCGCCGCTTGACATCGCACCACTATCTAGTACGATCAAACACCTGACCTATGCATTATTTGTTGTATCTAAAAGCCACGACTAGGACTCACTTGCCAGCTCCTCATTGAAGATACCACACAAAAACTGACAAAGCTCGATGCTTGCGCTTTGTCCCGTCACAGGGAAACAGGTCAAGCGGTTTCCATTTGGCAAGGTATAACCGACGATGGGCAGTTCAGTTGTTGTAGATGGAGGTGGTATCGATCCGTATGCCATTGTTGTAGGGAGATGTTATGGAGGAATGGAAGGAGGAAAATAGCTTTAGGCAATAATGGTAGAGGTTGAATGAACAGCATGTATGTGAACCACTACCCCATTCGTTTTGCATCCGTCCCGATCGACGAATTGTTTGGCCAACGTTGTTTAACCCTTAACCCCTTAACCCTCGCCTGCTGCTCTCGACCATCTATGCAGCTATCTACGAGCTTATCTATGCATCCACTAGACTCGCAAACCGGTATATTATATTCGTCTACGTCTCCTGTTTTGACGACGAGTAGTGGTATTGCTACGGACATGTCAATATGGTTGATTCTACCGTTCGATTCGGAGAACGAAATGGTTCGCATCATGTTGCGTCACTTGCTAAGCTTCCTATGCTATTTACGCCGCCATCAACTCGATGTACCAGCTAGTAACACAAGGGATATGTCACGAAGGTAGGCTCAACGGCAACAGAGTCGAAATTCAGGGAGCTGTCAGCCGGGCCGCGACCCCCGGTCGCAGGGAAATGTGCATTACATCAGGATCTTGAACGATCAAGATCTCTTACAACTGATTTCTACTTCGGGTCTCGACCACACATGTCGGAGTACGGACATCAGCTGATACGAGACAGTGGCGTCGCATCGTTCGCCACATATGTATCCGTCAACTGTAAATTAATTATAAGGCGATTATAATGCGATACCAGCTTGCTCGTCCAGATAGAATTGTCTATCTTCATCCGATAGCCATATGCCCTTGACATATTTGTTCTCGATGTACTCGTGAAGGGCGGCGAGTGAGCTACACAAGGGCGTTAGTTTAGTAACGGGATACCCGTCAAGCCATCAATTCACTTACTCGTCTCTAGGTTTCGCTCCCGTCGGTTTATGTCTCTCCCAAATCTGGTTTCCCCTTGCATTGCCCCACGCTCGAGCAGTCAGGATTGCTTCATCGCTCCATTTGTCCAAATCCGGGGATCGGACTTTGGAGATATGGGTGCCGAACGAACGATGTACGCCCGCGCAGCGAATACACAGGAACAGTACTTGTGGATTGTTGTGGATGGATATGGTCGCCCACCGTTGCGAAGTTTCTCCCTTGATGGGGTGACCGCAATCAGAGCAAGTCTGGTTGCCTGGCTGGTTGGCGATTTTGCGAAGCAGAACCATATCCGCTGGCGGCGAGGGTGTTGGAATACTAGCCAGAGCGTCGTGGAATCTCTCCTGCGTCATCGTTTCGGAAGGTGCTAGCTCGCGAGCTGCGTCTTGATATGGTGTTGGGAATATGTGATATGACGTCTCCGGCGAAGTCGCTATCGGATCTGCGTGAAGCACCGCGTTTCGCATATCGTCGTCCAGTTCGAGTTGGTAAAAAGACCCTGAACGTGACATGACCGGGAAGGGGATAGGCTCGACCGGACGTAGAGCGAGACCGACAGCCCGCCCCGGAGCAGATTCATCGCCAATAGACATAAGGGATGATCGTTTGCTGGACTTGCTGGAGCGACTGGACTGGCGGCTTCCTGGATTGAGGAATCCAATAGCGGCACCAGGTACACTGAGCGATGATTGACTGCGGCGCATCGCACCGGCTTTCGCAACATCAAGCGAATGCGTATGCGCATGGTGTATCTCCCTTGACCCTTTTGAGGTTCCTCTTTTATGTCCCGGGAACTTACTTCGGTCATCTGGTGACCTTGAGGAGTGCAAAGCAAGGTTTGCTCTGGAGCGGAAAGCATCTTTGAAGGACGTACGGCGCTCGATGGCTTTGGTCCAGCTTGGGTCGATCGGAGCTGCGTTGAAGCTTTCATTAAGAGGAAGTTTTGCTGACGAAGGGAGACCGAGACCAATGCCAGAAGACTGAAGACGGGATGGTTGGCCATAATCATCTGCATAATTGCTGAGCTGCGGATGGTTTGGGATGGCAACTCTCAATGTACTAGTGCCGTTGATACTGCTCTCTATCGCATTGCAAATGGCGTAAATCCACGACTTGAGGGTAGAACGCAAGTAAGCACGAGGCGGTTAAGGTAGCACATACAAGGAGCTCACCTTCATGTCCTCATAAGAGGTTGTTTGATACATTCGCTTGCCATGCTGAGGAGTCACGATCTCAAAAGCTGCAGGAGATTTGGTTCAGGACAAGAAGAGTGGGCCATTATATCGATGGGACTTACTGAAACGACGATCCGTCTCACGGCCTTGTCTGGCGTTTGCGAATTGTAGATCGATTGTCTCATGGTCAAGCTCAGGTTTGCGGCTGAGCGCATCTCGGTACTATATTGCCGCCCTGTCAGCTCGCGAAAAGGATGCGTTGAAAATCGATCCCACCTCATATAACTTGCATCCTGCCAGAACGACCCAGCAATCTATCCGCCATGACGGTTAGCACACGAACAGATCAATGCACGGAATTTTAGCAACTTACGCTCCCACTTGGCCCTCTCTTTCCGGTCTCCGCCTTTGTTACTCGAAGTTGCGACATCTTCCCAAATGCCAGAAGTCCAAAGCATACCTTCCCGTTTACGACCAGCCGATTCGCGATGAATTTCGTCCTCCAAGACTTGATTGCCAGTTCTTGATTGCAGATCTCGGTATGCCTGTTTCGATACGTCCATTCTGTTGCCGCCACCTGGGGGTTGTAGTGCCTGTCGCAGCGAAGGAGAAAACATTTCGGCTTCCGAGGGGAAGCCATCCTCATTCGCAGGGAGAATCGGTGACGGCAGGAACGGCGAAGAATACGATGTCGGCCTGCTGCTGGAACTGGCAGCAAAAGAGTGTCGCTTTTCGGGCTGCGGTCTCGTCATGACCTGTGATGACGATGTAGATGAGGTATCTAGCTGCATGGATTTTTGAGGCGCTGGGAATGGCGAAGATGGCGAAGACGGCTCGTGGGACGGTTCAGTCATCGATTTCAGCGAAAGGTTGGCTGAAAAGGAAGCAGACTGGATCATTCCTCTGAGGCGCTTGCCCATACCACCAACTTTCTTCATTCTCTTCGAATGAGCAGGAGATCCTGCTTCATCAATCGCCTGCAACTTTGCGGAAGAATCTGGGCGACTTGATTGAAACGATTGCCTTTTGGAGTTTGTGTGCTCGTTGTCCAGCTGAGTGGCTTGTTGATGCACATCGGTTGATATACTAGATAACAATGTTTTTTGTCGTTCCCGTTCAGCCCAATCTCTTTCCAGAACTTGTTTCTGATAATCCATGTATTCTAGCTCTTTACGAAGCTGCTGTTTGATACTTGACACGCTTTTCAAGGGCTGAATTACCAGATTGACGGTGGAAGGCGAAGCCGTCAACAGAGTTGGCATCGACGATTTTTGCGAAAGAGTACGTAATCGACGTCGTGTTCCAGGGAATGGAGCACCTGGGCTCGGGTCTATTGCTGCTCGTGCATCAGGCGTCATCTGATCTGGACTTTGCACGTTGGCACTCGGTCCCGCGGGTGATCTGGCAGGCGATGCCGAGGAACCTTCCGAGATTACGCCACTAAGCCAGAGGTTGAGGCAGATACCGAGTTCAAGGCATGGCGGGCTATATGGAGGAGTCGACCAGAGTAGCTGTGAGTGCATTGTGTACATGTTGAGGGCGTAGTCGGTATTGGCGGCTGACTGACGGGCTTCTTGTCGATCATTGTCATATTTTGAGCTAGTTGACGGTAGCAGGTATTTTCCCACTGCCTGATAATGGCTCCTAGCTTGATCCTATCGAGCAAAGAATGGTTTGAACAATGAGTCAGAGACGACATCCAAGTCACTTACTTCGAAAGTGTTCAAAGCTCCGCCTCCTCCCAGACCTTTCGCCTTGAAATCCATCTGTAGCGCTTTGACTCGAGACGTGACCAGCGTCTCCAGCTGCTGCCGCTCCTCCATTCTCTCGCCCCTCTTCCATGCCTTCAAATCCTTGACAACTCCTGCTTCAGCTTGAGTGTGTTCAAGGCCATCCTTTCCCTTTGAATCCACCTTGACGATTTGCTGCTTGAGCTCGTCCAAAGTGTCAAACAGCTCGGATTCCGCTGCTTCGAGTTTTTCCAGCAATTCAGACACAGCAAGAGCGGCCTGTAAAGCGTTCTTGCATTTCTTCTGGATTGTGTGGGTTTTCGCATCCAAGGAGGCCAAGGAGGCTCGAAATACCGGCGAATCGACGACAGGGTCTATCGGTAAGTCGGACGCCATAGCGAAGTCGGGAAGTCGAATTATTGCTCAGTAAAGCATTACGGGACGTCCATATATCTCTGCCCGACTGGAGCAGGTCTGTCCTGGAGCAGGTTCGGCGCAACAAGGACTTGTTGACAATACCACCACCATCATCTTCCAGCTTCAAGCGTCAACAATAATCAGCGTCTGCATCCGGTGGTGTCTCAAAATGCAGTAGTAGTAGGGGGGTTATCTTAGCCGGTTAAATAAACCCCCCTTTTCCCTCGACCCGCAAGTCTTCCTTCACCCTTCTAAGAGGAATCAGAATGGGAAGGGCAGGAGGCGATGACCTGCTCCTGG
The DNA here is from genome assembly GCA_030039245.1 of Naganishia vaughanmartiniae. Lineage (NCBI taxonomy): Eukaryota > Fungi > Basidiomycota > Tremellomycetes > Filobasidiales > Filobasidiaceae > Naganishia > Naganishia vaughanmartiniae. Next base: position 405,106 of record JASBWU010000004.1, on the reverse strand, counting down.
AGTAGCATGAATAGTGTACGGGTATATAATGACATCACGATCTCCACTCCCATACCGCTCGCGCATCTCGTGCCCGTTTCTGCACTAGCCTCTCGGCCTCCTCGCCCCATAATTCCGCACCTGTCTTTTCACCTTGAAGAACCTCCTTCATATGTCTATCCGCGTCCTTTTCAGACATGACAACGCAGTTCCATACCGTCAATGGCTGGTTCTTGTACCACCTTATGAGCGCAGGTTTTGTTAGTACGGGATATGGTGACAAGGTAGACCGGCCTTGGTGCAGGTCTTCAAATACATAGGCAATATCGTCCTGTGATATTGGAATACGCCTGGGAAAAGTACGGTTAGTTTCAGTCCGAGATATTCATAAACAGAACGATCGATGGTATTCACTTGACTTGGTGGATGTTATCACTCATTTTGGTCTCTCGCGAAGCGAGATCCCTCTCCAGCCGCTCATAGGTCTTTCTCCTGTTCTTCACTGGCAACGGGAATTCCAGAGGTTTGCCTGCTAGATCCATCAGGATATAGTTTGCGGCATGGAGACCAAAGATGGATGGCAATGGGCCTAGCACGGGAAGGATCCGAACTCGGAAATCGTCAAAGGCGCCCAGTTCGTTTACTTTGCCCTTTTCGAATTCCTCGTCAGGCAATGGTAAGAGCTTGATATCTCCTGGAACTTCAGTAGAGTAGACGACGCTGATAGCATTCGTGGATCAGTGTCTCGCCTTTCAACTAGATGGGTGAAACTTACGGGATGCCACTGTGGATTCCTTGACGCCTGAGCTTGATGCGAACGTTCCGTGCCAGAGCGTCCTCGTAGGTATTCGAGATGTCTCTGATATTGTAGGTGAGCTGAGAAGGCCTGGCAATTATGACATTGGCACTTACGCAATTTGTACTCTTGTAGGATCGCATTTTGCCCCTGCACCCATTGAAGAGAAAACCTGCAGAAGAGTTGATGTATTCAATTTCTGGTACATGGTCAAGCTCCACGGGAAACGCACCTTCAGTCCGTTGTTATGACAATGAGCCAGTAACTCGATCTTCGGCCATAAATGAGTCTGATGAGCCACGTCCTACTGCGGCGTGTGCAGCAGTAGCTAACCTTGGTGTTGATGTTATCAATCGCATCCACAACCCAATCCGCACCTTCCAGCCAGCTCTCACTCTCCGTGCCTTTACGCCATAGGCCGACTTTCGTCTCGACTCTAGAGACATGAACCGGTGTATTAGTATTCACAGTCACACCACTTGGGTTGTCAGTACTTACTGTGCCCATGGAGCGATCTTTCGGAACAGTTTACGCGTGGCTTCAACTTTGGGTGTGCCAACGTCCTCTAGCGTTGCGGCGGCGTGTCGGTTCAGAGACGACAGCGTGGTCAAGTCGAACTACAAGTCAAGTTGGGGTTACTCTCGGGTTACTCGATGGCAAGCTCAACTTTGGCGAACGTCCTTACGTCAATAAGTAAGATCTTGCTCACGCCGCTAAAAAAAGTGCGAATTCGATTAAGTTCTAGGCATGTACCAAGCAGTACGTTCATGTATGTACCTTCTCAGCAGCATCAAGGCGCACCAGCTCCCAACGCCTCCACAGCCGACCTAGCGAGAATAATATTCGTTACAAAGCATATTATGATACTAGTGACAATCGGACATACCACAACGACATATGAATTCCTAACCTTGGTCATACCTTCTTCCCCCAGAAAAGTGTAATTACGAGACAACTTGAGTCCCAATCTAGCTTCATCAGCTGTCTCTACCCGCGCATTCAGTGATGCCTGGAGAAAAGATATCTCACCTGCTCTCTGATCAGCTCTTCATCGTATTCTCCTTTTGCCCACACTTTCTCATGATCCGCATACGACGTCCCGACCATCACGCCATTCTTGGCTTCGTTCTCCTTCTCAGCCTTATCAAGAGCCGTAGTATCCTTCCATGGTTGCCCTGCTAAATCCTCCTCGACTTGCCGTTTGAGTTCCGCCGTGCGAAGACGCCTTCGTACGGCCTGACCGCCGAGAATGGAACCGGCTGTTACTGCTATCGCAATAGCGGCTGTCGCGGCCACAAGGGTCCGTGTTTGCGAGAGGTTTCGTGAGTCGGCCATTTGTGGGATGCAGCCTTCGGTTTGGATTGATGCCTGTGCGAGTTCAGGTCAATGTGTTAGGGTTATGTTCCTGCCGCAAATTACATAGCAACGGCGATGTGAGGTGGTTATTATTTCATTGCAAACTCCCGCAGCTCGGTGCATCCGCTTAGCAGCGAATTGATTCCGTCAACCGATCGAGATCATCTAAGCAAACTCAGCAATCTGAAAGGACAACTCTGAAACGATGGGTGAAACGGAAAAAGCAACTTGTGACAAAATCAATGAGGAGATCAAGATTTGAACAACAGATAGCTACAGTTCCAGCGCTTGCCCGCTTTTCTGCTTGCTTGCGCGCTCCATCATTCGGCACTCGGCGCCCGCAGAGCGAATTTCCACCGATGGGCTTTGTGCTTGTGCTTGTGCACCGTCGGCCGGGAAAACAAGTTGGTTCTCGATTCGCAAATCGCTGCGTGCTGGCCTCGGCAACGCTTTGCGGTTCAGCGGCATCAAGACAGGTGAGTCCCTACCTTTGCATTTGCTAGACGTTACGACCGTGCTAATCAAAAGAAACGGTTTGTTTTGCCCCTCCCTATCAGCAAGACCGACCTCAATCAAAACTCCTAAAATGGCCGCCCGACCTACTGTCAGCGTTTACTCCGGAGCTGGTGAAGCTTCCGGCTCCGTCGCCTTGCCCAAGGTCTTCACCGCCCCCATCCGATTGGATGTTGTCCAACAGGTCCACAGTGAGTGTCAGGAGCCCTGCGGGAAGGAGATGTGCAGAGGGTTAGGGGAATAATCGGGATCAGCGGACATGTGAAGGGGAGGAGAGCGCGACTGGCGGAGCATGAGGATGTACAGAGAGAGAACAGGCGAAGCAAGCTGGAAGTGTGGATGAAGGAATGTGGCCCACCGATTATGACGAGCCACTGAGAGTTGGCGACGGAAGTGCATGTCGGAATGTGTGCAAGCAAGATACCGTCAGTACAGAGCGCTGAGCCTATTCCTGTGTCCCACAGAGTCCATGGCCAAGAACCGACGACAAGCATACGCCGTCGCCGAGAACGCTGGTCACCAAACCTCTGCTGAATCTTGGGGTACTGGTCGAGCTGTCGCCCGTATCCCCCGTGTCGGTGGTGGTGGTACCGGTCGATCCGGTCAGGCCGCCTTCGGTAACATGTGCCGAGGTGGTCGAATGTTCGCCCCTACCAAGACCTGGAGGAAGTGGCACGTCAAGATCAACCAGAACCAGAAGCGATACGCCGTCGCCTCGGCTTTGGCTGCTTCTGCCCTTCCTTCCCTTGTCTTGGCTCGAGGTCACCGAGTCGAAAAGGTTCAGGAAGTTCCTCTCGTTGTCGCCGACGCTGCCGAATCTTTGAAGAAGACCAAGGCCGCCGTCGAGCTCTTGAAGGCCGTCAAGGCTTACGCCGACATTGTCAAGGTTTCCAACTCCCGAAAGCTCCGAGCCGGTAAGGGTAAGATGAGGAACAGGCGACACAGGCAGCGACGAGGACCTTTGGTCGTTTACAACAACGACGAAGGTTTGGTCAAGGCTTTCCGAAACATCCCCGGTGTCGAGACCTGCAACGTCAAGCACTTGAACTTGTTGCAGTTGGCCCCTGGTGGTCACATGGGTCGATTCATCATCTGGACCGAAGGTGCCATGAAGGCTCTTGACGACGTTTACGCCGCCAAGGCCGGATACGAGCTCCCCACCGCCAAGATCACCGCCAACGACGTTACCCGAATCATCAACTCTGATGAAATCCAGTCCGTTGTTCGACCTGCCGGTCAGCCCCTCGCCAAGAGGCCCTTCACCCAGAAGAAGAACCCTCTCCGAAACAAGGCTGTCTTGTTCAGGCTCAACCCTTACGCCAAGACCTTGCGACGACAGGAATTGCTCAAGCTCGAGAGGAAGAAGAAGGGTAAGTTGCGGATTGGGACATTGGTATAGTTTTGCACATGCTGATCAACCTCGAATCTACAGGAGAGGTCAAGAAGTCCATCCCCTCCGGTACCGCCGCCGGCGAGTCTTTCCTCAAGACCTTGCACGCCCTTTAAGCACGTCTTGCGTAATGTAGGAAATTGGCTGGGTCGATTGCGAGTAGTAGAAGGAAGGTTGTAACTCTTCGTACCGCGCGGTTGCCCAAGGAAGTGATATGATCGCTTCCTTTTTTGATGATTGCAATATGTTGTGATCAGTTCCTGCACTCCACACTGCTAGTGCCAGTGGCTTCATCGTGATCGATAAGCCTCGCCTGTCTTGAGTGTTGATTCAGTTTCCTATTCGTATCGAGACCTTTCTGCAGCTTGTAGGCACAAGGCGGCTGATAAGGCTCATCGAGAACGTGCACTAATCAACTTGTTGCTGGTGCTCGATCTCCGATCGTCTCGCGTCATCTGAAACCTTGGGGGATATGATGATGATGGTCGATATGTTCATGGCTTGCCTACCTGTCAATCTTTCCCTCGACAGATCTCGAGTCACGACGACGTCGCACGAGACGACCTCGGTGTGACTGTACTCGTGTGACCGAGTCATGCGGACGTGCTGCCCGTCTTTACGGACCCTCTTGAGGACCTCGACACCAGTACCGACATATAGTAGGACATTACTTTGGTCTCGAGGGCCTCGACTGCTGTCACCTAGCCGCTGCTATGCTTTCACAGCACACACCCCATCCGCTGACCTCGTAGGACTTCAGCCAGGCAGACAAGGACCGGGGAAGCTAGAGACGCGGAATCGGACGGACGACCCTCTCGATGGCTATATCGACATCTATCAACGTATCTTTCTTCAGCCTGGCGCATTTGCCAATCTGACGAATCTGCCGCAGCTCTATCGCCAGTATCGGGCAAGTGCTGGCAGCGTCTTGGAGCATGTTTTGCCCTACGAACCCTACCCGCCAGGCTTGAGACGGAGCGATGCCCCAAGAGGAATATCAACGGAAACAGAGGGAGATGGGATTGTTCTCGTCGTTCATGTTCTGCAAGGACCGAATGGCCAGGTCGAAAAGATGAGCGTATGTTCGGGCTTTGCCATCGAAACTGTCACGAGCGATGAAAGCGAGGGCTCAGCCTTGCAATCCGACACCATTGTCACATGTGCACATACGCTCGAAGAGGTATGTATCTCGTCGTACCAGTCTAGCGCTCTGGACTCACAATGGGATCATCTAGATCAACAGACATCTCCGTGAACCGTTCGCTGCTATGCAACCTTCCTGCTCATTCATCATCCCCTCAGAAGGCAAACCGAGACTCATCTCGAGCGTACAATCATCGCTACCTCGATCTGACCTCTTGGTGCTATCGACGGTACCGGCAAAACGTAAACCACTGACAACACTCCCGGTCAGCCCGTTTCCATTGACCATAGGCAACGGCATTCTCACACATATATTCGGATCGCCCGATGTCCCAAGTATCATGCGCTCAAAGAACCGTCGGGAGACTCGACACACTTCTGCGGGCTTGGTACCAGCGGAAGTTGAGGAACCGATCAGCTGGTTGGAAGGCAAGGCATGGCGGCGATGGGCACAAGGTGAATTCCTGGGATATCGGTCGTACACGGGACAAGAAGTAGAAGTAGGTATACCGCGCCGATGGTCGAGAGCACTGTTCTTATCCTTTCCATCGTGAATAGGCGGGAACCTCTTCTCAGCTCCCCCATCTCTTGACATCCATTCTACCAACACACGGATCCTCTGGCGGACCAATCATAGATTCAAACACTGGAGCAGTAGTCGGAATGACAAGCGGACGGCGTATGGACAATAGAGTTGAAGGTGAAAGGGGTTGGGGAGCAGCCGCGGAGGGTATATTCGAGGTGAGCACTTCTTGTTCTTGTTCTCCGGCAAAGAATGCTGACCGGACGAAATGACGAGCAGATGTTTGCACTTCCCGGCTTCGTGCCAGCATCGAAGCGGATACGGTAATATGTGAAGGCAACACTGAATGGGTGTGTTTGCTTGATTAGGTGGGCGGAACTTTGTATGTATTGTACACTCTGTTGAAGAGCATGTATGCGCGATAAGATATAGTGCTTTCGACCGAATTCAAAGGGCGTGCAATCAAGCGCCATTATCTCTTATATCGCTGATGTAGTTCCGATGGTTGCATCGCGTCGGTTCGGGCTTGGGATGTTATTACCTATCACTTGTCGGTGATTGGATCGTCAACCAGCTTGCATTTTGTCTTGTGAGCATTCAAAGTTACGCTTCAATCGTTTTCCCCTCCTCATTTCTCCTTTTCATAGACGGCGGGATTCTTGGATTACAAAGTAGTCAAGCCCAAACTTGATGACAATTGCTATGGCCAGCTTGTACCAACGTCTTCAACCGCTACCGACTGATCCTCAGGGCAAATATTTCTCTATTATGCCTGAGAAGGACGACCAACTCGCAGCTTGTTGGTGACGCGACTAAATTGACCTAGAAGCACTTTGAAACGTGAGATGAGCCGGGCCACCCCAGTACGGAGAAGAGAAAACGGGGTAGCGAGTTCATTTCTTTCTTTTTTAGGAGTCGTTGGCTTCCCATACCAATGACCAGGCGAATCTTGCCATTCCCATTCGCATCTCACTATACAGTAAGTCGCTGACTTCCTTTTCTATACACAGCTGGTAGTCGGTAGAATCAGCTCACGTCGTCCCTCCCTTCTTCTCACCGCTACAATGTACGCAGACGACGGTTACGGTGTGTCCTATCCTCCGACAGCAGAGTTGAATCAAGATGGGTTTGAAATCGTCAAAAAGCCCATCTCTCAGGAGGGAGGACCTCTGGGTCGTTATCTCTAGCTTTTCTGACGAGAAAAGTCTAGTTCAGCAGCAGCTGTCGAGTTTCAACGAATTTATCGAGACGACCTTGAACGATGTCATGGAAGAGTATGGAAACTTGACGTTGGACGCAGATTACGCAGAACACCGGTGCAACATATGATCAGTCTGTGAGTCGTTTGTTCCCATATGGTCGGTCACCTGTCCAGCTCACTCAACATCTTACTTGCTCCTGATAGCGTCGATTCCACATCTCGTTCGAGCAGGTGTTTTCGGGCGGCCCTTCAGCTATCGAAGTCGACGGCAGTGGAGATCCAACAACGCCGCAGGAAGCGCGTCTTCGAAACGGAACGTGAGTCGGTTGTTCCCTTCTTCTTCGGGGCTCGATCTGAACAGGTTGGCTCGCGGCAGGTGCGACTCTCCCTTATATATGAAGGTTTCACAGAAAGTCAGTCGTCTGGGCGAAGACAGGCAGGCAGACGGTTGAAGCGCAGTGGCTTGAAGATGAGATCTATCCTGGCGCTGAGATCGAAAAGGCTTACGTCGGTCGTGTGAGTTGCCGCTCCATTATACTTTTTAGCATTATACCTTGACTGAGGAAAGACGTACAGATCCCTATCATGTTGAGGTCCAACTTCTGCGTCATCAACAATGTCTCTCTCGATACGCAATACGAGATTTGGAGAATGCCCATTGGACATGGTATGCACCGTACAGGCTTGTTATCAAGGAATGATTTTGACTTGAGTGACCATTCTCGGGGAGGTCATTTCATTATCAACGGTTCCGAAAAGGTCCTAATCGCGCAGGAGAGAATGGCCGCCAACTTTGTCTATGCTGCCAAGATGTCGGTCCAAGAAGTGAGTGGTGTTTTACTCGTTCTCGATCACGATGAAAGGAAATGCTCATTCCTACCGCCCTTTCCAGTTGGCAGCTGTGAATATCAGGTGTGTACGGTTGCCTGGCGGTCATACTTGTACCTCAGCCGCATGCTGACACGTCTCATTTCTGCAGCGCCCGATTATACGCGGACAGAACAAAGTCGTGAATACTCTGGATCTTGACAGTCGGTTCGAGTCTGTTCGCCCTTTCCCCGGTTGCGCTTTGATGTTCTCTCTTGCGACATATGTCGGCTTGGTCCAGGCAAATTCTAGGAGGGAAAGCAGTCAGTATTTGGTTATTATTTAGCCTACGTGTCTTGTTTGTGCGCGAATTGCGGCCTGGGTAAAGGACGATTATCGTTAAATTGCAAGTCATCATCATGTACCAGTATGCCTTGTTTCTATGAGTGTTTTCCAGGTGTTGGCTTCGTAGAGCTAGTGATGAAATATGTTCCCCTGTCAATTGAATGTCTTGGTTGGAAGAACGCCCCGTCTACAGGCAATGTGACGGACTCCTGTGCACCCATGGGATCATGGGATGGCAGACCGATACCCCTGCCAGTGAGAATACATCCAGAAAGAGGAATGTAGAACAAACGGACGAAGTCCATGGAATACCACTCCGCGACCGTCTTTCCAATGGGCGAAGCAGCTGGCGAAGCAATCGAAAGGCGAAGCGGGTCATGTTTGCCTCTCGTTAAACAGTCGTCTATCGCGTGCTGTATACGCTCAAGCTCTCAATGAGAACAGCCAGTCAATCAGAGGAAGAACACATGTTATTCTACCGTTCAAAATCGTGTCGACCGATCACAACGCAGAGCAATCCACAAGAACCACAGTCTTTCCACACTCGAAGTCGTCATGCCTGAGACCTCGTCTTTTGTTACTGACAAAAGACGGATGTATCGTATCACATCCCGTCCATCGCCGCCCAGTCATCCTCGTATTCTTCTTGCCCTGCCTGCCCTGCATTCGCCTGCGCAGCGGCTGGTGCGGAATTCATCATCATCTCTTGCTCGTCCATAGGCGGGAACTCATCGCCCTTATCCCCAGCATCTTCTCCTCCACCAGCCGCACGCATCGTTGTTGATGCTAGTTCTCGCTGCGCCTCCTCCGCCTCTGCTTCCGCAGCTGCAATCATCGCCTCATAATCTTCATCCTCGTCTTCTTCGTGAAGATCGCCTGCAGGCGGGAATACACCGCCTGGAGCTCCATTACTCGTCGAAAGATTTGCAGGAGCGTCATTCGAATTCGCACGAGCCCCTTGCGCGATTCGCATGTCGTCCGTCAAATCCCTGTCTCCTCGATCCTGGAATGGAACTGTATTTGTCGACTCTGCCAGCGGCGGTGTTGGATCTCGGAACAAGGCCTCTTTCATCTCTCGATCGCGTTCTCGGTACCCTCTCAGAGCGTTCTACAATGTCAAATCCGGCAGATTGAACATCAGCGCGGTCTAGCGAGCGGTTACAGGGCGCGGAACGCACCTTTGCCAAATTTTTTCCACATAGGGTTTCCACTTTTGTCACGGTATCCCCAAACGTCATTTTCGGGTACATCTGATGCGCCCATAATTGGTACATGGAGAGCAGGTTGGCCAGGTCTTTTGCCTGCAGAGGGACAGGTAAAGATTTGTTAGCTCTGACGCGGAGATGTGATGCCTACTGAGTGACGCACCTCGTGTCCTTTCCCCCGCACACGGAACCGTTTTGCATCATTTATAAGAGCCGGGAAACCTCGGTCGCCGAGCAATCTATGGAACGAAGCGGGAGCAAGGCGTGATCAGTCCAAGTCCGTATGAGAATAGCAGGATTTCAGTTCATCAATGGAAAACCCATCAAGACCAAAGAAAGCGCTTGCACTCGGAAGCGAGAATCAGCGGCACGTCACAATGCCCATCCGACGGCCGTCTTCCTTTTTGTCGAACACTTACTGACGCGGTCAAGAGCTGCTCAGCGGGCCTTTCTGAAGCAGGGATACACTACATCGCCCTTTCTCCCTTTAGATCAAGATCGGTACCCGCCGCCGTTCGCTCGGTCGCATCAAAAGAACTGTAGAGCCCGCCGGTGCAATAGTCTGAACAAGGCATATTCTCGCACATCTCGATCGGAGAGCTGACACAGAGGTGGAGATGGAGCCTTGCACTTCTTGACCACCTCCGCAATCGCATCGAGCGCGTCGTCCGAGCTTCGAGCCTGCAGCGCTCTCGAAACGATCTCGACTCGAAACTCACCGCTCAACATCCATCTTTGGCAGACTCCTCTTTTTCCCTTCCTCTCCCTCTTTTGCACGCCCACCGGCATCATCCTCCATCATCCCGACCGGACCCATAAGCGGATCAAATAACGTTTCCTGCTGCCCGTTCCGCGATCCGTTAGCATTTGCGTTTCGGTTGTTGAAGGATGTTGACGCGGTGGGAAGGGGGTCGAGGTTGTCGAATAGTGCGAGGGCGGATGCTTGATTCTGGGCTGATGGTACTGCACGGTTTCTGCCAGCAACGGAAGATGCACCGGTACGTTGACGTTGACGTTTCGGGTCCGGTAGTGGTAGTTCTCCTTCACGGTTGCGGCTCTCATCTTCATCTTCCTCGTCATCATCATCATAAGCCCGAGCTCTAGCAGTTCGTGTATACAACTGCGGTGGGCTCTTATGCCGAATATACGAGCCTTCAACTGCGCCTCTGGCTGACGGTGCCTCGGAGTTTGCAGGTGAGAAGAATAGGTTTATCTGTTCTGCTCCGCCGACTGGTCTTGGACGGGGTGGTGTGGCATCGATATGGCATGGAGAAGGTGGTGGTGGTGAGTCGAGGCCGTTGATTGTTTGTGATTGTGACATTGTGCGTGGTCAAAGGAAGAAGGAGAAGGGAAGGCAGAGGAGAGGGAGGACTGAAAGGGATATCGACTAGTCAAGGAGATGGAGATGCTTCTTCTGCGCGTCTGAAACATCCACTATTGGGACGCGTTTAATTTCGGTATTTATGAACAATTTTCGCCCAGGGTGTAATATTTAGGGCTTGATTAAATGCGTCATCCCGGAGTAACAGATTCAACTATAATATTCTGTTCAAACAACCTTTGCAAGTCATCTCGTTGGGCAAACTTGCTCATTCCCTTCAATCACCTACCTGCAACATGGCCGCATTCGGACAACTCGTCACAGGTCCCCCGGGAGCAGGCAAAACCACCTACTGCCATGGCATGCATCAATTCCTCACAGCCCTTCACCGTCCGGTACATATCATCAACCTCGACCCGGCCGTAGAAGACCCACCTTACCCATGCGCAGTAAACATCACGGATTTAATCACACTTCCTCAGATTATGGAAGAGCATAAACTCGGACCGAACGGTGCAATGCTTTACGCCATGGAGTATCTCGAGGCCAACTTTGATTGGTTGGAGGAAGAGCTGGACCGTGCGTCCGAGGGCGAGGAGAGGGGCAGTCGGTATTTCATCTTTGATACACCAGGTCAGGTCGAGTTGTGGACGAATCATGACAGTTTGAAGAGGATCGTAGCAAAGCTTACCAAGGCGGATTATCGGGTGTGTCTTCCATACCTGCACTTCCTCTCTTCCTCTGCAAGAAGCATCCCGCTGACCGCCACCCCTCCTTCGGCGCAGCTAGCAGCAGTCCACCTATCAGACGCACATTACATCACCGACGCAGCAAAGTACATCTCTGTCTTATTACTGGCATTGCGTGCAATGTTACAGCTAGAGTTGCCGCATGTGAATGTGCTGAGTAAGATGGATCTGATAACGCAGTATGGGGAATTACGTGAGTACCGAGGTGGCATGGAGGGATGTGAGATGATGGCCTCATAGGCTTTTGGGTACTGAGCAGCCTTGGAGGCTGTCGTAGAGGGTCGAAATCTGTCGTAGAGGGTCGACATCTGTCGCCTTCAATAAAAACGCGCGAGCACGAAACTAAGAAGAGGAGGAAGGCTCGCCGGAATCCTTGTTCTCGACGGCGACAAGCGGCCATTATACTCAACACACCCCACGCCGTCTTTTTTATCGCGCGTCGCTAACCGTTCTGCCTTATCCATTCTCCCACAGCATTCAACCTAGAATACTACACCGAAGTACAAGACCTCTCCTACCTCGAATCCGCACTCACGACAACCCGCTCAACCGCCCGATTCGCCTCGCTGAATCGCGCGATATGTAATCTCGTCGAAGATTATAGTTTGGTCAGTTTCGAGACGTTGGCAGTCGAGGTACGTTTCTTTGTAGCACCGTAAGGGAGGGAACAGATGCTGATGGGTGTTTTTTTGACGTGCAAAAGGACAAACATTCAATGCTCAAGCTCTTACGACTGCTCGACCGGGTCGTCGGGTACGCGTACATCCCGCGTCCACCCGCCGCAGGAGGCGCAAAGATGACGGAAGAAGAAGCGATCAAGGCGTACCCATTACCACAGTTGACAGGTGTGCAAGATGTGGCGGATGTGCAAGAAAAGTGGGTGGATAATCGGCGTGGATGGGAGGAATGGGAAGCGTCAAAGCAAAAGGAGCGTGGAAAGGAGCGGAGAGGAGGTGGAGATGAAGACAGCGGGTAGCGTGAGTTGATAGCGCGCGAACCGTTGTATGTGGCCCACAACATATGAATGGTGATGTACCCAATCCTTGCAAACGGGTCGTCTAAAGCACTACAAACCAAACTGAATCCTCCATACAAACGTCTTCCTGACCCGCTACCCATTGCGTCGAGTCGCACCCGTTTAGGCGTCAATATCGAACAAGTTTTGCTTGGCGAGAGACCATGCGGTAGATGCACCGGCCATAAGCACGCCTCCTGCGATCGCGGGTTTCAGACCGGCTGCAATAAACAACAAGGGTAAGAAGGTAGGTGTGTTAGCGAGCCGTGATGCTTGAGAGAAACCGCTGGGCGATGCGACGAAAGGAATAGAATGAGAAAACGTACCTGATGCTTTGTAGATCACACCGGAGAGGGCACCGGCTGCAATGGCTCCCAACGTGTCGTGTTTCCCGCGGTAAGCGTCTATCGATGAATTCACACCGTTGTAGAACAATGCTATAGAGCATCCAGTGAGGCGTTAGTCCTGAGGAAACATCTGGATCTTTTCATGGCAAGCAGCTCATGTCAAGGAGAAAGGCTTACCGAGGATACCGAGATTGTTACCCATGAAACTTCCTCGTCGGGTACATGCGTTGAGAATACTATTGATGCGGAGTTTCATAGAGCTTGATGTGCCGAGTGGACGTTGGATTCCTTCTTTCAATCCCCATGCTCCTCCCAAGACCAGACCTGTAGCGCCAATCGTCCAACGGTTTAGCGTTCCTCTCTAATCTATAATCCATAATGAATGCTCCTACCGCTCAGATACGTCGCTCCTGTTCCGTAACACAACTCATCCGTCCATCCACGACTCGGCAACGCACTGGTTCCACCTGGAAGATCCGCAACTTTACTATCCTCCAACGCGAGATAATCCAGCCCATTCCCAAGTTCTGCTAGCGGATGGAGCTTTGCCGGATCATATGCTGATGCAAAGACGGAAGAAGCTGTCGGAAGGTCTCCTACCGAAGGAGCGCTCGTTGTCGGTTGTGCTGCATCATTGGGAGTGAAAGACGTGGTTTGAAAGAGCTGGGAGGATGTGGCGATGTCGGGAGTCGATGCTGCGCCAGTTTGACGATCTGAGAGAAACGATGTGAATGCCATGGTGCCGTGTCTGGTTGGGGCAGCTTGAGTAGTTGGAGTATGGGGCTTAACTTGTGGCGTCAAGAATTAGGAAGGATAATGACCATGTGCAAAGTTCCGCCTCAAAGGCCTCGAAAGATCCTGGCTGACCGCCGATCGCGCCTTTGAAAAGAAAAAACCCAAAATGACGCGGGCGCTGTTTTCCGAAATGGTTTCTGAAGTATAACACGGAACATGGTGGGTAGAGCTGACCATCATCAGCAATCAGTAAGAGTCGACTAAAATATCTTCAAAACGTGCTGATTTGTTTGAGCAAACGCAACTGAGAGCTCAGCTCAATCCTAAAAGGACAAATGGACAACTTGTTACAGCACACATCATCGCGTATGAATTCATAGTTCATATCGTCGAATCCAGGTTTTCTTCACCCGCCAGAGATTCGATCCCCAACTACAGGGATCCACTCAACAGTTACGCTCACAGTTCCGTTCCGAGTGTTACATAGCATGAGAATCGAAAGCAGTATATCTGCCGTATCCACCTCTCTAACTACACCCAGCACAATGATCCATAACGCGCAAATGTCCAGAATCCAAAGTAGACAGGAACCGAAACCCCCGGAAGGCGAAAGGGAATAAAGAATGCTCCAGTCCGTGGTCGATTATGGATACGAGTTTGTGTCGTCGCCGTCAATGTTGTCGTCGCCACTCTTCGTACCCCAAATCAACCCCGAATCCAAAACACCCTTCGAACCCCGGTGAACAGCCGGTATAAGCAAGCACGGACCTTGCCCACACCAGCCATTCCCCTCATCCCACACTACCACATCCGCACCGACAGCCTATCCATAAACCGTGATCGTTTTTCCCTCGAGTTGTAATCGCCGAACGTTTCCACTTCTCGAGATGTTTCACTTGTTGATGGGAGGTATTTAGGCAGTGGCAGCCTTCTTCTCCTTGGCGGTGGCCTTTCGGACCTGTAGATTATGAAAATAACAGCAATGAGAAACCAGATCTTCAACACCCTCCAACACTTGACGACTCACCAAGTCCCGCCTCTGCCTCTTCAACAAACCGATCTCGAACCTCTCAAAGTCGTTTTGCTTCTTCCTCTGGTCTCGGGCGGCGAGCTTCTTGGCCCACGACGAGCTTTCCCACTTGGCGGCGACATCAGCCTTTTCAAGGGCCTTTCGGATGGCACCGGTACCGGCACCTCGGGGGAGGGCGGCGAGGGTGTAAGGAGTGAGGACCATGTTTCGGTAAGGGAACGACTGTCGGGGAACGCCAGTGGTGGGTCCGTCGATCAAAGCCTGGAAAAACAACACATCCAGTTCAGCTCCTGCGTTCCTGTCCATTCTATCCCTAATATCCTTCGCTGACTCACCCGGTTGTGGTCAATGATCTCGGTGATGACAGCGAGCTTTCCGGCGAAAGGACCATCGTTGACGAGGACGACTCGGCCGACTTCGACGAATCGCTTGAAGGTGGAAGGAGCTTGAACCTGCGGACCAAAAACCAGAAAGGATCAGTCAACAGTTCCTAGTTGTCTTGCCTGCCTCCGTCCCGCCATTCGTGTTCCCTATTTCAAGTGCTCTCCCGCTTCGTCCCGTGCGTTTCTCCAGTTCCCTTTCCGTCTTGGCATCGAGCATCTGCCATCCCGCCCCACCCTCCATCTCTCCATGTTTCCATCTCGCAGTCCATCCACTTTGTGTCTCGATTCCTGACCATTGGCGCACAGCAAGACTTACGGGAGCCATTGCTGTTATTTGTTCCTTAAACTTCCCCTCCGGATGGTGTTTTGAGCAAAGATGCTTGAAAAGGGTGGTTGCTTGAGGGACGTGTCTTTCACCCAGGCGTGGTCAGAACGTTGAGGCGCGGGCTGGTTGGAATGTCGATATTCCCCTCGAAACACGGCGACGACGACGAACAGGGCCGCCGCCGACAACGACGACGACGGTGACGCTGTCGGTAACGACGAAGCCCCGAAACCGTTGGCTACCCCAGTGTGCGCTTCCGCAGAGTCGCTGAACCCCGAGAGTGTGAAGCCTAAGCCTAGCTGGGGCCAAACGTATGGGGACGAGGGTAGAATGCGCTACAAAGCAGTTGCGCTTGAAAATGAAATGGGAAACCTCACTTCGAATCTTGGTATCTACCCACTTTTGCTTCATTCTGCAACTTGTCACCCAACTGTCAGCTGCTGCTGCTATCTGCTGCTCTCCCCGTCTGTATTCGTCATCTGCCACTCAACCACCACCCACCCACCTCGTCAAGGCATTAACAACAGCTGCATACACCATCGTCTTCCGCCCAATATCGTGCCCGGAGTCTTTGACCCCTCGCCTGACTCGGAGGCTACAGGCAACTTCGAAACGCCGATATGGGCCATTAAACATGTCATCATCTGTATTCTGACTACGGCTTCGTGGGATCGAGTCGGAAGCTGCCCAATGCCTGAGAGAAGTTCGTCAGCAATTTCGTTGGCTCCATCCATTGTTGGCGGATTGTTCCCTATCTTCCGCCGGTAGTTGTACCCTATCGATCGGCTGCTGCCCGATTCAGTTCCCAACCGTCTGGCGGTTCATGTAAACGTAATGCTATTATTTATGCAGGCAGATTGCTATTATTCCATACCTACGGACCACGGTACCTCTGACTCTCACGCTCACGCTCATTTGCTTCAAACCGTCGCGGACCTGGTAGCTGACCTGGTAATCCCTCGCCATCCAAAACTGATTGGACCACGTAAGCTGGACTACCTGATCGATCCGGCAGGATCATCCTTACCGCGATCGGTTGTCCTTCCTCACATGTGATAAGACGTATGGTTCAATACGACTGCGCCGGACACGAAGCTGACATGATAGGCACTTCCTCTTTGGTCCCCGTCAACGGTGTTCTCCTCCCCCATGCCGAAGCCAGGCGCAGCGTGTATAATGGCAGCCCATTTTGCTCCGTAGCAATGTACTCAAAGGTGAGGTTGACTCGCATTAACCACCACAGTCATACATACATGTGACAAGCTATGTTATACTACAGTTTGCAAAGTGCACCAACCGAATGTTGATACAGAGTCTATGTATCCGCTCAGCTATCCGCTTTGACAGCTGCTCTGACTCGCTCTGACAGCTGCTCGGACCAGCTCTCGGCCTTTTCTACAGTACTGTGAGACATCCTTTCGCGATACATTTATTGAGATCGCGCTACAGGCACGTGATAGTGCGGACACGAAAGTGTGTTTGTAGACGCACCGGCATACAGACGATACGGTACATCGATTCGGCCCAAATGATCCCTCGTCGCACGACACCTCGAACGACTTGCTTCGTGCTCACTCCTCAGCGGCTGAGTGATAATTGAACTCGGGGCGATGTAGCTTGCGATGTGTGATAGAGGGCCGCTGCGAATAACGTTACTTATGATGCCCGGGAAGAATGCAATGCATGGATCCAGCAACCGGATTCCATGTCCGCGCGTTGCCGCAAGCCTGGGTCCGAAGACTCGTCGTCAGCAAGGGGATAATCATGTCATCACTTCATGTTCTGAAATGGATCTTTCGGGGATGCGGCAAGTAGTTGAATACCTTCTCGGATGGACCTTTGTGCTATTCCTAATCATTGCCTGCTACGGACCTCGGACGAGTCGGGATAATCATCGGGGATTGATGATGTGGGGATTGTTATTCGAGTTGGATAGAGACCTCGTTGCATCAGCAGCACCAAGAAAGTTCCCAAGAATCAGGTCAGCAACGCTTGGAAGAGTCGAGGTACATCTTTCGGCCTGGTCGTCGCAGCCGCTTGCTGATTATATTCGGAAGGAACCATCAGTCGGATGATACGAGTTAGGGGCTGAGAAGGTTCATTCCTCTTATTCATCGAGTACACAAGTGTCTGCATCGCCTCGCTGCACGGCGACCCGATGTCTATTCTGGCAGATATCTGCAGACAATTGATAGATCCGCTGGGATTCGATTGGAACAAGTACGTAGAAAAGAGAAGGAAGGAACGAAGCAGCTGAGCAGAAGAAGGAAGCCAGCTAGGAAGCCGCAAGCCGCACAGTTTTTTTTTTTGTTTCCAAGTGTATTGCTGTGTTGTTGACTCATGTTCTAGCTCGGTTTAGTGTCACCGCCCTCTGGGCAAACAACCGAAATGACCTCGTCAGCACCGTTTCTTATTCTCGATCTGATCTGCTTCCCGGACAACCCAAGGGATCCTTCCGACCCACTCGTCCGCTGGCTACGTCCAAGCTTGGCCTTCTTGGTAATTAAAATGCGGAAACGTCGTCTTACCTGACCTAATCTTGAACATCGGATGAACCTTAGCTGTCTTTGTTGGCTTTACACTTGTCACGTCAGACTGCTATATGTACATATGGTCGTTGTACAGCATTTTGTTTACCGTCTTTTGTGCCCCGCCTCCACAGCCCACAGCCTCGGCGCGTTACCGTACAGCAAAAAAAGCAAACCAAGACACTACCGCCCGTTTCTTGGCTGCCGCTTGTTGGCTTCCAAATCTGCTGACCGGATCGTTTTGACCAACGTAAGAAACCCCTGCCTGCCGTGTTTGAGCATCGCATCGCCCGGGTCAACAACACACATATAAATCCAGGTTCAGGCAAGGCAAGGTCATACTCCCTTTCTTGCTTCTCTCTTCAAGCAACTCTCTCAGTGGTCGACGGCATTCCTTGTTCGAAGATCAGGAGGTGCACACACAGACCACTACTCGCGTTACACTACAGCAGTAATCTATCCGCAGCAAACCCGGTATACTTGCTACTCGAACCGATACGGGGCTCTCTTTTACAATATAGAGTATTCGATTCAGCATCTTTGTGAGTCTGTTGAGTCAAACCACTCTAACATCTAATTCTAGCTGACTGACACAACTCTTGATTGTCGGACGATCTTGCTTTGTTATTTATTACCAATGCAGTCACTTAGCAGTTCCTTTAACCCTCCTTCCTTCGACATAGGCCTTCCAACCTGCGTCTCTCCTTGACCGGCCTTATAATACGCCATATCAGGAATAGCCATCTCGGCAACCTGGTCTGACTCCAGAGATATTACCAGAGAACCTAGCGATACACCATGTCATCCCACAACGACGCGCAGTACGTGGGTCTGCCTACGCGAAACCCAGACGGAGGACCAGAGTCTCCTCAAATGTAAGCACAGAAGCTGGATTCATCGTTATCATCAACCTACTCACTTTATACCTTTACCTATACAGCAATCTCAACGATTCTCCGCATCTACCTTCCTCACCAGGATTATACACCCCGCCACTCGGCCGGGATCAGCACCTCCAGCCGTCTCCTAGTTTCCTGACAGTAGGCAACAGGGACAGCAGCTATGCAAACTCGTTGAACAGCGAAGCCGCTACGGCACCCGGTACTCGTGCCAGTTGGGGAAGCAACGCTTTGGTAAGTGTCCGTGTCTGTTCTCGTAGTCGTCGGCACGCACTAATATATTCCCTCCACGACAGCTCAACCCTGGCAACCGTCACGACTCGTACGCCGGATCATCATCTCCTCTCGCACGCAACGAATCAGACGAAGAAATCCAAAACTCTCCCGACCCTGGATTCGCACCACCGATCAGTCCTCGATCCCCAGCCCGCTCCAAACGGACAAGTGCAACAGCAAACCTCGGACTTGGGCTTGGTGCTGTTGGTGCCGCTGGCGCCGCTGGAACCGCATGGCGGAACCCGAGCAGTGAAGATGAGTTGGAAGAGAAGTCACGATACGGACAGGGTGATACCGATTCCGAGGATAAGCCACGATGGGCACAGGGTGATGGTGCCAAACCAAGACGGCGGTGGTTGTTGTGGACGATATTGGGAGCGATTGCTCTTGCGGCGATTGCACTAGGGGTGGGGTTGGGTGTTCAGTGAGTCCTTTTTTTCCCATTCCGAGGAGATGACGCTGATCCTGATATTCGGTTGTTGTAGTTTCGGGACAAAGAACAAGGACTCGAGTAGCGCCACGACCGGAGGTGTTGCTGGTGCCGCTGACAACCAGACTAGCGAAACCCCGACAGCTTCATCATCGGCAAAGGGTAGCAAGCCATCCAGTCCCACTTCTACCGGTGTGCCTCTTTTCACCGGAGTGAGGACAGGAACAGACGGCTCTCAAGTCCCGTTCAGTAATGGTACCACCGTCACTTACCGTAACCGCCACGGTGGACAGTGGGCGTACGACCCTTCGAACCCGCTTCTGAACGATGCGCAGGCCAACTCTTGGACGCCGCCGTTGTCACAGCCCTGGAAGTGGGAGGATCGAATGTTTGGTGTCAACCTTGGTGGATGGTGAGTTGCTTGGTCGTCGTATTTGGATGCGTCGCTGACAATTGTCGGCTCCATTAGGTTTGTTACCGAACCCTTCATTGTGCCAGCGCTATACGAGAAATACACCAATGGATCTGGCGGCCAATCTGTTGACGAGTTTACTTTGAGCCAAAACATGGGAGATCAATTAGCGACCATTATGGAGGAACACTACAACACGTTCATTACCGAAGAAGACTTTATGCTCATGGCCGACGCAGGTCTCAACTGGATTCGTCTGCCTATTGGTTACTGGGCCCTCGAGACTTTTGCCAACGAGCCTTTCCTCGAAGGTGTTTCCTGGAAATATATCGTCAAGGCACTCGGCTGGGCACGAAAGTATGGACTTCGAGTAAAGCTCGATCTTCACGCCACCCCTGGGTCCGCCAACGGATGGAACCATTCAGGCCGAATCGGTTCACTCAACTTTTTGCGAGGCGTGATGGGACTGGCGAATGCGCAGCGAACGTTGGATTACATCAAGCGATTGGCAGAGTTTATCAACCAGCCTGAATGGCGGGATGTTGTGCCTATTTTGTAAGTCGGAATCCAGAGGCAAGTCCATGTATAGGTGTTGACCTTGCTCGTGTTTAGCGGTATCATTAACGAACCCCGAGCGGATCCTATCGGTCAGAACCAGTTGGGTGGCTTGTAAGTCTACGTCGACATGGTGCTTGTGCAAGCCGGTTCCTAACGTGATTCTTCGCAGCTACATTGAAGCACACGACATGATTCGAAACATCACCGGTTACGGAGAAGGCAAAGGTGCCTACATTTCCATCTTTGAAGGTTTCATCGGTGTCGACAAGTGGTACCAGTTCGGCCAGAGCGCTTCCAGTGGGTTCGATCGAGTCAACATGGATATCCACCAATACACTGTGAGTTGCGACGATAGATGGGCCGTTGGCGACCTGAGGGCTGATCCAACTTGTGGCTGTAGTGTTTCCAAGACCAGGATCCGCGAAGTATCGAAGTTCTTGCCGACCGGCCATGCCAATGGTGGGCAAGTGGAACCAACACGACCCGAAATGCTGTCGGTGTGACATTGATGGGCGAAGCCTCGGTGGCGTGGAACGAGTAGGTATTCGAATAACGCAATCGTTCGCTTCTCCACTAACCATTCCCTCTATGTGTGCAGTTGTGGTCATTGGCTCAACGAAGTCGGCAAGGGTTCTCGATACGACGGGACTTACCCTGGCTACGAAGATAAGAAGATTGGCGACTGCACCGTTTGGAACGACGATTCGCAATGGAACGCTTCTGTCATTGCTGCATACACAGACATGATGTCAGGCACCCAAGACTCGTTGTTTTCCTGGTTCTTCTGGACCTGGAAGATTGGAGCGTCAACGATCTATAACCACCCGGTCAACACACCATGGCACTACAAACGACTGCTCGAGCTCGGTATCGCAAACCATGATCCTCGACAAGCCGTTGGCCACTGTTTGAACGTCGCTAGTGTCACACCCGTTGCATTCAACGGATACAAGCCGTACCAAACCGGTGGAGCTGGTGCGGGAACTGTTCCGGCTGCGGACAGAACCCAGTACCCTTGGCCAGTGACCAGTTTGTCGCCGTCGTTTGACTCAGCCGCGCTCGTCAGCCTGCCCCAGTATACGCAAACGGGAACTCCTGTCCTGCTGGTCAATGCCCCAACAAACACCGCGTTTGCTTTGGTTGCAAGTGCCTCGTCCGCTATCCCGACTGCGACTATTGGTGCTGCCCAAGCCGCATTCGCTCCAGTTGCAGGGTGAGTCCTCGTGGAACCCTTTTCTTGTTTCGTCCACACGTGTCTGACTTGTAGAAATGTCTTGGTCTTTCCAGGTGCAGCTACCCGAACGAATACAGCGCCGAGTTGATGGCGATGCCCACGTCCGCTTGTGGTGCCGGACAGACAGGCATCATCCGGCAGAATGCCATTGCTCAGCCAACTCCTGCTCCGACTGCCGCTGCGAGGTGATGTTTGAACGATGGTAACGACGATGATGATGATGCGATAACGACGGCGACGACATGATGATGACGACGACGACGACGATGTATCCTTTACGACGGACAATTATTTCGGTGGTGGGATGGGTTTCGGTTTTCGGGTTTGCTTTCTTTCCCTACCTCATGACCTTCTTTCGGTGGTTTCTGTTGTGAAAAGTGGTTTTGGGCAAAGCGACTGCATCTGTGTACGAAAGTAGTGTAACCTAACTAGAATTGAAATCAATCATAATAATCATACGATGAACTGTTATCTGGGATCTGGGAGCTGAATGCCTATACATAATGGCAGCTGTAAAGACAGCTGCGGGCGCACTCGGCGACGTCCGGGCGATTACACGAAGGAATACGAGGAATTTGTTTGAGAGAGAAGACGATTGAATTCTTCGCAGTACTACAGTATACTACCTACTAGATCTTATACCCTACTTCCCTTCTCCCCCTTCTACCTTGACCTCAGCATATCCTACCAATCATGCCCGTCGACGACTTTCCCGCGAAGAAACACATCTCGAGCCTTTTAGCGCACCTCGTCCGCCTCTCAGCCGACGAGTCAAATGTTCAGGAGCACATTATCTTCTTGCAAGGTGAACATACTCTATCGCGCCACGATACGGACCGCGAGTTGCCTTTTCGTGAGTCGTTTCATAGCTTGTTCGCTTCATCGATGCGTATACTGAACGTGTTTCTCTTGCAACCGGGATAGACCAAGAAGCCAATTTCCACTATGCAACCGGATGCTTGGTTCCCTCTGCGACACTTGTGATCAGGTACTCGCCGTCCGCCAAATCAGAGGTCAAACTCTGTCTACCAGAGGAAGATGCCGAGTCGAGCATGTGGTCGATTCCCCCGCCCAACTTACAGCAAGCGGAGCAGATGTATGACTTTACTGTGCAAGAACTTGGGTTCACGGGCGTAGATGATGTTGCGTGGATGGACACCCTCGTCGTACAGGATTCCACAAAAGAAACCCTTGTTCACGTTCTTTCCGCACCTACGGATGTCACTTACCTGTCCTACCCAACGCCTCCCGGGTGGATGCTCGGCAAAATTGCATCACTGCCCGCTACAACCCGCGTCACCTCGCGATACCTGCAAAAGGCATTCCACCACGCTCGACTCGTCAAAACCGAACAGGAAATCTCGTATATCCGAGAAGCATGTCGTATCACCTCGGGAGCGCACGAAATTGTCATGCGTGAGCTGGGAAAATTTGCTGTAGGGCGGGAAACCAAGTCGGTGCGAGCCGAGCGGAACGGCAAGGAGGCGCTGAATGAATGGGAGATTGAGAGTGAGGGTGATGCAGAGGCCGTCTTTGTCGCCGCTTGTCGAAGAGCCGGGTAAGTACTTATCCTCGAGGTCTCCCGCTTTCGCGCGATAAAAGTCTTCCTCTAACCGTGTCTCTTCATCATCGACAGAGCCGGCCAAGCATACCTCCCGATCGTCGCTTCAGGCAGTCGAGCAAGCACACTGCACTATGTCTGCAACGACCGTGTGTTCCCATCAGCACGCCACCCTGTCGATTCATCGTCTGCCTTTTCCGCCCCTTCTGCGGACGGTCAGCCTCCCGCTGGCAGGGGATGCTGCGGAAGCGTGCCTTCCGAATCTTTCAGTGACTTGGCTGCCGCTGCAGGACCGGACGGTACCGGATTCCTCCCGCAAGTGCTTCTTATCGATGCCGGTTGCGAATATAGGGGTGGATATGCATCGGATATTACGCGGACCATCCCCGTTGGTAATGGAGGCAGGTACACGGATGAAGGCAGGCAAGTGTACGAGATTGTGCTCAAGATGCAAAAGGTGCGTTGTTCAATGATTTTGGTGCACGTTCAGCCAACGCTGATCCGCCTCTATGTATGCGACGATAGGAAGCGGAAGCGATCTGCAAAGCCGGTGCGCACTGGGACGACCTGCATTTCCTCTGCCACTCGATCCTCTGCCAAGAATTCCTCGAGCTTGGCATCTTCAAGGATGGCTCGGTGGATGATTTACTCGCGTCTGGGTTGTCGCAGGCGTTCTTCCCTCACGGACTAGGTGGGTTTTGCGCCTACTTCTCTCGTCATTCAATGCTAACGACATTCATACTTGCGATGTTTGCAGGCCACTCTCTAGGTCTCGATGTACACGACTCCCTTCAACTCTTGCGAGAGGAGCACATTGACATCCCAGCTCGATCCCTGCAGTACCCTGGACTATTCCCGTACCTCCGTATTCGACGACCGCTCCTCACAGGGATGGTGCTCACCATTGAACCCGGATGTTACTTTTCCCCGCAATTGATGGAGCGCGCGGGTGTCAAGGAGAGCAAGTATGTGGATCAGGACGTGTTGCCACGGTATGTCGCCGTTGGCGGAGTACGGATCGAGGATGTCGTGGTGGTACGGGCGGATCGGTGTGAGAATCTTACGACCGTGCCGAGAGAGGTGGAGCAGATTGAGGCGATTTGTTCGGGCGCCAAGTGAAATATGAGCGGCAATCCAAGTTTGCGTGTCTGTATCGGTGATGAAATATATGCATGGCGCTTGATAGCGATGTCATTGCATCTCCAAGCATCCCTAGTGACGACTCCTTCATCCAGATTACCACCTGTAATCCCGCTCCTCTGCCAGCCGTTCGTATATCCGGCGCGGCGAGGCAAAGGAAAAAGAAAAAACACAAAAAAGTTGCTCTTATCGCACTCGTAATAGGCATCTCATCACCCAACCCTTTGTCCTTCATTACTCTTTGTAGAATCCGTGAAAACGAACGAAACGAAAGAAGCCACACCACGATATCCGATAAACATCCCGTCATCATTCTTTCGAATCAGCACGTGTGAAGCTACGTGTGACCAACGCGGCTGGCGACACTGAACGGCAGGAGGGAAACACTCCCGCCGCTCATATTCCATAAGAACATGCGGAGCCCTTGCGAGCGATGGTGGTGCTGCGGTGGTAGCGGGCACGCCCCTGTGTTCGTCTGCCGAAAAACAACAGACCAGTCGACAGCGCCACCGAACGCATGTATACAAACAGGCGGACAGGCAGGCAGGCATCAAAGGCAGTGAAGGAAGACCACGTTTTAGCTGCTTGTAAAGCGAGCGAGCACAGTCGTCTCTGAACATTAATCACACATGATGCCTCCCGTTGTCCTTATATAATCCGTTCAAACGACGAGTGTTTCTACGCACAAATCCCACATTGCAGTCAGGCGCCTGAGTAGCTGTTCGAGTGTGCGCATTCCCAGTCTGACGGTGTCACAGACAAGGTTCCCGCAGTTGGTCCCGACCTTGCTGAGCTTGTCTTATCGGGAGTCACTTGGATATTGAGTCGGGGATAGCACCACCAACAACAATACTGTTACGCCGAATTGTAAGCCGTGTTGCGGTGTTCTCTAAGGTGCGGTGGTAGCTGACCTGCCTCCCTTTCTCAGCTGGAGGATGGGGTAATGGATTATGTGCGTCACTACAACCGGGTATTGGCTGTCAGGTGAGTGTGTGATGGACAAGTGGCGCGACAACATGAAGCTCACTGGAAGCGTGCGAACAGAACTTTGGCTCGAACGGTGCCACAACCGGTACGATCGTTACCAGGGGTCTCTACGAGGCCGCGATCAACGCAACAAAGGCACAAGTCGCGGACGGAAGGAGAGTGTGTTTGTGACCTTGCAGTTGGGACATAGTAAGTTGGCCTGTCAGCTGTGGTCGAGGAACAGAATCATATTTCTAACGCTTGCTCGTCTTCTCCGCGCAGACGACATGAAGATCGCTGGACCGGAATCCATGGCGGCCAACCTGACTCGATTCGTATCGGATATCCGATCTGTGGTGGGCATCCCATCCTCTTGACTCCTCTGTCTCGAAGAGGATTCAACAATGACAGCACGACGATCAACAACAGTTTGGGTCCATGGGCTGATGGTAAGCCCCGTGCATGAAACACTTGCTTCGCTTTACGGTGCGACGGACTCACTTTGCCGTCGTCCTTGCACCGTTTTAGCGACTCGTGGTGTTGCCACACAGACCAACAGCACCCTCCTGCCGCTCAATGAGGCATCAGTCAACTACCTTCAACTCATCGGCCCGAATGCATCACACCTGATGAACCGGCTTGCAGCTGACAATACGCATTTGGACGTTGGTGGGCAGGAGCTGTTCGGCAGGTGAGAAAGGCCCCCCCCCCCCCCGCCGGGTTCCGTGCCATTCTTGAAACCTGATTCCTTTTCGCACGTGTGCTGCAGAATGGTGGCGGATCTGATGGCCCTCCTCACTGGATTCGAAACAAACTTCAAGACGGAAACGCCCTTTGTGCCAAATCCTCCGTTGTCCGAGGCTATATGGACGGGGAACAATATGTCTTCCACGCAAGTTTCTCTCCCACATATCGCTGAAAATGGGCCAAGCTAATCCGTCGTTCCGTCGTGTAGGCTATTTGTCCCTCATACAACGCATCGGAATGCATCGGCGACGAGCCGACGACCGTTGTAGCGGGATGCAGTCGATATGGGTTGGACGTGAACCGACAACGGAACTATGGCCAGCCATAGTCTGCTGTCTCGGACTCGGTCACGGTTGCATAAATGATTTCAACAAGACTCACTTGTACAGAATGAACACTCACAAGGACGACGAGCCTGGACGACGTAAAGAAGATGCGAACAAGACCACCACCCATGTACAAGTAGAGAAATAGCAATGTCATATACTGTCACACATTCCGAAGATGTCTGATAGGCGGGAATCACTTTTGCCAGGCCGGGCCCATCCAATGCATAATCTCGGGCGAGCGTTATTCAGAAATTGGCGACAATTCGCTAGGGTCGAGCGGGCGGTGGATAGGAAGAGCTATAGGAAGGCGAACAAACTTTAGACGAACGTGAAGGAAGACGTCGAGTGCGACGACGGGAATCAATGGTCGTCGGTTCGTTGGCACACGACGGGTGTCTTTCTGCCGCTTTCCGAACCCGCGACACCCGAGGCGAGGGGTCTGATTCAGACTCTAGTGTATACCCTTTCCAAGAAAAGAAAGTCTGGCACAGCGCGGAAGTCATGTTATACGCCGTACGCCGTAGCACAAGCCGAACAAGCATCATCGGGTCATGGTTACATTACATCCCCCGGGCCCATGTTCAATCCATACTATATCAAAAGGCTATAATATAACATGCCATGCCAGCGGTTTATCTCGGCGGGCAAGTCCCAGTTGACATCAAAAGCGTCAAGCGGCGCGCGGCCATGGTTGTGTAATGGTCGGGTGGTGGGTGGTCCGTTGTCGCCCTATTTCTGATCCGTCTGACGCTCCGGGCTCATCCATCTGTACCTCCGTTTCTTCATATTCGGGGCTACACACGCCGCAGCGCCGGCGAAAAGAAGACACGTACAAGAAGGGGTTGGTAAGCACGGCTGCGCAAACAACGCTTTGCAAACACACACACACACGCGCGCGCGGGGGCGGGCGGGCGGGCGGGCGGGCGACGTACCTCTCCATTTAAACCACTCCCAACTCAAACTCATCACCTCCCCATCCGCATCGTACGGACTTGGGATCTCACTGTACCCCGGTCTGGCAGTCGGGTGGCGGACGTACACGGCGGAACAGGTTTTGAAGTTTACTTCGAGGTATGCCGGGATGAACAGATGTGGGGAGGCGTATGCGGGGAGGTTGAAGTGGGCCAAGGCAGTGGTGGTGGTTGTGGGTGGGGTGGGCTGAGTGGTGGTGGGTTCTGTGGGTTTTGTTAAAGTTGGGGATGCCTCGGCCGTGTCTGTTGATTCGGTTGATTCCCCGTCCGTCTCTTGTTTCTTTTCCACCTCGGCTACCACCTTGTCAACCCGCCTCGGCGGCTGCAACATCTCCACCGCGGCAACCTCGACCTCGAACAAATCCCCGGGACCCAACCTGACATTCGGATTCCCCTCGACCCTTCCATTCACTTTAACTTTTCTATGCACGACCATCTGTCGAGCCTGGTACACGCTCGTTGCGAAACACGCACGGAAGACAAGGACGTCGAGCCGTCTTTCGATTTCCTTGTAGAGCATTGTGCCTACGGGAACACGGTTGGACGCGGTCCGGGTGGTGGATGATGATTCCTGGCGGTTTCGTTCTTCAAGGGCGCGAGAGGTATCACGGGATGGTCGACCAGCGACGAGCGTTGCTGTCTCCCTGGACGGTTTGACTGGTTTACCTCCTTTTAAAGCGGCTTTACCAGTAGCGGCACCTTCAGCGTGGATAGAAGGTAACGCTTCAGGCAAGTACCATCGCTCAAACTTTCCTTCCCCGATATGATCGCCATGGTATCCGCGGGAAAGACGCTTGCTTCGCCATCGTTGTTGGAACAATGTCATGGATGTCCGGGTGAATATTGTTTCTGAGCGTAAGGGACCGTCTGGGGATACGCGTTGCCATAGGTTGTATAGGTTTTCTGGGGCCCAGCTCTAAGAGGTTTGGAGGTGAGGTTAGCGAGGAGAAGAGGGAGGAGGAGGAGGAAAAGCGAGGACACACCATACGAGGCAAGGCCCTATTCTTGTCAAACAATGGACGTGCGAATGCTGGTCTGTACGGCATGTTGGGTTGTTGGCAGGGCAGGGAGGGAGGGAGGGAAGGGAGGCAGGTTGATATAAATGTAAAGAAAGTCAAAAGATGTTCAACTCTCCCTCCCTCCCTCCCTCTCTGGCTGGCTGCGATCGACCAAAGATGGACATGTCACGTGATGAGCATGTTGAGCCTGGGTTCAAGGTCAACCTTTATCTTTACATTACATTACCTTGTACACACTTCTTACCCTTACCCTTACCCTTACCCTTACTCTACACCGTAAACCATGTTCCGCCCTCTTACAGCCATCACACGCGCACCACGTATACACGCTCGGACTTATGCAGCAGCAACAGCCACACCACCATCGGAACCTCCAAAATTCACACACTGTACGTCTCCTTGCCTTTTCTCTTCCTTCTCGCTTACCTTACCTTGCCTTCACCTCCCGCCCGCCCGCCTGCCCGCAGCACCATCACAAATAAAACCCGGAACAGTCCTTAAAGACCTCTCTATCCTAAAAGACAAACCCGACCCCATCGCACTACCCGACGAAGAATACCCAGCCTGGTTGTGGACGCTTACGGATGAGTATCAGGCCGGTAGTAAGCAGCAGCAGCGGGTTACTGCAGAGAAGGGACAGGGTGGCTTTGATTTGAAAACGGAGAAGAAGAAATTGAGGGCTACGTGAGTGTTTTGTTTGCCTTTGCCTTTGCCTTTACATTGCTCCCTGCTCTACCACCCTGTCGACCTATCCCCGCAAGTCCTGTCGCTCATCACTTTTGCTCGCTCGTCTGGTCTGCTAGAAACCGCGCAGACATCAAATCCAGGAATTTCCTGAGAACGACATAAGACCTTTGCGCGTCCCACTCCCCCCTCTCTTGTATCCCAACCAACAACAATCAAGCAAAAGCCCAACTATGTGCTCCGCTGCTCCCTCCCACGGTGTAATAATCCCAACCCTCGGAGCCCGCGCGCTGCGTATGGGTGATGTATATCCTCATATTTCCCGTACCAACCGAGGGACAGACAGACAGACAGACGGGAGAAACATTTTGTGTGTGTGTGTGTGTGTGTGTGTGTGTGTGTGTGTGTGTGTGTGTGTGTGTGTGTGTGTGTGTGTGTGTGTGCGCGGAATGGAATCGCTGCCCGCCCCCTCCGGTTGTACATGGGGCCAATCTAACCGGATTCCCGAGGTATATCGAACGGGCACGTCTCTTGCGAGGTGGGACTTGAGGATGGAGCCTTGCCCCCGAGTCTCTGTGCGGAGTTGGTGCCAAAAATGCGGCTTGTTGAACAACCGGGAACGGCAGTACTTTTTTAATGAGAACGCGATCGACTTGGGATCGTTTTGCCATCCTTATCCCTTCTCTTCTCTCTCCTCTCCAGACAGTGGAGTCGTGCCGTCCGATTCCTCTTACACGTTGACCTAGACATGAATAGCTGATAGGTACCCCATGTCCGCACGAGTTGTGCAAAGGATCAACCTCAACGTCGTCGAATATGGTGGGTCGGCAGAGGTGAATGATCAAGGGCTCGACGTTTTGCACTTGTGCGCCATTGGGCGAATGCAGCATTCCGTTATTGGCGAGTTTTGACGGGGGAAAAGCAAACGCGACGCAATCCAGCTCTGGATGAAATAGTTGAATACTCGAATATACAACGATTATAATACACCCCCTCCTTCCGTTCCCTCCCCTACGAGTCCAGTCCCTTGTGCGTATCCAACTCGACAGCCTTTTCAGCGGCCTGAATTAACCCAGCACCGCCACTTCTAGCCTGCGCCTCTGCCCTCCGTTTCTTCAACACATTCTCCAAGAAGAATTCTCCGGCCTTGTACGATGACCTGACCAACGGCCCACTCGCGACGTACAGGAAGCCCATCTGCTCGGCCTTGGTCCGCCATGTATCGAATTCCGCAGGGGTGACGTAGCGCGAGACTTTCATGTGTCGTTTTGTCGGGCGCATGTATTGGCCGAATGTGACGACGTCTACTTGTGCTTCTCGAAGGCCTGGTGGGTGGGTGGTTGGTGAGTACGTGGTTGTAAAGCAAGTGGGTGGGACGCAGGGACTCACGACGAAGCGCTTCAACAACCTCTTCCTCTTCTTCACCCACACCCAACATGATACTCGTCTTTGTAATCAATTCTTTCCCTTGCTCGCGCGACACACGTTTGGCATACTCCAACACTTTTAAACTCTGCCCGAAATTCGCCCTTCGATCACGCACAAACGGCGTACACCGCTCGACCGTCTCCACGTTGTGGGCAAACACATCCAACCCGCTCAACGCGACATGTTTCACCTGATCCTCTGCGCCACCGAAATCGGGCGTCAAGGCCTCGACAAGGATATGCGGAGCCTTTTGCTTGATCTTGCTGATCGTCTCGGCGATATGTTTTGCTCCACCGTCGACGAGATCATCACGATCGACACTGGTGAGCACGATATAGCCCAGTCCCCAGCGGGAGATTGCTTCGGCCGTGTTTTCGGGCTCGTGTGGGTCTAGCGGGGGCGGTGTGCGTGAGGTCTTGATACTGCAGAATCGACAGCCGCGGGTGCATGTGTCGCCCATCAACTGTGCGCACACAGAAAGTAGTCATCAGTATGGTGCGAGGTATGCTATGTTGTAAGAAGGGGCGGAGGGACTGACCATGATTGTTGCTGTCGCTCCACGTTTACCCTCCACCCCGTCCTTGCCACCCCCCCAACATTCCCCGATATTCGGACACCGGGCTTCCTCGCACACGGTATGCAAGCCCAGGCCACGGAGATCCTTTTTGATGGCCGCAAACGATGAACCTGTCGGTATTTTCGCCTTCAGGTGGGCCGGAAGTCGTTGGCTGGATGGATGTGCACACGCGCGCGCCAAAAGGGGATACAGAGTCAGTGTTTTGCGTTTTCAATCACAAGGAAGAAGAGCAAGAAAAAAGCTCAGCAGCGCACATGTTTGAGTTTCCCATGACGACTCTTCCTCCTCCAGGAGTAACATCGTCCCCCGATACAAACTCATCAAACGACGGACCCTGGTTTAGTTTTTCCGCAAAAGCAGCACGTACGACGCGGGATGGAGTTGCTGCGCTCGCTGCTGCTGTGGCGAGGTAGCGTTTCCCTGCTGTGCGTGTGGAGATGACTAGTGACTTTTCCAGCATTGTTTGGATTGTCTGTGAAGGATCGCCCGTTGGTTGGTCGTCGTCGCAGTCGAGGAATAGGTCGGAGGGGGTTTATGAAAGAAAGAGAGAAAGAAGGAAGGAAAGAAAGAGTCATCGAATCGAAATCTCGCGAATTCGCCCCTTGACGCGGATGCAAGTTGGGATTTCCAATGTAATAGATTGCCGTTTTCCAATATACACTGGTAACGGAAAACGGGAAGATAGATACGGGTATGTACTATGGCGATATTATATTCCATTACAACATCCCCTCAACTCCCAATGCAACCAACGCTCTCGCCTGCCAACTAACATGTCGCTCAGGCAACCTCCAAGTCTCCTCACCCACACGCGTCACATGCGCACGTAAACCACGTACCTCGGCCCCGAGAGCTTTTTGCAGGGAAGGAGACGTCGTTAGGATCATGTTGGATAATTCAACGTCGAGTTTGAGGGAACGGGTAGAGAGGTTGGACGAGCCGATGAATGTGCCGATTGGTTTAGGAGTGGATGGGGATGTTTTGGATGTTTCGGATAGCCAGATTCCTGTGACCGTAACCCCCATGCGATTATTAGCATAGCAAACAAGCACTATTTCAAGCGCGTTCAGCCCCGCAGAGACGCACCTTTTGCATGATACGTCCATCCAGGACGATTCCATTCCGTCAACTCTATCCCCGTCTGAGACTGTTCATCCCAATCCCTCCCTCGTTTCACAAGATCACGATGGAATCGCGATTCCAGCAAGGTATATCCTTCCGGTATCAGATGCGACACTCCGCGTGATTTGTAGAACCCGTTGGCCTGGTAACAGTAGACGTGGGACTTGTTAGTATTGTGTGTGTTTCTCTCTCTCAAGCGGCGGCGGGAACGAGAACTCACCTCGGGTGATGCTGCGATTATCTTGTAAGCCGCACGACTGTCCAACACGGCCTCCTTGTACTTTTTATACAACCCAAAATACCCACTCGTCAAATCCACCATCACCCGATCCGACACTTGCCCGCCGCCGCCGTCCCTCCACGCATCCTCTATATCCCTCGCCGCCTTCAACACCTTATCCACCCCTTGTTCCTCTTCCTGGATCCCTAAAACACCAGCCTGCACCATCGGCCAAATCCAGGTATCAATATCGATCCGTCTCCCACGTTTCATCTCCCGCCACGACTTTTGAAACGCCGTAATCGTCGCTCGTGCATGGGGCGCAAACGCACGCGGGTGGATCGATGGTTCCCGCCATAGTAGTGCGGCTTTTTGGTTGGCCCCGGGGGAGCCTGGGTTACGGTCCGGATCGGCGCCGCGGGCGAGGGGCATGAGGTGGTGTGGGGATGCCGACGGTGGCGGGTTGGGATGCAGCCGGTAGGAGTAGGATGAGTAGAGTCGGAGGAGGGATTGTAGGTAGGATAGGATGATGGGGGCGTTGCGCAAGTGATAGTACCTGTCTTGTCGGTTTGTAAAGTACGAGTCGGACAGGTTGGCTCTGCTCGCGCACCGCGGAAAAGTTAGCGTTGGACAACCACGCCAGATGCCAACACGAACTCACCCGGTGAATATCACCTCATCGTCCGCTCCATACCATTTACAATGCCACAATCCCCACCCTTCATCAAACCGTCTCGGCACCAGCTTTTCCATCAACCCTCGCAGTTTCGGACTTCGATAAAAGTACGCTTCAACACGGTCCGGAAACTCTGCGACGAGCGTCAGCAGTAACGTGGCCGTTGATGGTTCGGGAAACGGTTCACGTGTGCCGCGGAGGAGGTCCGAGATGAATGTTACCTTGAGCGTGGAGGAGTTTGTCAGTGCTTCGCGCACGGCTTCGATCTGTAGGAAACATACGTGGGGCAGGTGTTAGTCAACGTTGTCGCCTTACAAAGGAGAGAGCTGCAACGCGGAGCTTACCTACCAGCTCTTGTTGCTCTACACCGATATAAAGCGTCGAGATGGTAATACGTCGTTTCGCATTCCGTATAATATGCTGCACCGCATCGCCAAAATCCTCTTATCAGCCATGCACCTTTCTTCTTTC
Source organism: Naganishia vaughanmartiniae (assembly GCA_030039245.1). Lineage (NCBI taxonomy): Eukaryota > Fungi > Basidiomycota > Tremellomycetes > Filobasidiales > Filobasidiaceae > Naganishia > Naganishia vaughanmartiniae. Next base: position 371,695 of record JASBWU010000004.1, on the reverse strand, counting down.
CCTCCATATCCATCTACTCGAGTCGACTCACCAACAACCGTTTATGAAAATCCTGCGGCTCGAATAAAACCTCTACTTCATCCCCGCGAACACCGAAACACGGCTGGGTAAGCGTAAGCTCATCCTTCAACTTGTCTATATACGGATTATCGAATATCGGTGGGGAGCGGGTAACGATGGATGTTCCTGGTGTGCTGTTGTATAGTCTTTGCGAATAGGCGGGAGTGAGACGTCCGGCGGCAGCGAGGGATGGTAGTGCGCGATTGCGGGAGAGCGTCGTTGTTCGGCCTGCGATTGGACGCGTAAAGTAGCCGGATAAGAGGGACGTCGATGATGATGGAGTACGCCGGATCATCGTGTCCTGTGGTGTAGAGAGGTAAGATGGTTGGGTGGGAAGTGGAAAGTAGAAAGTGTGGATGACATGAATGTTCAACCTGGAATATGAGCAAACTATCGACTATCGGTCCCAACAAGCGATCGAGCTGACTGTCTCGGTCGAATTTCAGCATCATCGTAGTATCATCGTTCTACAGCCAGAACCGCATGACCTTTGACGGGAATAAAACTTGTGATGCCCAAACTGTCTAAAGCGCATACAACTGCATACCAAACGCCCTTTCGCCGCTTTCACACTCAGCACCCTCAAGCGAGCCATGAACCGATCCATTATGCTGAAATAAATCCCTTACTACTACTCGATCAACTCTGCGTCCTCTGCATCTGCCTCTTCTTCTTCCTCACGACGTCTCTGTAACCTCGCCTTGATCTTGTCGGATTTCTTCTGCAACTCATGGTTCGGCTAGACGTATAAAATTGGCTAGGTTAGTTGAAAAAAGCCTGGTATTATCGCACAAAAGGGTGGCAAGGGAAGCCGCACCTTGATATCACTCAAGGTAATGATCTTGTCGCACCCTGCAACCGGACACTTGGCCGACCTTCGTCCAGATTGAGAAATATGGTTCCTAATAGCTTCACCAGAGAACGAATGAGGGCATTTCGTGCTGGTTGCGCGCGCGAGGTGCGGGAGGATGGGATACGTTAGGTTGGCTGTTCCGCGTGTAAACGAACGGCATGCAGAGGGAAGAGACTAGACGTACCTGGTGACAGCGTCCTCGAACGGGAGTAGCGTTAATGGGCATTTGAAGAGCTGAGTGGTTCCACCAACTTCGATATCGTCATCGTCCGACTCGGGATCATCTGGACCTGGACATTGAGAGTAGGATTACTGTGAATTGGACGCCCCGGGGCTCGACATGAGACTCGGCGCAGAAACGCACGTACCTTTCTCCAAAAACGTCGATATGGGCGGACAAGCTTCATCTTCGTGCCTGATATCCCAAACCGTCTGTTTGAAAGTCTTGTAATATTCGCTGTTCTTGTCTGCAAAACCAAGAGGTTTATTTGAGCACGTGCTCCCCCCATTCTCGGCGGGAACGAGACGTACATTTCGTTCTATCGGACGCCTGTGGGTAGGTTCCGAGTTCTTTGACAAACCGTCGCTGTATCTCGCCTTTGATGTCCTCCTATACCGTCACAATGCACGTGAGCAGGGGAGACAAGCAGCGGAAACCTCGTCCAAAGTACCCACCATTTCGTGATTCTCCTGTAGCTCTGCATGGATCTGCTGCAACGCCTTGATCCTACATTCGAGCACTTTGATCTCATCAATGAGCTGCTTGATTTTTTCCTCCAACGATATCGCTGTCTGCAAAGTCAATCGTTATCATCACATGCGCAACTCTACACAAGCAGGGACGGCAACTTGCCTCTTCATTCCTCTTCTCCTCTGCATCATCCTGCACCGCCGCTTCTTCTCCTTCCTGCTCGCCACCTTCTTCCGCCTCGACCTCCTCATCACTATCCGCGCGTTGTCGTTTCACAATCTTGCCCCCGGATTTCGACGGTTTCGATGACGACGAAGATGATTTCGTCCGTAGACTCGAGCGACAGTCTTCCAACGCTGCAGCGACGTCTGTTATCCTCCCGATGGATTTCGACATGAGTGTGATTTGTAGATGAAGCTGTTCCCCCATCTTCTTCATCTACAAACACGGAACAAGGCATCAACTCCCGCGCCTCTGTCAGGCGGGATCCCGACTGCTAGACACTCACCTGCTGCTGCACAGCTTTACTCAACTGAATCGGCTTATCCGTGAAAGAATCCAACGTCCACCCGCGTAAAGCAGCACGCACGGCCTCTTCATCATCCGTCAACGCTTCTCCCTCGCTCTCACTCGCATTTCCATTCCCGTTCGCTGCAGAGTTCGAGGCTGGCGCTTTACCCTTGTTCGGACGTCGACGTTTACGGGAAGATTGCATGTCCTCGTCTACTTCTTCTTCTTCTTGTTGTTGTGATTGTTGCTGCTCTTCATCGTCGTCGACAGGAGTTGAGATACGTCCTCGAGCCATGTTGGTTCAGAGATGGGTGCTGAGTGGACAAGAGTGGAGTAGCGATAAGTTTCGGTCGTCTGAACAGATGATGATGCGACCTGGTTGAATTATCGAGGATGTTTGGATACTTGGATGGCTTTAGGATGCTGCAACATCCATTTCACCTCACTTCATCCAGCTCTTCATCCTTCATGTTCCATGATTTCAGAAATATTCGATGAAACGCATGAAACGCGTCAAACATCAGCTGGCCGTAAAATGGCCATAAATTATACTGTAGTCTCCAGAGACTGTACGGCTACCAGATGTCTGGCGACCAGTCATCCAGTCACAAGCAGGTATACGTCCCAATAAATGGGCCTACTCGTACGAGAGTATGAGCTCCACTGGTTGAAGGTGGAGAAGGCGAACCATTATTGGCCATAGCATGCAGCAAGAAGAAATGGTATTGCGGTGCGAGCTGCTATAATTCCGTCCCCGTCGCCGGCTCGAGCATGGCAGACCTGTTAAACACTCGCATGAACGCATGATGTATCACGACCTATTCCCGAGCAGACCATTCAGCCAGCGTTCTGGGTGCCCTTGCTTCATGTCGATGTTGCGAATCTTCCCTATACCATCTGCCGGTACTGATGAATGCAGTGGTTACCGGGCTATAACCTCTCTCGCGCGCCCTAGTGCGCTTTTTCTGGTCTCCGGAAACGAAAAAATAGAGCTCTCGGGCAGGGTGCAAGGGGTTTGTTGACAGTCTACTCAATGTTTAGAGTTCAAAGTAGGGACTCTCTCATCTTGTCAAGATACACTCCGAGACTCTCGTCTGTTGTTCTCTCTCTCTCGTCCCGTTCGTATTGCAGGAACGACCAAACAACTTTGCCTCGGAATCCGCGCTTCATTTTCACGTATTCGCGACCGTTCAGCCCAGCTACCGACAGCTCGACAGTGCACAAGAACTCGGTACGACATCTTCGTTTCTTGAATCAGATAGGATCAAGTCAAAAGCGGTTCCACCTCTTGTCTTCTCTGTTCGCTTGATCGACTGCTGCCTGAATCCTCCAGGCACACGCACTCCTTGCACTTCCTACAAAATGGTCAACGCTCAACCTGTCACTGAGTTACTGACCAGCTCATCAACCGAAACGATGGTAGATGGAATCAACAACCTTAAAATGGATGAAGCCAAGCCTACCGATAACACTGCCGCCGCCGCCGCCGCCACCGTGGAGGAAAACGGTCAATCTCAATCGCAGCAGGAAGGAGAGTCGCAGTTGGCAAGGTTGCACAGGTTGTGTGCGGAAGGAGACGTTATGGGTGTCCGAGGTATCCTCAGCCAGAGTCTGGAATTGCTGGAGAGCATTGGTGAGTCTTGTATTTCCCAATTCTCAAGGTGTCTGCGCGCAACTGGCCGGTCTGTTGAGCAGCATTCGACGGTTGTGCTCGCTACTCGACCGTATGAAGATACAGTAGGAGAATGCCTCAACAGGCCCCAGACAAAGCCAGGATGTCAATCCCGGAAAGGAAGCGACCCGACTCCACAGACCAGTGACGCAAGAAACGGAAATGACACACTGTCGTTTTCAAATTCGTCGTCGTCGACTGCAAGATTGATTCACTCTTTGGCCGACTGTCACAACCAAACTACAATAACTAACCCGGCTCGACCGCACTCTTCATTTCCTATCAAGACCTCACCACCGGCTGGACTCCAATGCTGCAGGCAATCTACGGCGGTCAAGTCGAGGTCGTACGAGAGCTCTTGCTCGCCGGCGCTTACCCTCCTCCGCCTTCGGTCACCTCGGACCCTGCTATCCTGAGCTTGTTGTACCCTCAACAACCATACAGCCAACAACAACAAGGTCCTCCAGGAGCTGTTCCAGTCAACGGCGAACCGTCTCAAGCACCGTTCCACCACGGTATGCATCACTCTCGAATGTCGGTCTCTGGAAATGGCAGTCACGAAACAACGCACAAGCTACCACCGATTGAAGTCTCTCGAACGATCCCGTGTCGAAACTTCCCCAACTGTCGGTATGGAGATGCATGTATCTTCCAGCATCCCGTCGCTCTGCCCGCAGGAGCACCAGGAGCAGGAGGACCAGCATTCTTCCCTTCGCCATACCCTACAGAATTCGTTCCCGGTTTCGGTGCTGCCGCGTACATTCCCGGAGGATTTCCGCAAGGCGCTCCCATGCAGCAAATGTACTACCCGCCATACCCACCTGCGCCTCACATGGCTGCCGCAGGTCCGTTTGTGCCTCTGGACGGTCAGGCTCGAGGTCCCTCCCCGCATTCGGCGCCGTTCGTTCCGTTTATTCCCACTTCTGGTAGTTCCGGGGTGGTTGGTGTTTCTCCGTCAGGGAACCAGCTTGCTTTGGACGGATCGATGACAGCGGAGGCTACCGGTGTGACTCCCGAAGGCGAGTCGGCAACTGGGGAGGCCCCCGCTGCAGATTCGGCCGCTGGTCAGACCGCTCCTCAGCTTGCACCGCGACAATCCGTTTCCGGTGGATTCCCTGGTCACTTGCCGTTCTATGCAGGCAGCAACAATGTCGGGTTCGAACCACGCCGCCATGGACACATGAAGAAGATGTCTTTCGGTGCTGCCAAGCACGGCGGACTCGTCAATGCTCGCGCAGCTGTCTTGGGTACATGGACAAACGGTCAACCGCCGCCGTGTGTGTTCTTCCAAAACTCGAAATGCCGAAACGGGGAAATGTGCAAATTCCCTCATATCGCAGCGGATGGAACGGATTGTCGACACCCGGACGTTATCAATGGCAACATTGCTCCTGCTCCTATTTCTCTCGGCGGCAACAACAACCACCCCAACGCTTTCCGAGGTCCTCGTGGACGAGGTGCGCCTTCAGTCAATGCCGGGCACTTTGAACGACACCAGCACGTGCAAGCGATGAAGGCCCAGGGCGCAGCTGCTGCTCGGAATGCCACCGCAAACAACAGCGTTGAAAACGATGCTACCGCTGCTGCCGCTCCTGTTGACTCGCCAGTGGCTTCTGATGATGACGCGCAGGAGTCAAAGCCTGCTGACGAAACCTCTTCCAACGAGACCAAGGTAGAAGAACAAACCTCCGATGCATCCTTGACAACGCAGCCGAAATCCACTGTTACACGAAGCGTCCCCAATACCCGTGCCGGGTCGCCTAATAACGCACACGGCGGAAACAACTTCCGAAACGGTCGTACCGGTCGTGTTCCTCATCAAAACGGTCGGGAAAATTCTCGATCGACCTCTATTCCCGCTGGTCAGCGAGAAGCCAAGCAGCAACAAAAGCTTCCATCTGCTGATGATTTCCCTGCCTTATCTGGATCGACAGGGTCGCTTATGAGCGACTCAATGGTCATGGTCAAGCCTGCCGCGTTCAATGGCAAGACGGCAGCTCAGGTCTTGTCCGCACCCGCCCCTCCCAAGCCTGTGGCAGCGCCTGTAAAGTCCGAAACCGAGACCAAGACTGAGGACACCGACAAGGACTTTGAACGAGTCTCTGCTTCTCCCTCTACTAATGTAAGTTACTACGCAACTCTTTTATGCGCGCATCTCACTGACGCTGCTTCCTTCAGGACGTAACCACCGAGTCAGACGACGAGGCTGTCATTATCTCGCATACCCCGACTCCTGCACCTCGGCCTGAAAGCAAGCCTGCTCCCTTGAGCTTCGCTGCTGCTGCCGCTGCTGTTGCGTCCTCTGAACCCGCGGTCCTGGTCGCTTCGACTGCGTAAAAAGATGGCCTTTGGCCGCCACAAAAAAAGGTCAACCCTGGTTGCCGCTTCTTGTTTCCCGGCCTTCTATCTGTCCACATTCGCTTGCATTCCGATCACATTGTTGATACCGATACTTACCTCTCGACCTCATAATCGCATTCGACATTCCCCTTCAGTGCTACATCATACCGGACTGCTTCTTTCGCATTTTATCTCTTCGACTCCGACGACCTCTTTCTCTGTATGTACAACATTGTGGCAACTCCACCTGGCCCTGGATATTGTATGGATTTTCCGCCGACAATACGATGCGAACACGACATACGACACACTCTCACTTTCTCGTGGGTAAACGCCTCAATCAAGCACTCTAGCTCATCTTCTTGTTTCCTTTTGGGTTTATGGTTGCATGGCTCCGATCGGGATTTGGTTGACGTGACCATTCGTATACTATCGTCGTGGAAATACGCCTCTTGGCATTGTATCATTAGTTTTTTTGGTTTCTGCATTTCGGTACTTGTGACCTGCTATTTTTCGACTACCGTCGCTACCCATTGTAAAACGCTTCTATGTTGAATTATGGCATTTACCCGACCGGCGGTTCCCGTTGTAATCTTTGAAGCGATGCTGATCATTGGTTGGAGATGGATACGCCTTTGAACACCACCTCTTGGACCCCGATACTGAAAAATCTTCGGAAACAGACTGTCAGACGGGAATTCATTCCCGGGTTTATCTCCGTTATGAAACACCACGCGAGTGAAGAGATATAGCGTCGATTTGCTCGAATTATAATTCACGATACAGTTCCACAGGCACACGAAACCCGATACATTCCTTGCAAAAACCATATGCTACAGAGCCTATCGCAGTTCACCCATATGGATAACCTGCTGCCCATACATCAGACCCGATATCCCTGTCTCGTTTAATCGTAAATAGGCAAAGGCAGAATCTTGTCGCTCTGATGGACATGAAACCGGGAATCAGCCGTGGAAAATTGTGAAGTTATTCGCGAACACTTACATTAAAGAGGAAGTTGTTGGCTAATCATTCGATTTAAAGGAGTCAGTAAATTAAAGAAAGGTATGCGCGACAAACAAGCTTACCCAAATCCTCAGCCTCCAAGAATCGAGTGGGATAAACAACTGCAGGGAAGATGTCAGTCCGCAATTCTCAATGCAGGAACATGAGACCTACCCAAATGACCTCGAACTTCTTGCAAGAGGGTTTCCATCTCCTGCAGTTCCCAGTCATGAAACGCATCTCCCGCCCCACTCGCCTGGCGGTTTGGAGTCTTTTCCGGCGACTCGTCTTGCTTGTCATCGCGACCAATCGACAGGTCGTGCGGTTTGCCGTGACGGATGTCACCCGAGTCGGTATGAGTCTGTGATGCCTCCGCGCCGCCTTGTCCCACAACACCGCCCCCACTGCCGCCACCTCCGGCAGCATGGGTTCCGGGACCTCCGTGAACAATCTTTGAAGGCTCGTGTTTCGCATCAGCGACGTTTGTGGGGACCTTGTTGAATTTTTCAGCATGGCTTGTAAAGCTCTTGTAGCTTGCCCAAGAAGTGACGAGATCATCCGGAACGCATCTGAATACCTTTCGGAAAATTTCAGTGTTGTGAACTGCCGTTGCAACCCATTGGTCCTTCCATAAGCCGTCTGTGAGCGGGTCTGTGAACGCCGCAGCTTCAATGATAGGCGTGGGAGTCGGCATCGTCCACTACAGACATGTAAAGGCTTAGACGTGCAAATATGGGATGAGACAAGGGGAATCACTTACAGGAGAAACACCGACTTTCACAGAAAGATGTTTTCGCAAAGTACTTCTGGCTTTAACAGCTGCTCTCTCTTCCGAAGTGGTTTCATCCCGTTTCGTGTCTCGATTGGGGACATCATCATCGTCCTTCTCGGCATTCGCCGGTGCCCCATACTTGGCTTGTTCATTGGCCGGACCTTCTATCTTTGGAGCAGATCGACTGCCTCCGTTCTCTTGTGCGTTGACTGGCTTGGAATCGACATCTTTGTGGACGTCATCAGGAATAGTCGCCTCTTCGACGTCGTATTCACCCTCTCCTTCACCTTCGTCTAACGCATCGAACAGTGGCTTTCCATTGGTGTGTTGAGCCGAGGGTCGTCTTTCGATGATGGTCTTTTCCTCCAATGTCGGAACGATAGAACTGGCAAAACCACGAGCAATGATACCTTCACGATCGTAATCTTGTCGTTCGCTGATGTCACCTGTAACACCAGCACCGAAGACGGTATTCTTCTGTTTGACGATCGAAGCAGGTTTGATTACGACGTTTGCACCTTTCTTGATGTTGGACACGGCGTTTTCACTGAGACCCTTGGTCACTGAGAGAAAAACAAACGGCTCAGCTTGACATATCCTCACCACTCCAAGGAAAGCTACTTACGACTGGAAACGCCGTTCTCCACGGTGGCCATGAACCGTGTCCTTGCGGTGACTGCTTTGACTGTTGTGACGCCAGCGGTAGTCCTCTCCCCGTCGTCCTGTTCATGATCAGGATCCCACTTCTGGATCTCGTCTTCAGATCCAATAGGCTTGCGTGAGATCAATTGATCTTCCTCGAGAGCGTCAACATCAATGCCTACGTGCTCTCTCATGAGGCGCATTCGAAGGGTGTGAGCGAATCGACCGACCATATAAGGTTTGCCAGCCATCGTGCTTTCAATCATATCAGTGTCTCTGATGATTGCAGCCAATTCAGAGTCTCTGTCGCCTCGTTGCGATCGCTCGTTGATGTTGGCGGATCCACAGATTACTAGACGATCATCTACCACCATCGTTTTGCCATGAATATAAACTTGTTCAGTGGTCAGGGCTCCCGACTTGAATTTGCTCCATCCGCGCAGCGAGAAGAAGCTGATGTAATCATCGGGATCGATGGCTTCCTTTCGGAGTCGCGAAAAGATCGATTGGGTTCCTCGACTGATGGTTCGGTTTTGGCATTCGAGAATGAGTCGAACCGAACTGGCTTCCGCTGTATCTAATGGAGCAGGGTAGCCGGGCAACAACGGAATGACGATACATGCTCGCCAGGGCGTGCCGTCCTTGTGCGCTCTTATGATCCTGTCGACCAAAGCATCTCCGATTCGGTTTTCGATTTCGATGCCATCAACGACGGTCGAAGTGATAAAGAATTGATTCTCGATGTAAACGAAATGGTCCGAAAGCTGTATAGCCTTCAGGTAAGCGTTTTGGATTGAGTGTTCAACCTTTGTCGTGGTTCCCATTGACCAAGGGCCACATGATCGGCAAATCTGGATCTCGCAAGTTCCAGCCAATCCCAAAGATTTAAGTTCCAGCTCGGTAAAGTCGGAGGGCGGAAGCAGGAATGGCAGGGGTCGCGTGTGATTCTTCATGCGAATCAAGAGATTCCATCGCTGTATAAAGTGACGGCAAAGATCCCTCGCTGGCTGACCGACGATTTGCAAGCCAACATCGTGCCAAGGCATCCGCGGGACTTTGGTACGGTCAAACATGTCCTCGAAAGGCTTGTTGAGTGTGTGATATTCGACGACACGCTCATTTGCCATATCCTTGCCTGGCCAGATGGGTCCATCTTCACCTGTCGCTCCAGGTTCAAAGTCTTCGTCAATCAACACATGCTGAGAGGTATCCCATCGCCCAAAGCAGAGATCCAGTCCACCCATGAACGCGATGGCTTCATCGATGACGCACATCTTTTCATGATGCGACCAGAAAAAGGTGCCCGTTTGGAAATGAGAAGGTGACCTTTGGACCATAATATTTGGATGCAAGCCGGTAAGGCGTTGTTTGGTGTATAGACTGTCGGTCGGTGTCGTCTTGTCGGACACTTCGTTGTAGATGATGATGAATATCTTGACTCCTTCCTCTGCTTTCCGTTTGAGGAGATTGTCCAACCGGTACCTCTCGTCCCCGGGGCGACGAAGGTATAACTCTGGCGAAATCCACCAATCGTGGATGTACACTGTTTCTTTGGCCATGTTGATGGCTCGACTCAAGGACCAAAAGTAGTCCCGGCCGTCCACCAGCCATTGGGCGGCAACGTTCATGCGGATCGGGGCAAAAGAGTCGAATCGATTTTTCCCGGTCCATACGGATTGAGCGGCAACTCGTTCCATGGCAATGATAAACTGTTGCATCAGCCTGATGTTGGCCGCGGCGACTTTCACTCGCCGCTGTGCGCTGATGATGTAAAATGTGTGTTGCGATGCCGATCCCACTTCGTTTTCGACTAGAGCAGCCTTGCTCTTCTTCAACTTCTGCTTGGGCTTGTCCGCAATGGCGGTGCCGCCGTTATCCTCATCACTGCTACTCTCACTGCTGGTGTCGGAAGCATCAGGGAGAGGCGCTCCGGAACCCGCGGCAGCAGCAATCCTAGCTTGTCGATCGGCTTGAGCGGTACCGGAACCGCCCTTTCCTTCCTCCTTTTCGATGTGAGCCAAAACCTTCAAGGATCCTTGGCCGGTGAGAGCTTTCAACGTTTTTCGAAGGACCCGTTTCGGTCTTTCGATAGCGAAATCAGAGTCGATCATGAAAACATCGTAGATCTCGCTGGATTCAGGTCCATCCGTGGCGACAAAGTAACTGTCTCGAACAATCCACCATCTCGGCTTCCTTGAGGCTGCCCAACTCATTGGGGTGAGACCTGGCTGATTTCGCCGGGCACTGGCGTTTGATCCTTTGATTTTCAGGAAGCCTGCTTTACTTTGGAACCCTCCGCGCGGAGCAAGAGAGATGGTCAATGCTGACAGCTCGAAGAAGCGACAAAGTCTGTTTGATTCCGGTCGGAACATCTGGAGGAAGGACAAGACGTCAGTTTCTCCATAACCAAGGCACGTAAGAGTACTTACGACAGCTCGAATAAGATCTACGAGGTATCTCTGCAATGAAGCGCGAACCTCCTTACTTATCTCTTCCTTCGACATGTGCTTGTGCTTTTCCATCACCCGACGATGCTCTGCTGGCTGATCTTCCTCGATTCCGACCGACTTCCCCTCCCAACGGCGGATTTTCCCAAGATATGGAATACCTGTGGTACAGTATCGTTCAGACGCATTACTGTTATAGTCGACGGCTCTACTCACAATTTCGTGGGAATTCAGGTATCTCGACTCGTCGTGCTCCACTCAGATGGCTCAATTTGTTACCCAAATTGCCCGTCTTGTAGTTCGTGTGCAACGCAAAGAAGTCTCTCAGTTCGCGATATATCACCTAGAATCGAAATTAATCAGCTCAAGCGAGGCAAAAAAACAAAATGAACCCGTGCGTACCCATTTCACAGCTCCATCCCCATATTCGCACTCGATTCGGAAGACCTCCCTGCCAGAGTGTTCTTGCTGGCCGTCTGACAGGCCCGCCGAATCGCCGACCCGGAAACGCAAATTGCCCAATAATACAGGAACGGCTCGACGGCCGGACTCGTCTCGATCAAGCCAAGTCTTCAGAATCATCACTGGCAATTGCCCAGCAAGTAGCTCGCTTGTCACGGGAATAATGGCCGGATTCGCGTGCGGTATTGGACCGTTCGTTTGGCGATGAAGAAGTTTTTGACGCAGTACGGTCCACTTTTTCTGTCCAATAGTTTCTGGTTCTTCCAGTATTCGATCATTGTCCATAGCAGCTGTGAGGCCATCGTGCCCTTGTGAATGCGGACGGCTGCTCTTGGATTGTTCACTATCTTGCTCGAGTGGAGATTTGTGCCGAAAGGTCGACCATAATCGTCCGGCTTTGGCTGGCCTGGCAGACATCGGAGAAGCGTTTGCGGAGACAAGGTGATCCTGCACTGCGCCCGATGAACGATGAGTCGCCCGAGGTATCTTGTGGGATCCGACTTCCTTTCCTTTTCCTTTATCGTGGAGATCCGGAACGATGTCATCTTCCTCGTCCTCGCCGTTATGCGCATCCGCCTCGCCCATGACCAGTCCACCTTTCGAGCTTGGGCCCACGTGATCTCCGTTGATTATACGTTTATCACCGTAATCCAAATCGTCGTCTTTATCTTTCCTGCCAGCAAATCCTAGAAACTCGCGTTCCTTTTCTCTGGTCGACGTCAGTTTGTCTTCTGGGTCGTGAGCATGGCGGAATGGCTTTCCGTTCGGCAAATCCTCAGTTTCACCATCAGCAGCAACATGCAAGGGAACCTGATGGGCGTGCTTGTGCAATTCTATCGATCCGGCTGCCGTGTGAAACTGGTAGTGCAGCGAGAATGAGGACACACGCGCATCCAGGAAAGAACAAAAGAAGCTTACCTGCATGTCAGGGATTCGAGGACGCAGATTGATCTCGTTCTGCGGTCCAGGAGCAGTTTCTTTTTTCGTCGGGGCCATTGCCTTTGGTACTTCTCCATGAACATTTTCTTTCGGATCCCGACCAGGTAGGCGTTCAGCATCCTCCTCATCGCCGTTCTGGGACTTCGAAGGGGACTCTTCACGGCTGCTACCCGAGTGATGAGGACCGTTGATGGCGTGACCATTGGCTTGGCCGTTGTTTGCAGAACTTGCTGTACCGTTCGGTCTGGATCCTTGATAAGGATCGTCTTGTTCATGAGAAGCCTGATCGTTTACGAATTCCGGGTTACCCTGCCGATCGGTCGATTTATCCATGTGGAAAAACTTTTCCTGATCCTTTCTGGCCTGGCTGACGTTGGCATTTCCATTGTTGTGAGACGGAGCGCCGTTACTGCCTTCAACTTCACGTGCTTGACCAGTGCGATCTGCATGCACACTTAGTCTTTCGGCCGCCTCGCGCGTCGCCTTTTCGTCCTTGTCCTCTTTTGTTTCTCGGTTTTTGTGATCCTTGTCACTGTCGTCTAGATTCATTCCTGCATCATGAGCAACGCCCATCACGTGTCGCATCTTCTCGCTGGCCACCTTCTTGTCCTTCTTTTCTTCTGGTGAGGATTCCTCGTTCTCCCCATTCTGTTCTTTTCGTATTTCCTCCGCTTTAACGTTTGTCCAAGGTGTATTGGGCATTCCCTTTGAATACCGTCCGCTTCCTGCACTTCGGTCCAAGCCAGGATGCTCTCCTCCGACAACCGTTCCATCCTGGTCCTCTCCAGACAGCTCCCTCTTGTTGTACTTGGATCCTGCCGTAGAGTGATGCGCATGTTCCGATACGTGGTCTCCGATCGCGCGATGTGCGATGTCTGACAGCGTGTGCGGCTTCCCGTCGCTTCCAAAGGGAGCACCAGAAGTAGAAGCTCCCGACGTCTTGCCGTGATGTTTATCGACACTTGAAGCAGAGAAACCGGAATCGTGCGAGCGCTCCGACGAGCCAGAATTACGTCTCGAGGAATGAGGCGCATGCTCCAGAATTGTCTGCATCGTGAAAGCCGACACCTTGTAGCGTTTCGTTGCCGGGCTGTATAGTCTCGCCTTGACGGGTAGCGATGCGGGGTGAAGGCTAGAGTTCACAAAGGGTCAATCACGTTGACATGAGAGGCTGGTATACGACGCTATCAAGCTAATTGACTAAGAACAAAGGTATTGCGATGTGTTGTGATACCAGATCATGAGCAAGGGCCGGAAACTGGCAGCATATCAATCTTGCGAGTTAGAAAATGCAGAACCTCAACTCAATCCACTATTTCGGAGGCTAGTTGCATCCGGAGAGCCGGCGAGCGACGTCGACAAACTCGCATGGCAGAATAGCTTTGGGCGCACAGTCTAATGACGATGAGGCGTTTCTTTTGGGCTGAAAACAGCTCGCAGCAGCTCGGCGAACAAGCTGGCGACTGGGCGACTGGAGCTGCGACTGGCGAACGATACACGATACAGCAACCGACAACCGCCGCTTCAACAGTCACTCTATATCCCTACAGCTATCCCTATACCAGTTCCTACACCCCTTTCTATACTGTCAGACCTACAAGATCGCCTCAAGCAGATACAATGTGCATATGATAGCTCAACCACTAACTCCGGGTACATCGTTTGTGTGGTTCTGGTCCGGTCCGACGGCACCTCCGACGGAACGAGCGGAAAGTGAAGATGGCTGGAATCTGAAGTTGCTCGTTGTCCCAGGTATCCTCATTGAACCCCTGCTACTTTCTGCCGACGAGTCGTGCTGTGATATGGTCGTCCCCCGAGCTGGTTGAGAGACCAACGGACGGGATGAAATGCTTGCTATCGCGTCTGTACGCGGATATTGCCTCTTTGATAGTTGGCTAAAGGAAACAGATTGCGTGGATCTCAGCGAAGGAAATATGCTGGCTCTAGCATAGAAGCTCACCAGATCTGTCACTCCTCTCAGCTTTTCCAAATCCCGTCGCAGCCAATCCAACGTCTCTCTCCGGGTATGTGAATCAGGCAATGCTACACAAATCGCACGGTGTAAGTCAAATCCGATGATACCGCTGTTCTAAAAACTCACTCTTGGTAGCTCTAACGCTATTTCGATACGCGGCCAGTATCTGCGTTCGGGACAGGAACTGATTGGCATAAGGCGGAAAAGTGCGTGAGCCAATGTCAATACGTCAGGTCAACGGAGTAGACTGACATGTTGGAGTGATAGGCCATCACCGCCTAAACGTCTCTTCCTCGTGTCTTTCTTGGTTTCCGACTTCAGTGCCACGATATCAGATGTTTGTTTAATCTCTTGTTTCGTTAGATCAATCGGTGCGGCTGAGCTTGTTGACGTTGTATTGTTGTGTACATCGCTTGTCGAAACCCCGTTTGGGAGGGTGTGTTGTGCCGGTGAGATGGGAGGCTTGATCGAGGATGATGATTCGCCTGTCTCTGCTCCCAATCTGGCGACGGAACCGGAACTACTACTCTGCAGTGGTTGCCGAGATATGTCACCACCACTGATTGAGAGCTCGCTGTGGGAATGTTCCTGCTGTCCTGCCTCTTCCAATTCCTTCCGGGCAGTACGTCGAGCACGCCGCTGTTCCAGAGTTATCTCCCTCTGTCGCGCTCGGAAAGCAGCCATGTCGATGCTCCATGCCAATATAAAGTCTTTCCTTGTCAGTGCTGGTGGACCGTATTCTATTCTCCGCTTCTCGGCCGGTTGGCCTTTTTCTGCCGCACTTTCGCTGGCTGAATGCGATGGTTTACTGTGATCGACGGGTAGAGGTGGTGGTAGAGCCCTTGGGCTATGTGTATTGATCGCTACTCGGACTTCCGTCATTTTGGTATCAGGGATGAAGCGGATATTGACTTCCGCGTGGTGCTTTAGAAAGGGCTTGCATCAATAACTTGAAAGAGCTGTCTGCATGAAGTATTAACTCACATCCTGCGCTTCAAAGCTTTCGTCCATTCTCTTCCAAAAGTGCCTAGATGCTAGAGTCCAGCTCGGAAATCTGTACACTTTGATTAGCCGTTTACCAATAGCAGTAGATGTGCCGCCCTGAGGAGCTTCTGAGTCGTTCGACTCGGTTCCAACCTCCCACCCTGAATCATTCCTAGCTGCATCGATTACTTCAGGTAGTCTCGGACGTTCTTGCGGCTGAATGTCATGCTCAAAGTCGAGGTTGTTTAGATTCTCGTAATAGACTGGAAGCTCCTCGGCCGTCAGGGTGGAGTATAGTTTGAGACCATGTCGTACTTTCCGCTGATTCTTCAGGTAGAGCTCAGCCTCTGCTTCCTTTGTTTTCCGGCTGGGTGCTTGCTCTTGCAAGTGTGTAGGGAGTGGAGATGCTGCCAAGCGATAGCGGTGTAGAAGGTCCATTAACGGGTTCGTGACCTTTCCTGGGCCTGCAGCCACAGGTTTTACGTTTCCCTTAGTGAAAACATCGTTTGTCCCAACTGTACATGTCGTACTGAATCGATAGCGTAGATGAGGTTCGACAAGGATTGCTTGTCTCGTGAGCCGGCGGCTTTGAAGAAGACTCCGAAGGTGCATTGCGCGATCCTATTCCAGCGGACGGTCAAGTCGTTAAGCACGCGAATACCGAATGTTATGTGAGTAAGATGCAGCTGTTTTCAGTATGCCATCCGTTGTCCAGCTCAAATGACATGAATACTTGTATGGCATGCTGATCGCTGATCGCTGGCAAAATCACAGAATCAAGAATGAGGAGCGATCGAACATGACGAATCTCGTAATTGCCCTGTCGTCGTCCTTGGACCTCTGCTACTCGTATCCTCACTCTCCCATAACAGAACCACCGAGTCATTTGACCTGGCACTTGCCCACTCGTCGAACCGTATGACTAGATTCCACAGCACTTTCCGTGGACTTCTCTCTATAGCCGCATTTCTCGCAATTTACATGTACCTACTTCGAACCCTGCCAGTAACCAGAATCTCGACGACTGCACTCAAGGGCCGGACATTTAGCACAACTTCAATCAGGTGAGTTGCCATTTCGAGCCAAGTACGATAGAGAAGTGTTCTGATATACTATATTGAAGACTCAGAAACGCAATGCAGGTGAATAGCCTCGTTTAATATTGCACACTTGTGAGTATACTGAGATCAAAATGTGCTCTAGATCTATCCCGTTCAAGCCAGATCCGACAACTGGATGTACCGTAAGCCGCAGATATTTACCCGATGAAGCGACACGAGACTGATGCTCCCCTACTTGACAGTGGTGGTTGATGAAGTTACAAACGAGGGAGCCGTCGTCGATCCTTATGACTGGCAGAAAATGCTACAGGTCGTCAAGGAGAGAGGCGCCAATGTGGGTTTGCTTGTCCTGCTGTTACATCGGTCATTTCTCTAACCTTCTGTTCCAAGGTCACTACCTTACTGACCACTCATCACCATCACGATCACTCAGGCAAGTGTGGTTCTCGTAACCGCTGGATTTGGAGCGATTATGCTGACATCATTCCTGTATTGCAGGTGGAAACGAGGAATTCGTCAGTCGCGCAGCTGTGCAGCTCGCACAATTTTGATACTGAAGTTCCACATTTTTGTCAACAGCTCGCTAACCACCCTCAAGGATCCAGCATCAAAGCATATGCCGGATCGTATTCACCCGGTACAAACACCATCGTCAAGGACAAGTCTACCTTTGAGTTTGCAGGAGGCCACATCAAGGTAAACTCTTTGCATACACCTTGTCATACCCAAGACAGCATCTGTTTCTTGCTGGAAGATGGTTCGGGCAAGAAAGCTGTCTTTACCGGGTGAGTTTCTCGTGTCTTTGCATCTTAATGGCGTATCTCAACAGCTCCATGTACAGAGACACCCTATTCCAGGGCGGATGTGGTCGCTTCTTTGAAGGTACCGCCGAGGAGATGCACGCAGCCTTATCATACCTCTCGAAACTTCCTCAAGACACCGTCGTTTACAACGGCCACGAATATACCAGTGGTAGCGCTAAATTTGGCCAGTCTATGGAGCCGGACAACAAGGACATTGCTCGTCTTCTGGATTTGGTAAAGACTAGTGACGGGTGCACCGCTGGCAAGAGTACGATTGCGGATGAGTTGAAGTGGAATGTGTTTATGCGGCTGGACAAACCTGCTATTCAGTAAGCCTTTTCCGCGAGAGCCTGTCGGAAATGATTTACTGATGCCGTTAGATATCCGCTTTAACAGAAAGGCGACTGGCGAAACAGACGCTGTAAAGGTTATGGGAAAGCTTAGGGAGATGAAGAACAAAGCTTGAACCCCGGACGGTCAAGGAAGCCCTATTTCTAGACTGTAAGACCACGGGAGCCGACCGGTCGAGCAAAGAAAACAGAATATCGAACTACGTGAGACGAAAACACCGAGGTTGTAAAATGAAAATTCAAGAGCAGAGCGGAGGACAATCCAAGTCGATGACAGACCTTTTGGTCGCGCATTATCGGAAACGTAATTCGCTAGAGCCCATCAATGGCTAACGAGAGACAAGAGACTCGGTGTATCTATGCTTGGCGACATGACGAGACTTTAGTGGTTAGTGGAGAGAGTGGCGGAGTTTGGACAGGAGCGGAATCAAATAACAAAGGTAGTTTGTGGGCTGCTGGGCATGCTGCGTCATATCATTACTGCTGTTTACTGTGTGACATGATTTTGGCAGTTCGTTGGTGGTTGAGTAGCTCGCCAATTTCTTACCATATCTTTCAACTCGAGCTGTGTATTCTTCCACAGGCCTTGCATACTTCCTTATAGCCAAGCTTCCCGGCCAATCGTACCAGATCTACGACTTGGTCTCCTCTTCAGCACGGCGAAAACGACACACCATCCTTGCACGCTTGTGATCCACCATGTCAACTCTGCCCCCCTCCCAGGCGACAACTTCAACCCAAGCGCAACGCTCATCATCATCGATTTCCCGTACAACAACGCCCAACAACAATGGAGAACTGTCGGAACGGGACCGACGTCGTGCGCAGAATCGAGAGAACCTTCGTGCGCATTACGGCTTGCAAGAAAGACGGGATTCGCTGGGTGTCGCAATAGGAGAAAAAGCCGGAGTTCGTCGGCAGCAAGTCGAAGGTGATCCGTTGGATCCTGGTACGTTCTACCTCTCGGGCGGTCGTCGTTGGCACCTTGTCTAACCAGGATGACATGACAGATTCGCCGGCGTTTTCCCCTCAAAAGTATTATCAGCATCTGATCACCACGGCATCGTTACCACAGCTACTCAAAGAGTCTACGAGCTTGAGTACAGGTGCGTTGGAAACCTGTGAATGTATAGCACGACGTATCACTGACCTCTACTGCTACAGACGTCAAGGACTTGAACTCGTCTCGGCATGCACTTGTATACAACCACCATCATCAGGTATGTTCCTATTTTCTTTTCCTTACATACCTTGACAAGCACTCACGCAACTCGAATCCTGTACCATTCAGCTCTTCGCAGCCGGAGAGGCAATCTCGATCCTAAACCAAAAAACTCCACAACTTCAGGCGATTGTAAACTCCCTGCAAGAGCGATTCGACGAAATATCCAAACTCGTCGAGAATGTCTCGTTTACGAATAACCAGATGCGTCGTGGATCTAGTGAAGAGGCCGGTGTTTCGATGTAACGACAAGAGCCACCAACTGGATGGAGAAAGGTCGCTCAGTCCAGTACGAGATTGGGCCAACAGTGCGGACAATTCAGGCCAAGCTCACGGCTCCAACGGGTCCGCTTCGTGCAACGACAGATCCCATGCGGTGGCTTTGCTGAAGGCGCTGGATAGCTTGCCAGAAGAGCCATCGAAAGGAGGCCATGCGCGATACGCGTTCTACGTCGATCCATGCCGCCTACGGCGGATCAGCGACCGGGATGTGACGGCAAACTACGAGAGCCTGCTTCCAGCGTCATCCAATGTCGTTAACAAGAAGTGTTTGAATCTCCTGGATGCTTTCACCAAACCACCAGGGTCCCATCCACAGATAATCAGTTAGACTTAGGATAACTGCCTATATGGAATCCAACGACAGTCGATGGCGTTTCCCATCTCTAGATCTTGGAACAGGATGCAAATGGAAAGGTGTATGGCAGTAATGATACAGGTTCTGGCGCATTCTGTTTGAATTATACATCATCGTTTACATATGAATGATGACTTTAGTTGTAGAATTGAATACGCATATGCTAACTATGCACCTACTGCCTCGAGTCCGCTGGAAAGCCCTTGAACTACTTGGAAGCTCGTGTGACCCCATTAGTGACCTGCATGTTGATGTGGCAAGGTGGAGGCGCAAAGCGGTCGCGTTCCAATAAAAAGCGCAATTCATTCGTGAGAATCGTTTGGCGGGAAAAAGCTGTAAGCGCGGTGAATTTTCGTTAGCAAGCGGGTTTGGGAGAGCTCAGCAATCGTTTTGCCCCATCCTCGGCGCGGTGGGCTCTGTCCCTTCTCACTCCCCTACCTGTGTCATTCATTCTATAAGACTCGTTGGAATACTCTTTCATATGACACAGTGAACCCCTTGGCTTTGGCTTCAACCTCTTTCTTACGAAGAAATTGGCACATTCCCTCCCCCTTCCTTCTCCCTCACCGAGTCACTTTAAAAGTCCTCGGACACCTCTTGTGCGAATTTCGAAGAGAAAGTAAAAGAACAGGTTCAAAATGGTTAAGTGAGTACTTGTTTCCTTTTATTTACCGTTGTATCGAGCCATGCGGTGGTGTTTCAAGTTCGTCTTGACATGGAGGAGGATACCATGATTTTGCGCCACCGCAGGCGAAAAGTCTGCCTTCGATGATGAATCACTAATACTTTGCCTTCCTTCAGCTTCACCGTCGACGAAATCCGTGGCCTCATGGACAAGCCCACCAACATCCGAAACATGTCGGTCATTGCCCACGTCGATCACGGAAAGTCTACCCTTACCGACAGTTTGGTGAGTCGAGTAGAATCCTTCTTACAGAGTCGCCAATGCTGAACGCCTTCCCCCGCTGTGCAGATCTCCAAGGCCGGTATTATCGCTGGTTCCAAGGCCGGTGACATGCGATTCACCGACACCCGAGATGATGAAAAGGAGCGAGGTATCACTATCAAGTCTACCGCCGTCTCCATGTACTTCCAGCTCCCCAAGGAGGATGTCGAGGACATCAAGCAGAAGACTGACGGAAACGAGTTCTTGATCAACTTGATCGATTCTCCCGGTCACGTCGATTTCTCTTCTGAAGTCACCGCCGCCCTCCGAGTCACTGATGGGTGAGTTGTGGCGAATAAACTCGCAAGTCTACTCCAGCGTGGCTGACCACTTGATCGTTTCTCAGTGCCTTGGTCGTTGTCGACTGTATCGAAGGTGTCTGTGTCCAGACCGAAACCGTCTTGCGACAATCTTTGACCGAGCGAGTCAAGCCCGTCTTGTGTGTCAACAAGATCGACCGAGCTCTCTTGGAATTGCAAATCTCCAAGGAAGACTTGTACCAGACCTTCTGCCGAACCATCGAGTCCGTCAACGTAATCGTTTCCACCTACGCTGACCCCGCCCTCGGTGACGTTCAGGTCTACCCTGAAGCCGGTACCGTTGCTTTCGCTTCCGGTTTGCACGGTTGGGCCTTCACCTTGCGACAGTTCGCTGGTCGATACTCCAAGAAGTTCGGTGTTGACAAGACCAAGTTGATGCCCAAGCTTTGGGGAGACAACTACTTCAACCCCAAGACCAAGAAGTGGACCACCAAGGCCGTCGACGCCGATGGAAAGCCCCTCGAGCGAGCCTTCAACTCGTTCGTTTTGGACCCCATCTTCCGAGTGTTCGCCGCCATCATGGACTTCAAGAAGGACGAAATCCCCAAGCTTCTCGAAAAGCTCGAGGTCAAGCTCTCTCAGGACGAAATCGACCAGGAGGGTAAGATCTTGTTGAAGACTGTTATGCGAAAGTTCTTGCCCGCCGGTGAAGCTTTGTTGGAAATGATTGTCATCAACTTGCCTTCCCCCGCCACCGCTCAGCGATACCGAGTCGAGACCTTGTACGAAGGTCCCATGGACGACGAGTCCGCCATCGGTATCCGTGACTGTGACCCCAACGGACCTTTGATGGTCTACGTTTCCAAGATGGTTCCCACCTCGGACAAGGGTCGATTCTACGCTTTCGGTCGAGTCTTCTCCGGTACCGCCAAGGCCGGACCCAAGGTCCGAATCCAGGGCCCCAACTTCGTTCCCGGTAAGAAGGAAGACCAATTCGTCAAGCCTATTCAGCGAACCGTCTTGATGATGGGACGATACGTCGAACCCATCGAGGGTGTCCCCGCCGGTAACATCGTCGGTTTGGTCGGTGTCGACCAGTTCTTGCTCAAGTCTGGTACTTTGACCACCTCGGAGACCGCCCACAACATGCGAGTCATGAAGTTCTCCGTCTCCCCCGTTGTCCAGGTCGCCGTCGAGTGCAAGAACCCCGCCGATTTGCCCAAGTTGGTCGAAGGTTTGAAGCGATTGTCCAAGTCTGACCCTTGTGTCAAGTCTTACACCGCCGAAACCGGTGAAATGATTGTCGCCGGTGCCGGTGAGTTGCACTTGGAAATTTGTTTGAACGATCTCGAAAACGACCACGCCGGTATCCCCTTGAAGAGGTCCGACCCCGTTGTCGGTTACAAGGAGACCGTCCAGGCCCAGTCTTCCATGACCGCCTTGTCCAAGTCCCAGAACAAGCACAACCGAATCTGGATGGACGCTGTGCCCTTGGATGAAGAACTCTCCCAGGCTATCGAATCCGGCAAGGTCGCTCCCCGAGACGACTTCAAGATTCGAGCCCGATTGATGGCCGATGAATTCGGATGGGATGTTACCGAGGCCCGAAAGATTTGGTGTTTCGGTCCCGAAACCACCGGACCCAACTTGTTGGTCGACACCACCAAGGCCGTCCAGTACCTCAACGAAATCAAGGACTCTTGTGTCGCTGGTTTCCAGTGGGCTACCAAGGAAGGAGCCTGTGCCGAAGAGAACATGCGAGGTATCCGATACAACATCATGGATGTTACCCTCCACACCGATTCCATCCATCGAGGTACCGGTCAGATCATGCCTACCACTCGACGAGTCTGTCTCGCCGCTCAGCTTTTGGCTACCCCCGGTCTGCAAGAACCCATGTTCTTGGTCGAAATTCAGTGTCCTGAAAACGCTCAGGGTGGTGTCTACTCGTGTTTGAACGTCCGACGAGGTCACGTATTCTCATCTGAACAGCGAATTGGTACACCCATGTACACCATGAAGGCATACTTGCCCGTTTCAGAATCCTTTGGTTTCAACGCCGATCTCCGAGCCGCCACCGGTGGACAGGCCTTCCCTCAATCCGTCTTTGATCACTGGGCGTTGATGAGCGGAACCCCTGTCGAGAAGGACTCCAAGTTGGAGACCCTCGTCAAGGCTATCCGAACCAGGAAGGGTCTCAAGGTAAGTTTGCATGCTGCAAGTCATTCTGTTTCACGTTGTACTCATGCTTTTCCCCTTTCTAGCCCGAAATCCCCACCTACGAGCAGTACTACGACAAGCTTTAAACGGCTTGTGGAAAGTAATAAGGTTGGGACGATGGTGTCGGCGTACGCCTCCCGGTTGTCGTGTTTTCTCTTGCTTTGTATTTTGACGGAATCCATTTGCAGGGGGGCGTATGTTTTTATAAAATATCAAAAGGATTCATCAAAATATCGAGACTGCGGTGTCAGATTATTACGTCTCTTTTAGCGATGATCCCACCCAGCTCATTGGCTTTATTCGCGCCCTGTTTGGTCGTCTCCCGCCTTGATTGGTCTTAAGATACACGTGGTCATGCGCAAGAATACGATTATTGCGCCTCTAACGAGCTCTTTGACGTATGGTATCCGCATGTACGCTCCGTAGCCGCTCTTCATGTTCCCTCTCGTTCATCCTTCGTCCTTCGGGCTGCCAACTGCGGTGCCCCTTCCTCGTAGATGTCAGGCCACTCGGTCAACTTTCTTTGCCAGTTGCTTTGCCTCGCTTGCACTTGAGATCGACGGAGTATAACATACGCACAGCATTGGGCACAGCATTGGGGGAGTGATGCCTGTAGATACTTTGAATGGAACAGGAGTGGTTCATCATCAGATACGAAGTACTTTGATACAATTGCCCAGCTACTCGATCTTTCTACTCGACGCATTTTGTCCTCTCTTTTCACCCAAGATGGTATCCGTCACAGGCCGTGTCTTGAAATCATCATTACTGTTCCAGTACACAATCATCTGACCCGCAAGCACGGCATTCAACGCCGCAGCCAATGCGAATCCCCACCAGACCAAGTTATCCCCCGTTTCCTGGCTCGTTGTGAATAAACGGGCAAGACAGCCGGCAAAGGCGTTGAATACTGCAAAGGCGGAGAGGTTGCCGGTGCTTTGAAGGCGGTGGTTAGAGATGATTTGAGGGGCTTTTGAGATTAATGCGAGGGGCACGGTAGCCGCTTGGAGGAGGGATACTGGGTGGCGTTTTTTCTCGTGTTAGTTACAGGGAAACTTTTCCCACGTATCGGACGTCTGGTCTTGAAACTTACAGGTGCCAGGGGGACACAACTTGCGAGAACTCAGAAAGACGGCGACAATCGCGGTCAGCGCCAACCCGCCTACTACACCTGTGACATTTCCATGCGTCCTCACGCGTCCACCACTTCCGCTCAGGATTTTCTGGGCACTAGGTGCGAACCAGATGATGAGGAGAGTGATGACGACGTTTTGGACCGAGAGGAACAGGTTTTCTCCGTATGTGGAGAAAGGGAAGTCGTTTCGGTATGCGTACGCCAGGGTGATTGCATAGCTTGCTGTTTCCAACACCTGACAAACGGGGTGAGATAGGGAATTTGTCAGTTTGAATGGAAAAAAAGCAGTGAGCGGGCCGGAATGGATGTCGAGTTCACGTACATAAGCAGAGAGAGACAACCCTCGAGCGGATTTCGAATTCAGAATCTTGCCGATTTGAGGAAGTTTGACGATGGATCCTCCAACAACGATACCCAATCCAAGACCCTTTGAGATGGAATACTTTACACAATCGGTGTCCGACAAGTCAAAGTTGTAAATCAGGGAATCATAACAAGTCTAGGGTAAAGAGGGTCGAACACGGTCCAGGCAGGCAGTCAGTATTCGAACCTGCGTGGCCTCGATTTGGCGTATCTCGCATACCTTGCCGATCAAGCCAGTCAAGGGTTCTTTGACAAACGAGGGGAATCTTCGAGTGATGCTGGTAACCTATCAAGCTCTCATCAGTGCGAGTTACCAAACGACAAGACGACAAGCTCAAAAGATGCACTTACTAGGTATTGAACGGTCTCCATGGTGAGTTGATGGCCAAGTGAGAGTAAGCAAGACCAATAATGTTCTCTTTTGAAGGGGTATCGGACTTGATTGTAGCTGTGTCGAAATGAAGCTGATAGAGAGAAGAAGAAGGGGATTCATCAGGATAAGTATAACATGATGAGGTGGATGAGTAGTGTGAGGAGGAGAGGTGGAGGAAATCAAACTTGCATCCGCAAACTACTCGTATACTCTTTCGCCATCTCATTATACCACGGCGGTAACACTAATCATATACCCGTCAAGAGTTAAAAGTTAGTACAAAACACCAACCCAGTCGTAAATCATGTCGTCCATCGGCCCAGCGCTCCCACCACACCTTCAAAATCGTGTCAAGGATAACGCAGAGGAATTGAAAACAGAGTTACAGCACCCAAAAGTTTCAGAACCTGCAGCGACAAACGAAGAGGAAGAAGAGGACAGCTTTGGACCGGCTCTCCCACCTCATCTGCTAGCAAAGCGAAAAAACGCCATCGCCTCTTCGTCTGCGCCTCCTGCTCACTCTCCGCCGAGGTCGACCGTGACAAAGAATGTCGGACCCACTCTCCCACCTCATTTAGCGGCTCGACGTGAATACCAGTCGGATAGCGACGACGATGATGATGATGTTGGGCCGTCTATACATATGGCGAGTAGGGGTGAGAGTGCAGGTGATGGAGTGCGAGAGTTTTTGGAGCGGGAAGCAAGAATAGCGAAAGAACGAGAGGTTTGTGCGGTGCCTTCGCCTTCTATTGGAATGATACTCATGTTGTCTGCTTTGTTCTACAGGAAGCTGCGAAACCAAAGGAGATGAAACGAGACGAGTGGATGCTTGTTCCACCAGAGAACGCAGACTTTGTGAAAAGTAGGTTCGATCACATAGTCTCCCGCCCTTGCCAAGTCAGCTGATCAAATGGCGTTGGCAATCAGCTATTGATCCTCTGAAAGGTAGAGGCTTTTCCCGAATGGCCATAGAGCCGAAAAAGGCTCAGGATATGACGTTGTGGACGGAAACACCCGCCGAGGTATGTCCAATAACAGTTACATGTATCCTTACGTCGCTAAGATCAGGTTTGCCACATGTATGTAGCGGCAGCAACGGTTGAGGGATGAAGTTATTGGCAAGAAGAGAAAGGCGGAGAATGCAGGACCGACAATGACGGATGAAGAGATAGCAGATATGAAGCGACGCAAAAAGCGAGATGCAGAAATCGCAAACAGTATCAATCAACACAACGTAAGTCCACCGCGTTCCCCCTTACCCAACCAACTCTCACACTCAACCCTCCATTCGTGCAGACAACACTCCGTGGCAAGACCCTGGTAGACCAACACGCACAAAAACTATCATCCTCGGACAAGTCCAAGAACCCCGGCGGCGGGGACGAAGCGGCGCCCGGGATATGGGACCGGGATTCCATGATGGGCGTTAGTGGGAAACTGATGACGGAGAGGGATAGAAGTAAAGCGATTACGGATGCGCGGGCGTTGAATGATCGGTTTGGGCATTCGAAGAGGGGTGCGTATAGTTGAGAGGCGGAAAAGCTTGAGAGTGTGGATGCTTGTTACACGCGGGTGTAATACACTTATCTTTCGTGTCCGTTTGCAGATGAATGCCTTTCTGGATTCGTGAGCCAGGTGTTTTCAGTGGAGAAGGGGTATTCCTTTGTCATGCTCCTGTTCGCTAAGGAGACCCAGGAGTCGGACCCTCGTAGGCGAAGCAGTGTCCATCGAGATTCCTACTCCCGCCGCAGATATACTAGTACCAGTTCGGTCCATATCACTATTCATATGGTGACTGGTTCATCCTTTTCCACATCTCAAGTCTCAACCACCCATCCTCAATTCCCCGCCCTCCCCAGCCTATAAAATGTCCTCCACAATCAAGTTATCAGAGAGCAAGAAACGATCCTTGACAACAGTATGCGAAGAACTCCTCGCACCGCACATCGATAACGGCCTTGTCGTAGAAGTAGTAGACTATTCCGTTCCACTCGTCTCTGATGCGAAAAGGGCAGAAACAAACGAAACACCAGCCGCGAAAAGGGTATGTATGCTTTCAAGTGCGACCACCGTTGCTCAGCAGGGTGGCGGTAACAAACCCGTGGTGCCAACGTATCCGCTTCAGATCCGACACGTTGTTTGCAAGCACTGTGATTTGCTGTATACTCTGGAAGAGAGTATTCCGCCTACGAAACAATGTGTGAGTGATGAGCCCGTTAATGTGGTCCTTCCGGTTTACGCCCAGCGTCTAACAGTGTTGACTTTGTTCGTTCGTTCGCTCGCGCAGATCGACTGTGGCAAGTCGGCTATTTGGAATTTGTGTAACCCTGCTGCAGGTTGCCATTGCCTCTCAAACTTGTCACGAGAAATGCAAGATCTCTATTCAAAAGCGATGCGAGTGTAGTTGGAGGAGGTTGTACCTTAGTGCGTTGTTGTGGCCGATGTCGTTCATGACATAAGGAGGCGACCTTGCAGCTTCTTTGGCGGGGATGACATTGTTGTATACTGCGGATGATGAATGATGGTTTCCTTTTCAGAAAGCTCCAATCCTTCAGCCAGACAAGCAGACGGAGGCTTACTAAGTAGAGATTTTTGTGAAGACTGAAGAGGTTGATCAGATCAGAAGTTGTTGAAATATGACGTAATAAAGCAATAGAGAGGATCGACAACAACTGCCGATCTGTCTCAGCGCTCAAGCAAAAGGTCATTTCAAGAAGAATTATGACAATCTGAACGTCTGATAAGATCCCATGGACTATGCTGATTCGCCTGACTCAAGCTACATCTACTCTCGTACCCAGCCTACCACGTATTCGAGCTCAGATTTGCCAAAATCGTCTGCTTATGAGATACGCCAGTATGGGCAAGAGACAACCATCGCCAGACCTCTCAGCTGGAAGTGAAGCGGAGAGCACTTTGGAAGGGAAGAAGCCTAAAGTCACTCGTGAGTTCCCACAGTTCCCACAATTTCCTCTGATATTTTGAATCCAGTTCACACATGTCCCTTCTGCCACAACAGCTCGCAAGCGACAAAAGACCGCAAATGCCGCATCGCCTGTCAAGCGGGTTAAAAAGTCCAGCTCAGTCCAGCTCGAGGATGACCTCGTGGCAGTCAACGGCGAATGGCCAGATTGGCCTGCGCCTCCTACGGCCATGGAAAGAGCCCGAGAGTTCATTCGCGATATGTAAGTGTCGGTCAGTTCGTGCTGTGGAATTGGAGTTCAGGGTGGCTCATGTTCATCGTAGAGTGAAAGCTCGGCGCAAAGTCCTTTTGCTACCAGATAAGGATGCGGATGGTCTTACAGGTGACCTCAAACAGAGATCAAGCATGTCGGCGGACCAGGCTAACAGTCTACATTTCCAGCTGGATACGTTTGTTACAAGACCCTCGAACTACTTGGACTACCGACGACAAACATCTTCGTACATGTTTTATCAAAGGGGACGAATGTGCATTCCGAGAGCGAGATAGAGAGAACAGAGAGGCTCGTCGAAGAGCATGGTATTGATCGAGTGATCGTTCTGGATCAAGGAAGTCGCCCAGGACCAGTCGTGCGGAACTTGAAAGACGGGCTTGGAGCTGTTCTTGTCATTGACCATCATCAATCTGACGAAGTAAGTCTGCAGCAATCCTAGTTAGGCACTTGATGCTAACCGAATGAATACTCATCAGTTCCCTGACGGTGCGACAGTGCTCACGGCATGCAGAAGCAGTCCGATCGCAAACGCCTCCCTTTTGACATACCTGACTTGTCTTCCGTTACACCCGGATGTCCGGGAGAAAACAGACTGGGCAGCGCTGATGGGTACTGTAGGGGGTGAGCATTCGAGCTTTTGCGAGGGCAGCAAAGAGCCGCTAACAATTATTACACAAGATCTTGGCACGGGTATTAAATGGAAAGAACCACCTTGGCCTGCTCATATCGCACAGACATCCAAAACGTGAGAATCATTCCTGGGGTGAGCGGAGTCTCCTGATGACTTGGCTCTGAACAACTTCGGGGTCTTGTAGATATGGAAGCAAGACGATCGCGGAAGCCGTTGGTGCTATTAACGCACCACGACGGACAGCCGAATACAATGGTGAGCGACGAACGGCTACGCACCTTTTATTCCTTGTTGATGCTTCTCATCGGGAATGTAGTACAGAAAGCGTGGGATGTAAATGCATCATTGTACAACCTGTATGAACGGCGCTGGGACTGACATGCCTCTGTAGATTCTCATTGCTGCCAATCATCCGAGAGAGGTCGCGAATAACGCCTGGCTAAAGCTGTGCAGGCTTGATGTCAACGGAGAGATTGAAAAATGGGCTAGACAACGTGAGTGTCGAATAGTTTACCAGCTAAATTGTCCCGTGTTGATCAAGAGGGACCTCACTTCCAGCTCCACGTTTTTCTGAAGACGGTAAAGTTGCTTTGATTCGGGTTGAAACGGGGTTCCAAGGTGGGTCACCAACAAAACTCTATTGGCAGTGTTTGTACAAGACTTACAGCGGTGCAATGCCATAGTCCACCCGGTCATTGCGACAAGATGGGCTGGTACTCTACGGAAAGCGAAAACGCTAGTGATGGTCATGTGTGCAAACACGGCTTTCAATCCTGATCCTGATGTGGTATCGTTTTCGTGTCGACTATCATCAACACTTCGGGAATTGCCAGAAACTGAAAGGCGTGCGTCAAACCCGCCCTTCTGGTTAAAGAGCTGGTTTATACTAATAATGTTTTCTCTCCTACAGCGAGCCTGATAGCATTGCTAAAGTCGTATGGCGATAAAGTCGAGGGGTTCAAGGAACGGGTAGGGGAAAATTTTGCAAGAGGTCACAATGAAGCTACAGGTGGTATCATCCGTCGCGTAAGTTCCACTACTACCTCGTCCGCGGTGCGTTTCCTCATGTCCTTCCGTACACCTCTATGCAGGAGGAGTTCGAGAAGTTGCTCTTGGCGATGGGGATTGACGAGAGTAAAGCCAGATCGACTACGAAAGCTGCGGCTACCAAGACGGGAAAAGGAAAGGTGATCGATCCAAAGCAGAAAAACGGGATCAAGGATTTCTTCAAAGTCGCGCCACCGGTCGTCGCACCGCAACCAGGGAAGTGATACGGTAGAGAAATGACATATGTAGCTTATGAATCAGTTGTATCGCGGCGCATGGCCAAATTCAAAGGAGCAAGGTATTTCATTAGCCATGAATTCGTCCACCGCGTTCACGTGAAGGGGCAGTAACAGAGTAGCAAGGGAGGGCAGCGATTTCGAGCGTCAATTAGATTTGTTTCTTGTTAGGGTCGCAGCCCCGGCCCCTTCAGGGACCAGCTTTGACTCATGTTCGAAATTGCGTAGGGTTGCGTTCGAGGTCCGTGCCGATATTCGGCGGCGAACTTCGAGAGCAAGATACTGAATCCGTACGATCCGCAATATTATATTTCGAAGTTCTCGGCTATGCGCATACAATCAGAATCTCTCAGTCATCAATGCCATCTCCTCTGAAAGCTCCCACTCTTGGTAAATCAGGGGCGACATGTGGCTCTAGTTGCGAGATGTCCAGCGACTTGAGCACGGTCGATACGAAAATGCTTTCCTGCTCCGAAGTGATTGAGACAGTATCTTGAGCATCTCGGGGTCTCCGAAAGATGTTCGGGGCGAAGACGATAGCTGGAGAGATGGAATCCGGTTCAGCACAAGTCAAGAAATAAAATTGGAGGACCCCTACCTAGCGATTCGACAGTCGTCCTAGTGCGTGTAACGATATCCGGGGCAAGAAAGAGCCTGAAAACAGCGAGCATCAAAATCTCGGCTTGTCATGACTGCCGATCGTGCTCGAACTCACTGAAGAAACCCTATGAGGTAGATGAAGGATCGACGGTTGAGTAAGGGCAACTGCCTGATCATCAAGCAGCTTATATGCGGGTCAGACGCCGCTTGGAGGCAATCCCAATAAAGATCATCGGGTATGAGAGGTTCCTGCAGTTCTCTAAGCCAAAGTTTCAGCACTGAGGCTATCACCTGTGGATCAGCGATGTCATCCTATACCACCCAAGATGATCAAGTTAGCTGAGCTTGTGAGAGACAGGCGGTTCCGCTCACCACATTCAGACCATCCTGGTACCGGTCGAATCGAGCCCTGACTTCGCTCACGACATCGGGATCGCCCATCGTAAGGAAGATTCCTGCAGTGTTCAGGCCACCTGACTGAAGTATCGCTTTGGCTGACTGTGCAAGCACGCCTGGTACTCGAAGATGGGGAAAGTGTTCAGCCTGTTGATGCATGACGGTTTGCAGACTTTCGCCAAAAATGCTGCCGATGAATGCTGCTTCCTATGGATACCCGTATAGTATCAGGCGAGAGCGTTCCGGCGCTATCGACGAGAAACTTACACCAGCGTTCTCGATTTCGCCTGAAGTAGACAACGTGCAAAATCAGGTCGACCGTATTGAGCAGAGCTAGAAAGTAAACCCTGACTGTACATCGGCGCTCGCGAACGCGCACCCTGCCCTACAATCCTGCTTAGCTGCCGAGAACAATCTACCCGGTTGACAGCTGGAATGATCAGTTCTTCGGCACAACGGGCAAAAAACTACTTACGCCTAGCCATCATTTGAATCTCCGAGTCTACCTGGCATTCGCGTAACACCAAAAAAGAGCGCACGTATGATTCGAAGCTATCGGACGGGGGGAACATCGCTACTAGTACTGAAAGAAGCTGAAAGGCGCGAAAGACTGAATCCCTGTATCGTGGAATGTCGTTTCAAGAGGGGTCAATGACACATTGTGATTAGCGGACAAAGTTGCTGTTGTTAGGACTTGCCTAAGAGGGTTGCCGGTCACCTGTTTAATCGTCATCGCATAAACTTCATCCCGCAAATCCGGATAGCGGATAGCGATATGCACCAACCAGCGCACCTCATCCAACAACATAGTCCTCTCCACTTTTCCCCACGAATGATCACGCTCCTCGACGGCAATCCCACTTTTCTGCCTAGCTAGTAAGCGGGTAACTGCTTCGGATGGTTTGGGTGGGACAATGCCTTCGACCGGTGAATCCCGTTCTCCCATAGTGTGCTGAATGACTATGAAGATCTTGGGACATTCGACTGCCGATAGTGCTGTAGTTTTAGCGAGTAACGGGCCTGTGAACGGTCGCTGCAAGGAACGAAAATCAATCAATCCCCGAAGATAAAGAGAAAGCAAAGTGATTACATACAGACTGCCATTGCATCAGTTCTTGCCCGGTCAACCGTCTTCTAGCAATCCCCTTTCGATGGACCGCAAAATACTCATT
Organism: Naganishia vaughanmartiniae; assembly: GCA_030039245.1. Taxonomy (NCBI): domain Eukaryota; kingdom Fungi; phylum Basidiomycota; class Tremellomycetes; order Filobasidiales; family Filobasidiaceae; genus Naganishia; species Naganishia vaughanmartiniae. Next base: position 339,694 of record JASBWU010000004.1, on the reverse strand, counting down.
TGGATATCGCGAGTCATCAACAACTGCGGACGGAACAAGCTTGGCGGTGCCACTTGCGAGACTCGCTGTCCGAAACGAAGAATCGACAAGATCCTCGTTACTGAAAGTCAGACGGTGAGCACACGTCGCGACCAGTTCTCTCGGAAAACAAACTCACTGATGTGCAAATGCAGACGAGCGGCCCGCGAGGGAAGGTGACTCTTCGCTTATTACAGTACTACCACATCTCGTTCCCATACTTTGATATTTGCTTTGCGCGTATGATACTTCTTGCTGTTCTGGAACCGGTGCAAAAGCCCCGTGTGCCACTATGGAGGCGCGTGACTCGCAGTATTAGGATATGGCAAAAAGTAGGTGGCACAACGACTTGTTCAGAATCCGTTGAACTTACTCTGCACATCTGCTAAAACTGGCGAAACCACTGCCGAGGCCGGTGCTGCTCGATGAATTGGGTCTGGCGGGAGACGTTTTCCCATCCACATCGTCGCACCCGCCGCACCAGACCCAGAAGGACCAACAAACATCGGAAACTTGAAGCCCGTAGTGAAACGTCTTTCTGGATCTTTTCTCATCTACAGTTGCGTGGACAGGAACAAGGATCACGATCAGTCCACGGTTCACTTGTCGAACAGTAGAACAGAAACTTACCCAGGTGTTTTCTTCTGTACGAGTTTGCTCCGGATGACGAGTTGAGAGGGTACGAGGAGGACCAACTTGTGCGATGTATTGTGAAGTAAGAGCGGGAAACACTGAATGATTCTTCTTTTGCGCGAGATCCACATCAATCGCTGCAGCTTCATCACACGCATCATGTACATCATGATCCTTTACATCCGCACCCCTCGAAAACGGTGTGCGAGGACCCTCGCAGTCGTTATCGGACGACCGGTGGACCGCCAAAGGTGGAGTTTGAGCCGCGGTGCCGGTAGAGAGGGGTGGAATCGAGCGAGGAGTATTCCGAAGTACTTGTAGTTGCGTCTGAATCTGTGCGAGTGGGATCACGAGGACGTCGTTCGGGCGGGTCCATTGTGTTTTCTTCGTCAGGGTTTCTGAAGTACCAAGAAGAAAATGGTGGAGAGGTCGAGTGGTGAGGAAGAGCAGTATGAGAGGAATAGATGATGATGGACGTACGGTAGTAGTAGCTTCTTCCTCCGCGTTTATCATCCCTCAGCTCCCACCAATCGCCTACGACGCGGACAGAACACAGCTGGTCAACAAGCTACAACTCGAGCACTGCAAGATATGACCAGCACCCAGCTCCACCCAGACTCACCTGCAGCGTTCCGAGGTAGGACCATCGCATGTACCGGTGGATCCCAACTACAATCCCCTGTTGCAGGACATGCGTAGAAGGAATGTTCGGTGACTGGATCGGCGAGGACGACCCAAAAGTTTGCTCCCCATGCTGTCGGTGCATGTTGGATACCGGCGACGATGGTGCTGTTGTCGTCCTGCCGGATGACATCATTTCTGCTGTGAGTGGTATAGTGGCGCGAAGGAGGAGGTTCCATTTGGTCTGATGGTGAGGAGATGTATGGCTCGCCTTGGATAACTTCGGGCGAGCGAGGTGACCGCCAGGGCGAAAACCGGGAAGAGGAGACACTGTCGGTTACGTCCTGTTCAGTAGGTGGTTCCGACCAGGACTTGCCATTCAACGTGAGTCGTACAGTCCGAAGCACCAAGTCCTCCGCGATAGATTTCACTGCATGACCCAAGAATGATGGACGGCGTGCGATCGCTGGTTTGGCCTGCGCATGCGGTGCGATGATGAGTTCTGAAAGTACGGACGCGGGTGGCTCTTTTTGCCTCGTAGAGGGAATTGAGGAAAGGGTAGGATAAGCCGGTTCTTCTGGGATGACGCTGGGTTGTATCCAATGCCGTCGGGATTGGTGCTTGATGGAAGTTCGTGAGCGAGTTGTAGTATCGGAAAAGGTAGGCTGTTCTTGCATAGGGAGTGATTGTTGAGGACAAGACATCGGTTGTGTAGTTGTTGGCAGCATGTTTCTCTTTCATGCCCAGCGTTCTTAGAAGGAGGTAAATATGCAGCGACTAGGAGTGGAGGACAGAAAGCTGAAGAGTAATTACATTGCTAGACACTTTTTACTAGTAACATGGTGGCTGCTTGTCCTAAAACGCTCACCCGCTATGAACAATAGCGATAAAATTCGACGTTTCATCGTTTCTTCGGCCGAATTTGAATCGCTATTTGAATTTTTGAACGTTGGCCGATCGAAAGGCAGGGTGGCGTTTCATAGTGGGAATTGCTAGAGGATAGATTATTCATTCAACATTCCATTCCTCTCTTCTCCTCACTATCGGGTTGACGTCATCCGGCCCCCGTCGAATTGGATTTTCCGACACACTTTCTCATCTCGATCGACAATTCGACGACGAACATGCTCCTTGGTCGATGTCCTGAAATTCAGGAAAACAGTCTTGGACAACGTCGTTCACCGCTCGTCCTACCGGCAACGCCAACGTTAAATCGCTCATGGGTGTATCAGGACTTACGACCTTCCTTCGCGAAGGCCGCAACTCGCTAGCGACTTCCCTCGTTGTTGAACAACGGATCCAGCAACAGGACCACGCAGCCGATGAAGAGGGAAATGGCAAGAGGCGACAAGAGATTGAGCCTTCCGAGGATGAAATACCGTTGGTTATTGATGCATGGGGGTAAGTCTATTATTTGGTCGTTTCCAGGAATGCGTCGGCCTGACAACTGCATCGGTAGATTCATGTGGGGTATTTACCCGGAGAATTTAAGATGGACAACGGGAGGGGAATATCATGCCTTTTCCAACCTTGTCACGAGGTTTCTCATAGCGCTCGAGACGCTTCATTGTCGTCCTTATTTCGTGTTTGACGGTCAGCATCATTCCACCTGCGTGGTTTCAAGCGATCTGACATTACTGTTTCACAGGTCCAACCCCAGCATCCAAACACGAGACAGTAATACAGCGCTACGCAGGTCCACTCCGTAGTAGTCTCCTCTTCTACCGCACCTCTCCGCAATCCCGCTCCCACAAATCCTTCCTCGCACATCAACCGATCCTCCCACCCCTCCTCTTACAGGTATTTATCGACACACTCAAATCCTACGGGCTGCTCGACGGGGTGCAAGTTTTCCATTTACCAGAAGGTGAAGCAGATGCCTATTGCGTCGCTTTAGCGGATGAGTTGGAGGGGTTGGTTGTTGGGAATGATAGTGATTTTGCGATTCTTGGAGCCAGGGCTGGTGTAGGGAAGGAGGGTGGATATCGAGGGTATATCCCGATAGAGATGATCCAGTGGCAGTTGCAGATCGCTACCGCCAACTCTGCAGAACAGGCCCCGACAACAGATCTCATGGCGAGGAATTCTGTGGATGTGGATGACGGGTTCCAACCCGTAAAGTCGCGCAGATCAAAACCTTTGGCACAGAAAGTCACGGAGAGAAATCAAACGATCACGACGACGACTTCGCTTCATCTTCTCCCGCCCCAATTGCCACCGCGGCAGACTATTGCCGACCCGACAACTACATGCACGCTTTCCCTGTTCTTGACCGTTTTTACCCCGGCAGCGCTCGCTATCCGTCTAAGGATCCCGCCTTCCTACTTGCCACTACTAGCAACAATCCTAGGAACAGATCACTCACCCACACTCTCCGGCGGTCGCTCCCTGTTCTTTGAAGATTCGCTTTCCAAACGTGATCGCGTGGAAGTCGCAGCAAGAGTTATCAGAGAAGCGTTATCCCCTGGAAACCAACCAAGAATGCGGAAACGGCTCGCCACGATGGTCGGCGCTTCCAACAGATCCTCCACAAGCGGTCGAGCGACGCCAGCAACGGCACACGGCGGTGCCGTGGCGTCATTGACGATGAACGCGGGTGACGAGGCATTCACGTTTGTTGCGCTCGTCATGGGCAACTTGCTTGCCCGTCCGATTTCCAACGAGGAGACATTCACAGAGTATGTGACCCAGATGATTGAAGCGACTTGTCACTATATTCTTCCGCCATCGCCATCGAGCCTTGGCTTGTACTCGGATGAAACGCTCGCGACTACCGCCCGACCTAATCTGGGGACTTGCTGTTCGTTGTTCCCCTATTGCGAGTGTTCACCGGACATGGCACCATTATCCGAATCCCTACCCCACTCGTCGGCGCTTTTCGATTCAGAGGAGACGCAACACCTGGTTCGACGACGGTACGCGCTCGCTCGAAACGCGGGACACATGTCGGCGTTTGCATCGTTTGTCCAGCCCGATCGGGTGTATTTGAAAAGCTACCTACAGGATCCGCAGGGTGTCTGTTTGAGTGGATTGGATGTTGGGAAACGTGTTCGCGCAGAGGCGTGGAGAACGTTGATCATGAATATCTACTTGTTCCCTGTCTCTGCGCCGGAGATGGAGACGTTTCCCGAGGGCGAGTCGGTGGATGGCGGTGATTCCATGATGGAGGAGAGCGAGGTAGCGGAGGTTGTCGATGAAATGGAAACGGTACTAGACGGACGCGACGAAGCATCAGAGGATGGAGAAGACTTCGTGTTTGAAGGGAAGACACCACCGAGTACGGATGAACAGGAAGAAAATGGCGAATCTGCTGCAGCCGACCAAGGGATATGGATCACGGAATACTATAGAACAGGTGCATCTCAAACACTCGGGCCCCATGACAACGTACTCTTCAGGGGCAACGAACCAATACCTCCACGCAACGCATTTCCGGTCACCGAGGACAAAACTTTACGCCAAGCTCGTTTCCTGCAGATCCTCGATACCGATAGTACCAAGGTGGCTGAACTTGAACTTCAATGGCAATTCGTGGTTGCAATGTTGCGCCATGCCGTCCGACTGCAACAAAGCTCGCATAATGGGAACAGGAAACTGTGGACGGCCGTAGAGGTTGATAGGATGGTAGAAGCGGCCGTACGGTCATCAGCAGCTTGGGATCAGAACGATGACACCGAGGAACCACTCGATAACAAGATCCCATCACCACTCTTGCAGAACCGCAATGCCGATATCGTTGCACATGTGACAGCCGCTGCTCTCGATGTGCTGACGTTGTCCCAAGCACTGCTACTTGCCGAGGAGAACACAGCTGTTTACCGCTTCCTGGAAGGCTCAACGTGGCACACCACGCTGGAGGCCCAGCCCAGCGACACCAAGCTCTCCCCGCGTCAAAGCGACATCAAATCGGCCGTCGTAGCTGCCGTTACGGACGATTTCGACTCGCGATACATTCTCGGACTTGGGACAGTTGCACCCAAACCGCCAAAACGCGAGCGACCGCCATCCCCTGCACCTGCAGCGCCCGTAGCGAAAAAGTTGTCAAACAAATCACTCAAGGGCACCCATGGTCGATACGACCTGTTGATGGAGATGTAGTAGGCCCTCTTGGGGTGTCAATCGCCATGTGCTCACTTTATGAGGATCGGCATGATCAGGGCTATCTGGCGTGCGGATGAAGGGTATGCGCTTCCTTTGTCGCAACAACGGCAGACGTCTAGTGGTATACCCGTCTCGAAACGCACAAGCTCCCGATGGGTCCATATGAGTGTTCCTGTTACGCCAGTGCACGAGAGGAGACGAGAATCCGTGCCCAGTCCCAGTAAGATAGATATTTCACAGTCCACCGCTACCACTGCACCGACCAACGTGGAGGAGTCCGAGGCGCCGGTGATGCCACAGAAGGAAGTTTGGGTGGTCACTTGGGTTCAAGCTTCTTGAGACTGGAATATAGAAGGACTGAACTCAGCTACAACGCAGACTTGCGTAACGGTCTTTGCTTCCCTCTCTTCCGTGAACAAAGGCAGGGAGGGCCTGTTGTATCTTTGCAGCGAAAAATGGGCATGGGGAAGGCGTTGCGATCGCAGATTTGCGATGACCTTGTTACAATGGAAAATCACGTATATTACGGTCTTCTCGTGAGATGTTCTTATTAGGCACGAGTCGAGATGATGAGGGCTGGGCAAAAGGTGGAGGAACATTCTATTAGGAGTCATGCACCGCATGTCCACCAGTCCCGTCAGTATCTGCCCTCGTCTCCTTGAGTCAGATCGAACGTAAATGTAGAAGCGGCGGCGTTCGGCACCCGAAGTAAGGCAGCTGGCAAGGTGCCTTGCCAGCTGCCCCAGCTGCCAGGCAGAGTTGTTTGTAACCTGGGACACTCGTTAAACTTTGCCCCGACTCTTGACTCTTGTTGACTTTCCGATAGCTTCTCCGATGGCTGATTAGATATCGCGTATTCAGGCGCTAAACCCTGGGGAAAATCCGCTGGGATGCGGGGCCGGACGGTGCTCCCAGTCACTGTCTTCAAAGAGCATATACTTTATTTTATCGTCCAGTTCCTGCCTCGACGAAAGTTACAAGCAGAATTTACAAGCAGTCCACAGGAGTGCTCGGGTTGTAACTGTCCGCCCGACGGCCGAGCCGCTTCTACTGTTTCTACTCCCGACTCTTTACCCAGCTCTTTACCCTTGCTCTGGAGTCTTTTTAGTGTTGATGATTTGTGAGGAACACCAAATGGCAACTGGATTTAGACCTGGACCGGATGCTGTCAGTTCATTAGTAAGCTTCGACTGGGCGGGTGTAGATCCTGAACATCGAGAAGGAACAGGCGATAACTTCGCGGAAAGAAATCGAGGCTGCCTGTCTCCGAAATCTGCAGGTGGTTCGAAATAAAATGACGCCTTTGCTCAGAAATCGTACCTTCTTATCGCTGCAGGCATGCATGTCGCTCCGACTATATACAGGGCTGCTGTGATCAACGTTGTCCGCCCAACCTCTTCCTCATTCCTCGAGAGCCTGTGGTCGCGTCGGTTGTGCAACTTTCAGTCAAAAGAGGAAGCAGCTCGAGATTATTCCAACGAGCTCGATGCATGTGTATGCCGTCTACGCTGTGAGCTCGGTGGCAGTTGCTGAAGCAGGCGTAGCCTTCAGAAGAGTGGGTTTCAAGCATTCGAGCAACATGATATGTCGAAGATGTGCTCATCTTGTTCAACTAGTACGTTTACGATCCTCTCAAGCCCTTGCTTGAGGATATGATGACTACGGTCCGAGAGCACTCGCCGTGTCTAAACGATCCGATGGACGATACCGACGACTCGGATCAAGACGAACAATTCGAGCGCTTCAACCGCCGCCAGCAGTTGACGCAGCAACCGACATGGAATTACGCCAATCCCTCAATGAGCCTGGCATCGAGGCTTCACGGTAACGAGAAAGAAGAAGAGAAACTCGAGCGTGACATGTCCCTCATGCAGATCTCTGACGAGCAATTCCACCAGCTTGTCTCTCCCGCTGTTATCGGTCACTTCGAGGGTTTCCAACCCAACGAGGAAACCCAGGAAGAAAACGAAATTCGCAGGAATTCAGGCTCAACCTTGAACCATATCGATGCCATGTCCCAGATGGCATATCAAGACTCAGCTACTACTACGAGTGTCGACTTGTCGTTCTTTGCAGATGGAAGTGGCGGAAATTATATTCAACCACGGCTTCCGGAAGACAATTTCTTGCGCAGACGACGACCGGAACACAACATCGTCAACAACGCCGAAGCCTCGAGCCTGCTATCCAATGATTCGCAGTGTACCATCGTATACATACCATCTTCCATCCGCGAGCTTACCTCCTCTCGATCCAACGCTGGACCCGACGAGGGAATCATTCCGGCTCTGGAAGAAGGATTACGATACGAAGATGAATCGCACAGTGGCGCTTCTTCACCAGACTGGACAGACGCGTCCCTCGTTGACGCCTCATCCTACGCTGTGAGCTCCTTCTCCGGATCGCCTGTCAGCAACCGAGGACACATGCCTCAGCCCGACGTACTGCGACAACGGCTCATGGACGCTTCGGCTGGTCAGAATTTCACTCGAGGCAGCTCGCCAGCTTTATCCGCATCTTCGTGGGAAATGCTGAGATCGCCGGAAGAGGTCGTTCCTATGTCGACTTCTCTACACTCAATGGACACTTCGATCGTGTTGGAGACTTATCCGCCTTTCGACGAATACAATCGCTACACCATCAGAAACATCACCATCGGAAACATGAACCTGAATAACCACCTACACAACGTTCGACGACGACCTTCTAGCCAGATGTCCAATCCTGCACCTTCGGAGGTTTCGGAAAGCAGCTGGACGGACGGCGACACGTCAAGCCGAGATCCATTCGTCAACGTTTGAATTTACCGACTCAGACTCGAAGGATCAAAACGAAGCTATCGAAATCCATTCGATATCGTGCGAAGGTGCCATTTGAAAGCTTACCATTCCCATGTAACTCGATTTTCTGAACCTCGACAAACCCCTATAATTTTACCAAAATTCCTTCTCTGGTAAGCGACGGAACGCATTGATAAATTGTCGATTGTATTTGGTCCCTCTGGAACAGAGCTCTCTCTGTATGTATCGGGCAGGTCCCTACTGTATCCATCTGTTTGCATGTACATCTGTTTCTCTCTACTTGTTGTATTGTACAAAATGTGTTTTCTCTTAGCACCGCTCAAAGACCTTGTACAACTGGGGCAAATCAGTCAACTTTCTCATGCTCTTGTTCATCAGTTCCTTTGGGAAATTGCCATATCTTCGAAATGCGGGAAATAAGATATGTTCCAACTGATGTGTTTCATAATCCGCTTCTTCTGCTGTGATGTCGTATTCGAACTCGAGCTCCGCGGCATTCGAATCCTCGGAATCGAACGTTTGATCTTGCGTCTCTTCAGACTTTGCGATGGTTTGGGCCTGACTTGGCGTGTAGAAATCTGCTATTTGTTCAAGGACGTCATGAAAGCATTGCTCTTCCTCCTGCCAATTGACCTAGCAGAGTGCCGGGTACGCAAAATCAGCTTGATCGTATGTACTATTATGCAAGGAGAGACAGACCTTGAACACCAGACGCAGCAAGAACGTGGGAAGGTTGCCAAAGTCCGGGGTGTATCCGGGAAGTACCACAGGTAGTGCTGTGAGCTTCGCATCGTCGTCGATCTGCACTGCAAAGTACTCGTCAAGCATCTCGCGTCTCTTGTATAAACGAGCCTGTGCAACCTGTCATGCATATGGATGTAAAATTCTTGAGAAGCCATTCGTCGGCACGTCGCGGAACAACCTACAATCATTGCTCGCTCTGGGTCGAGTCCTGCCAAATTCAAGCCAGGTTCATTCTCGATTGCGACCCTTAGCAAATCACGCAGAACTTGAGGCGGATCAAGCTTCACTCTATGCATGCTTCCAAACTGTTTCAGCCCAAGTTGGTAAAATAGAGTATTGCTTCCATGAAATAATGATTGAAAACTGTTAACGTATACCCAAGGGAGACATACTGAATTGCCGCACTCACGCAAAGTGGTCATATCGCATGATATACATTTTGGTTTCGTGCTGTATCAGGGCCGAGGTCGAGTCCGGTATCAAGCTCACGAATTTGTGATTCTTGAATATCTCGTTCAGACCTGGTAAAAAACACCCAAAGAAGCTGATTAGCGAATTCGCTCAACGACCTGTGCGCATCAAAGACTTGCCTAAATCGCCTCCCCTTTCCGCCAACAAGCGCAACCTCTTGACGCTTTTCAATGCCACCTGACTCTCCTCGATAATCGCCGTCGCATCAACTGAAGGAATGTTTTCTTCCCTGGGTCCCGCGTCTGCCGAGGTTTCCACCATCTCTATATTCAATTCTTGGTCCTCACCGTCCAGATCGATCTCGTCTGAATCAATACCGTTACTGATTCGCGCACGTTTGCTCGAGGGGTTGAGCAGTTGCGACGGATTCCGCTTGCCAAACATGTTCATAGATTCCAGCGTACGGTCTTTCGGGTCCATTCTGACTTTGTGTTGTGGTGCGGTTTTGAAGGATGAGGTCGAGCCACCTAGGATGGAAACGTTTAGTACGTGAGAGAGACATATATCGACAATATTGCACTGTCACTCACTCTTGCTTGTCTGCTCTTTGAGCTGGGGATTCGCAGCGCCTGGGAGAATGGTCTGAAGCATAGATTTGAGAACCGTAATGCATATGAGAAATTGCCTTGATGTCCACTCACCTGAACACTAAATGTTCTTGACGTGTTTGCGTTCGTAAGCGTCAAAGCGACCTCCTTGACGACAGTCTCGATGACTTCATCTTCGTCTAGAAAATGGATCTGGAAGGGTATAAGCGAGAGCACGTATATCGAGAGACCTGCAATCTAACTCACTTCTTGCTTTGTGGGATGTACGTTGACATCAACCCTAGCGGGATCGATTTCCAAGCTGAACGATGAGATCAGCTCAATCGCGTCAGTGACCCTTGACAGCAGGTGTGCAGGCTGTGAACTTGATTCCTCACCTCAGATAGAGGAACGCGAAACTGCCTTTTGGAAGATATGCCGTATACAGGCTTTCTGCTGCTTTCTTCATCTTATACGAGTCAACCAATCGATCTAAGAACACGCCATCAGTCCTCTGGAACCGAACCTTGCCGACTAGTTGATAGGCTACCCACGGTTGATGAATAACAAAAACGTCGACCGCTTTTGGCTCCAATTTGCATTCGTTACCCATCCTTCAACTTTTTCGATGCCAAGTGACTTGTGTATAGTAGGTCCGACCTGCAAAAGCTCCTTCCCGAGGGCATTGCCATAAAGCAACGAGATATTTGACCGTGTTGTAGAGTCGGAAGGAGTACTGACTTCCGCTTGAGCGGTTCCAGCCTAAGAAGCGAGATTTCATATCAGTAATCAAATGATACATAAGCATCGCCACGGGCGAACTCAGCAGCGACGATGACCAGAGGCTGACTGGGCATCTCCTCACCTTTTTGCAGGTGAACGCTACTTTTGGGTTGTGCACGGCATACTTCGTCACTACATCCAAAACTCGATTGTACTCGTCTGCAGGACTCTTAAAGCTCTTCCTTCTCATTGGCACGTTATAAAATAGATCCTCTGCCTGTCAAGGTCGAGCAAGTTTAGCAGACTCTAGGCGAGCAAAGACATATTGCTTACGCTGATGAGCGTTCCGTCGTTTGCTGCTGATGGTTTAGGGTCCTCTAATCCACCTCCTTGTCCACCATCGACAAGCTTGCCGTCTCGATAGAAAGCTCTGGCATTCCAAGAAAGCGAGTATCAGCTGGCAGGTTTCGATACTGACTGGTTCACTGGTGATCGCAGAGCGACTCGAGCGAATATGCCTCCACGTAAAACTTACTTCCATCCAACTGATTCACCTTTGACCTTTGTCACTACCGACATGCGACTCACGAAACTGATGCTTGCTAGAGCTTCACCTCTAAACCCATAGGTGTGTAAAGATAGCAAGTCTTCGAATTTACGTATCTTGGAAGTTGCGAATCGTTCACATAGCAAAGGTAGGTCGTCTTTCTACATTGTACCACATATTGATTAGAAGACGCGTCCAGACATCACAAATGTATGGTACTTACTCGTATACCTGATCCATTGTCCTGTATCTGGATGAGCTTCAGTCCACCATCTTTCAGAGACACCTTGATGGAAGTGCTGCCAGCATCCAAAGAGTTTTCTAGCAGCTCCTTGATCGCGTTGGCCGGCCGGTGAATGATCTAAGCGATTTCAAAGCATCAGCATAGGTTGTCCTCTTGGAGGACAGGCGGCCGAAAGTCTTGGAAGCGACATCGAAACGGTACTCACTTCTGCAGCAGCAATCTGATTGACAACGTCCGCATTGAGACGTTGAATCGGCTTCGGCCCTGCCGGGATAACGTCTGGCTCTTCTTCGGGTAACATTTCAGCTGCATAAGCACATGTTTTTCCTAAATCAGTCGTCCCGAACTTCAGATCAAGTTCATATGCTCGTGAACACTGTGCTTCCATATGTTACCGTGCATGAATGCTCGAGCTCAACAACCACCTCGACCTCGTACTGAGACATTTCGAATTGGATCCGACAATGAGTGATCGAACATCACCATCACCACCATCCTTCTTCTTCTTCATCTCGTCCGTTCTCGTTCAATTCCATCAAAGTAGCCAGCCATATTGACTGGATCCCAAGCCTGTGAATCCTCCACAGATACTCGTTCATCGACTTCGAACTGCCCGAAACCCATCGACTCGAAGAGAATGTTTAAAAAACCACCAGCCAACGTCGGTCCTTCTACCGCTCTACGCTCGTCGGATCGCCGTAAACTCGTCAATGCAGTACACGAACAGTACCCGGATTTGTCTGCCGAGGCGGCAAAGAAGGTCGTTCCAGATGGAATTAAGAGTGGGAAAGTCTTGACAAGTGGAGAAGTCCAAGGGGTGAGTGAAGGAACTGTGTCAAGGACATTCTTCCTGCGTGCGTCATGACAGTAAAGCTGGAATAACCACAGATATTGTTCTTGCCTGGTAGATGATCTATTCTAGCACTGAAGGAGAACCACTTTGGCTCACATTTGGCCGCAATAGTAATGAATACGTTCCCACGTGTAGGTCTTTCCTCAGCGTCTACATTTGCCGAGCACGAAAGAGCTCAATAACACAATTGCTTTTTATCATAATCATGGATTCACATGCCGAATATGACAGTATATGCGACGATAATACCAGACGTGGTGGCTTTCCTTCCCCTGATACCGTTACATAGCCCGCCACCACCTCCATTCGTCAACACCGGAGCACCCTTGTTCATTCCCGCCGTACATTTCCTCTCGAACCCCTGGCTCCTTCCACTCGTCGAGGAAAACAGATATGTTGCCTACTTCATTCCGGACGAGCCTTCTCAACATGCGAATGATGGCGATGTGGGTATGAAGGGACGAATTATCGGGATCGGAAGGATGGTGGCCAAAGGCGGTCTGGCTGGCGCTTATGCTAGGTGGCAGTCCGCTCGGAGAACAGAGCAATCGAAAATTAGTGGAGGAGTGCAGGATGTTGGTCGGGTATGTGAAACCATCAACATGGTGGGCGATACGTAAGTCGTCCAGATTAAATAGGCATAACGATATAGCTAATCGATGAGCCATTCCCAGCTTGTGGGAGATGGGCAGTGAATCCGAATTACCCAGCATCGCCTACCCCTATCCGTCTGTGCCCCTAGTACCGGCATCCAACTCCTCGTCGAACCCTCCGAGAGAAACCGCTTCCTCGACACAAACCACCAATACGGATGACTGTGCGTCCAACGCTGGAGCTGCCAACAATGATAAGCCATCAGACTCGGTGAACTACGGCGAACCCGAACCGAAAAACGAATTGTCGGTATCACAGATCGACGACTACCTCAACTCCGCCCTGCACCAAGCGCTTGGTCACCTCACGAATGCTACCCCGATACCTGCATCATCACTTTACTCCGGTCATATCCTCCCTTCCAGGCCAGCTGCGATTCCTGCCCAGCAGCGGGAAGACGTCGTGGTCGGAAAGAGTTCGTGGAGAAAGCTAGCAAAGTGGATGAAAGTGGCGGAAAAGGAAGGAATACTGAAAGCCAAGGAGGGTCGCGGCGGAGAAATCACGGTGACCACCATTCACTCCGATCACCCTGCAATAGCCTTGCATAGACAGCATAAAACAATTGCAAAGGAGGAGGAACAGATGAAAAGAGCAACGGTGACAACTGACAATGCGGATCATTCCTCCAACTCTCGAGTACCGCCTTCGGCCAAAGATAAAGGCAAGAACAGCGAGCTGTCCATCGAGGAAGTCTGGAAACCAAATGGCGTCAATGTTGGCTTTTGGGAGGTTTGCGGTGTCGAGTGAGTAATCCTGCGCCTGACGGATCAATTATCTCTTCGTCGGTACTGAACATTCCCCGATTACAGTAAGAATCGGTACCTGACGCATCGAGACATCCAAGACCACATCGATAAATATATCCAGACGAACAGTCTTGCAAAGCCGCAAAATCGAGCGCTGATACGACTGGATGAGGCATTGGCCAAATCCGTCGGACTGGTAAAACCGAAATCAGATATGCCAAGCGAAGAGATCGCTTTGCGGAAGGAAAAGATAGTGGAAAAGATGAAGGGAGAAATGGTGGAAGCCGTTCGACTGGGCGGTGAGCATGGATCAATTCGGTAAGCAAATGCGGAAGTGATAGCTTCAGGAGAACTTTGCTGACTAGGTATTATCATACTCAGAAAAGGAAATCTGGTGCCGGTCACGATCACTGTCAAAGTGCGAGCGGGCAAGAAAGTTACGGTGATTTCTGGCGTCGAAACTTTTGACGTTGATCCGGAGCAAATGGCGGAAGAGTTGAAGCGCATTTGTGCAGGAAGCACTACGGTAGGACCCCTGGCTGGCAGTAAGCAGTCGCTGGGTTTGAAGGAAATTTCGGTCCAGGGCCCGCAAGCACAAGCTGTGACGGATTTGCTGGTCTCCAAAGGCGTTCCTCGACGGTATATCAAGGATCTTGGATCAGGAAAGGCAAAAGGCGGAAAATAGGAAATGAAGCATAAGACCTAAGCTACAATCCTTGTACCAAACAACACGCATGTAGTTCCAAACCTATTACTTCGAAGTGCAAGCCTCTATCACGACTTCGCATGGCTGCCTTGTCCGTTTTTCTTTCAACTGTTTCGTAGACGACGATGAAGCTATCTTCCCATAAACGTCGTCTGCCAACTCGTGCGCTCTCGTTAGACCGATCGTGCTCAGCCTTGGCATCCATGTAAACTTGATATCCTTTCCTTCCTTTGCGAGCTCCGCAATCATGCGACGACACAGACGAACGACGTTCGTCCAGGGTTTGATCGCGGGTGAAGTATCCTTGTCGTGAACGCGAAGCGGCTTGGTAATGGACGTAATGATGCCCGACGAATCCGTACAAAACACCAGTCTTGATCTACCACTGATATTCGGCAGGTCGTACGTCGGCTTTTGCATGTCGAGACTCAGCCAGAGGGCATAACAGATTGCAAACCATTCCGCCGTGTAGGATCCCTGAGCAGCCCATTCTCGCGGCAAGGCACCTTTGAGCTCGACAGGAGTCGCAGTTCCGATATGGACCCCTACCGAGGCACTGTCTTCCGACTTGGAAGAACCGTCGGTACTGATCAATAGGGCCGACTGATGTTCCCAATGCGATCGCCAAATCGACATGGCGAGTGACGAGTCTTTTCCAATTCCTGACCTCACGGAGAAGATTTCGGCATGTGATTTAAAGTTTGTGATTGGCAGTGGAACGAGATAGAGCGATGATACTGCTTGTTCGCGGTCCGAGCACTCATTAGACGGGTTGGCTGATTCGGAAGATACTATTCAGGAGAATATGATTAAGTTGACTAGACAGAGACCAAAGTGCAAGATCAAGAACGCACCGAAACTGAGAAATCTCGCATACAAGTCCTCCTCGACCGTCTTTCGCACTTTCGTCTGCTGGATAACATGCGTCGGGCTCGTCCACTCTATCTTTGATGGAAACATGGATACTCCGACTAGACGTGGCGGTGAACCGCTGGCCGACAATACCGGATTCGTTTCCCAGAGAAGATTGGTTTGAACCAGATGTTCCAGCGGTATACGATGACCAGGATGGCTCGTGGCTATTGTGAGTGGGTCCTGTGTAGATTGCCGAACAGCAAACGCCTTTGTGCTGAGAACAGTGCTGCTCGTGCTTTGGATGGGTCCATAGGAGGGAGTGAAGAACGGAATATTGGACAGATGTCTTGAGGAGCGGTAGGATTTGGTGGGTACAGATTGCTCATGGGCCGGGATAGCTTTGTTCTTGCACAAAAGTGGTAGCTCGTCTACTGGGCTCTTGGTCCGCGACCACGCTTTCGGGATCCAAGAGATCTACGAAAGCTCATAAGCATCAGCAACGCACACTGTGTAAATGCGATTAAAGCTTACTAACCTCCTTCTCCTTTCCCGACCCGCGGCACAAACTATAAGAGATAATGTTTCCCATTTCCTCATAGGATTCTCTTCGATAGTCGTGTTTGAGCGCGGATAATCCGTCGAATACTCGTTCCCAGGTGAAGGTCGGTCGTCTCGGGCTCGCGACAAAGCTCGAGACGTGGGTTTGCACGTGTCGGTCGCATATTTGAGGTTGGTACTGGTTCAGGGTAAACCGTTCGAGCCCATTATCCAAGACTGGTTTTCTGGTGGCATCGTTCCCTGCGACACTGATAATGTCCTCTTCCGGCCGCTCCTTCTTCCAGATCGTCTTGATCAGCTCTTCTCTCTGCGTCTTGTCGATTTCCACCTCTGTAAAGTGCAGCCAGTACGTCAACGTACTCCTCATCCGCAAAACATCATACAACGCCTCCTGTGCTCGAAGAAGCGAGTCTCGGGTGACTGACGCGACGGAAGCTGCGATGCGAGATGGGAAGATAGGTAATGGAGCTGGTGATGATCGAGAATTCGACTCGAGTAAAAGCCCGAATGCCTGCCGGTGCGACTGTTCCAGCGGAAGTGGTAACGGGCAGCCAAGTTGAGGAACATATGTACTGGGTAGTGGTTGAGTCGCGATTGTTCTGCTAACGGAAGGCGATAGAGGCGCAAGTGTCGTATGTTGCAGTATTCTACCCGCCTGTCCCTTTCTCGCAGATTCCCTGTTTTCCCTCTTCCGTGCTTTTCGAATCGGCCTCACCATCGATCGGATTACTTGTAGAGCCTTAAAGACGTCCTCTTGTTGGAGATGCTGCCGTGTGGGAGAACTGGACAGCTCCTTTATCAACTGGCGAAGCTGATGTTGCTCCGTATCGGTCAAGGGTATGCTATCGCTTCGAACCGGCTCGCTGCTAGAATCAGGACAAAGCGAAATCGGCGCATTGGAATGTAAAGATCCAAGTGACGCGGTATGCGACATTCTACGTGAGTGGCCCGATGACAGGACCTTTCGCCGAAGGATCCTTGTCGTTGTGTACATTCTTTCAAAGTCGAGATAAGAGAGCAGACGAACGTGTGTTGTTACTACGGGGTTTGAAACGAAGCGGATCTTGTGGCGGTGATATGTTGGGAATGATTGTTCATTATCGACTGCAGGATACCTATGGTCAATGACCTGGGTCGCTTCGATCTCAATGGACTTGACTTGACTTGACTTTACACGACAAAGATATAAAGGAACGAATGAATCGGTCGTCGGTCAACCTCAAGAACCGCGATCTACAGACGGATAAGCCCGAGACATATTACGTCAAAGTTCACTTTCAGTATTTCTCAAATTCCCAGCACCAAACAGGACCTCTTCTTCTGTCTGTCGCTCTACTTCAATTGACCTATTCAAAGTATGTAAAGACCAGACACCTCAATCCTACAGCATCAATCGCAACATGTCCATTAAAGCCGCCTCCCTCCTGTCAACTCGAGCACCAGGACCTCTGCAAGCTTTTATCGATGGGTACCCATACCAGCGTTCATCGCCAAACCAGAACTATAACCTCGAGTTCTATATGGGCAATCGGAAATGCCAACCGGACAACATGACTCTCGATCAGATGAGGAGAAAACTGAATTCGGATATGGAGGAGTGCGAGTATAATCATGGATGGGTCCAGTGGTGAGTTGTTGTTCTCTTCTTTTTGTTTTGACTTGCCTGTCGAAGCACATGGTAGGTTCCTGCCCCGCTGACGTTGATCGCCCCTTTCATCCCTACCGCCAATTGCTCTCACTCACCATACGCATCAGGCTCTACCCTATTCGCGCACAAGGTGTCAACCCCTCTGCTCAACCACTCCAACCTCACGAAATCAACTCTCTTCTGGACCAGGCCAAGATCCAAGACTCCCTGCTTGACTCGTACAGAATCTGGCTCAAATTCCTCGGCATCCGCCTCGTATCCCCCGAAACGGGCCTCCTGGGTCGTTCTCCATCGGGATTCGAAGCCAGAACGAGAAATTTTCGGCAAAACTCACACAACCTGTTACGCATTTCACGGGTGATGCAATGGTTGTCGGAATTCAAGATGGAGCGGCATTCCGAGTCGTTCTTGCTGTTTTTACTGGCGGAGAGAAAGGCGTACGGGTGGACGATATCATCGTCCGGAAGGACCAGTGCGTTTGCGGATTCGGTGATGCGGTATTACATGTGGTGTTACAGGGATGATGATCGGCGAGCGCGAGTGCGGTCTATTCTAGAACGTATTCTCGAGCACGATCTTTCGTCGAGCAAAGATGCCTGTTGGACGGTGGAAGAGTACCAGGCTCATATGAACATGCCCGAGTAGAATGGCCGTGTTGTATCAAACATGATGCGAAAGGAAATGGTATATCAAGTGAACGAAGGGACGCTACTTCTATTACCCATGCCTGCTACGATGCTTGGTACGCGATACAGTCTCTATATGATCCAAAAGCTGAAAAACGAAACGCCCTTGTATGCCAAAGTAAAACCATTCCACAAAGATATTATGGTATTTTTTCCCGGCAACCATGTGTTCAGTTTGACGCTTAGGCCAAGACGATACCGACGGCGGACAAGAGGACGGCTCCGAGACCGGAGACGACGAGCTTGTTGGCACCTGAGGCGGCGCTGGTAGCAGCAGCGGCACTAGGAGATGATGAAAAGGTTAGTCGACTGGAAAAGCCACGGAATGGACTTGGAGAAATAACTTACCCGGAAGATGCTGCCGATGCAACGGAGGAAGCTCCAGCTGCGGCAGAAGATCGACTGTCGAACCAAGAAGAAAACTAGTCAGTCAAACAACCTCGTGCACGATGAGGCCAAGCGACGAGAACGTACACTGACGAGGCCATGCTTGATGCACCTGCGGCCACAGAGGATGATCGAGTAGCTGAACCAGCGGCACTATTTGCAAGAATCAAGCAAGATCAATGAGCATTGTGCAAAAGTTGGAAATGTATGATATTCTGATACATACGAAGAGGCGCTGGCGACAGGGGCGCTGGCGGCACTATCATCGGAATGGCAAGAAGACGGGCGTTGAGAAAAGCTCATCCAGGTGTAGAATGACATCGAATACTTACGAAGAAGCAGAGGCCATGGCTGAGGAAACTGCGCTGCTGGCACCGCCAACAACGGCACCACCAGTGGAAGAAGCTGCTACGGATGATGCAGCAGGTGCGGACGAACCAGCAGCTGCCGAGGAAGATCCAGAAACGGCGGCGTTGATGCACGAGGTGGAAGTTCCGGCTTGGATGGTGACGGGGGATGAGTAGACGGTGTTACCGGTCGAGTCTGCGAAGCGAACCAAGGATCGAGATCAGCTACGCGATGCCTGCACAATCAGAGAGATCTCTTGCATACCAGTGAGCTTCAAAGTGATCTGTAATGTAATTTCAGGGGTTAGACTCCGTGTGATGCCATGAAAATAAGAACAACTTGAAACTCACCTGAGTGCCGGCGGGGAGATCGACAGTCCAAGTGTAAGAGTTGGCGGTCTGCTGTCCAAAGTCCTTGAGGGCGGCTGCGGAGGCCTGACCACCCGGAATGACGGAAAGGAAGTAGGGTTGCGATCCACCGGTCCAGCTCAAAAGAGTGGGCTGACAAACGGTTAAGGTAGGGGGAGTGCTGATTTGTTGACCGAGGACTGGAGAAACATGACAGAAATCAGCTCAAGTACTGGTCAAAGGTTGCGAGAGCGCTCTACATACCGGCAGCGGCGACCAAGGCAATAGCGGTGAAGTATCGAGCGAACATTTTTTTGATGGCGTTGATATGTAGATTCGTGTAGTCGTGAAAGAGTCTAGGGGTGTGGTCGTAAAGAGTGTCGTGAAAGAGAAAACGATAACAAGAGAGAGTTATGTAGGAGCAAACCTGGGTGGGGACGGAGAAAGGGGCGACGGACACTTGTACCGTGCTGACGATGCATTATATAAATCCGAGGGTTTCTCTCCCTTTGAGCTGTGTGCCCAATGTTTGTGCGCTTACCAAAAAACGACGCGTCGTCCGCAGGAAGAAGACCAACAATAACAAAATCGCGTTTCATTGCCCGTTCCGCAGTCATAACGCTAGTCAAATCGATCGAAAGCCAGCTCGCTGGACGAGGCAAATGTCATTCTTCCCGGGTGAGAGCTTCCCTGTGCCGCTGAGTACGCCAGCTAGTACGCCGGCCGCCAATCTTTCCTTGTTGTTGGGGAAATCATGCCAATGGTTCCGGAGAGCGGTCAGGAAGGTGCAACAGACACCTCCATTATTATTCGTCATCATCTCCGAAGAAGAATAATAGAAGAAGAAGATCAGAATGCTGTCAGCTCGGAGCTCGTGATATCAAGCTTGATACTATGGTGATCAATGTCGGATACGGATAGGAAGCTGGATAGAGGATATATGATACGACGGTGATTCGGTTCAGGCCCTCCAGCTAAACCGTATCGTTGTCGGCGATCGTGATACAATGACATGTGTGTTCGGTCGCCAGAGCTCACGAGTTCTCGTCGTTGTCATCAACGGAATATCGTGAACGAGGGACACAGCCGAACGGGCCGATGATTACTGCTTACTGCTCGCTTTTATATGTAAACCATGCAGCCATGCTGCGGGTCTTCACATCTGTCTGCCGTGTCGTTACATGGCCTCGTACCAACCAGCTTGCTTACGAATCGCTATGCTGCGAGGATTACAGTTGCGTACATCATACTACGACTTCAGACCCACTTGTCAATACCCGCAGAATAAAAATCTCACGGAATGCGTCTCCCTAACACGTGAATGTTAGCTATACCATGCCCCGTTGTCGTTGATACAGTACGACAGATTCATCCCGAAAGTAGTTTCCGATTCGAGCAGTTCAAAGATCTGACTCTGCCTTTTGGATCTTCGTCCACGCTACTCAAGATCACACCGGGAGCGAGAGACGTGTGGTCATCATATGGCTCACATAATGTACGCATACCAGTCGGTTCGTGGATCGTGGATAGTGAGAGGGGTAGGCTGTGCCGCTGTGAAAAATGCTGACCTGACATTGTTTCAAGATGTCCCCGCAGATTATACAGACTGTACGGATAGTCAAGTGTGCAACCGCTGGGCCGGCCGATAAGCACAAGTTGACACGCTGTGTTCCGCATATTCGAGAGCTTAGACAACCATGCCCCTGACGCTGTACTTTGGTAGCCCCAGGCGAGAGCACTCTTGCAACGAACGCACTTCAAGTTTCCAGTGGGGTGCACGCAACTCCGTCGCATTGGGCGGTTGGGTGGCCCTGAACTTCAACTTTGATAGTTTTTGAAAGTCACCGTATATGGTTTTCAACCGTACTTTTGTTTTCCAGCGACTTGCCTACGAGAAGAGCAGCCTGATCTGTCTGCCGCAAGGATGTATATACTTTCATAACGCTCGCGCCGAACTCCCTTCCCGTCACAATGTCACACTGCATCGGATGAAAAACCGCACGGTATGTACTAGTCAGAAACCGCCCACCCTTCAAGTGTCTCAATGCGCTGCATCCTTCTCTAGGTCTCTTCGAAACCTCTCGTTAGGCGTACTCGTTCCGAAAGGGCGTTTACAAGCGTGTCGTGCGGTACCAGTCGAGCTGACGTCGGTTCTGCAGGTTGCATTGCATCCAGAATGCATTAGTTTTATGTGCTGAGCTCCAGCCGCATTGGAGATCCGGCACTTACACAGTGGATGAACCGACACCTTGGAGGAGACTAGGTATACAATGGTCGGAGGATCCGGCCTGCATGTGGACTTTGGACGAAAACGAGGTCATGCCATTTGTGTCTAAATGCCAGAAGAATGAGTCCTAGGTCAGATCCACTGGCATTCAACTGCAAGCATAGGTCGACTCTGCGCACCGGTAAGTTTCAAGACAATCTGGAAGTAAGGGTATACATGATCAGATCAAGACAGGAAGGAGGTGCAGACCTCAGATAGCCCAGGGGAAGTTGACATACAGGTGTACCGGCCGGGAGATCTGGCACCCATGTATAAGCTGTGCCAATCTGCTGTCCAAAATCTCTGATAGGCGCCGAGGTAATTCCATCATCGAGAACGATGGAAAGGTGAAAAGGCGAGGATCCACCAATCCAGCTAAACATCACAGGCTGGCAGACTAACAAGGAAGCTGGGGTATGGATCTCGAGAATTTGTTGAGAAAGTGCTGAAGGCCGGGACCATGAGATGGGTCAGTGAGTCCAATGCTTGGAAGGGAAGTCTGCGAGCCTCACTCACCGCCTATGTTGGCGAACACAAGAGCGATCAAGTATCGAGCGAGCATGTTGCACATGTGAATTCCGATTGCAACGATGTGGATTGACTGGTGGATCGTTAATTTGAGGCGTACTTGGTCGAGCTCGCAACGCTAAGGTCACAATTGGTCAAGAGAAAGAGATCTCCTCAAAGCAGGCGCAGACGGTTGTGTGATGTGCGAGATCGGACACTGCAATGTGCTGGCTGAAAGTTATTTAAGGTAGCTGTCAAGGACAAAGGAAGGCGATAATAAATGCACATGGCAGCTCACTTCATGGCTTTAACACTGCTGTGTAACGCCAATCTTTCCCTGGAAGTCCTTGTCCCTGGTCAAAGGAACGTCAAAGGTGGATGTAAATGGTAATGCAAGCTAGACACACAGTGAGCCTCCGCCAGCATTTTTGTTCAGGGGGAATGTGCAGTCTACATTTCAGACCTGATCCTTTGCTTCCACGTAGCCGTCATTCCAAAGCGACCGAGGCTCTCCATCCTTTGGTGAGTAACTTTCGGTGCTGAACTCTGCCGATGAATTGTCTATATCTCTCTCTAGTAGAGGTAGTATGCATGTACCAGCTGCCGGATCCTGTGCCGAAGCCTATGCGGTCGATAATTCAGGTACGACAATGCATACATGCTAACTATACATTTGACTGGAGATGTTGTGTTCCTATTCTATATTCATATACAAGGCCTATTTGACTGATTATGCTGAACTTCCCGCCGTTCCTCCTTCTCTAATGCCTCATCCTCAAGGGCTCTCCGTCTTCCATCTGCAAGTTCTCGTCCAGCGACTTCTTCAGCGGCTCATTGGCGAAAAGTTCGTGCAGGACCTGCCTGACATCATCGACAAACACGAATTCGATTCCTTCCTTGACACTTGGAGGAACGTTCTCATCAATGTCGGATTTGCATGCTGCTGGCACGATAAGCTCTGTAAAAGACACTTGTTGGTCAGCCACTTATGAACCAGAATCGGCCACAGAGCACAAATGCTTACTCTTGATTCCGGCGCGGTGGGCGGCGAGGATTTTCTCCTTCAGACCTCCAACAGGCAGCACTTGGCCGAGAAGAGTAATTTCACCAGTCATAGCTACGAAATGAGTTCCATATGGATTAGCGACGAACATAGTTGAAGATCACGCCGAGACTCAAGACCCACCAATATCAGGGTCGATTCTGGTTTTCGTGAAAAGTGACACGAATGCTGATAACAGGGCTGTACCAGCACTGGGCCCTTCCTTGCCAATACCACCCTCTGGCATCTAGAGTGTATCCAGAAAGATGTTAGCGACCAATACGGCATAAGGGTCAGTCTCACTTACGTGAAGGTGAACGTCACGGTCTTGCAAGAACATATCTGATGGATTCTTGGTAATACCAAGAGCATGGGCGTTGGATTTGACCCAACTCAAAGCTATTTGAGCCGACTCTCTAATGACTTCTCCAAGCTTTCCTGTCAACTGAAGGTTACCTTTGCCGGGCATGGACTAATGGGAAAAGATGTCCGTCAGCACGTAGACATTCTCGTTCGCATAGGAATCTGGACTGACGGTAGCTTCGATTGGCATGACTGCACCGGAACCGTTACCAAGATAACCAAGACCGGTACTAACACCGGCAGGCGGTGCCTTGACGTATAGCCTGTCCTTGTGATATACGGCGGGACCAACGTAGTCTTTCAGGTTGTCCTTAGTGACTCGAACACGAACGTTAGCGGGTACTTTCAGAGGCTTCCGCGGCTTCGTCGTGATCTTCTTGACAGTACCGGGTTCTCCAGCAGCAGGGGATTCATCTCCTGGTAGCCTTTCCGACGGCGGCTTGACATCGGGATTTTGAGCCTCCACTGAACCGTCTTTTCCAGTTTCAGCTTCGGCGGGTTCGGGCAATGCCGATTCTCCAAGATCAGAAACGATCTTGTAGGCTGCCTTTCGGTAAATCTGCGCAGTGACAAATATCAGGTCAAGCTGCGGAATATGACATACTACCTCAGGTGACTGACCTTTTCAATATGCTTTTTGAGATTTCGGACACCACTTTCTCGACAATAGTATCGAATCAAGGCTGCGATGGCTTCCGGATCCAACTTGATGTCGGTATCCTTCAAACCGGAAGATTCCTTTGCTTGGGGCGACAGGTATCGCTCGGCAATAGCGATCTTTTCTTCGGACACGTAGCCGCTAACTTCGAGCACTTCCATTCGATCCAGGAGCGGTGCAGGAATCGTGTCTAGCACGTTAGCTAGTTGACAAGCCATTTTAGTACGATGTTGCAACAGTGAAGCAAAACAAGCTGCATACCTGTGCAGACGAACAGAACCCTGGAAAGATCCACCGGTACGTCCATGCTGTAATAGAAGGTCCAGGCTCAGTCCCTGATTTCCGCACGCAGGACGCATCCTCTGCTTACTAGTGGTCCAAGAAGGAAGAATTCTGTTCAGGATCGAGCATCTCCAGCAAAGCACTAGAAGGATCACCATTGTGACCTCGGCCAATCTTGTCGACTTCGTCGATCAAGATCAGCGGGTTTTCTGTGCCAACCTTCTTCAATGCCTGGATGGGTTTTCCGGGCATCGCGCCAACATATGTTCGTCGATGACCTTTGATTTCGGCCACATCAGTGAGACCACCGACAGAGAACCTGATGGGTGTGAAGCATCAGTGATGATTGGTCATACTTTGCGTCGAACGACGCGACTAACCGGTAGAACTGTCTGTCAAGTGCTCGTGCGATACTCTTTCCGATACTGGTCTTTCCCACACCTGGAGGTCCAACCATACAGATGATCTTTCCTTCGACGGTTCCACGAAGTTTGCCAACAGCCAAGAATTCGAGGATACGATCCTTGACGTCCTTCAATCCGTAATGGTCTTCGTCCAGCACCCTGATAGCATGCTGGATGTCAAAGTTTTCCGGTGAATGGGCTCCCCAGGGGATCTGTGTCAACCAATCGAGATAATTTCGAGTGACACTGAGAGAAATATATTGTCAGTGTCATCATCAGGCCGCGGGTTCCCACAGAGACTTACTTGAACTCGCTAGCGGCGGGCTCAAGATGCATGAGCTTATTGATTTCTTCATCGAAAACCTTCTTAACGCCGTCAGGCATGGCAAGCTTGTTTGCCTTCTCCTTGAACCGTTCCACGAGTTTATCCTTACCGTCGCTCTCCATACCAAGTTCCTTCTTGATACCCTTGAGTTGCTCCATCAGGTAGTATTCCCGTTGTCGCTTCTGGATCTTGCTTTCGACATCTTTGGAGATCTTGGATTGAAGCTGAGCGTTGATCAACTCTTTCTTCAAGATCAACAAAGCCTTCTGCAGCCTATCTTCAATCGACAGCGACTCCAGCACAGCTTGTAGCTCGGTGACTTCCCCAGTCGACACTGCGGCTGCAAAGTCGGCCAATTTGTCGGGCTCGTCAAAGACATTGGAAGTTGACTGCGACATGGTGAAAGATGTGACTATACAAAAACGTTTGCGCGGGTCAGCAACGATCTCAAATACGAAGACTGGCAAACATACTTTGTTCGCGGAAGATGGGAGCCAACTGGGCGATATCCTTGAACACGCTAATCAGCTCGCTCATCACAGCTCGAACGATCTGGTTATCCTTCTTGTACGGTTCAAGCTGGAGGTTGCTGACGTTGACGATCGAGACCTGAGGTACAAGGGAATGTAGGAAGCCGATGGACGAATGCGGGACCTCCGCTTCTCTCGTTGTGTCAGCGGAAGATTCGAAACTTGGCTGTGAAACAGCCGAGTCCGCACTACGCTTGTCTCCGTCGTGCAATTCATGCGCCACCTGTTCTGGACTTGGTACTTCTTCCTTCTCGAAGCTTGCTACTTCGCTTTCCGGCTTCTGCTGACCATCGGCAGCACCAAAGACAGTGGAGAGGTTGACGGCATCACCAGTGACGTCCTGAGGAGTGAGGAGCATCGAATTATTGGCACCAGTAAGCAACTCGTCGATTCGAATTCGCCTGTGAGGGTAAAGTACGGCTGTCAATGTTTCCGGTTTCGTGTCGCCTTCCGATTCGGCTGCAAGCTGTCCCTGAGGTGTTCCCGCAGGATTGTCGGAGGATCCAAAGACACTGGTGATTTGCGCAAAAACACCAACGGGGTATACTTGATCGGGGCTAGTGATCACGTCCGAGTCGGACTCCGAGTCTTTGAGCAAGAATGCGCCGATATATGGCTGACCTCGTTGCAGCAAGGTTCGGATCGCCTTGATGACCGGTGGCGAGGTGATGGTCACAGCCTTGTAAAAGCCTATTGATATTCGCATGTTAAGTAACATATGTTGAGTTCAAGCGAAGATAAACTAACCTGGGAATAGCGGCCTTCTAGTGATAGGCAATGCAAGCACCTGAGGATAGATTTCTGGTATTGACAACTTTGTGATGGCGGTGTTAGGCTTCGGGGCACTCTCGTCTCCATTCCCGCTTGATGAACTGGGCGGTGAAGAGGCGGAGCTGGATGAGGGAGACTCAGTGGCCCCGTTGCTAGAAGATGTTCTCGACGAAGTCGTTTCCTTGCCTTGGGATTCGGTACTGGACGGGCTCGAAGGCTGTTCTCGTTCATCGGCTACACCATTCTCTTCTGGTGCAACCGCAGGCTTTTCCACGGGCGGTTCTGAACCACTGTCTTTTTCGGCTGTTGTGACAGCAGAAGCTGATTTCTCCTCGGCCTTTCCCTTTCCCTTATCATGCTCTGATATGGCGCCTGCCTTCTCGTTGACCTTTTGATTGATCCATTTCTTGTCACAGATGCTGAGAGACGAATGAAGGCCACGTACAGCCGGCAGCGTCGAATTGAAAGCAGAAACAGTTCGCCGAGAGGATGTTGTGGCGAGTAATGAAGTAGCGGCGGACTTTGATGCTCGTTGCAGTTGAGAACGGGTTGCCTGTGCTCGTATTGCTGAACGTAGAGGATACATGGTGGGTGAAGCGATAAGGACAGTGATAAGTGCGATTACCCTGGCGATTGAAGGCGACGCCGCCTATGCAAGTGTTGATGAGGAGAGGGGGACCTGACGATGCGAGACCACTTTATGCCGACTCCGTCTTCTTATGATATCAGCGACTTTGACTGTTGCCCTCAATGGAAAGACTGGATCGCCTGCACGATTTTCTCTGTAGCTTGCGAGCGAGATCTTCAGATGCGTAATGGAATCCGATCACCGACTCGCGGCCCGTCTCTGAAACCTCCATCTTGGTGGCGATGATATCGATTTGGCTTAGTAATCTCAACCAACACGTGACCTGCAACCTCGATCCAAGATGCAAGGACCCAAGCCAAAGTCCAGAGAGCTTCGATGACGGTACCGACGGTGGCATTACGGTTGCACTCATGAGAAAGACTCGGAGACCACCTTCTGGGCCTTCAGCAAACATACCCCTCGGTGGTACAGGCAGGCAATAGTTTTGACACGCTTTTCGAAATTTACAATGTTATACAACACACGCGACTGAAGTGCATGGTTACTCAGCCCTGCCACCGTACCTTCGCATAGCCGCATCCGACTGAGCGGCCTGTTGCGTTGGGAGTCACACGTATCAGCTATCTATCGGGAGAAGCATCTCAAGTAGTACTGACCCATCTAGCTAGATCTCTAGCCCAGCTCGGAATGATTTCCGCTGCGAGGCCCAACAGTCTTCCCACGTGCGAATATAATGGCATCCGAAGTGTTCCATTTTCTCTCCGGTCGATCCGGTCGATGATGGCTTCTGCCACATCACCAGGTTCCAAAGTCGGTGCTAGAAAAGGAAAGAGGCCGCCCCACTTTGGAAAGTGAATTTCCGAAAACATTCTGGTTTTGATATGGGACGGAAGGACTAGGGTCGTTCGTATATCGGGCGAGTGATAATGATTTCTGAGTTCGTGTGTGAGGCTATCATGCATAGCTATCACTGCAGCTTTTGATGCGCAATAGTCGGCTTATAGGAAGTGGAAAGTCAGGGCACGCCTGAGGGGATGAACTTGCAATAGACTTACTCAACTGCGCACTGCCGGTTATGCCCAACAGACTGGCTACGCTCACAATATGACCCTTTCCAGCGGCAATCAGTCCAGGGAGGAAAGCCTGAAGGATCCAGAAATGAGATATGGTGTTGACGCCGAATGTCCTACATGGCCAAGAGCAAGTCGGCCGGGAGTTAGCGTCCGCCTGGCAGGGTGATACGAACCGAAAACCGAAGACCGACCTTGTTACATCTTGCTCTCGCAAATCCAGGATCAACTTTCCAGCCATTACTCCGGCATTATTGATGAGGATTGTCGGCACTCCTACCTGGACAACGGGCGGACTGGTCAGAAGACCCCACTATTTCACCACCTGCGGCAAAGTACCTCTTTTATAACCTTCAAAGCGACTTTGTTGACGGCTTTCCGATCTGAAACGTCGCAGACATAGCACCAGATATTCTCTGTAGCGAAAATGATGTTTGTATGAGTCGTTGGTGTTGCCAGTCGATTCTGGAACGGCTTACCCTGTAGTGCGTCACAAGGTTTTGCAACGTCCAGAATCACCACTTTTGCGCCCCGCTCAGCTGCCTTGTCGACAATACTTCTCCCCACACCACTGCCACCTAGGTATACATAAGAGCATTGGCATCAAACAACGGAAGTCAATGCAACCGCTTACCTCCAGTGACAACCACTACTTCCTCTGCCCATACCAACGGTTTTGGACGGGAGAACAGTCCTACTCCTTGGTCATATGCGTAGCTCAACTTGGACAGGAAAGCTGAGAGAAGAGGTCTGTCAATTTCTTTCGTCAATACTTGAGATCAATAGTAAGCTTACAGGTCAAACAGATGGCTCCTGCGTACCATATTGTCCACCTCAGTACCTTCGAACCCGATGTAAGTTGTCGGATCGCTTCCAAACTGCCTTCGAGACTGAGCCGGCCCTGTGAGTAATCCTTCAAAACACTTGCTGCCGATGTTCCATCAAGGTAGATCGCTGTAGTTGCCGGCAAAAGAAGGGCGAAAGCAGGAGAGAATATAGTTCGCGAGCAGATAACAACAAGGTCGTCGATGACGAATCGGCGTCGTCGTGCAAGATGGTTGGACACAGCTGGCGCATCGGGCCAGCCGGTGCTGTAAGCTTCAGCATGGGATGTCTGCATATCCCGTGTGAGTGTTGGTCAGTGTAGCCTTTTGCAATTGGCAGTGGATAACAGGGTTGGCATTGAGTTCCTCGAGCTGTTCCTTGCAATTATCACTTGGAAACCTCCAATCTTCTTTTGTTTCAGCATCTTGGCTCGATCATATTCTATTGTTCACGTAGCTGTTCACGTGCGGGGTGCGAGCTGGGATGCGGGGAGATGATGGGGGCTTTCGCTTTGTCAGCATCACGAGAATCCTGTAAATTTACCTGAAGTCCTCATGGAGGTGGTCAGATTCACCCGCATCGGTTCTGTTTGACGAAGTCGAGACAGAGCCTCGAACGACTGTGCAGATAACTGTCTACTATAGTGCTTATTACTCTTCATGAGCTTCTTCATGCTCCTCACGATTCTGATCACTACAGTAGTATACCGCCGAACGCCTATGACATACATGACATAGCAAACTAAGATAATTGCATCCGGGCAGGGTGTCTCGCGGAACGCTGCTGTGTCCCTTTCTGCAAAGCGCGTTGAATCTCTCTTCCAGGCGCGAAGGAAAGACAACTGGGAATCAGGCGAGCCCTGCTGCCACTCATCCACCTCGACCAGTCCTTTAATCCATTTACAAAGTCTTGTGACACCGCCACAGTTTGCCAGTTTCATCTTAAAGCCAATCACTATCCCTCTCCTAGCACCTGTAAGCACTGCCTTTGCGCCACTACTGCCAACTTATCGACGTCGTCCAACGATAACACACAGCCGCGTCGAGTAGAATATTAACCAACATTTTCATTTGCCCTCCTTCCCGCTTGATCGTTGCTCTGCATCTAGTCTGATCACTCGCATATCTCTTCTACTCTACGTGAACCTCTTGGTAAGCCATTTCACCTGTCTCTGCGCTTCATCTCCGACTGACGGTCATCCACTTCCCTTTGCCGTTACGTTACGACGCATAGATCGCTCTTACATTCTTTCTCTCAACACTTATACACCTCAAGCAAAGTCGAGATGTGTGGCAAGTACAAAATACCCACTGCCTCAAGTGCGCTAGTCTGACATTGCTTCATTGGTGTCTGAACATAGGAATCTTCGCCTACTGCTCCTACTTGTGTGAAAGGGACAGGGCTTATGTTTGCTCGGTTTTGACCCAAGGTCTTGCCAGGTTGGAGTACCGAGGCTATGACAGTGCCGGTGAGTACTGCGGAAGTACGGCTGCGTTGCCGGATCGCTGAACAGGAGAAATTTCCTAACGTCTCTAGGTATCGGAATTGATGGTGACACCCCCGACTCGCCTACGATCCTCTTCAAGGAAGTCGGCAAAGTCAACCAGTTGCGAAAGTTGATTCAGGAACATTCAGCATCTTCGCCAGAGGAAGCTGCTGCCAACGCTCGACAGGTTCAGCCGACCGAGGGTGCTAATGTCGGTCTCCTTGACATGTCCAAGAAGTTTATCACTCAGACCAGTATGGCCCACACCCGTTGGGCTACGCACGGACCCCCTGCCGTTTTGAACTGTCATCCCCATGTCAGCGATGCCAGCAACGAGTTCAGTTTGGTACACAACGGTATCATCACCAACTACAAGGAGATCAAATTCGTACTCGAGAAGCGAGGATACGTGTTCAGGACCGACACTGATACCGAGGCTGTCGCCATGTTGTGCAAATACGTCTACGACTCCCAGCCCAACAAGCGACTCAACTTTACCGACCTGACAAAGGCCGTTATCAAGGAGCTCGAAGGATCTTTCGCATTCGTCTTCAAGTCGACACATTTCCCTGACGAGATCGTTGCCGCTCGAAGAGGTTCACCTCTGTTGATCGGTGTCAAGACCGATCGAAAGCTAAAGGTCGACTTTGTCGATGTCGAACTGCCTACTGCCGATACTGATAAGAGTGAGTGAATTCGTGCTGTCCGCCGGCTAAGGATGTAAATCTAATCAACCTGTTTCCGCAGTTTTGGGTCACGATTCCGAAGCGGGTGGTCTTTTGACTGTACCCGGCAACGCCAGTGAAGGACCCAAGCTGCGACGATCGCAATCCCGAGCATTCTTGTCTGAGGACGGTATGCCTCAGCCAATCGAATTCTTCGTCGCCTCGGATGCTTCTGCTGTCATCGAGCAGACCAAGCGGGTCTTGTACCTCGAAGATGACGATATCGCGCACATCAGCGAAGGAGGTACGTCTGACCACACCTTGATATGTTGAATAAAGGCTGATCAGTCTTTGATACCGTGCAGAGCTACACATCCACCGACTCCGAAAGGACGATGGCCTCTCTTCCGTACGAGCCATCGAAACGTTGGAAATCGAACTCGCTGCCATTATGAAGGGTCAATTCGATCACTTTATGCAAAAGGAAATCTACGAACAGCCTGAATCGGTCGTCAACACGATGCGAGGTCGTATCAATTTCGACACGAGATCAGTTACTCTTGGTGGCTTGAAGGCGTACTTGCCTGTTATTCGACGATGTCGAAGGTTGATATTTGTCGCTTGTGGTACGAGTTATCACTCCTGTATTGCCGTAAGTTCTTGTTGCGATTACATGTTTCGTTATAAGTTGAGCTAAGCGATTTCTGCTTCACTACAATAGGTCCGAGGTGTCTTTGAGGAATTGACCGAAATCCCGGTAGCCGTCGAGCTGGCCTCTGACTTCTTGGATCGTCGAACACCTGTTTTCCGAGATGATGTCGCAATCTTTGTCTCTCAATCTGGTGAAACAGCCGACACCATTCTCGCCATGCGATACTGCTTGGAGCGTGGTGCCTTGTGTGTAGGTGTTGTCAACACTGTTGGTTCCACCTTGTCGAGAGAAACCCACAGCGGTGTCCACATCAACGCCGGACCAGAGATCGGTGTCGCCTCCACCAAGGCGTACACGTCGCAATACATCGCTCTTGTCATGATCGCCCTGCAGCTTTCAGATGACTCGATCTCAAAAGAAGCGCGACGACAGGAAATCATCGATGGCCTGCACGACATTCCCGCCATGATCAAGAGTGTGTTGATGATGGACAAGGCTCTGCAACAGTTGGCAAAGGAGACTTTGGCAAAGGAAAAGTCATTGCTGATCATGGGCCGAGGTTACCAATGTAAGTTGATTCACCTCTGGAGGTTCTCGTACCGAATCGCTAACACGACAGTTTCGATAGATGCTACATGTCTCGAAGGTGCGCTCAAGATCAAGGAAGTTTCATACATGCATTCCGAGGGTGTACGTGACTTTCGCTCGGCCTAATGTTGGAACTTCCAGCTGACTTTGTCGTTTTCGCAATTAAAGATTCTGGCTGGTGAATTGAAGCACGGTCCCTTGGCATTGATCGACGAACATCTTCCGTACGTTGAAGAGTCGTCATTCGGTGTTGACTGGTATTGACCTCTAAGTTGTTAAACAGTGTCATTTTCATCATGACCAAGGACTCTCTGTACCCCAAGGTGCAGTCTGCTTTGGCTCAAGTCATGGCACGTAAAGGTCAACCGAGTACGTCGCAAATCTTGATATCTTGTTCTGCGAGCCAGCCATCTCATGCCGGAAATGCTGACTGCTCTACCATTCTCACGTAGTTGTCATCTGTAACGAGGATGACGCGACGATTGATCCTGCTGTCCGAACTATTCGAGTCCCCTCGACGGTTGACTGTCTCCAGGGTTTGGTAAACGTCATCCCTCTTCAGTTGCTCTCTTACCGTAAGTCTTGCAGCTATTTCTCCGCTTTTGAGCAGAATCAAACTGATATCCTTCGTTCAAAACGCAGACTTGGCGATCATGAACGGTGTCGATGTCGACTTCCCGCGAAACTTGGCAAAGGTATGTACAGCCCGGACTAGCTACACGTTGTGCGAACGCTTACTGGTTTTCTGTTCTGTGTCAACCCATCCAGGCCGTTACCGTAGAATAGACATCTCTACGTTCCGACTAGCAAGGATTCTCTACATATATATACACCTCATCATCATGGACGATCTATACCAGTTTCTTTTCTGTCGCTCTTTTATTGCCACTATCGTGTATTACCCTTTGAACATAGCTCGTGATTTTTCGGGGTCCAGCTTCATGTCTTATAGATGCATTGTTCGATATGTTTCGTTAGCTGTTTCGTTGTGCCTTTCGGAATGTACGCAATGTGATATCCCATCAAGCACGTTTTCAACCCAACGAGGACCCACATTTCCCCGCGGACGCTAGAATAGCAGTTGCTCAGAATTCAGAAAGAAGATATGTCCTATTGGAGGGTTGGACGATTTTAGACTTTCGGGGTGGCCAAACCAGCTACATCTCTCTAGGTTGAATTGTGGCAAGGGACACGAGCGATACAGGAATCATCATGTCGCTGTAGTTGCTTCAGAGAACAATACCTTTTCGAGAGCTTTCTCACGGAAGTTCTCAAGGATTCATAGTAGCTTTCATACTGGATTGGCAGACAGAGCTAGACCCTGCTAGACCAGCTGCTAGACCTCGCAAGAAAGGCCTTCTTCTTTTTCACGTGGAAGCGTGAGAGTAGCTTCCGAGACACACGTTATCTCAGCTCGCTGATGGGTGACGAATATTGTGTGATTGTGTGAATGAAAGTGATAGAGTCAAGCTGTAAGTATTCGCAGCACAGCCCAAGTCCAATCGTTAGATAGCAGAGAGATGTAGGTGGGTTATGGCTCGTTCGGGCGGCTTTCATTCTAGTCGAGAGCTGATACAAATCTGAATTCTTGTATCCTTGCAGGTGGAAGAAGAGTAGCATGGAAACTCCCTTTCAGCATCTTGAAAGGAATGCCTTTGAGTCAGTGCTATCGCAATTTACGCCTTGGTTTCAGGTCCACGGCGCAGATACACCACTACTGTGGTTTTGCGTCCTGACTGTAGCTGGTTTACTAGCTTCACAGTACTTCCTGTACTCCACTCGAGAAGCCGTGAGATAACACGCAAAGGGGTCATGACGTAGATAGTCGCCCAACCCCTAATTACTGTCTAGTATATATCCCTCAATCTCTCTGGTGTACGGCATAGACCCCTCGCCATCGCCACATGTTCAGCTCTTCGTATATCTCGTACGAAAACGCCGCTATCTGCCCCCAAACGACTTTATTCCGTCAAACAACATCACCAACTACGTTCACGTTCAAACATGGCCGATATCATCATCGACTCTCTTTTCCATGGAGACAGTAAAACTCGAAACGAAGCCATTGACAAGTACTTTGCAGAGGATGCGATCTACCGACACCCTTTGGTAAGTACGCTTCTCTTCCGCGTGGTGGCAATCAGTGGAACTAACATGCCCTAATGCTGCACAGTTCAACGTCAAGGGAAAAGCCGAGATCAAACAAGCTTATGACATGTGGGCAAGGATGGGTGGTGGAAAACCTGTCATCTTGAACAAGTTGTGCTCGTAAGTTCTTGCCGACACCTTCTTCCCAGCAATAACCCCCCTAATCATTGATGCTTGCTACAGTGGACCTACTTGCATGATTCAAATGGAATACACCATCAACCCGCTTCCCTTCGTCTCTCTCACCTTGCCGTCCGTTACCGTCTTGAATGTCGAACCCTCGACCGATGCCGGAACTCAAATCATCACTTTTCAAGAAGACACTTGGTCGGTCCGACATATCATCGAAAACCTACCAATCTACGGTTGGTGGCACAAAAACGTCGTCATCAAAGCTCTCTCCAATGCTGTCCTTTTTACCGATCGAATGATGGTAAAGACCGATGTCGTCAGCGAAAAGTACATTGCTCCAAAGATTGCTCAAGGCGAACAAGTCGCGGAAGAAACCTTGCACGAAGCCGTTGCGACTAGCGGAAAGGTTGCCGGAGCGGGGTACCAGCTTGTTACCGATGCTGCCACCAAGCTATTCGACTACTCGACAGAAGCGGCGGGACAAGTTTACGCGACTGTCAAGTCTGTTCAAGTCAAGACCGAGGGTAAAGTCGAAGACGTCGCCTTGGAGGGAGCGAGACAGGCTGGAGTTATCGTCGGTGCGACCAAGTCGACTTTGGACAGGATCTTGTTCTTTGTTGCACAAGTCATGTCGTTCGTAATGCAAATGTTTGCGGCTCTCAATGGAAAGGCCCACAAGGCTATCGACGAAGGGAAAGCTCGAGCAAAGTCTGTAAGTCTGTTCGTGCGCTTCCCCAAACAATGAACCGATCACCTGACCCGCCGGTCCATATCGGCTTATTCTAGCAATACGACCAAGGCATGGCCAAGGTCTCTGCAGTGACCGCTGAAGCTCGAGATGCCGCTGAATCTGCCGATGCCTCTATTCACGATGCCAAAGCCGAAGCTGCCAACAAGTACTCTGTCGGAGTTCAACAAGGCAACCAACGAGGGTTCCTCGGTCTCGCCTCCTGGTGGGGTGACAAAGTTCAAGCCCAAGTTCCCTATGCCGCCACCGCTCGAGCGTACGCTGTTGATGGTAAAGATCGTCTCCAAGCCCAAGGTGACTCTGCCTATAGTGACATCAAGCATACCGCGAACAAGACTGTCGCCTCCGCTGAAGCTCGATTGTCCGCCTTGGGTGAAACGGTTGACACCGAGACTTCTCGTTTCCAAGAAGGGTTCGAACAAGGACGAGGAATTGGCAAGGACTTGGAGAATGACGTGCCTGGTCAAGCTCGGGGGGCCATGGATCAGAGCAAAGAAGTTGCGGGTGACTTGGCGAACGACGCGATCGATATGGCACAGGAGGGGTTGGAGAAGGGAAAAGAAGTCGCGACTGACGCTCAAGGAGGTCTGGAAGAGATGAGACCTTGAGCCAGAAAGGTAGGCGTGCGACAGAAAGAGTAACTAATAAGCTTCAGCTGATTATTTTCCTTTCCAATGTTGAATAGTCCTAGCCCTGCCTTTTCTTAGCCTGCTTTCTCGCGGCTGCCGCTGCTGGTACGACACCTTCACGAACGACAAAAGAATTTGACCACGAATCGCGTTTCCTACTAGCGATCGTAACATACACGAATGACTTTCCGGGACGAGATCCTGCTTTGTAAATCGCGCAATCCATATATAGATGCTCCGCTTGATGTAAATGAAAATATGTCCGATGCCACAGTCATGAGCTATCAATGTGCCTAGATAGAACGGTTTCGGAACACGTGTGGATCAGGCCCCAAAGTACAAATCAATTTGCATTACAAACGAAGCGACCAGTATGGCAGATGCGTAACGTGATTACAACAACACAGACAAGGATACTCTACATATCCTCTCGAATCAATCCCTTCCCACCCCTTCTGCCAAGCACATCACCGAGATCCATTCCGCCACCCATGAGAATCTTCTCCTGCTGTCGGACATAATCTCCCTTGGTGTCCCCAACCTTGCCACGCTGTTGACGCACTCTGTTCTCCTCTGCCAGCTGAGCTTCATCCTGTTTTCTCCGTTCCTCAAGTGCAGTGAGACGGGTTGAAGAATAATCTACTGCATCCGCTTGCATTTGCGCGAGCTTCTGTGCCCTGATGTCAGGGGCACTCGGAGCAGCCGTTCGAGAACCATTCGGCGTTTCTCGATGTTGTGTGTGTCCGAGGTTAGAGTCTGTGGCAGGTAGTCTAGTTGAGCGAGAGGAAACTGGTGCAGAGTCCATGTCGAGAGCACCGGGACGCGTTGAGTGGCGATTATCAGAATATTTTCTTGAATCTCGGTCAGCTGGGTAACGTCTACGAACGTCGCCACCTTGATACCGATGGTCTCGTCGGTGATCCGTCGAGTGTCGTGGAGGCGGAGTATCCGAAGAACGGGGTGGCGAAGCTGAATAGCGCTTCGGACTCGGACGACGATCACGTTCTTCCTGTCTGCTAGACCGCTCATATTCATCACGTTCTCCTTCCCGGTGCCGGCCATATCGATCCCTGTCATCACGCGACGCGGGGTACCGATCTGCTCTTTCGTACGGTGAGCGCGAGCGACGGTCACTTGAGCGTGGGTAGAGATGAGAATCGTGCCTGTCAGAACGCTGGCGCGACAATCTATCGCGAGAGAAGTCATCTTCTTCGTCCGAGTATCGATGGCGTGAATGTTTGGATTCCTTCTTTGCGATTTTGCGCTCCTGCACGACAGAGAGAAACTTGTTAATTGCCAATCAAAGGGACAAGTCGGATAAGCCATACCTCTTTCTCCCTTCGCTTTCTCTCCTTCTTTTCCTCTTTACTCTCTCCCTTCTTCTCCTTGATAGCTTTGACTTGTTTGCGTAAAGCTGGATTATTCATCATTGCCTGGTAAGCAAGTTGCTCTTGTCTCTTGATGGCGAGTAAAGGATCTTCTCGGATTTTAGCAGCGATATCCTGTGCATTGTTGGCATTCTGAACAGCAATGAATTGCTCGTGTGCTGCGCCAATCTAAACGAGGAGGAGGATATGAGTTTCTTTCAGCCGGATCAAACCATCAGTTGCCAGAGGAAGTGACTCACGTTGTCGCCCTGCTTCAGCACTTCATCAACCCTCTTTTTACCCAACAAGTATTCCTCCATGTCTTTTTCCCCGATTCTCTGCCCACCCAAAGCTCCACCTCCTTCCGCGGTTGATGGCGTGGCGTACATCCAATCCAGCTTTTCTGTTCGCTTCTTTCCCGTGGATTCCTCTTGCAGTCTCTGCAGCTCCGCCAGTTGTCGCTCCTCTTCAATCTCCTTCTTCAATTGGTCTAGCTTCTTCTTCTCCTCGTGCTGTGCATGTCGTATACGTTAGTAGGGAGACAAGCAGAGGCTGGGTGGATGGTTCTTACAGCCGTCTTCTCCACTTCCCATACCCGCTTCTGATTCGTCAGTAGCACGGGATGCCATGACTTTTTCCTATTGTTGAGCAACAGTTCACATTAGCGAGACCACCATGGTCGAATGGCTCCATACACACATGTTAAGATCTCCTCCACCCATTTTGTATTCCCTTTACTTCAGAAGTGCTCGTCAGGCGGTTCACGGGGGGGCTGTGCAGCTAGAATTTGAATCGTTGTTCTGGATAGGCTCGTAGGGGAGAATTGAGTTGCTGCTCCTGTTCAGTAATGAGTGGTGGACAGGTGGTGGGAAATGCAGATTGCTTGTGATACTTGCGAGTAATATGGTTGTATAGTGGTGGGACTGGTGATCGCCTTCATAGGAAGGACTCGTTCCGCGGTTCGTGATTTCCCCGATCGCATGCTCTGAGCAACACTTGATTGCCACATTCATCGCAGAACGACGTCTTCATTACGCTCAATTCTCAACAACCATCAGGGTGGATTGTGCGATACGTACAACCCTTGTTGAATCATTGCCCGACACTCCGCTCCTTTCGACAAGGTCTCGATTCGCGCGCGCGTTTGCCAAGCTCCGACAACCGACGGGAGACAGCATCTGCAAACGCATCTACACCGTCAGTTTGCGAAGCGAGCGAAGCTTGGTAGTAGGATCAGTCCAGTAGATAGGAACAATCCAAGGACGGATAATTTCAGACATCATGGATAACGGTACGTAGTCGTAATTGATTTATATTGTTGCGGAACTTGTGCTCATGCAATGTGTGTCCGGAATTCACAATTGTGGCGTCATTCGATTCTCGCCTCCTCTCCGCTCGCTTGAACTATCCTTCGTAGACTACGGCCTCAACTACGAGTCGCAAGCACAGGCGACTCAGGGATCCCAGACAATTCAGGGTCACCAATACGAAGCTCAATTTGTCGATGAGAGAGAGGACAAGAAACAGCCTACCTTTGATGAAGACATTTACGCCGATCAAAATGAAATCTCTCAGGATGATTTGTGGATCGTCATCTCAAGTTTCTTCGACGAAATGGGTCTTGTGCAGCAGCAGTTGTCGAGTTTCAACGAATTTATCGAGACAACCTTGAACGATGTCATGGAGGAGCATGGAAACTTGACGTTGGATCAGATTACTCAAAACACCGGTGCAACATATGATCAGTCTGTGAGTCGCTTGTTCCCACATGGTTAATCACCTAACTAGCTTACTCAACAGCTTTACTTGACCGTGATAGCGTCGGTTCCACATCTCGTTCGAGCAGGTGTTTTTGGGTGGCCCTTCTGCTATTGAAGCCGACGGCAGTGGAGATTCAACAACGCCACAGGAAGCGCGTCTTCGAAACGGAACGTGAGTCGGTTGTTCCTTTCTTCTTCGAGGACTCGATCTGAACAAGTTGGCTCGCGCCAGGTACGATTCTCCCTTATACATGAAGGTTTCGCAGAAAGTCCGTCGTCTGGGCGAAGACAGGCAGGCAGATGGTGAAGCGCAGTGGCTTGAAGATGAGATCTACCCTGACGCCGAGATTGAAAAGGCTTACGTCGGTCGTGTGAGTTGCCGTTCCATTGTACTCCTTGGCATTACACCTTGACTGACGAAGCAATACAGATCCCTATCATGTTGAGGTCCAACTTCTGCATCACGAACAATGTCTCTCTCGATACGCAATACGAGATTGGAGAATGCCCATTGGATATGGTATGCATCGCACAGGCTTGTTTCCAAGGAATGATTTTGACTTGAGTGACCATTCTCAGGGAGGCTACTTCATCATCAATGGTTCCGAAAAGGTCCTGATCGCGCAGGAGAGAATGGCCGCCAACTTTGTCTACGTCTTTGCGAAGGCGCAGCCAAGTACGGCGTCTCACGTTGCGGAGGTTACGAGTGTTTTGGAGAAGGGTGGTTTGAGCAAGATGAGCAAGATGGTTATCAAATTGCTGAATGGTAACGCAGATAAAGGGGTGAGTGTCTGCTTCTCAGCTTCGCGATTACTGTAGGCTAATGTCGACCTGCCTTGCCCTAAATTTAGACGAACAACGTTATGCGCGCGACGCTTCCGTATGTTCGCCAGGACATTCCTATCATGCTCATCTTCCGAGGTCTCGGCATCCTATCCGACCAAGAAATCATGAAGCACATCGTTTACGATGTTACGGATGATGCGATGACGGATCTCGTTCGACCCTCTATCGAAGAAGGGTTTGCCGTTCAGGAACAACACATCGCTCTCGATCAAATCGGTCGAAGAGGAAACGTCGGTATGAACGCTCAGGACAAGCGTATCAAGCACGCAGAGGATATCTTGGCGCGTGAAACACTTCCCCACATCTCTACCAAAGCGGACGGTCACAAGTCGAAAGCGTACTTCTTTGGTTATATGGTGCATCGACTGATTTTGGCCAAGTTGGAACGGCGAGATCTCGACGATCGTGATCATTTCGGAAAGAAGAGGTTGGATCTGGCTGGTCCCTTGTTGGCCAACTTGTTCAGGCTGTTGTTCAGAAAATTCACGAGAGATATCTACAGACATCTTCAAAAGGTAGGTCATGAATCTTGCAGTCTTTACGGTCGACGAATGCTCACGATTCACCTCTGCTGCTGCTAGTGTGCCGATCAAAATAAAGCTTTCGAAATCGGTTCAGCTATCAACAAGAATACGATTGAGAAGGGTATGCGATACTCGTTGGCAACCGGTAATTGGGGCGAACAGGCCAAGGCGATGGAGGCGAAGGCTGGTGTGTCGCAGGTACTCAATCGATACACCTACGCCTCGACACTCTCCCATCTGCGACGCACAAATACACCTATCGGTCGAGACGGAAAGATTGCCAAACCTCGTCAGCTGCACAACACTCATTGGGGCATGGTTTGTCCTGCCGAGACTCCGGAAGGTCAAGCATGTGGTCTCGTCAAGAATTTGGCGCTGATGTCGTATATCTCGGTCGGTACTCCCTCGGCGCCTATCGTGAACTTCTTGCACCAGTGGCACATTTTGGACTTGGATGAATACTCCGACAAGCCGACTGCTACACGTGTTTTCGTCAACGGACAATGGATCGGCGTTCACTCCAACCCCAGTGAGCTCATGTCCAATTTGGTCATGCATCGACGAGATGGCGCCATCAGGAACGAAGTCAGTATCGTACGAGACATCCGCGAAAGAGAATTGCGAATCTACAGCGACTCTGGACGTATTATGCGACCGCTTTTCGTCGTAGACAAGGAGACGCAGCGGATCCTCGTAACACCGCATGATATCGAGTCCCTGCAAGACACCATGGACGCTAAGAAGAGCCAGGATTTGGCTATCGAGAGTACTCAATTGGACAATCCGTTCGGATGGGCCCAGCTGTTGGCTCAGGGAGCTATTGAGTATCTCGACGCAGAAGAAGAGGAGACGTCGATGATTGCCATGACGATGGACGATTTGGAGAACAGTCGAAAGTCGATAGACGAGAACGGCAACGTGAAGAGGGAACAGATGCCCGCGGAATTGGCTCCGGACTTTGATCCTGCCCAGCGGGTGAAGAGTACCAGCTTCTCGCATAGTTTCACCCATTGTGAAATTCATCCAAGTATGATTCTTGGAGTGTGTGCTAGTATTATTCCTTTCCCAGATCACAATCAGGTGAGTCGAGTTCGTTCGATGACAACCAGCATATGACTTACTTTGATTCCCCTGAACAGTCTCCCCGTAATACGTACCAGTCTGCCATGGGCAAACAAGCCATGGGAGT
Source organism: Naganishia vaughanmartiniae (assembly GCA_030039245.1). Lineage (NCBI taxonomy): Eukaryota > Fungi > Basidiomycota > Tremellomycetes > Filobasidiales > Filobasidiaceae > Naganishia > Naganishia vaughanmartiniae. The sequence goes on along the minus strand of JASBWU010000004.1, from coordinate 298,110 downwards.
TTTCGCCACCAATTTCCAAATGCGAATGGACACCATGGCGAATATCCTGTTCTATCCTCAGAAACCTCTGGCTACCACCCGTGCCATGGAACATCTGAAGTTCAGTGAATTGCCGGCCGGACAAAACGCTATCGTTGCCATCATGACCTATTCCGGTTACAACCAGGAAGATTCCGTCATCATGAACCAGTCTTCCATCGACCGTGGTCTCTTCCGTTCGCTTTATTTCCGTACCTATAGCGACAAGGAAAAGAAGATCGGTGGCCAAACACTAGAGTATATCGAGAAACCGTATTCGGAAACAACGCTGCGACTGAAAAAGGGCTCGAACGATCGATATGCCAAGTTGGACGACGATGGGCTCATTTCACCAGCAACAAACGTTAACGGTGACGATATTCTCATCGGTAAAACGGCTCCTATCGGCCAAGACAGCGCGGAACTTGGGCAGAGGACGGAGACGCATAGCAAACGTGACGTATCCACTCCGCTGAAAAGCACAGAGTCCGGTGTTGTCGATCGAGTCGCCATCACCACCAACGAAGATGGAGAAAAGTTCGTCAAGGTTCGAGTTCGGTCAACTCGAATCCCTCAAATCGGTGACAAATTTGCGTCACGACACGGTCAAAAGGGTACAATCGGTATTACGTACCGACAGGAGGATATGCCTTTCACCGCTCAGGGTATCGTGCCGGATTTGATCATCAACCCACACGCCATTCCTTCCCGAATGACGATCGGCCATTTGGTGGAATGTTTGTTGTCCAAACTGGGTACGATTTTGGGTAACGAGGGTGACGCCACGCCGTTCACCGAATTGACAGTTGAGAATGTATCAAGGCATCTGCGAGAGCAAGGATACCAGTCTCGAGGATTTGAAGTTCTGTACCACGGCCACACCGGCCGTAAACTGCAGGCCCAGGTCTACTTTGGTCCCACCTACTATCAGCGATTGAAGCACATGGTCGACGACAAGATCCATTCCAGAGCTCGTGGCCCGGTGCAGATTTTGACTCGACAACCGGTAGAAGGTCGATCCAGAGATGGTGGTTTGCGATTCGGTGAAATGGAGCGAGATTGTATGATCTCGCACGGCATGGCTGGTTTCCTGAAAGAGAGGATGTACGATGCGAGTGATGCGTACAGACTCCATATCTGTGACATGTAAGTCTCGATGTGATGCGCGGTCTTTTGCTCAAGCTAACGCTGCTTGATATGCGAACAGTTGTGGAATGCAATGTATCGCCAACTTGCGAGCAGCCAAGTTTGAATGTCGGCTGTGCAACAACAAGACTGAAATCTCGCAAGTCTTCATTCCGTATGCCGCCAAATTGTTATTCCAAGAGGTACGTACATCCTGCAATATATTCCCCGTACCAACCCGCTGACACTGGTTTGCGACTGTCTTTAGTTGGCAGCCATGAACATCGCGTAAGTCTCTCTCGTATTCAAGTTCACGTGTACGAGTCTGGACGCTAACATACCTTCCTTTGCAGTCCTCGAATGTATTCAACAAGAACAGCACCTTGGAGACCGAATTCAGGGAAAAAGACCAACGCCAATGCGAACACGAGCGGTGTTTCTGGCTTACCAGGGTCGGGAGTTACTTCCAGAATGCAGCCTGATGGCGACTTCGCTGGAGCGAACGGGGATAGTGCCGACAACAGTCCCGAAGAGCGTGGGAATGATCGGTTCGAGTACGAATGATTGATGTTGCCGGGAAGAGGAGAATGGGGGGTCTGCCAGCCTCCGTGGTATGCTACGGGATGTCAGCATTATCACTTTCGTTGAGAGCAAAAACGGCCAATGAGCACAAAAACAGCATGCTAGTTTCATAAATTGTATATCCACCTTTGGGCATTTACCGGGCGTGTATCCATGTATACGACAGTCGTATAGGGTATCGTGCAAGCACATTTGCGTAGGCTAAGAGCGCAGGGACGCCTTCGTCCCTGTACAAGGTAAGCCAAGGTAAATGTGGTCTATTACGATTGGGAGTATATGAAGGCACTACAAGGGCGACAACACGAGACCAGCTCGTGCGAAATTTGTCCTTCATCTCGCCTGCCTTTCCGTCCACCGAGTCTTTAGAGAATATCCATGCTTGTCCTTCTCCCACCTCCTGCTGTTATGGACCTCACCCTCGGTCCACGAGGGGAGGGAACCGTATTACGATTGGCACTCTGAGGCTGAGCATTCGCCGGACGTGTCGAGTCGATACTCGTACGAGACGAGACAGGCCCAAAATCGTCTCTCGTTGGTGTTGGTTGGATCCCGGCTGACGATGGAGGTGTTTGGGAATAACTCCTGCTTCCTCCTGCTTGACGTTTATTTCCTTTCCGTCCAAAGCTCATCAACGCCTTGACGCTGGAGCTGCTCGACGCGCTCTTCATCCCGCTTCCTGAACTAGGACCCACGGAATAGGACAATTGTCGGTCTACTAATTGCGGGTAGGGAAGACCTTCCGGTGCACGTGAAATGGGGTATGAAAGGGTTGCGTGATCTGTGATTTCCGAGGCTGATGTCGAGTCCAGTCGAGTAGGGAATTGTGACGCGCCTGATACCGCACGTGAACCAGGAATGGTCGATAGCGCTGATGGAGTGTGGGCCGTTAAATTCGAGGGATATCGGGATGCTACGGATGTATTACTATCTTTTCGAGGCCAAGAGGCACCAACTGTTACGGATCAATGAGCGCGACATTCTACCCTAAGCTTGCAGCAGGAACTGACCTTTGCGATATATCAGCTTTATCTGCCACTCAAACAATCCGCTATCTGCCTCAAGGAGTCCCTTCAAACCTTTTGCATACTCTATAGCCCTGTCTCCAGGTCTTTCGAGACCCTTGATGTGTCCTAGCATCATCTCGGCTGGCCATGGGCGGTTGTCGGGAGAGGGTGAAAGATGAGGAAGCGATAGGAGCGAGGATTTCGAGGTTTGACGCCGAAGAATGGAGAACCGAGCTGGAGGTGAATCTGACATGCTGAAACGAGTGTTTATTATGGGTATCTGTAGTTCCCAACTTGATTGCAGAATAAAAGGATAAAAAGAGTAGATGTTGATGTCGGTTTGCAAAGGGAAGGAAAGGGTCCAGTTCTCGTAGACGGATGCAATCTGCTGCGGGGCACCAGAGCGATCGAGATTTCTAGGTAAACTGATACTGGTTGAAGAAGGAGGAGTTGACATCAACCTTTTAACGAAAACTCCATCCAGTCACTTTACTCACCATGCCTCGTCTCCAGATCCTTCAGCACAAGTCCTATCATCCATATCTTGAGAGCAACAAGCAGCGAGTACGGGACGATGAGGCCAAAGCTGCGGCTCTTGAAGCGGAAGAGGAACGAACAGCTTTAAACCAGGTGCGTCCCTCATTCCTGTTGCCGCAAAACCTCTGCTAAGGAACCCCTTAATGCATATAATAGAATGCCAATGCTCGTCTAGAACATCTCCGAAACCCGAACGAGATCCGTGCGCCCCCAACGGCTTTCCAAGGCACAAGTACAGACGCCTCTGCTCTGTTAGCAGCTCAGCGAAGTGAAAAAATCAAAGCGGAGCGAAGGGACGAGAAGAAGCGGTTGGAATATGACTGGCCGAAGGAAGAGGAGAAGAAGAGAAATCGAGGAAGGAGAAAAGAGACGGCGAGTGGTAGCACGAGCTTGGAGCGTCAGTCGGACAGATCGGCTACCAGTGGACATATAAACTTCTGGGAAGGACTCGAAAAGGTGAGTCGTGCCTCGCCGGTCTTTTCCTTGAATCGGAGCTTGAGCAACAGAGCTAACTTCGATATGACAGCCTACAAAACCAAAAAAGACTCCCGACGAGATACAGGCCGATGATCCAACCACGATGTACCTGGATCGGCCGCTAAGGGAAACGAAGCCCTGGTATACTGATGCGTTATTGAGGGGTTATGACGAGAGAGAGGATGACGCTGAGCGCCGCGAAAAGAGAGATCGGGCCAAGTGAGTTTATCCCGATCTCAAGCTTGGAATGTGTCCTGGCTGACCACCCCCTGTGTGCGGTATGACGTTGCGCTCAGGAGGAAAGAGGAGTCGGTAAAGAGAGGTGAAGATCCCATGACGCATGTCCAGGCCGCACTGTCATATACAGATACACGAACCCAATCTAGACAACAACAAAGTCGCTACCCCCAATCTTCACGCCTTTCGACTCCGGGGAACGGTGACCCGCTTCTCGCTGCTCGCACGAGTCGCGAAGCAACGGAAAGGGCACGCGCACTTGCGTTGATCTCTTCCGCCCGCCGACAGGCCGATACTGCTTATGCAGGGACGAGCGAAGTAGGACGGACACCGGCGCGGTCAACTCGTACCGTAGAGGACGAAGGGGATCTGTGGAACCCAAATGAAGTTAGGGAAGCTCGGAGGCGCAGGGAAGCAGTGAGAGGGTGGCGGAATGGCGTCTAGGCATCGAAGGATTATTTGTTTAATATAGCATTTAAAAACGCCCGTTGTATTGTTCTATATTGCGAGTTGTAGTAGAGCCCTGTTGTACTTCGAATTATATTCCCTCGTCGACATCCATCTCGTCCTCATCATCGTCATCACCACTCTCTAGAGCAGCACGAATCGCTTCCGCCTTCTCCTTTTCCTTCTGTGCCTCTTCTGCGGTCTTGTCTCCCCGACGGCTGCGCAGTGTCCGTGTCGGCGGCGGCGAAGTGGGCTTCTGACTTATCCGTTTGTTGCCTCGGATAGGACGTTGAACGCTGGCCTTGTTGCTGCTTTGTGGTGGTGGTCGACTGGCTATGGAACGGCGCGGACGCGCAGAAGAAGTGGCTTGAGCTGTCTCCAAGTTGCCAGTAGGCACGACCGCAGGTTCTTCATTGTAGGCCTCCATCACAGCCTCTTCCACAACAATCGTCCCTGTATCTTCAGCTTCTTCAGTTTTTGCCGTTTTGCTGGGCATACGCAATTTTATCCGGGGCCTAGGCCGAGCGATTGGGATTGGGTCCTCGATATCGGTCAAGGGTGTCTCAGGTTCATCGACTACGATTGGCCTCAGATCCGAAGGCTTGGGTATTTCGACTTGAACATCGGACTTCGCAGCCTGTGTGACCTTTCCTGGTTTATCCTCTTTGGCACGAGGAGTCTTCGGGGATTTGATGCCTACAATCGCAGGGGCACGCACGAGTTCCAATGACTGTATCAGCCAGAAATGGTCGAGTCAATCAGTCATTGCGCTTGTACCAAGAGGTCTTGTGAAGTAATGAAACTCACAGGACCCGCTGTCTCCTTATCTCCATACTGATCTTGCAATCTTCTTCGGATTTGAATACCTTGAATCAGTTTCTGCCATCGCTTAAGTGCCAGGCCCTGTCGTTTTGTCAGTGCTCGCTCCTCGGCAGCCGCAGCGGACTCCTTGTAAGCCTGAAATGTAAATCGACCTTTAGACCGGCACGTAATATTTCGTATCCTGGGAAGCGTGCTTACTTTCATCAGAGTCTTTTCCTGGTCTACGGCGACCACTATCCCAGTGATGATAGGAATGGCCCGTTGTTTTTTGAATTCGAAGCCAGTCTGGGAAAGCAGTGATTAGTCTCGGTCAAGTTGTTGGAGAATTGGAAGACAAGCTCACACAAGCCTCCGCATACTGGATTCCCAGCTGCTTTGCCACCTTTGCGATTCCTTTGTCTGTGAAGGAGAGGTCATGAGCCAGAGATCGCCTAGGAAGGATTTGGGTCAAACGAACAAGGTAAATGCACGGCTCCTTCTGGCAACATGGTTTCGGTGTAGAGATCGATATTGCCAAAGGTATTCGTCGGTATGATGCCCTATAGGTAAGAAGGATGTTAGTATAATGTGTAAAGATGTATCATGTTACCAACTCACGTCTTTTATCGGAGATGGACGGTAGACTTCAGTCTGCCATTCAGCGTATAGGCCTTGCTGCAGTGGCTCGTGGCCTTCTTGAATGGCCATCTCCTGAGCTCTGCGTCTGTCAAGCGTGACAGCACGTTGTTTCACCCATTTCAGAGGTTCTTCTCGAGGCTTGACTTTGCGGCCCATTCGCATCCAATTCTCGGCTGTTTTGCATGACTGCACGTTCGCGCGACGGTAGACTGGTTCACCTCTGAATTTCCCGACCTCTTTCTTCGGCATGATGACTTCTTCTCGCTTGAGATGGCGTTCCAGAACATATCTATCGGCATCATGGGTCAGCCAAGCGAAACGATGAATACTACTGAAAGCTCACAGTGGGTGATCCTTGAAACCTTGCAGCACCATGGGCATCCCCTCGGAAATCTGACTGGTCTCGAGCTCTGCGTCCTCTACGTCATCTCGATGCTAAGATACATGAGACAAATGTCAGCTGAAGTTTGCAGGCTAAGCAATTTGGTGGCATTCACTAATCGGTACGGCCGCTGCAACATCTTCATTATCCGTTCCCACCAATCCTCCTTGCCTTTTCTGCTGGGTACTCTCAATTTGACAGTTTTTGCGGCGAAATTCTTCGCATATCTCACGGTCACATCTCGCGCATGACCGTCTTTGAAGCAATCACAATCAGCTAAATCCCTCGACACCGGGTCAGCAAATATGGGCACTCACCCTCCTCAAAGGCAACCACATAAAGCATTCGAATGGGCCCGCTCTCACTCGTAGGCTCAAAGTCTCTCTTCCTCTTGATGGTTCCTCGTACAGGATCGACAGGGATCCATTTCTGATCTGGGCGTGAATACACTTCGGCCCAGAATACCGGTGGCTGCCGGAAGAGATCTAAAGATGAAGCTATGATTAGTGAAGAGGCACAATGTTGCCTTCCGGTACCACTTACCCGCGTCCTTTTTCTGCTTTTTCGGTGAATCTGCGCTCCCGAGTGTTTGTGGTTTCGGTTTAACCTTTTTGAGCTTGTACAGGACGCTCACATCCTTTTTGCTTTTGCCGTTAGGGGTCCGGGTCGACGTTTCAGATTCAGCCTCGGACGCTGTGCTAGCCACCCCTAGGCTTTGACCCCGTGACGTCGCGAGTTTGCCGTGAGTGTCTATCCATCGCGCTTTAGTACTGTTCTTAACAGGTGTCGATGTAGCGGAAGTAGCAGGTATAGACACTTCCTCGAACTCATCTTCTTCGTCTTCGTCGCTCTGTGTCTTTTCCGGCATCTTGCCCTTTCTCCGCGGTTTCGTGTTTGCCCTCACTGATTGTTGTTCCGATGATCGTTGGGTCTCCATGCCATTCTCGTTTGCATCCACTCCAGCAACAATCTGCTTGGCATGAACAGCAGACGAGGCTTTCGCAGCTGAAGTGCCCTTCTTCGTCGTAGGCTGCTTGTCGGATTTCCATTGGACAGGTTGTAGACTGACAACCAATCGGGTACCGAGTCCTAAGGCTCGGCAGAGACTGACGAATAGCTGTGCAGATATATCTCTTCCTCCAGTCCCTTGCAAGGCCTTCTTCATCAACGATTTGATCGTGCGAATTCGCTCCCCTCCGGCGCCTAACGCCGCAACGAATTGATCCTGGTCGTCGATATCGTCTCTCTCCTTTCCCTTTCCTTTCGCGTTCATCGATCCTTCTTTCTCGCTGAGCGGTCGGACTAGCCGTGGTAGACTATCCACAATATCCATCACCTCGTCCCAACTTTTGGTTCTGATCCCTGTTGACCAATCCGAGACCGTGAAAAAGTCATTGGCCCACCAAGTAGCTAGATCCTGCAAAGCAGTCATGAACAGGCGCGATCGTTGAACCACGTCAGGTATCCTCGAAGGAGGAATGTGGAACGCGGCATGTAGGTTGTGCGGAGTCAACGATAATAACCGGGCCTGTGGCAAACATCAGTGGCGAACCCGGTCGGCATCGCACATGAAACCTTACCTTGAGAAGATCGTCTGAACACCATTTGTTACGGAGCGCAGCATTCGCAAGCAATGCAACGACATGCATCTTGTGAACCTCCAGTCTGATTGCCCTATCGCGAGCAGTCACAGGTTTCCTGTAATCGAGCAACCTGTCAGTCGAGGTACGAGTGGCGAAAACTGTTGCACTCACTTGCGTAATGCCAAAACCTCTTTGCGTCTCCTCTGTTCCTGAGTCAAACCATCATCCCGGCCAATGCGGATCTCAATAGTGCCGTCAGAGGCCTGACCATTTGTTGCAGGCGCCTGTTCAGGCCGAGCATCGGGTTCGTCGTGAAAGTCATAGCCGTACACGGCTTCCAGGTCCACGTCTTCTTCATCTCCCGTAGGGGCGTCGGACTTGATTCCCGTACTTTTCCCTGTTGCATCGGTCTCGTAGTCAGTGCCAGGAGCGCTGGGACCAGCACTCTCGTTCGCCACGTTGACTTCATCCCATTCGTCCTCGTCCTCTCCCTCGACATTTCCAAGGTTTGACGATGCTGGCTCGCTGTCGACCTGTTCTTTGGCAGGAACCGCAAAATCGTGCTTGAGTGGCTGCTTAGAGGTTGCTTTGCCTGCTTTTGACTTGGATACAGCTGTCGTTGTTCGTTTCGAGCTGGCTACTTCGGTGGCCTTGGTAGTCGAGGGCAATTTTCTCGGTGGTCCGCCGATGCGGCGCAACTCCCTCGGTGGCTCTTTCTCTTCCGATATTCCCCGTGCCATAATAGTGTTCGTCTTTGAGAGTTGAACTGACTGGAGCAAGCTCTACGGGCAAGGATATCAAGTTGTGCCCACAAAGTATACATGCATAACAAGGAGTACAAAGTACAAGCCCTATGACGCAAGCTCAAATAATGCGGGATGCACAAACCAAACAAGCGATCGAAATCGAGTGATTTCACTGATTTAACCTCACTGAACTTATGGCCGCTTTTTTGTATTACCTTTCTCACCTTTCTCGCAGTTATGATCTTGCATTTCTTCTTCCCTCTTCAGACCAGCTTGCAGTGTCAGTCCTCACTCAGACCTCATTGTGGTGTGGTTTCTATACCATTACTCTTTTCAGTCCTTCTACTCCCATCAACGCAACGCAATTAATAGTCAATCGTCATTGTCATATTCATGTACTGCGTTACACCTCTCCAAATTACCGTCAAATGATACAGGTTTCTTCTATATACATACAATAGCTCGCGACGGACGTCCGAGGGCCAAACGCCTTGTTCGAAAGAGAGAGAGACTTGATGAATGCCGGGGCGAATAAGGAAATCCTGGTCAATGAAACACGGAGTCATTCCTAGGTTGTGGAATCGCGCGAATGAGTCGTCGTTATTCATGGAACACGCCTATCGATGTCGTTATCGACGATATCACGGGTTTGGAAACGGAGTCAAGGGTGGCATTATACTGGAAATGCGGATCGAGCTGGATCGCGAAAGGTGGATGCGTCCAGCGGAAGATCATCTTCGAAGTCCTCGGTACATCTTGAGAGGTCCACGTTCTTCGATAAGGGTTTCTATTTCGCTCAGATCAGTTCCTTCGACCTTGGCGTATGGCCACTGGCCTTCAGCCCAGGAGCGCACGTATGGCGCCGCCTTCATGTATTTTCGGGCGGAATATTTCTTGAGGAATGCCTCGTGACGAGGGTAGTCCGGGTCGAGAATGTAGTCGAGAAACATTTGAGCGGGTTCAGTGAGTTCCTTTTCTTCGTACCCAGAGTAATGTGTCAAGGTTGCATCCTGAAGGGAGAAATATCAAGTCAGCGTTGGCCAATGTCACTTTTGATTCGCAGAGACATACCCATTCGTCTCTACCCAAAACCAATCGTGCCATCCACGTAGCAGATGCAGCTAGTCGACTAGGTTCGATGTTTAAAAACCTTTCATCAACCAGCGAAATTTCCATCAAATATTTGGCAACAGTTCGCGACTGAATATCGTAACCCTCGGCTTTTGATACGCGTCGAAGGAAATGCATCGGGTTCGGGTAGCTCAGATCGAAGCTCAAGGTGGTGAGAACATACTTTTCGGCTGCGAGAATTTCGTCGTCCGTGTATCCGCCGTCGGCCATGTACAGAAAGTTTGCCACCGAGGGGCAGATGACTTCCTCGTATTTGGCTGCGATGAAGAGACAGGTGAGACCGACGAGTTGAAGCTTGGATAGCGAAACGACTCGTGCTGATAAGAACCGATCGGCAATGTTGACAGCGAGGAAGAGAGTTTCCGGTAAAAGTCGGAACTTGTTGTGCACCTCGATCAACCAGTCAGTGAGGATGCCACGCATTTCCCACTTCAGGTTGGGCTGATCGTCCATATACTTGTGGTTCGGCATGTTCTTGTACTATAAACGAGAACGTTGCTCAGCCTCTGTACCTTTCGCGCCATTGTTTCGTCGGGAACCTACCTCGAGATCTCGCATATACTCAAAGATGACTTCCTGATACTCGAGAACCATAGTGGGATCGTCCTCATCATCGGCATCCATATCAGCTACGACACGAGGGTCACGGCCATTGGTTTCCGAAACATCGCTCGCGGGATCGATCATGGGTTCTTCGTCAAGCCTATCATCGTAGCCTGTTGCTTTCGGGACGCGTCGGGAGAAGAGCTTCTTGGGTGCTGCATGAACTTCGACTTCTGTCCGCGCGGGGCTGGAAGTACGTTGACGCTTTGAAGATGGTTCGTGAACATTGTCATCGTTTTCGTCCTGGTCTACTCTTTTCTTGGTTAAAGCTGGGGGTCTGGCGACCTTGTTTTCTGGAATCGATACAGCTGTATGCGTTCGTTTCAAGCCTGCGCGTTTTGGCACGTTCGTACTTGTAGTGCTAGCAAGTCTGTCGTTGGTGGGAACTCGGCTTACTCGTGGTCGCGGTGCAATGTTACTGTCTGCTGATGCGATCACGCTCTTGGTGGAAGTCGCGCGCCGATTCAGGATTGGTCGTTTGACGTCGTCGGCCGGAGCAACTTCATCATCTACTTGGCGAGTATTGCGTCGAGTAGCGGTTGGTCGAACAACGTCAGCAGCCTTTCCACCTTCGTTCTTGATGACTGGCTTTTTATCTTCCGTTTTCCCACTCGGACCCGAGATCGCTCGAGAGTGAACGTTCTCCTTGTTTGATTGCAGTTCGCCTAGCGCTGCTCTGCGTGCCCTAACCGCCGTCGTCGCGCTCGAAACCTTTTTGAATGGTTCCATCGCGCTCTCGGATTTTACTTTGATTGGTTCGAATCCTCCTGCCATTCGTCTGAACCCGGTAGCGCTGGCCACTGGAATGCTCGAGGTTGATCCCTTGGCCGATGTTAATCTCGGTCGTGAGGTACCGGTTGTAACTGTGTTCTCATCCGTGACTTTCGTGGCCAAACGGGTACTCGCGCGAGTGCGTCGAGCCTAGACGCAACGTTGCAGATAGTTTAGCACATGTTCGGGAAACGGGATGACACGACGATACGTACGAGGTCAGCGGAAGACATGACTTGAAATTTGTGAAAGAAGATATGCAACGAGTGAAGATGGCGGATGTTGGGAGATAGGTGGCAGTCAAGCGACAGCTATGATTGAATGTCGTCTGTGGATGTCCAAAAGATGCTTGCGAATGGTAACGAGGTTCGTTCGTGATGTGTCGTTACGGAGACTGGAGTCGGAGTCGAAGAGTGCTTACCGATGTCGAGATGGAGTATATGCTGATGTAGAGGACAGACAATGCAGGAGATCTAGTGATGATGATGAAAGAAAGCAGGAGAGTGACGGTCTACGGCATTCCTGGATTTAGCTGTCGAAAGAAGTGTATGTTGAAGAACGAGTAGGAAGAGGATGGGAGCGAGATTGACGTAAAGCAAGGTGAAGTTGACGTGAAGCAAAGCGGTCGTTTTGGTTGAGTCGAGTCGAAAAAGAGATCCAGTTGGGAAAGAGAGAATGACCTGCCTCACTTGCTCATCGCGTTCGAACACGATACGAGAATGGCTAGGAGGAAATGGAACTTTACTGGCTGGCCCGTTCCGACGAATAGGAACATGAAGTGGAGAATGTGCACCTGCTAAATGACGAGCGGATCAGAGTGCGGTGTATAGGCTCGATCTTTCACGCTTCGAATGGGAGGAACGCACAGATGGTCGAAACCTGGCATCAAAGTCTCTGACAAAGTAAACAAACCAGGACGCGAAGCACGCGCCGGGCTGATGATTTCGATCAGTTGATCACTCTGGCTGACATTTTGCAGCCCGGAGTTAGGCTGAGGCAGCTGCTGAGGCTGAGCGAGCTAGCCACAACACTTTGTCGTCACCGTGCCGTGCCAGCCTGGGGCGTGTCTGAGTCCGGGCTGGATACCAGTAGCGAGTCCATTCTGTCATCATCCCCTTCCTGGGGTGATGCACATCGAGAGCATGAGATTGAGAGATCGGGGGGCAGGAGAATCGATACCTTCATGTGATTGCCGTAATTGGTTGCTTAATTATGATTATTACTGTCAGGTCGCTTCATAGAATTCTTGAAGCCATCTGCAGAGCTATCTGCGGGCTCTATCGCTTTATCCTACCTCATGGACTTCCAACGTCGAAAGTATACATCAGATCTGCGGCTGACAAGTTCGAGATCGACGAATCTTCAGATGCAGAAAAGATGGCGGACGGAAGCGTGAATGAAGGAGGCCGGCGCGTAGTCCCTCCCTCTGTTCGTTCCCTCCGGGCCTCCTTGCTGTTCCACATTACGCCTTTGCGTGATGAGCTCCGTAAAGCTCTGTAACCCTAGCCAGCTCCCTAACCATCCATCCTCCTGTCTCATTCGCTGTTTGACCCCCTTGAGTAGCTCCTTGAGTCTTCAAACGTCAGTGAAGCGTGATGAACCTGCGTAACTTCTACCAGCCAGCTAGCTAGCCAGCTATTATGCTACTACCTGCTGGCGAATAACAACGCAACTTCATGTGCTGCATGTGCTGTGACCCACCCCGGAGGATCCTATCAGAATTTCTTGCGAAGCTGTTCAACTGACGGTTAGTCGTTCAGAGTACTCAGAGTCGTTCGAATAACAGCAGTGTATATGTGCTGGTTTGGCATTCGGAAGCCCTACGGCAGTTTCTATGATATGACAATAATGCGGGCCGCACTGTCAAGGAGTCTAGTGAGCCCATGGCTACGTATATTCAGAGGGACAGGACACGCTTATAATAGGAGGCTTGGGTTTGTAGGTGCTCCGTTGACAAGCAGCAAGCAGACTAAAAATACCAATGTTCACTTCGCCGTGACGCAAGCTGCAGAACAGCTTACAGAACCCGAAGCTGGGTGACAAGGGACCAAGAGCTGGAGTGAGCAAGCTGCTGAGCAGCTGTAAGCAGCTCTGTAAGCACGCTTCCCCAGCGTTCTGTAAACTTGCTCCCCAACTTCGATGTTCCTCCGGAAAAATGAATAACCTTGATCTCTGGTCCCGCCGGTATCTCGACGACGCGACGATCGTGAATACATGATTTCACATGGAGAGCGAAGAGACCAACAACATCCTTTCATCTCCCTACCTGTACTACCATGCAGATGATGAGAGGGCGTATATTTAGGCCCAATTTGCGGAATAGATGGCTGCAGGTCATGACAAGTCGAACCTCGGTAACAGATATGGGATGAAAGGAGACTACGCTCCAAACGGGTAGATGCAGCTCCTGTTCACGCAACTAGCGATACATGAAGAGGTTCCTGATCAGATCAGTTAGATCCTCATCAGCGGAATGGCAGCTGGAATGGCGGATCGGGATCGCGCCGTATGGCAGAGTCGACCGAACAGGCGGTGTAGACAAGGTCGACGTTATTCATGCGGAAGATGACTATTCATACAACGTTTTGGCAGTATCGCAAATGCTCTATTCTATCTCTTACAAATATGGATGACAAGTCGCGTACCAGAGACTACACCTATAAAAAATGAGTACGAGGGTGTACTCCGTTGGGCGTCAAAGAGTCGGAGAGGAGAGTGATGGCGATTCCGGTGTCGTCGGTGTCCCGCGCACAAATCGCGACGTTGCATCGATTCTGTCCTTGACTGGCGTTCGTTTCATGAAATGTGATGCGTGACGCAAGCTGAATCTCGACGCTCGGTGGGGATTTCGGCAGCGCGACGTATTGGGATCCCCAATAAGATCCTTCACATGATCACACACTTGCATCCTCCACCGCCCGAACCAGCACCATGTGTCCCATCCTCCACCGCCGCTCCACGCGAACGCGTTTGTACGGTCGCCATATTATTTGTTGGCTGCGAGGGTGTCGGTACTGTGCGTAAAGTAGCTGGTGGTGCTGCAGATCCCGCCGGTGCAACAGCTGCTGATGGTGGACTGAACGGGGCATTCGACGGCACGATGTTGTTGTTCGTATTCGTCGCGGTATTTGCTACCGGAACATTAGTAGAAGATCCACGTCCGCGGATGGATGGTCGCAGCGAAAATCCTAGAAGCGACTTTTTGACACTCTCTGTGCAAGGTGGAAGAGATCAGCAAGACGGACCCCAGAGGAGCACACACCGACACGCACCTTCCTCTGGCGGAATGGTTCGCACCGAGAGATGTATTATCGTCACTGCGGGGGCAATCTTCATGTTCAAGCCTAGAGACGCGTGATGTCAGCATTTATCTTTTTGGGCCAAACAGGCTGTTTGAGGTGCAGTGCACGCACTCGATAGTGTTTGCTCATCCGTGAGCATTTTCCCCATATATAACAGCCGAAAGTATGCTGGAGATGGTGGTCGCGCAGGATCCATGATCCATCCTAGAAATCGAGGAAAATAGCTCTGCTACGTCAGTTTCACACACTTGTAGCGATCTTCACGCGACTCACCTGACGGCCACAGATGCCAGATACTCTCTTTCTAAATACGTCAATGAGAATGGTATCAGCATACAAGTTTGTTGACTTGGACTTCCAGCCACGTACCACACGACCTATCGTCGTCTCGGGCTCAAACACAAACACATGATTCTGCGAGTTCATCAGCAAGATCTTGACCTGAACCTACAAGTCCTCGCGCAATGTCTGGTCATCAAAAAGAGGGGACATCGAATAACCTGAAGTGAACGGCGAACCTTTGGCCCAGCGAATACCTGCAATCTTTCTGCTTCCTCTGTATATGGATCGTGGACGTTGTTAATCCGGTCATCCTGCATGTTCTCCTTGACATCAATCATCGAGTCATACTGCAGCTTCTCTGCCCTTTGCAAGATGTTCGAGTCCGACATGCTGGAGGTCATCTTGATATCCGAAGGAGCCTGGCGTATGGAATCCGGGGTGGTAATGTCGATGAAAGGCGGCGGCTGTGTCGCGATAAGAGATCCGTCAACGCTTTGCGCGGCAGCTGGATCAAGTATGAGGCGTTCGGTCGATACTGACATGTTGACGGTTGACAGAATATATGCTCTACTCAGCCTAATTCGCAAGATCGAGTGACTCGTCGCTGATGATAAGCGAATGAGTCGTCGTCGATTATTGTTTCGAAAACGATCTCGCGCTATTCGAGAGTGGAGAGAATGAACGACGGCGTTTCAGCCCCGGCTGGTTTCGGATGCTAATACCTCGGGCTCGGACGCTCGTCAGATAAATTTATATGTCACGGAAATCACGGAGTATGTGTTACCCTTGTTCGCTCCTGTCAGCCGTCATCAAGGTGGTACTCCCGTAGTGCGTACGATTGATAGAAATCCAGGGGAATGCGATTTGGTTGTCCCACAGCGCACAGCTGCCTCGATGAAGCAACAGCTGAAGCAACCAAAGATATACATTCCGCCCAGTCCGCAGCAGCAGCAGATCATCGTGGTTGTCTCTGGTGAATATCAAAGTGGAGGCTGCATAGAACAAAAAGAATAATAGTTGTCAGGGTTTGTAAGACAGATACTCTGTCGCGGTTCCGTATCCGCCTTGCTGTGCTCAGCTGCCTGCTCTGGGTCAATATACCTCATATACCATTATGCTTGGCCTCTGAGGACCTCGTTGCAATCTCTGTGCAGTGCTACAGGTATGATCGATCCGCCCATGCGCCCAGACTGGCAGAATAGCTGGCCAAATAAAAGGCAATCTGAGCAACTCAGGCTCAACGGCTGAGAGGGATCAAACAGCTCGACGAGAGCGTGAGAGCTACAACAAATGATGTCGGGAAAAGAGAGCCAGCAGCTTGTTCAGTCTGAAGGCCTGAAGGAGGCCTGGAAAGCGGGCTGCTCGGCGTAAGCTTCTGCCTGCTTCTGCGTGAAGTGAATACTGGATTACCTTGCATCAATATCGCCAGCTGTAAGCACCCCGTTCGGAATCCTCCACCAGCAGCAACTCCTCCACCGCTAGCTGCTAAAAGTCGTACCGGCCGATGGCTGAACCGGTGCAATGTTCGCCTCGACAGCCGTCACCCTTAGGCAATCCTCTAAGCCTTCTATGCGAGCGGTATGAAGAACCCACCAGCAATGATACCGTTGTCGAGGGATACATGTACAGGGTAGGAAATGTCTTGCTCGCAGCAATCCCCACAATGGCATATCTTACGACGCTAACCTTACTCATGCCTCCAGGGGTGGGGATAGACACATAGCCTGTCAAACGTATATCTTTGCTAGCTTCTTCGTTGCGCAGACATCAGCTACGACACCTGGCTCATGCTAGATTGCCAACGTTCGCTCTGGGCTCCCGTCGACCTGCATCTATTTGTCGGGGATATACCTCAAGGCTCCCGCGGGTGTTCACCAAGAAGGCTGTCTAGAAGAACGGTTGACGACGGGCAAGAAGGTAGTGAGTGTGTTTCTGATCCGTTAGTCTCGAGTGCCAAATCCTCTACCTCCACTGGCCGTGGCAATTGTCTTCCGCCTCGATAGATGACCAAGGCGTCGCCACTGTCGACCCCACTGGAACTCTGAGGGTTGCCACGAAATTGCCCAATGACAGTTTCATCGCTTGTCGACCAGGTTTACGCCTACTAGAAAGCGCACATCACGCTGGAGGAGCCTGCGTCAGCGTCAGATGATCAACAGACTGTCCATCTCTCCCCACTGGAAGCTCCACCAAATTCGCCGTCTTTTTAGTAAGTCAGACTCTTACTTTAACTGCGTGAGCGGAAGAGCTGTAGCAATTTAGACCTGACACCCAAATCCTCGGTCAATCCTCATTATAGCCAACCCTTCGAACCTTTCATCCGAGAGGATTTTGGTCGGTATTCGAAATGAACGCACGATCTTCGGAAAGATGCCCTCAAGATCACCATGACCCGATCAACATATCAAACCCTGTTGCACCATCAATGGAGAGTCAGACCCAGCCCAAATCCGCCATCGCCCTACCAGCCACGGCTTACACAGCATGCGCAGGATACCAGTGGACCGCTAGCTGTAGAGACGGAG
This sequence comes from Naganishia vaughanmartiniae, assembly GCA_030039245.1. Lineage (NCBI taxonomy): Eukaryota > Fungi > Basidiomycota > Tremellomycetes > Filobasidiales > Filobasidiaceae > Naganishia > Naganishia vaughanmartiniae. The sequence continues at coordinate 280,918 of JASBWU010000004.1, read as the reverse complement.
CAGGGCATGAGGACGGTGCCGAGATCGAGCAGGGCACATGTTCAAGATCAAACCGAAAGCGCAAAGAGACCGTTTCTTCGAAACAAAGAGATGACCGCCGCCCTCTCCTCTTGATGTTTATCATGATACAAGACGCGATTGCCTGAACAGTTGAACCGTGCAAATCATCGTCGGATCTGCTAATTGGACGGCCTTTTATTAGGTTTTTTATCATCCAACCGGCGGATCCCTTTCGTCTCTTCAATCCTCAATCCTCAAAAGAGTACCTAGAATAATAGCAGAAGCACGGGAATAGGGCAAAGGCGAGCGGGTGCCGCATGATTGAAATGCAAGTCCAGCCACGTATGCGCCACCTTCACTGCGCGGATTCGTTCGAATGTTAGATGCGCCATCAGAGTTGCAACGCAGCTCCTACCATGGGTTGTAAATGGATGCTTTGTATTCAAGGGCACATTTGCTCTACGCTGTATCGCTCCGTATATCCTCGCTAGTAACCACAAGCGTTTTCATGGGTGGTTGCTGTGTGCGACTGAGCTCACCACCACTGTCATCGCCTAGCGACATTGCGGAGCCCAGATCAATCTGTATATCGAGCATTCTCCATCACTGGATCGTCCTTCGCGGATCATTCTATCATTGCCAAGATGTACTCGAAGCGAGAGCATTCACCATTGCTCACATCGAGCAACGTTGCGCAACGACGCATCGAAGGTAGGATGCCTGAAGAAGAAGAAAGGATAAGCGGAAGGCAAGCGGATGCAAATTGTGCAAAGTCACGTGATTGAACCTTTTCGCTCGCTTGACGCGCGGCGCGTTGAATATATAAGACGAGACGAGCCAAAGAAAGGAATTTCTCGTCATCGTAGTCGGCTTGCATCATCGACGACGACATCGCCTTCGATATAGCCGACAGCGGCACCCACGACGGGAATCAACAGTGAGTGTCTCTTCTCGTCCTTGTTTTGTGATTTCCTTTCCCTCTTCCTACCCTCGTCGTGATGAACAACCATTGTCGCCCCAGTCCGACTTGCCTCCCTCCCTAGACGGAGTGGACGCACTGTGGATTGACTAACCGCATATACCAAACAATTGCAACACTGAACTCGCTTCGCTTCTCCGCTTGAGTCTTCTTGGTCCTATTATGGAGACAGCCTGCTGACACGCTTTTTATCGTGTAGATTCGAGACTGAACGTCGAGGTTGATGTGAGTGGCACGTACGAGGATCGCCGATGAGTGCTGCCCTGGTTGAACGTGCAAGCGTTGAACGACGTCTACCGAAGGCCGATGCCGTATTGCATGGCCGGTTATTGGCTTCAAATCACATGTGGTCTTCCCTCTCTTCGCATACCACGCACGTCAGCCTCGCGCAGCCAAAGATTACCAAAACTTTCCATGCTAATCCTGCGTCGCGTCCTTGAGGCGCGACCGTGATGAGACACGAGTCTGTATTATACACTTATGAGGCGCTCGCTTGGCTTCGAGCATGTGTATGTGGAGAGGAGGGGTTTAAGGGTCGTGTTTGGCTTGAAGACGACGGTGGGCAGCGCTCGTGGCGGTTTCTTTCTTTCGGGGAAAAACAGCAACGCAGTGACTGACTTGACCTTATCTTGCTCTGTAATCCATCAGTTGTATCCCTATTTCCTACGTAACGTGAGCCATTCGCGCGCATCGAATCATATTATCATCTCTTCCGGTCATTCGACGTCACATACTACGCCATCATGTCTACATCTGCCACAGGCAAACTCTCGCGTGAGGAATGGCGACGTCAGAAGGATCTCGAGGCGGCGCGAAAGGCTGGTACAGCACCTGCAGAGGTCGACGAAGAAGGTCGAGCAATCAATCCTCATATTCCCGAGTACATTACCAAAGCACCTTGGTATGTCGACACCGGTCGCGCATCCCTCAACCATCAGAGAAAGGAAGGTTACAAGTCTGCCCAAGCGGTCGGCATCAACGACTGGTACGATCGAGGCGCCAAAGCTGGTCCAGCAGCGAAAAAGTACCGTAAAGGGGCTTGCGAAAACTGCGGCGCCATGACACACAAGCAGAAAGACTGTCTCGAGCGGCCAAGGAAAAAGGGTGCCAAGTATACGCAGAAGGATATCGCCGCCGACGAGGTCGTGCAGGATTTCCAAGGCGACTACGATTCGAAACGTGATCGATGGAATGGATACGACCCGGCTTCACATCGTAAAATTGTGGAGGAATACGAGGCCGAGGAGGAGGAGAGGAAGAAGATCCGAGAGGATGAGGTCGACAAGCAGACTTCTACCGCTGAACTCGCCGCCGTTGCGAAAAAGGAGAAGAAACCGAAGGGGGAAGAAATCGGGGATGACGACTCGTTTGGCGGTTCGAGTGATGAAGATGAAGCCGATGAACAACGATACGCCGAAGCAGCCGATGCTGTCGGTCAGAAACTCGACACCAAGACTCGAATTACGGTCCGTAACTTGCGAATCCGAGAAGACACGGCAAAGTACTTGATGAACCTGGACGAGGAGAGTGCCTACTACGATCCCAAGACCCGATCGATGCGTGACGCCCCGTTACAGGGTGTAGCTCCGGAAGACGCCAAGTTTGCCGGTGACAACTTTCTCCGGTATTCCGGTGACGCTACCCGGATTCAGAAACTACAGATGTTTGCATGGCAGAGTGCTGCGAGGGGCAACGATGTTCACATGAACGCCAACCCGACACAAGGAGAATTGCTGCACAAGGAATTCTTGGACAAGAAGGAACAGCTCAAGGATACGACAAAGGTCAGCATTTTGGCAAAGTACGGTGGAGAAGAACATCTGGAGAAGGTTCCCAAGGAATTGCTCACCGGTCAAACGGAAAACTATGTCGAGTATTCACGAACTGGTGCCATCGTCTGCGGTCAGGAACGCGCCGTTGCAAAGTCCAAATACGACGAGGACGTCATGATCAACAACCACACAGCTGTTTGGGGATCCTGGTACGACCTGTCAACGGGTGTATGGGGATTCTGGTGCTGTCACTCGACTGTCAAGGGATCTTATTGCACGGGTCATGCAGGAATTGAAGCCAACCAAGAATCAAGTGCCGCCAGTCTGATCGCCTCGGCCGCGGCGAGAGAACAAGAACGTCAGGAGCGGGCAGAAAAGTCAATGGCGGAACAGCATCTCGACAAACTTGCGGCTACAGGCGGCAACCCGGAACCCACATCCTCCTCCAGCAATGCACAATTCAAGAAACAACGTGTCGGCGAGCAGACGGATGATATCTCGCTCGACAGGGAAAAGCTACGATCAGCTCTCGAGGCGGAGCGCAAGCGGAAGGCACTTGGGGACGACGATGCATGGAAGGGGACGAAGAAGAGCAAGACGACAGATGTTACGGAAGAAGAAATGGAAGCATACCGTCTTTCCAGATCAGAAAACTTCGACGATCCGATGGCGAATTACAAGGATGAAGCGTTGTGAAGCAACCTTTGGGAGAAATGATTGGGCCACCGCATTACAATTTGGGTTGTACTTCATCGCATGTGCAGTTGTAACAATAGAATAAAGCAGAAATCAATAGAACAATAAAGGATGAACTGAAGCCATTTGCTTGCTTTAATGCTTAAGCTGATAGTGGCTATCTGTCGATCTAGCAAGCGATGGAATGGCGCTTTTGTGAGATGATGAACAGCTTGGTGAATGAACCCTTAATCATCTTGAACATGTGCCTGTTTGTCATGGATGCAATGAATCTATATGCAATGCTGTGTGTTTTTCGAGCTCTTCTATCTTGTCGTGTCAGGTCACCTTTATTTTCTCCCTCACCCGGCCACACGCCTCAATGCGTCCGGAACGCCGCAATTTTCCCTGGCGTGAAGACGGGTAGGATATGTGCCTATCAACGCGAATGTCAGCTGTTTATCGAGACAGATATGTGTTCTGTTCGCATTGTACTGACCTCAGTATTGAAAACATGACCTAAACAAATGACGCACCAAAGGTCAGCATGATGGCATCATGCCTTTTGCCAGCCGATTAACACTTACTGTTCAGGGGAACACTAGTGCCATCATCGAACAATAAGTATAGGTATTCTGTGGCACAGAAATGGGTATGTCAGCGGTGTGTATCATACGCAATCGAGGATCCATTTACTCAGGGTTTCGCTCTATGGATATGTCGCCAGATCGTCAGTAGAAATCACGGCCATAGCACTACGCGAGAACTTACGAGCCAAAACGTTTCCATCTTGTTTACCTGCACAGCAGGTACAGTTTCAACGTTTTCAATAGATGCATAACCTCCATGGGGAACCTTGCAGTGTTTTTCGAAGGCTTGAAAAATCTTCCACCCTTGTTCCCTGTATTTTTCGTCTCCAGTGGCACGATATGCGAGGAAGAGAGACTCAACAGTCTCAGGCCTGAAGAACGGTGCTCGAGACTCAGTATCTGCCCACACCACGCTTGAAGAAACCAACCAACCGAAGGATGTTGCGCCCATCTATAAGGATAGACCCACTATTCACAAGTACGCGTAAGACAAGTGCTCATGATGAAGAAGGTCTGGACACTTACGGGCTCGATTTGATATACCAATCCCTTTCTCCTTGTGAGATCTCATTACCATGCCGGAACATTGCAATTTCCGGTCCGAGGCCACTGGATCGAAACCCCGAAGCGTCAGTACCTGCGGCGATCTTAGGCAAGAAGGAAGTCCGGCACTAACGTTGCAGTCCGGTACGTTTCGATACAGCTGTCAATGATTCCGGTGCCAGCGATGTAGTCCAGTGCATTCGTGTCGTCCAACTTCCTCCAATTCGTGTGCTTCTTTCCGCCCTCAGTGATGCCGAGGAGGAAAGATCCGCCTAGGAAACACACCAGATGGTCCTGCTTCATCACAGTCATCCATTGTCTAGATGCAGGACATGTCAGCTTGGGCGGAGTCTAGGAGAAATCTCGACAAGACCCACGGTGAATTATCCCGACCTCGCTCAGGTACCAATTCTAATGTATGGAGAATGCCTTCTCGGGGAGTTCGTGCCATCATTAGCTGCTTGATACCCCTCATCGACTGGTCATACATCTTCAAGTCGAGTATACATCAGCTTCCAGCGGTAATGCAGAAGACAACTGCCCTTACCTCTCGATAGACAGATTCTTGTCGGTCCTGAAGAAAAAGAATAAATAATTACGCTTCGGATTCAAGGGGCGCTCATGACCTACAGTTTGCAAGTATTGCTTCAAAAGATATTCGTAATAGCTGTCTCCACGAGAACCAAGACGGATCTCGGACATCATGAATTGCCCCGTGTCGGGTCTAAACACGCTCAACAGAGGAGGTTTAGCAAAGGTTAAAGGTGGAGGGTATGAAAGCAACGTACCGAATAAATATAGGATTGATTCCTTCTGCCGGTGTCTGAGATGCGATAATCGCTATCACCTGAAGGCACGCCAAGGGATCTGTCAATGCTATGTGAAGTCCTCCGTGCGATACTTGACCTACTTTTTCAGCCTTGTCCCAATACGTGTAGTCACCAGTCAGATGACTAAGATATTTGAATTCCAGCTGTAGCGTACCTGCTTCAGCCAGACTAGCCATATTTCGGTTATCCTTGTCTGGAATGTCGACCCGCTCGGCCAAGTTGATGAGAGAATAGGGGATGCCGGAGGGCGAGTCAAAGATGGGCAGCAAGCGGTCACCCAAATCAACGGCTTTCTCTAGAAACAGGTCGGCGTCATTAGAGTAGGTCGGATGCGTTGACGTCAGGTAGTACGCTGCAAGGAGACCACCGAGAATACGGATCGTGGTCTAACGAGACTTGTGAGCCTCGAAACCCCGCTGCTATATACATGCGTGGCACTCACTTCGAACGAGTTGAAATTGGCATCCGCATCAAATGACAAGTCATTTGCTATCCAGTCCCTCGCTCGCTCGTACTCCTTATCGAACCCCATCAAGAGAAGAGAGTCGAGAGAATCGATAATGGCGTATCCTATTCCACCTGCATCGGTGAGGTTGGAGCCTTCTTTGGAAATGGGGTGAAACTAGACGGGAGAGGAAGGGTCAGAAGTTGCATGGATAACCAGAAATATGGGGTATACGGACCTCATCACATCCCCAACCATGTTGTTCTGCAAAATGACGTGAGGATCAGAAATCGCTCGCTGAGACTGCACACCAGATAGCTTACCATAAGCCTTCCAAGAGTGCTACAGGAAGACGGACATAAGCTTGAATATCACACTATAGATTCAACATGCACTCACTGCAAACGCTGCCTTTACAGCATCCCTCTTCCTGACATCGGCGGTAATATGTATATCATCCGTAGAGTCTAGCACCGGCCAGTCCACTTCTCCTGTCTTTGCCCATGAGGGCCAAGATGACCGATCTAACGGGCGGACTGGTGCAGATTGCTGAGCCTTTTTGGCAGTTTTGGGCGGTTCCTCGAGCTGAATGATCGTTGAGAGCAGTGTCTGTGAATGAGAAGCAGTGCAGTCGGTATGAGCACTCGGTTATTGGAGAACGGTTATTGTAGGCAGACGGGAGGAATGCGGCCGGCTCACCCTGTACCCGACCACCAGCAAGAAGCCTACTCCGCCCGCAACAAGTAGACTGCGAAGAGAGGGATAAGTCGGTGCGGGCTGGAGTGATCCAGTTGCATCAGTCATCGGTTCGACATCAGCGAAGTGACACAACGCACCTTGGATAGAGATCCGCCAGTCCGCTTCGTTGCAACCGGCTTGTTCCGCCCATTATTCGACTTTCTGGCCTTGTTTTCGCTGACCATCGTAATCCAGAAATGTACTCCAGAAGATGCCTTTGCCTCGAGTGAATTACGACTGAGGACTGACTGAAGTAAAGCTAGACGATGAAGAGCTTGGAATGATATGGCTGGCGTGTTACTGCGTAATTCACGATTGCACCAGGGAGGTGGAGGAAGGGTAGATAGATTCTGTGGGGCACCTTGTGCGTGCTGGTTGGAAGGTAGAAAGTTGTAGGGATGTCAAGTACTCCTAGGTCAAGCGACTCGCTTTACGATACGAAGTGGGCCACAGCAACACACGCTTTAGCAGAGCAGCGGTGTACAATCCAGATCACTTATACAGCGAGCGCAACTGGAAAGGAGGGCAGCTTCGCGCAGCTGAGCACAGCTCAATCGAAAGGCATTTGCCTGGCTGCTGTAAAGATGCCCGGCAGCGGTCGTCCGCCAGGCAATTTGTCGCTCTCAGTGGTCGCGACTTGAAAGTCTTTGACACATGACATATGCGATATAACACAGACTAAACTGTTGACAGCGATCTCCCTGAATTCCGGTCTGTAGCCATGCCGATATCACCGTTCTTACATGCAGTAAGGCAAATGCAACACTGTCCATCGACGTGGCCAGAAGTAATAGTCTCCCTTGTAGTGGTGCCATTACGATGACAAGAAGACCAGGAGCCCGGTGTAGATGTTGGTCGGTGAGAGATGTAGTGTTTGATCGAGTAGAGAGACGGGTGCCGAGTAAACCAGACATGTCGAGCAGCCGTGATTGTTTCGATGTTGTCACATAGATAGGTAGGTATTAATCACTGAGAAAGTGAAGTCTCTACGCCAATAACGAATGTTGTTCGGGTGGCAGGTGGCTCCAGCGGTGGTCCGTGTTTCAAATCGGACTGATCTCGAACGTAGTTTATGATATCTCCGGATATCGTGCTTCGGTCGCTGCGTGCAAGGTACTATCCGATGGAAACGGCCGGTTGTTGAGATGCATTACCATCTGTTTTCAGAGCCAAGGGTGACCGACGTGTGTTCCTTCGGTAGTTGTTGGATATGTCAGAATCCCGCTCGAACACGGAAGAGCCGGCCTGCTCAGCCTCCTACGGAAACCAACTCACAGTCCACAGTGACTATAGTGTACGTCTTACTCTCCAGCCACCTTACAACCCGAGTCTCTCGTTCCTTGATTTCCCTTTGCGATCATCAAGAGTCGTATGCGGCATTCCACCAGGAACAGCAGCATCCGCCATCTCCACCGATTTATCCTGCGTCTGTGTAGTCCCTTCAGCTGGAGTAAAAGTAGATGCTTGCCCCGGATTCTGAGCTGCTGCTTTTTGCGTCTTCTGTTCTTCCAGTTGGGCGAGGAGGTCTTGGATGTCGTCTGCGCGAAGGGTGATGGCTGTGGGATTTCGAGGGATCATTGTTTCTGGTGTAGCGATCGCGTGAGCGTTTTCAAGGTGTTGTCCAGGCAGGATCCGTTTGTAGTATCACTCGGAATGACGACGATATGCAAAGATGGTTCAAGAGCGTTGCTGCTGTCTGCTGTAGGTAGTACGATATATCAGTAGCTATACGGATGGTGGTGCTTGGAAGCTTGCTTGGATCGCAAACGAGTGTAAGCAGCCAAACGGGATTATGTAAGCTGGCGTAGGCTATCCGGATCCGAGTTGTGTCCTGCTTCACTATATCCCTCCTCCTGTGGTATGGACCAATTCATCCGCAGCAGCTATCTTCTGCTTCGCATCTGCTCGACCTGAGGTCTGAGCTCTGTGTTATACAACTAAGGAACCTTCTCAGGCCTCTCAGATCTCCATCTTCGAAACGCAGGGAGACTCAGGCGATCCAGCAATTCGCAGAGGAAGAAACGTGCAGGAAGCTGCAGAGGCGGGAAAGATGCTGTACGCAGGACCTGACACGTGAGTGGGAAGCCCCAGCCAAAGGGCGAAGAGGGTAGTCGTGCAGATCTTGAATCTAGAATCTGATCCTACAGCTTCTACAGATTTTTGAAGCCTTTTACTCCGCTATCTGTCAGCCGGGTTCAGATAGGATGCGGATTAAGTTTGGCTGTGTCGGGTCTGGGATTTGCTCTAGCCCTCTTGTGATTGCGTCATTCAGGCAAGCCAGAGTGAGGAGATCCGACAGCTGGCCTTACGACTTCGCCGCAATGAAGCTTTCAATGAGGACATACTGCCCATGCCCGGGAGCGGTGTTATGTGTTATAAAGATGAGTTGACACTTCCTCATTTGGCCACAGCCGCCTACTGTGTCAAGCAAACGAAATCCACTCGGCGCTCTCACACTCGAAGCTGAGACCGATCATTTACTGCTTTTTCGTGAGTCGTCGCTCATTCCTTCAAAGCCAGTGCCTAAATGTTGACGCCTTGTGCTTCCAGCACCATCTCCTCAGCACCACCTTTCCACATGTCCGGTCTCTACAAGACTCTCTCTGGTAGTTCGTGGCTCTCCGGAAAGTCCACCCTCAAGGACGAAAAGGACGTAGCAAAAGACGAATCGAACTCCATCAAAGAAGACTTGGCGGTGGCCATCATCCCTTTACTTTTCCAAGACCCGAATCACACCACTTTCGAAATCGCTTTCGAGCGACGAATGATGATGAACATGACGGTCAAACAGATCGCAGGTCCCGGTACGGGTCAAACCGAATACTGGATCGATACATGGCGAAACGATAGCAAGCCGGATCTCATCGTCCACGAAGGAAACAGCAGAGATGGCAAGGTCGTCGGCACTTGTGCCTTTGGCAAAGAATGGGGCGGAATCCGCATGACGAACGACGGCACCGTCGGTGCGTTCTCAGATTTTGTGTACCGAGCGCACTTTGCACAGGTTGCACGCGGCAAGTATGGTCGATACACCAGCCCACTCGATCTTGTCCTGACCACCGACGAGAACCGACGAGGCGACGACGTGACTCAACGAACAATTCGCTTCACACGAACATCCGGTGGCCCTTCATCCACTCTATGGGGAAAACTCAGTCCCCAGAATTGGATCATGACAGATGCCAAGGGCCAACTCCTTGCGTTCTGGAAAGACGCCGGGAAATGCCTGTTCACGCTCGCTCGCGGGACATTGACGATCAACCCGCACGCACTACAGCGGGACGATGATTTTCTTTATTTGCTCATGACGGTGCTCGCGCTCAAGGAGATTCAAAGGAGAAAGGTTCAAGGTATGGCGATCGCTGCCGGTGCCGCTGGAGGGAGTGGTTAACGTTTTCGGGCGGTATACGCGTTGCCACTCTGGAGAGGTTGGATTCAATGTCTCTGTGGTTCGCTGTGGCTTCCTTTCTGGTATAATCGTGTATGTTTGTGCGTCGCTCCTTTTCGTTGGCTTTCCCTCTACCAGCCAGAGTTCATAACGCCATCAAGATCAAGCCCTTTATTCGATGCTGCGTTAATCGTTGTATTACGTAGTCAGAATCACTATATTGTACTTATTCATACCCTTGGCGAGCTGCGTTGAATCTCCCATCCTGTTGTGCTGCAACGTTTACCGTCAAGCGGCCTGCGATTACAGATACTCACTGTACACCACCGAGCACGAGAAGGACGACCCCGCAGTCGGTAGTGATTCGTCATAATGGGACCTTTATCATTATCCAGCACTGCTTCGAACCACCCTTCACCAGCAACAGCCATTCACCATCATATCGTCTCAGGTATCATGCTCAAGCCTGGAGGGATAGCGAATCCGACAACAGATAACAGTAGAATTTACGGTGCTTTGCGACCTACCTTGTCTCCGCTCTTCGAACAGCGAGACTTGGGATTGGACAATCCGACATATGCAAGTTTCTCTTCCTCCTTCGCACTTTAATTTTGAACTAACGTCCCAAGCTATAGGCATTAACGATCCTCGCTATACTTCCTTGGATCGTGACATCGGGTCCTACTTCACTTTATATCCACCAAATTCGTAAGCTTGTAATCGGTTCACGTCAAGCCCCAGCAAGCGGAGTCGTTTCCGAGCACGGCCGCATTGATTGACACGAAGCAATCCGGTACGCAGGATGGGCTGGCTTTCGAGCAAACTCAGTGGAGAGGGACATCATCATAATGTAACGGGTGACAAGGATGATACGGCAGATCAAGCGGACTTCAAATCAGCCATCGCCACCGACGACGGTAGCAGTCACGCCGACCTCCTATCGACAGTCGACCTTCCTCTGCTCGCTGGAACAGGCCCGCAGATCCGATACGAGATTGCATTCGACGCAAAATTATCGAACAACTTGGTTCTGAAGCGGCTCGATGCTTCTTCCAATACCTGGAACACAGTCTACTGGATCGAAGATTTTGAATGGAAGAAGGAGCCGGATCTGGTATTTCATGATGGAGACAGGCAGGGACCGGTCATAGGCAGCACGATCATGCGGAAACGGATTCACGATATGACGTTAAGGTTGGGCGGAGGTGGCACCTTGCAGGACCACCAAGAAGATGGAGCTCTCCTCGGGAGAATCAGTCAAGACAAAAAATACCACGATAAAGGGTACACGCTCAGTATTCCGACAACTTCAGGCGGATCTCGAATGTACCATTTCGAGCGGACCCAATCCACGAAAGACGGCGTCAAGGGCTTCATGGGGAAACTCGCCTTTTACAATTGGCTGATCACCAATGTGCGGAAAGAGACTGTCGGTCTGTACCTCGAGAACGTAAAGGGTGCCATCTCGCTAACGCGAGGTGCGCTGACTATCAAACCAGATACGTTGGATGAGGAAAGCGATATGACATATGTATTGCTCGGACTCGTCACCATCATGGAAAGAACGCAAAGGGACCTTCTTGTAGCGATTGCCGTCACCTAGAGGTCTACGTACGCAGAACACGAAGAACGGGGCATGTGGCGTGTTGTGAATGCGCCGTCTTGCTCTATGAAGATTCGCTTGGGGATTGAAGGATGTTGACGGACAATCAAGGCCTTTGTGAATTGCCAGACGCAGCGTAGAATGCGATGTATGCTCAAACAGTTGTCTATCATGATGAGGTTTATTTTCCTCGTAAACATGTGCTTTTAGAAGAGCCAGGTGATCCCCATCGCTAATGGAGAACGTTTCTCCTCATAGAAGGTGTAGATAAGCCGATAACTACCTCAGCGCCGTAACATCTGACAATTTATACAACAATGCAGACTTCTACATTACATTCTCAAGCTGTTCTGCCCTTACTCTACCGATGATGGAATTCAAGAGAGCTCGGGTGACTGGCTTCCCTTTCATTGATACTGACTTGGGTCACGAAATTCTTCCACGCGGGACCCATTTCTTGAGCCGCCTTGCCCGTCATCTTAGCCTTGAGCTTGTCCTTGAATGATGTGGGCGTCGGCGCCATCTCCTCGATTTCATAGGTTCCGTAACAACCGCATGTCGAGTATGGGAGACGGTGAAGGCGTTGCCATGTCTTGGCCGTGGTAGAATAGGCAGCGTGCAATGCCGCATCGATATTTGGTGTGCCTGATTGGTCCGGGATAGAACCCTTGAATAGCTTCGAGCAATCGTTGCTGTGATACAAGACCTGGTCAAGACGCTGTGAAATATACGTGAACGAAAAGACTCACACGTATCTATCGCTATGTATCTGGTGCAGCTGCCATGCGAGCTCAATGTCAAGCGCTACATGTGAATATCAAGCAAGTCTCAGATCAGGAAAAGAATCGGCTGATAGCGCTGGGTACGGAAGTAGCCCGTACTGGGACAAGCCAAGTCGGCTTGCATAGCAGACAGGCAATCCAAAAAGGCATCTGAAATACGGTGATTCTGTCAGCCAGAGCACAGCAAGCACCTTGAGAGATCACTGATACGTACGATACCTGATGGCACATTTCTGCAAAAGGGACGACTTTCCAGTATTCCCATCAAAACGCGATGGCTGCAACCAGCCCAGTTTCTTCATCTTCGTCAGAAACCGTGCCTGCTTTGCCATTTCCTTGACGAGATCGACGCTCATCGGGCCTGGGACTGAATAAGCTATCTGCATGCGTTGGATACGGGCATCGAGTTGACTGTGTTCAATGTTCATCCCTTGTTGACATCTCGCACGTACATCTTTAAGGATCCTCGGTGAAAATGCGTTGTCTATCTTCCATTGCAATCGATTGCCAATCTCCTCGACGGGATCCGAGCATGCGAAGATTGCCGTAGGGTTACCCAAGAGAGCAGCGATAAACGCTCGGGAGATCTTCGTGCCGTCTTCGCCCACCCATCCACCGGTCGACGGTGACAACCCGGCACCAGCGAGGAACCGCATGTCGCCCTTGGCTACCGCGATCAAGTCCCGCGCAAACTTTGTCACACATAGTCGCAATGGCGTTTGTTGGACGACGGCGGTAATGTCTGGGATCTGCTTGACGGGAAGCTCGGGAGCGGGAGAGGGTGCCATATAATCCAAAGTATCTTCGTCGATGAACTCGGCCTGTAGCACAAAACAAAGATGGTCCATCAGCAATCAGAAATTCGTGACAGGCGAGTTGTTGATGACTGACCACGAGTTCCAGCGGAAACGGGCACAGTTTACCCAACCTCGCAGAATCTTCGAAATACCATCGCGGATTGGTAAGATACGCATGCCACGCCATCAACACTTCTATACTCGGCAGATCCGAAGGATCACGGATTGTCCATCCGCGACCGGCGTTTCGGGCTAAAGCCTCGGTGGCCCAAGTATCGAACATTGTAGCAGCCTTCTCGAAAACCGGTATGAATCTCGAGTCGTCGCTTGCCGTTGTTGTATCCTTGGTAGCAGGGAAAACATGTTGCAAATACGCATGAAAGCTGCCGAGGAGCTTGAGGTACTGTTGAAGCTCTGGAACGGTGATCAGAGGCGATACTTTATGCCAGTCGACGAAGAATGACGGAGGGAGGAGTGTATCCGGGTTGATCTCGGACGCAGTGTGTGGCTTCACAGGGGCTTGCGCTTGGCCGCTGGAGGTTGGGTTTCCTTGCGAGGTGAAGAGAGGCGGAGGATCAGACTCGAAACACTCCGCACTGAGGAGTTCCATGTAATCAGCAGGTTGGGGCAGCTGTGTTTGGTTCGAGGGGATGAGTGTGCGTCGTTGGTTCGGTTGATACAGGTTGTTCGCGGCCATGGCGGTCGTTCCTCCGAAGATCAGCTGCATGGCGGATGTCGATATAAGTGATGCGTATCGAGGGTGATCAGTCGTCGGGACGCGTCGAGAAAAGGACAAGGGATGTGACTCTTGGTCTTATATTATCAGGCTGTGAGAGATCAATCAGTGGATGCTTCGATGTCGGTAGTGGACGGGAACGACCGATGAAGGAGGGGTAACGTTGCTGAAATCACTCACAGATGTCTGCTAACCGGTTACACCACACCCATTTACTCCTGCTGAACTCTTGGACCTCGTTCGCTCCAGTACCTCCCTATTCTTCTATCCTATTCCACTCGGCATTGACTTGCCGACCCTAGAGGTGTTGCTGGTGGTGGTCAGCTGGTCCGGGACGGTGCCGTGAGGTCTCCGTCTGTTCCTTTATATTTCAGTTTTGCATTGTTCGCTTCTCGGGGTTGTAGAGCAGGAATAATATGCAATAGCTTCACTCTACGTTTTATTATTGGTGGGTCGTCCCGTAAAGGTCATCCGGGCTCTACCCGGTTTAGGGTAGAGTATTGTAATATGTAGTGGACTGTTTTGGTTGATTGACCATCTATAGACGAGTTGATCGACGCGTTACTGAAACACGCACGCACGCACATGAGAGCAAGTGAGATCCGCACGGACCTTTGGTAGTATAGACAGTGAAGGACTATATTCTTTGTCTTGTGCACTCGACACTTTCCTTGCAGATAGGGCACGTAACTCTCCTTGCAGACAGGGTACGACTAATACTACACAAGGGAAATGACCCATCAGTGAAACAGCTCACAGCCTCTTACGATGACCTCGTCGGAATCACCATACATCAAGGCCCGGAATGATTCAAACATGGTCGAGGACAAGGTTTCTGGAGGTCAGACGCTCGAGCAGTATGAGCAAGAGCGCATAGATCTGAAGCAAAAGCTGGCAATCGTCAATGCAAAGTATGAGAACCTAGAGGAAGAATTCGTGAGTATTTTTCCACTTGACGGTAGTGCTCTTGCTGTGGCTAAACTGTGTGTTCAATCTACCAGGGAAAGATGGAGGAACAAGTCATGGACAAGACCACAAAACTAGAACGAATACATGGAACGGTGTCGGAACTAGAGAGACGGAATAAAGCCTTGATCAAACGACAGGCCTTGCAGGTGATTATAAACCCGCTTCTCTTGATGGCATTATCGTGTCAGGCATTTGCTCATCACGCAGCTCTTCTTTTCAGGAAGAAAACTTTGAGCTCGAGAGGAGAGAAAGGGCTGACACGGAAAGGACACTCCAAAGTCGTGTAGACGACCTCAAGGAGCAGGTAAAAAGGCATCTCTCTGCACAAGTCGAAGCAGAGTCCGCTCTGCAGAACGAACCTCTAAACAATAATCCATCAACAACACACGACCAACAAATAACAGAAGCCCACCTCCTCGCTCAAACGAAAACCGTCGCCCACCTCCGCTCCCGAATGGCCGACATGTCTGAATCCCAGCTCTCCCTCACGGAAAAATACACCTCCCTCAGCCTGCACATTCACACCCTCGAACACGAGGTAGCGGAACGTACGGCCGAGTGTTATAGGTTACGGGAAGAGAATGAAGGGTATGAGATCCTGTTGAGGGAACGGACGTTGGATGGTCGGGTTTATGATGCGGATGTTTTCGGGGAAATGACAGATGACGAGGATGAGGAAGCGGGGATGAGTGATTCGACGAAGGAGATGGATGCGGATTCGCAAGCTCGTTCGGAGGCGCATGTCGCTTTAAGAACGAAACCACACGAGGAGCCGCGGTCGAGTAGACGACAGAAAGCTCTCAATCTCGCCGAAGAGCTGGATAACAGTATAGGATCTATCAACATGCATGCTGACGGGGACGAGGATGACGTCGATCGTTCCGAGAAAGGACAGACACCTCACGCGAAGGATGCATCTGATTCCGTACTAGAGAGTAAGTCTTCTGTCCGTCTTGAGAACGTCCGGGTGCGAATATGAGGGCTGAACTGCGATCTGGACTGCTGTAGGTCTGAAGGCGGAGGTCAAGGCACTCTCAGATGCAAACAAAGCACTGAGGTTATATTGCTCAAAGGTTAGTTCTCAGCGTTCATTACTTCTTGTGCTTTCAAGCTGACCATGATCGATATAAGATCCTGGATAGAATCCTTTTGCACGAGAGTAAGCCCATCCTTTGCCATATTATCATTATCCGCTCACTGATGTTCGTTGGTCCTCGATAGATGAAGATCATTTCCTTGTCGACGTTTCTGGAAGCTTAAATCGGAAGGCGCACCCCCGAACTGTGCTGCAGAAGGTTGCTGCAGACGGCGATACCAGAAATCGGCAGACGTCCGCTCGTGATAGACCAGCGGTGACACCACAGACTTATCAAACGTCGAATGGCGACGCGCACGGTGATCTCAGGGAAGCCGGTAACTCGACGTCAGACCAGACGCAGAAGCCGCAACTGCATCTGCAACCGCATCGCAGCGTCTCGCAGACTCCGGTGGTACTTCAGAACGACAGCAAGCGAGGTCTACCATCTATTCAGGTGGAGACGGTTGCCACGGTCGTCGCTCCCACTGCGGTGAAAGGCAGATTGCGCCCACTCAGCATCGTTGCCAAGAAAGAGGAGAGGGAAAAGGAAGCGAAGAAAGCAGAGTCTGCCAGTGAGAAGAGGGTACGTGGAATTGACGAGTGGTCCGAGTCGTTCGTCTTGTTAACATTCCTTTTTTTGTCGCAGCTTCGGCGCGGGTTTTCTTTAGACTGGAGGTCTTTCAGTGGTGCCCGTAGTGCGAGCCCAGAGCGCGCTCCAAGTCCGGACGATCGCGCTGTATCGCCTCATACATCGAGCGCAGATGCAACGGTACCCTACCCGTCGTCTCGTCCCGCCATCACGAATAGTCGGTCATACGACAAGAAGCTGGAAATCATCGAAGACGACGAAGAGGACCGCGTAGAGCGTGAACGCCTTTCGACGACGCTGAAGTTGATGGGCGTGACTTCCCCAAGTGGTGCAAGTTCGTCTTCGTTGACCGTCGCAGAGGACGTTGCGAATTCCAGACAGAGCAATAATATCAGTCCAAAGCCGTCGCCTAACGCCTTCTCTCGGTTGTCAGCGTTCTTTGGCCGAAGCGCGAACGACGCATCGCCATCTTCAACGCAGGAGGATACAGAGGAATCGAACAATCTGGCTTGGAACCACAAGTCGGAAGGACGCAATTACCCAGGCCAGATGGCTGACTGGAACATCTCGCCTTCTCAGAGTAGAGGCAGCCTATCCGACACCAAAGGCGGATACGCGGATATCCTTGCAGAGAGCAGGATGGCTAGTAGGGAGAAGAGGGCACTCTCGGAATCACAAGTGGCCAATATGTCGGCTATGACAGGGACAGGTACTGGCTTACATCGACGTACAGCGGGAGGCGACGAAAGTTTGTCTACTTTGTGGAGTTTAGGCAGTGAGGTCTCAGATACGTGAGAAATTTTCAGCAGATTGCTTTCTCCATATACAACTTTATCGTTATCGAGCGAATTATCATATTATATGCTTTCCCTCCTGGGGAGTAAACACAAATTCCGTCACATTGTTTGCGTTGAGTCTTCTTGGTTGCCAAGGGGCGTCTCGAAAGTGGACCATCTGTCCGGGACCGCCGGGAAATACTTGTCCATCGCTGCCCGGAAGCGTGCTTTGTCTACGACAATGACGACATATCAGCGCGTTTACTTTTGCCCGCATTCGAATCCACTTACACTGCTTGGGCGTCACGATTGTGGGTTCCCCACGGCCTGCTGCTCCGAGATCCTTAACCCAAGACTCGAGTTTCTTGTCCCTGTACGCATAAGTTTCAGCTGCCAGACCATGGCAATAACCGTTTCAACATGTTCTCTTACCATGTGAACGTCCTGATATAGTCAACCACTCCTACCACCAGTTCTTTACTCTCGCTATCGACACCTACAACGAGGGAGTAATCCATCACGTTCAAGTTGGCCAGGAAGAGGGCTATAAGAATATTGGACAATATATGAGTGAATGGATCTCACAATCAAGAACATCTATACTGACTGTCGTTCCATAATGCTGCTTTCAGAATCTTCTTGTCGTGATCTCTCAAATAAAGGGGTTGTCGATTTGCAACTAAAATGAGCAAGATCACGATGGAGCTTTAGTTCGTTTCTGTCCACGAGGATGTTCAAGAGAAACTTACTCTCCATAAGATTCTCGTCCAATCTGCGAAAACATGCGAATTAGCTGACACTCACCCTGCCGAGCTGCATGTACCTACAGAACTTGGTTCTCCTTCCCAGTCGCTTGTACAAGACGATTGCGCATACTACCTTTCAGATCGTAAATCTAACATTGCGCAGTGTCAACGAGGTTCCAAAGCATCAGATCGAGCAAACAGGCGTACCCGTTCGAATCGTCTCTCATAGAACAGATTCTCCATGAGTAGGACGTTCATTCTCATGACTCTGCCTGTCGTCGCATTTTTATATCCGATCTTGAAGAAGCCATATATTTTAGCGAGAGCAGTTGGACGCTAAGTGAGGTGTATATCAAGCGGAAAATTAATATGTTGAAACACGGCTGGGTATGGCTGCTACGAACCTTGTTAGCAGTACCTTGCTTCATGTACTCGAAATAAGACGGGGCAAATTTCGTCAAAGCGTCCATCTCTAGACGTGATACTTCCTTGGCGATGAACCGATCATCTAAAACAAATAGTGTTATTGCCCGCTGATTTCCGACCAGTTCGCGTCACCTACCTCGAGTCTTTAGAAACGCCGATCCTGACTTGCCACCAGAAGAATCCCATTTAAGGCATCTAGCCAATGAGTCGAGAAAGCTATCTTCACAATTGCAAGCAGCTCGCAAGGTCGCAAACTGCTCCGCGAAGAATATACGACAAAAGATCGAAGCGTTACTACTTTCGAAATCTGTGGGTAGGAAATTGGGTTATTTGAATACTTTTCGGATGCGTTGGAAATGGGTGTCGGCATACCGTAGTTCAGATGCGTCCCACCTTCGCGTCGAGCGGTATCGTCTAGGTCGACGATGTCTTCAGGCTGAGATTCTCTCACGTCAAGCTTCTCAGCCTTCACATCGTTGGGCAAAGCATCTTGCTTGCGCCCGGTCTTTCCCTGATGTGTCAGGCTGCGTAGTTTGTCCGTGTAAGGACGAGAAGCGAGTGTGAATGCAATGATAGACGTAGGTTCATCCTCGCGTATGATGATACGAGAGTCGGCAAATATGTGTTCCGACACGGACCTGGATCAAGGGTCGTCAGCTCGTACAATCCCTCTTGTTTACTTGATTTGCAACTTACAGGGGATACTCAAGCGGCGTTCCCTCACCAGTCCTAAAGGCCCATAAATTTGAAAGGGTTTTCAGAATGGAAGAACGCTCATGACCGATCGAACCACCTTCACTTTCCGAAACGAGTGATACGTGATTAGTCGCCGGTTTACTATCCACAATGCCTGTGAGCAACGGCGTAGGAGGTACACTGAGTAGCGGCGTGCTAGTATCGAATGGAGGAAGGGTGATCTGTAAGCGGTCTTTGAAGGAGACATCGGTAGGCGCATCTGAATTCGAGATCAAGGACGACTGAACAGCTGATGACGTCGCCTCTGTAGAAGTCCGCTTTCCGGGGGATGTAGACAGCATTGTGTCTTCTGGTACGATCGGAGCCAGCGGTAAGGCGTCGTCCGTCCGGGCCGCAACGACAATAGCCTTCTTTCCGTTAAGTTTCGCAGGTATAGGCTTGGTTGACGAGGTCGGACGATGGCTTGCCTCCTCTTTCTCGGAACCTGATGCTTCATTCTCGTTCTCGTCATCGTCCTCATCATCTGCTTCACTGGATGCTGAGTCAGACTCGTCTCGGAACGCATCACGAACGTTGTTGAAGACTTGTATTTTGGCATTTGTCATGCCTACTGGTCGGGCGCGACGACCTCTCGCCTGATTCATTCTTTTCTGCCTATCCCGTTCCGCCTCCCTTGTGAGTCGGTCAAAGTGTCTTGCGATTGTGCTCACGCGAGTGCCTGGATGTTTACCACTTTTCTGTGCAATGGACACAGTCACAGCGTTGTCCTGGACGACCGTGCCCCGAACGGGTGCCTTGCCTTTGCCGATCGAAGATATTTCTTGTTTCTGTCGACGGACGTGCCCGGAAGCCGATGATGGTCTGCTAACCATATGCTGTAGAGAAGGTGGCATTCGCGTAGCATGCGACAGAGAATCGCGCATGACTTCGGCACAGGGTTGTAAGGATTCTTGACTGACGTTTGTTCTGACCGGACGGGGCGGCCTTCGAATTGCCGAGATGGTAGGAATGCGGGATGCATTGGCCGCGTAGCTACGATCTCCGTCGGATAAAGTATTGTGGCGCACAGTATGCCGAGGTTTGTGTGCATATCCTTCTGTCTTACCACGGCGGAGACGTGGCCGAGGGTTCGACTCGTCTTCACTATCAGATGCTTCCCATTTCGGCTCCGCGGGCGGTGGAGTCATGGTTGAGAGGGCATCTTGCGATTCTTCGTCAAAGTCCAGCATATTGGACATTTGGAAACGTTTGACCAGATCTGCCACACTGCGAAGGTAGAGCGTTCAATCAGTCTTTATCCAAGAGGAGCACAGCAGTTCAACTCACGTGGGAGTCGGCTTCGTCCTACGAGGCAAACGAGAGGGCAGAAAGCGCGCGTCTGTCTCGATACCACTGGCACTAGACTCTCCAGCCATGCGTGTCTGTTTGGTCAGAGCTTGCTGTTTATTGGCTAACGGCAAAGCAGAAATGGTGGAATCGCTATCGTACACCCGTTCATCGGCTCCTTCCCTGATCCGCGGATCCGACGGAGATGGCGCCAGAATCAAGTCTGGAACATCCAAAGGATTGATCTTGGGCATCGGTGTGTCCAAAACGAGCTGTGGAATGTCACTTGTGGCGCCTGCGGAAGAGGGCGATAATACGTTTGCAAACTCTTTAGATTCCTCCACCGCGGACAAGGAGCTTCCTTTTTCGTCTGTCGCAACTTTCGTCTTGTCTATTTTGTCGTCCGACATGACCTGTCCACTGACCATCCTGTCCGTTGAAGTCAAGGAGTCTTGGGATGCAAAGAGTCGCTTCAAGTGAGTCGCGGTCACTGTCATGTATCTATTAGCTGTCGTCACTGCGCTACCAACTTTTCAGATTCACTCACTACGGCGAATGTCCTTTTCGGATGGGAGGTAAATCTTTTCTAGCTCATGAAATTCGGTCCTTTGCGAGAAAACACATGGGGCAGCTGCGTGAGTCAGAGACCATCTGATTTGGTGTGACAAACAACTCACTCCCACGCGACTGCTTTCTCTTGCAGCACTTGGTAGACAGCATTCAGGGCCAGAACATCCGTCATTGGGCTCTGCTTGTAGGTCGCATTCATAAGTGAGATCAGGGATTCTCTGTTCTCATTCGCTTTATCTGCAAGAGCGTTCAATTTTGATCGAAGTGAATCCATCTGAGATTAATGAAGACAGTTCAGCAAAGCGAGGGCAAGTTTTTGAGTGGTGTGAACTCGCCTTTTCGGAATCTACCAACTGAGTGTCGAACGTGCGAAGCTTCAGAAGAACGGAATCGAAGAACACGTTCAGCTTTCCAGCAACAACTTCATATTCAGCGTTCTTCAACAGGACACGCGTCTCTTGTCGAGTCTGCAATTTCAACGACGGCATCATTACATCGTAAACGGTCGCAGCTTCGTTATGGATGCGAATAGCCACATTATGTAGCGCAAAATATCGAATCTGATCCTGATAGATGTCGTGTGGACAGCCAAAACCTCCCCTCGTCCTCGGTGGATAAAAGGAGTGTTCGAGGTATTTGGCCCACGAAAACTTCCAAGTTTCCTCCTTGATGATCGCGGTTGGTGATGCCTCTTTACAGACTTTACAGTAACTCCAGGTGATGATGTTGCTCTCGTTGCCAGGACTCGGACAAAGGAACTGGTCGACCGCGATTTGCAGTCTGGTCTTTCCGTGCACCAGGACCTGAAAATGATGCAATTTGATGCGTGCACACGCCCTGTTTGCACAGGGTTGACCAGCCTCCATCGCTAATGTCTCCAGATATTGACCCAGCGTACAGTCGTCCTCAGAGTAGAAATTGTGAGTCTTCAAATCTGGGCCAGTGCAAGGTTTGTCCGAACCTTCGCAAACGGTGGCGTTCAAGTACGTCAAACCCTGGTAGAGTTGCGGACGAATGTCGGGCGGGTTACTCTTCAGATACCACGCCCAAACTTTGAGTTGTTCTGCGTGCTGGAAAGAGATCTGCGCGATCTCGCTCTCCAGGCGAATTTCACTCGGCAACACGAGTACGGAAGAAGCATCTTTACTTTCCGTACAGTCGAGGACATTCGAGTTTTTGTCCTCGTCCATCTGTTGAGTGCCCTTGGCGGTGGGTGTCGTAACGCTCTCGGTAGCGGATGCAACCGCCCCTTCGATGAGATAGCCGACTTCGCCTTCTTGGGTAGGAGTTGTGACAGAAGATTGACCGCAATTCTCCTCGCGTAAGATTTGGGCCGCTTCCTCTTCATCTCGCTCATTCAGCAACTGGCGCAATTTTCGATCCAAATCGCCCATCTTGGCCAAAGGCGCGGGTGGCGGATAGTGAACAGATGTTGAGGTTGAAAGAGCTGTTTTGACATAGGGTGCTAGACTCGCTTCAATTTCGGCCGTTTGCCTTTCAGCTGTGTCAAGTTGCTCCTGCCGATTTTTTCCGAAGGTAGAATTCCTGCCGACAGAGTTTTTGGAAAGCGACTTGTCCACCTGGTCGGTATCAAACTCCACGGCTTGTTGATTCGCATCGGGCGGCAAAATGTTGTGTTCATCGTAGTAGACAGCCATTTCCATCTTGAGATTCATGACCACCAGTACCATGAAGTCAGTGATAGCCTTGACCTTGACCAAAGTCGGCAAATCCGACCCTCGCACTATAAGACTGCAACCGAATTCTTCATGGCAGCCTTCGAAGCGCATGTACGTTTTGCGATTTCCGGGAATCAAAGGATGCTCGAAAGTTTGGATCCTCAATTCGGCGCATCTCCCCAATTTCGGTTCCAACGCGAGCCGATCCATGGAAGCGATAATGTCCGCTTGCGTATATCTTGCGACCTGTTGAATGGCGGATGGCTTCACTCCCCTAGCGACGGCCACTTTTGCCTCCAGCAAAAAGTCAAGCGCTAATCGGGAGACCGTTTTCTCCACCAGGACGACGTGTGGGCGGAGATCGGTGACACGTTTGGTGAGATGTTTGAGGTAGTTCTTTTCTTGTGCCATCAAAGGCTCCAGTGACACCAGTTGATTGTCCACTCGATGGTAATCCAAGGCAAACGTAAGGATCATGATTCGAGGACTGATCATGTGCCGCGGCATCTGCTTGTGGGCGACATTCTTGGTGATAACTATACCGTCGACATACTCGGATTGACTGATTTTTCCTCCTGGAATCTTCTTAATCTTGACGTATGTTCTTGCATCGAGGCTATCTCCGGCCCGGACGTTCGGAGAGATACTCGCGCAAACCTTGAGAAGTAAACTCTCGAGGACCGTCGCCCATTCTTGAGGGCGAGGGAGACCTTCTCGCTCGATCGCTTGCTTCAGCATCTTACGAAAGTGGCCGAGTGATGCACCTTGCAAGGTGTTATCGGAGGGACTGTTTGAAAATAGGACGTCAACATCCCATTGCAAAGGAAAAGAATGTAAACCGCACGTACATGAACGAATCTGCTCTGGATCGCCACATGCCATGCGGCCCGGTAATCTCGCTGAGCAAAACACTCGACAGCCCTGATGTCGACATTCTCGAAGATAACCTTGATCGTAGTAAGCCCGGCGGAATGCTAGGTTTCGATTGTTTCCGATTATCAGCGATAGGTGATAAAAGACTCGCCATGCTCGCAGGGTCATCTTTGTTTCCATTCTCTGTCGTCGGGAAAGCGATGAATGGCAGGTCCGTCGTCGCTTTGGTTTGATCATCGAGTAAAGCGGATGCTCTTTTCTGGCGAGGAGACTGGATCGCATACATGGCCGAGTCGCTGCTCAAGACAGCAGCCGCAGCATCAGCTTTGTCAGTGACGGTCGGAAAGGTGACCGAGTGTGTGTCGGTATCATCGACCGCTGCTGCGTGTGCAGCACCTTCCACCTCATTATCCTCCTCCTGGATCGCTCGTCTGAAAGGCGCTCCATCTCCTGGAGCGCGCGACGTCGCTCTCGGCGACATTTTGGATAGTAATGTATGGGAAGGATCTTCGGGCTCTGAATCTCTGAATTGCCTCCTAATTTCTCTGCCCCTAAACTCGGGTGACCCGGGGGGAGACCCAACAAAAGGCGAGTCCAGACCCTCGATCACCTGTCTCCGCGTCGCATCGCGGTCACTCTCTCGATCCGAGCTGTCTGACCGCCACCTTGTATGACTTTGTGGTTGTTGCTCCGATATTGCCGCTAGTCCGTTCACTGGACGTGCGAATCCGAAAAGCTGCGACGCAGCGAATGGCGATTGAGATGTACGTGGTGAATCCGCCGAGTCTTTGAGAAACGGATTCGCGGAATGAGGGAATGACGATGTGGCTGCAGAGCCGACGCTTCGATTGTCATCCTCGTCGTCGTATTCGTCCATGATCGCTAAACAGAGATTGCATACTCGAACCATGCCATCATGGCCGAATCGATGACCTAGTAGTTAATTAAGACGTATTAGCGCTAGCTTCAAACCTACTGATTGCCTTGGATCCTGGACACTCACCTTTGATAATGTTCGGCGCGCATCTCGAGCAGAAAATCTGACCACAGATCCGACAATGATGCTTCCTCCTCCACGTCGTAAACACAGACTTGCAATCATAACATTCCTTGCAATTCTCATCTGCCATCCAGTAATTCTTGCTCAAACCCTCTCCTCGCAACCTTCTAATAATCTTGGTAACACTCGGATTCGTCGTCGACGTGTTCCGCCTCTCGTATTCGCGTGAGTTTGTACCGTTTGCCGAGGGGACATTGTACGCGGATGTACCACTAGTGGGGATATCGACTGTTCGAATACTTCTGACGTCGTCGGCGATGGAGAAGCCGGGAACAGCAGAGAAATCCCAACGATCGTCTGCGTTGTTCATCATGGACAGCGAAGTGGAGCTTGGCGAGAGGGATAGTACGGATCCAGTCAACGAGGATTTCCGAAACCGGTTGACGGATGACAACGACGCGTTCTTGCGGTGGTAGGAATGCTGTAAATCTTGATGACCGGACCGCCGGGAAGGTGACATTCCAGGGATCGGATATCCATCGGGTGTATGTCTACCGTTCGAGGAAGGTTGCGGCTGGCGATGCAGTTGATGGACCAGTGCATAGTCATGTGTTCGTATGACAGGGGTCGTCGATACGAGCGGCGGAGCGGGAGCAGGTGCTCTTGAGCTGACATTTCGAGCCAAGGGAGGACGATTCAAGGTGATTTCCCTAGTCTGTATGCTGATCGGACGAGAAGGTGGGTCGCTCCTGCCGTCATCTCCTACGCTCGACGGTGCTTTCCCAGGGAGCAAAGTGGCATCAATGCCTTGAAGTCCCAAACCCAACAGACTCTGGGGTTCTGCACGATTCTGTCCGAAGAATGATTTGTTTGTCGGAGAAGTAGGATTGGATGGTGTGCTTCTGACTGAATTTGTGGTTCCTGCAGCGAGATTGGACGCACGTGCGAGGTTTAGCGGTGTTGGTGTCGGTCCTACCGAAGACCGTTTCGTGTTCTGACCTCTGGCCGCACTTGAGGCAGGCGGTGAGTGTATGACACCCTGAAGATCATCCCGCGCATCTCTCCCTGATCCATCATTCCCCCTAGATGCTGCTTCCGAGGTATCTTCCGTGTTGGAAGTCGATGAGGGAACGAATCTGGATCGAACTTTATTGAACAAGCTTGATATCACTTGGTTGACCTGGCCCTTTTCCACTTCATCGGGAAACGCAGAAGGGAATGTGGTGAGACGGTCTACGGATGTGTCGATATTTGACATGTTGGGCAGACGCAACGATCGCTGCTGAATGCGTCTTCTCTTTACGGATTATCTCTCTAAAAAGCTGTGACGTCCTTGGGCGGAACTAGGCATGATTCTGCGAATCCGACTGGCGTGGGATATGACGCCGAGGTTCCTTGCTGAATGACATGTAGAGTCCAACTTATTATTGATGGAGCCCCTTTGTGATGTTCATCAACATGATTATGTTAGACCGAAAGTGGCATGGATTTAGGTGACAGGAAGGAAGAAAGTGGAGGTCGTTTGCAATCGGTGGTTGGGTGCAACAATCTACTCGCTTCGTCATGAATTGTACCCATAGATAGACGACACTCTATCAATTGATAAGCGACAACATATCACCATCGCCGTCTACAAGTAAACGGGTATAACAAAAGTATAAGCAACGGATAGATACTATCCTAAAACCTGGTGACCGCTGAGGACAAACAGGAAGAAATCGTCAAGATGGCTAGTATCGAAACTCCCGTATCGCGGCGGCTGGCAACCGTGAAGAATATCATTATCGTTATTTCCGGCAAGGGTGAGCTCAAATGAACATTCAATGTGAGCCACCGCAAGAGTTATACTGATCCAACTGGCAATTCTCTCCGGAAAGGCGGAGTCGGGAAGAGTTCCTCGACGGTCCAGCTCGCTCTCTCGCTCCTGAATACCTCGCCGACAGCACGAGTCGGCCTTCTCGACCTAGATCTTACCGGTCCCTCCCTTCCGCGCATGCTAGGACTGGACGGTCAATCAGTACATCAATCATCAAATGGCTGGGTGCCAGTCTACGCGGACAGGGAACGACGACTAGGATGTATGAGTATCGGGTTTCTGTTGAAGGATAGAGGAGATAGCGTGGTCTGGCGGGGACCGAAGAAAGATGGGATGATTAGGCAGTTTCTAGCGGAAGTGAGATGGGGAGAACTGGATTATCTGGTGATTGATACTCCACCAGGTATGTGCCCTTGTTGCTTTTGTCAGTCTCGAGGGGTAATATGTGACTGGACTCTGATATTGCACGTCAACAGGCACATCCGACGAGCACATCTCCCTTCTCACGCATCTTCACCCTCTGTTCCTGCCGAATCCGAACCGTCCTCCGCCAACATTCTGCCCCACACCAACCTGTGTTCTGATAACAACACCGCAAACCACCGCGCTAAACGACACTCTAAAATCCCTATCCTTCACGCGCAAACTGTCTCTTCCCGTGCTAGGACTGGTCGAGAATATGGCAGGCTACGTCTGTCCCTGTTGCGGAGAGATCAGCGATATCTTTTCAAAAGGCGGCGGTGAAGAAATGGCTCGGAGAGAAGAAGTAGGATGGCTAGGACGAGTACCGATCGATACCAAGCTCGTCAAATTACTAGACGACGTAGTCAAGGGAGCAGTGGAGAACGTGACGCCGGTTCAAGATGGTCAAGCTGTCTACGTCCCGACGAGACCGGAAGAAACAATACCAGAAACAATACCTCAATCGTCCGACACCAGCGAAGAATTCCGCAAACTCGACGTTTCGGAAACGCAGAACACAACAGAGGCGAAATCATCGGAGGGTGCGAGTAAGGCTGAGCGGTCGTTCCCGCTTCTGGATCTCTATATGGAGACAACGTCATCCAAGGTCTGGAAAGATATCACCGAGGGGGTGTTGCAAAAGATTAGGGAAAGAGGCGAGGCGGCAGCCAACGCTTCCAAGTAATATCTTGTACCATAACCAGGACCAATATCAAGCTGCATGGGAAAATTTGGATAGTAAATGGATAATACAACACTCGACACCTTCCTTTTTACATACTCTCTACCTCCTTGGGCGGCCCGTTTTACCCTCGCGCTGCTGCATGCTGCAGCGATGCGACGAATATTGAAGACCTATTTGGACATCGTTGCTTTTCGTTGAGATCGGTTTCACCGGCCAGCTACGGTGTCGAATCGACACTGAGTATGGGTGGAATTCCCCCCGAAAGCTGCGTAGGAAGTATGCTGACATCACGTCTGAAAGAACCTTTCCGACGTCCGGATTTGGCTCTCAAGTTTGTAGCTGAGTGCGTCCGCGTCCAAAGAGGTTATTTGATTTGGCGAGTTATTAGCGCCGTTGCGTTGCTCTCAGCTGTTTCCCGATTGGATCCAGTGGACTACGACACCAGGTTGGTGGGGTGAACATGTTGTATACCGTCCCATGAGTGTCTGCTTCGAGTCATCTGGAAGCGCTATGTCGACGACGAGCGCGGTGCTTTATTCCCTCCCTACAGTCTCGTGTTCGAAAGGGCGCCTCGTGGAGGGCTGAAGGTAGACGGTAGACGACATCACTGACGGCTTCGGAACATCAGTTGCCAGTTGCGATACCGCCGATCATCGCTTGAAGCTTCATAAGGATCGGATCTACTCCAGTCACCACGGAGAATCCCGCTTTCCGATACGCCAGTCGGGGTGGCTCAGCGTATACGACTGGCCAAGACAGAGGGGAGAACCGACAGACCAAACAACAGGCCGAGACTGACGGCTCCCGCGAAGGTGATGTGACCTGACCTGGCTTGGGGTGGCTGCTGCGATATTGCTAATAATATAGAAGAGGGATGGGAGTCGTCGAATGGCCACGCTACCCGCCGCGACATTCACGGCTCCAAACGCAACCTCGTCTTGCTGCCCTATTCCGCATACCGGATGGCACCCTCTGCCCTTGTGTGTGGAAGCAAGTATTCGGATTGTCGTATCAAGACATCGTGAGGTCTCATCCCACCTCGGCTGTCACTCGAACCAGGAGCCGAAAATGCTCCTTCCGGTAAATCCCGCGGAAATGGGATTCGGTGGTGTACCAAGGTCGGGAATCGATGCGCTGATGAAAGATAGTGAGTTTCCTCTCCCGGTCTGTCTTCTTATCATAGATCGCATCAGTTAACACTGCCTATAGCTATAGGATTTATATAGATTGATACAGTAGCATATAAATGCCTGACAGCGAATCAAGTCTTCCCGAACCGTGTTTTGCCGTTACCTATGAATACAGTCCAAATTGCATAAATGCGAGGTAAGCATCACGGCTGCTGGCGTACGCCTTATCGTTCTTCCCGTTCTCACTGAGTACCACACGAACGATATCGTCCACGTCACATATTCTCCGGCAAGTTTCCATCTCCTCCGAGCGCACGGCTCATTTTTGGTCAATCCATTCATCACCTTTTTGTCCAACCACCACCTGAAGACTGGGTTCGCCTTTCAAATGCTTTTGATCCGGCTCTACTGATATCTAGCTCAGGAGAGAAATGCTCTTGGACCCATTCCAAAAGAAAAAGTATCACTGACGATCGGAGATGAAACGCTAATGAAACTGGACATGCGGGCGAATCCCTTTCTTTGTGTTTCATAGTGCGACACGCCGTTTGAAACCTCGAAGCTTCTCGGCGGCTGTACGGGATACACCAGTAAGGTCCTTTCACTTTATTCCATGCGAAATGTTGAAGATGACGGTCCGAAGTTGCTTTATCAAGACTCATTTAGGCCTAGATGCGTTCTCGAATTCATCTGGCATCAAGAAAGGCTCTTGGATTCCCGTCGATAGCAAGGCGTCGACCATAGCACATGGATGCATCAGCTGCGCTTCCCAGTGACCCAATCCACACCCAGATGGCAGCCCGACATGCAGAGCTCTCCGAGGTCTACTGGTTTTAACCTCGGGTAACGCCAGCTTTATCACCGCCGCGAGCGAGAACGATAACGCTCGTCCGATATCTCCTGTCCAGTTTGTAATGCAATCCGCTCTTCAGCAGCTGGACCATACATTATACATTGCCTTTCGATGGTCACATCAACGATGAATCTCGTTGCACAGGCCAACATATCCACTCAAGAAAGCTCCCGGGTATTGTCGCTCATACTGTCAGTCGCAAACTCTTCCGCTCATTTCCAACTTCTCACGCTCATCTCTCATCTCTCTAGTACCCTGGCCTGGCTGATATGTAGGCACGTGCAACTTATTCCCTTGCGTACCTTGCCCTTCTTGCCTGCTTCTTCCTATTTCGTCCTCCGCGCCATACTCAGCATTAGCACTGCATCCGTCTCGCCTTTACGCCTCAGTACTTCCAGTTCTGCACCCGCGCCCACACCCAGTCTTAGATCTGACTCATGCTCAGACCCGCTTCCGATAGCCAACCAAATAGCGAGTTAGAGAGGTAACGAGTTAGAAATATCTTCAAGTGTTACATGTCGCCTCTTTGACGTCCGGGCTTCAGTATATTAGAAGCTCTACTGCTTCATCGACTGGGCATGGCTCAAGTGCAAGGGTCAACGTTGTAGAAACATTGTTTTGGGCTTCCTTGCTTTCCAAATCGTAAGTCGGTGGCGTGCGTTGCCTGTGAACCATATCGGAACCCGTCTCTGAAACCCCACATCCACAGCATACCCGCCGTACTACCGTCGGATATACCCAAAGTCAGCTTCTGCTTGACAGGGATACTATAGGGACTTTCAACAAGTTCCAATCGTGTGCAAAATGCAGTCAAACTGGTTCACCCCTGGGAAGGAAGAGGTCGAAGTAGAACATGCTTTTCTCAGTGTCGTCATTCTCGGAGAGATCTGGGACTCGCATGCGGAATTAGAACAATTGGGTGACGGGTAAGTCATTTTTACGCCTTTATGCCGTTCAGACCAATGACTGACTTGCCTCGATATCGTAGAACATACGGTACCGTGTCCATGGCGAGATCGAGCGGCAGGCTCGTTGCTGTCAAGGCTTTCAAGAAGACCTACGAGCCCATAAACTTCAAAGGAGCCGCTGCCGAGGTCGTCATCTCGTACAAGGCGTCCCATCGCGCTATCGCCAAGTTCGAGGGGGCCTACTTGTCGCCTCTCGACAGCAGCATCTACATGTCAATGGAATACATGGACGCCGGCTGTCTTCGTGACCTCATTTTCTATCAAGACCTTCCACCTGCGGCAGTTGCTCGCGTAGTTCAAGAGATCTTGCTCGGATTGGAATACCTTCACTCAAACGGTGTTATCCACCGAGATATCAAACCCGAGAACGTGTTGGTAAACAGAGCGGGAGCCATAAAGATTGGTGAGTGCGATCCATCCAAGTTGCGTCTCTTTGACTGCTACCACTAGTGCTGATTGCGTCTCCTTCGTACAGCTGATTTCGGGTTGGCGACCTTTTACAAGGGCGACTGTGCTTCTGACTGCTGCTACATCGGCACGCCGTATTACATGGCTCCCGAGTACACGTTCTCGACGTTTGGGTATGGCTTTGGAGTCGATATTTGGGCTGTTGGCATCATAGCATTCGGTAAGTGTCATGGCTAGGTAACCTTCAGTCTCGCTCAATCCGCTAACATCCACCTCTCCGTACGTCGCAGAGATGTTGCAAGGCGATGTCCCTTACGCCGACCAGAAGGTCGAGCGAGCGACCATGCTCATGTTCACCCAAGGTCGACCGAAGGTCCCCGAGACTTTGGTCTTTGATCGGATTCTCGACTCTCTGCTTGACGCTAATCCTCGTACAAGAGCAAGTGCCAGCTCGGTTCTTGAGGTATGTTCAGGTCTGCCTATCCTACTCGTCTATCGAACACTAGCTGACATGTTATTTCGGTTTCTAGAGGAAAGACTTCCGAAACTTGGTTCGTGCCTGCGATTCTCTGGCACCGTTCATCGAAGCCGGTATTAAAGCACGAATCACGGAATCTCAATTTGCCGAATGATTGCAAGGCTTGTAAGACAGGCCACGCGATATGGAATTGGGACGGCGGTCGTTTGATTGGACGGACAATCGTTTGAGTTCGCAGCACCGCTACTTGGATTTATGCGAAAAACTAAATCAGAAAAAATAAAGTGTAATTGATCTCAGCTACGAGAATTGGGCTTCGAAAGATTGCCGATGGATGTATAATCCCTTCTTGATAATAGTAGATAACATAAAACCAATATATCATTGATTCTTTGCAATATGTGTCCTTGCTTACGAACTGCAGAAGAATGAGATGGCCACTTGCAAAGGGAAGTGCATATCATGAGATTGATGCTTGCGGATCCCGACCTTTCCACGTATGCAGATTAAAATGAGTGCCATGCCTCTCGAGGCTTGCTTTACAAGCGACCCATGACGAGTGGCTGACTTTGATTTACACCTCAGGCATAGCGATATCAAGTCCTGTGCTCGTTACAAACGTGTGCTCTTGCTAATTACAATAGCCCATTATACAGCGGCTGCGCCAATGATCTTGCTCAATTCTGAAGGAAAGCGATAGTTCATTCAGTAAGTCAAACCGGAATGCCAGGAAGTAGGAGGCCTGGGTACTTACGCTTAAGCTCGACGTGCTCCTTGATAACACTCGACTTGACATCATTGTCACCGTTACCCTCAATAGCGACGTTCTCGCCTGAAACCTGCCAACCGTTGACTCCCTCGACAAATGCCTTGGCCTCGTCAGCAGATGCAAAGTCTAACCATCGCTGCAGACGGGCGATGGAGATGCTGGAGAAGGACGATGCGATGGTGCTGGCGATGAGGAGTCGGAGATTCGATGTGGCGTGACGGTGGGATGGAAGATAGTGTGAACGGATGACTGGATGACGCAAGGACACACGCAGTGATTAGTTCGAGGTCTTGACTGTTGTCACAGCACGGATCGGCCGTTTGTTGCGAAGATGTGGAATGCTATCACTCACCATCGGCTCCTTCACCCTCTTCCTGCTTCCAACACTGCCAGAACTCCCTGAACCGACACTCTCGCAACAGACTCCAACACTTTTTCAGGTAAGGTACCACCAACGCAACTTCATCCTCTTCGTCATCATCATCGTCCCTGTTTGCCTGAATTATCGACGCAGGAGGTCGGTCAAGAGCCAGAGCCAAGGCCAGGTTGAAATCCTGTGAATCGATCGTCGGGGCCGATGTGAGAGCCAGAAGAAGAATGTCGATGACTACGTGTTGGTTGGTCATGTTCAGGTTGAACTGGTGGCTATAGTATGAAATAGCGGTGATGAGCCCAAACAAATCCTCGAGGCTGGAACCCTGGAATGCTTACAGCTTCAAGATAGCAAGGTTGGCGAACAAGTCGTGTTGTCCATTTTCAATTTGGGTCTGCAAGTACTCCTCCAAAAATCCGACGTTCGAGGGGTTATATCGGTCTATACTCACACGCGATTCATCATAGGTAAGTAAAGATGACTCGCTCCTCATAGCTAACGCAGTCTAGAAAAGTCCTGCGTCATAGAATTCCACTCACCGACACCCAAGATCAACGCGTTGATTTCTTCAGGTCGGAAGCTGGGATTGTGCCATTCCTGGGCGTTTTTCGGCGGGGCGACAGAGGTAGTGCTAGGCATTGTTGGTGGAGTGGTTCAAGTATGCTATACACAGGTTTACTCGTGACTTTCCCAGCGACATCGTTTCCACAATAATGACCCCTTTGCAGTATGGTGGACTCGCGAAAATGCAGCAATCGAGTGTAGAAATGAATGACGTGTTTAGTGAATCGGGTTAAACTCGAAGCAACGTCTTGACATACTGAAAAGTGTTTGAGAGTGGGAAGCAGTGAATGCCATGCCAGCAAATCTGCTACCAATATTACCCCAGCTCAAGGAAGAGACATCCAACTGAATACGGTCAAGCATGTTGGCCAGCATTTTAGACAGGCCGTTCGAGCTTCTGTCGGGAGTTGTAGGAGCTCCGCCTGACCACCTCAAAGTGAGCTTCACAGCCTCTTCCCACCGCCATCCTGAGCGTAGCACACCTAACGCAGTGACTTTCTGCAGTTGATCTTCACTCTCCTGGTCTCATATCCTCTGGGTCATCTCTTCATCCGAATACCAGCGTCTCAACCAACATACAAGCACCTCTTTTCAATACTGACGTCATGCTTCTTCCTCCTTGGACTTTTCAAAATGTACCGGGGTTTCTTGGAACTGTTGCTCGACAGCGTGTTGGTCTGGGCTATTACCAAGAGCCGCGTTGGAGTGGATAAAAACGGTAGAGGGCAAGGATGGATGCCTTGGCTCGTTTTTGGGTGAGTCTCGAGGAATGCGCAGCGAGGTGTAGTGAGTGAGTATGACGCAACGGCTAATCGATGACCACCTACGACAGTCTTGTTATGGGCCACCTGACAATGAAGTAGGTTCGACTGAAGCATTACCAGCTCTTGACCCGGAACGTTGAAGTCTACTGTTCTCAGTCACATATATCGAAATTTCGCCAATATTCCATCATCGACGATCGAAATTACCGGGTCTCAGATGGTCCTAGCGATGAAGCTCATCACTTTTGCCTGGAATGTGGAAGATGGACGACATGCGCACGAGGTGAGTCCAGGCTTGAGCAACTGAACGGTAGAGGGTCTAAGACGTACACTTCAGGAACTCGATCGCGCTCAAGACGGAACAAGGGTTGCACAGCTCCCTAGCTTGTTGAGCTTCTTGGGATACTGGTAGGTGCTACTTAAGTGATACGATTCCGTCTCGTCCTGATCCTGACACACCTCTGCTGGTATAACTCAGCTTCTTCTTTCCGTCGATCATGGCTGGACCTGCAAGCGACTTTGCAACGTACGACGCTCTCATCAAAGACACATTATTCACCTTCCCTCCACCTTCCACCCCCACTTCTGCTCTGACGAGCTCGCGATCACAAAAGGCAGTCAAGAAGCACAGGAAGCACAGGTCTCCAGCACTTCGCAAGACGGTTGCCTATCAGAAACTCGCGATCGGGTTGATGTTTTTGGGTATCTACGCGCTCTATGGCGGAAAGGCGGGGCATGATAGGATTTTGGACGGGAAATGGTGGTTCTCGCATTCAAAACTGTGGAGATTTGGATTTATCCAGTTGGCGGGTTTCATCGCTCGAACCAAATACTATGCGGTGTGGACGGTTGCCGAGGTAAGTGGATCGGGCCAGCTTCAGTACAAACCCTGGACCTGACGTTTACGAACACAGGGCGCATGCATTTTGACGGGTCTTGGCTTCAACGGATATGACGCTCATACAGGAAAGACCTTATGGAACCGAGTTCCCAACGTAGTCATTTGGGATATCGAGACCGCTCAAAGCTTCAAGGTCTTGTTCGACAGCTGGAATTGCCGTGCGAATGTGAGCAATAACACCATCTCTTCTATCTTTTGTCATATTCACGATTTCTACGCCGTCTTCTAGGTATGGCTCAGGGATACTATTTACAAGCGGGTTACCCCGCCTGGCAAGAAGCCTGGTTTCCGAAGCACGCTTGTTACCTTTTTGACGTCTGCTTTCTGGGTAAGTTTCGCAAGGATGTTCTCTCAAGCGCTCTGCGGTGATACTAACGGAAGCTCCAAACTCTGCGTGTTTGTAGCATGGAGTGTCTCCAGGTTATTATCGTAAGTGCGATCCTCTAATAATGTCCGCTCTCAGATGTTCATATCGGCTCCTATATTCGGAACTCTAGTCGCTTTCATTACCGCTGGCTTCTGCACGTCGCTAGGACGACCATTCCGGCATCTGATTCGACCATTCTTCCTGCCTACACCGCCGCAGAAGACGTCCGCGCTGAAGACCTTTTACGACGCCATGGGCTGGTTCTTCACCCAATCAACACTCAACTACCTCGTCCTCCCGTTCTTCCTACTGGATCTCAAGTCCGCTATCACCGGATGGCATCATATGGGATGGTACGGACACATTATGATCTTTGGAGCTTATATTGCTTTGAAGTTGGGTGGTAGAGCGTGGCTTGTCTCGCTTAACAGAAAGGCAGGAAGGGCGCCTCCCAAGAAGACGATCCCCGCGGAAGCCAAGAAACGCGAGTTTTGATTGCGACATTCCGACAGGGACGAATAGTTATGGGAAGAGATGACAAGATGGGAGTTATGTCCATCTGTCACATGGTTAAATGCTTTCAGCATTTGTGCATGTAGAGACGTGCCACATTGTAGACAGCAAGCAGAACACGAGGAGTATTGCGTAGGACTCATTTACCGCATGCTTAGGGCCCGTCGGTCATTGTACACCCATCTTGCCCCTACCTAATCTTACTGCCGTACGCTCGAGAAGAGCTATCTTATTGAGGGTGAGTCTGTTGTACACTGTAAGAAACCGCTATCACTCGAGTAACGGGTAACGAGTAGATAGCTAGTCAGATGAGGTAGATGAGGTATATCGATATTTGTATCCGCGCCCTATGTTTGTTGTTGAGTGAGGGTCTATGCTCGATCGGCACGCACAGAACAGTCAAAACAGCCGACAGCCAAACTTTGATTTATTCTACTGCTCAGGAGATTGATGACAGTATCATACAGTCGGCCCATATTCAAGTATTCATGACCTTGGACAACTTCGAGAGGACTTCATGATGACAGAGAAACTCGCACATCAACTGCGAGGTCTCGCTCTCAATTCCTCATCAAGCAACATCGACTCCTTTACCCCCTCCTCCTCCAACAACAACAACAACAATGGTCTACTTCCTACCAAAGCTTCTTCGTCCACCGCCAATGGTTCTCGACCACAGGTACAGATGAAAAAGTTTATGAATCCGTTGCCTTCACGGCAACAGAACCCTTACGCCGATAGCCAAAAGGCAGCGATGATGCGTCTTGCAGGTGTTCCCAACCCGGAACGGTTACCCCTGGGAAGTAGCAGTGCTGTCAATCCGTCCGGAACAGGCTCTCCAGCCAGAGTACATGTCAAAGGTGTACACTCGGCACATGGTACACACGGTCCGGCACATACTTCGACAGCACGAATCATGGCCTCGACATTAGGGCCGCAGAAAAAGGTTGCAACAACAAACGCATCAACGAGTATGCTGACGACAAAGGAGGGCAAGGATGCTGGCAAGTACGACGGATATACGGGTAGGGATGAAAATGCACCGATCGCGAACGGGGGCAGTACGAATGCTTCGCATATTTTGAGGAACGAACGGACGGACGGAGTGCAGAAACAACAACCGCAGGGATTACGAGATGAAGGAGTTGCCATCAGGGTTAATGAAGGTTTGGACATGACGAAAATTCCGGAAGGAGACATTGGGTCAATGTTGAACAAGAAGTAG
This sequence comes from Naganishia vaughanmartiniae, assembly GCA_030039245.1. Lineage (NCBI taxonomy): Eukaryota > Fungi > Basidiomycota > Tremellomycetes > Filobasidiales > Filobasidiaceae > Naganishia > Naganishia vaughanmartiniae. The sequence continues at coordinate 244,036 of JASBWU010000004.1, read as the reverse complement.
GACCTGTTCTCACAACTTGTCCCCCGAAATACACTGAGCATGTTCAGCTACTTATAGGAATGCGGCGTTTTCTCTCACATCGTTTGAAATCGGCAGGAAACTAGGACGAGGTAAATTCGGCCGAGTGTATCTCGCACGGACAAGAGCTCCTCCGCATTTCGTGTGTGCTATCAAGTGTTTGATGAAGGATGAGATCAAAAAGGACAAGGTGGAGCGGCAAGTCAGACGAGAGATCGAGATCCAGCAGAATTTGAGGTGAGGTTCATGCATTCATTCAAAGTGATTGCCTCCGGTTGCTAAATCCCGCTTCGCTCTTAGACATCCCAACATCCTCCGCCTATTTACCTACTTTCACGACACGAAGCGAATCTTCTTGGTATTAGAATACAGCATCAAGGGAGAATTGTTCAAGCATTTACAGCGGGAGGGGCGTTTCAGCGAAGCGAGAACAGCAAAGGTAGGCCATTCATTACTGCGTCATCTTGCATCTGCATTGCTTATCTGGAAACTATATTCTCCTCGTTCAATAGTACACGTATCAGATGGCAGATGCACTGGCGTATTTACACAAGAAGCATGTCATCCATAGGGATATCAAACCGGAAAATATTCTACTAGGTAAGTCCAGACGGTCGTATCAAGAGGATTCTTGCTTACTTTTATTGTTCTTAGGGCTGAACGGTGAACTGAAGATTGCAGATTTCGGATGGAGTGTTCACGCACCGAGCAGCCGGTATGTAGAAAGCTTCGTCACAACGCCTTTAATCCTGGTCACTGACTTTGAAGATGCTTGTCCTAGGCGGACTACGTACTGCGGAACCTTGGATTACCTACCGCCTGAGATGATCCTCGGTGCTCCACATGGGCACTATGTCGATCTTTGGGCTTTGGGTGTACTCACCTACGAATTCCTGCACGGTGGGCCACCGTTCGAGGTATGTTGTGTGTATCATGTTTCGCTCTCTGCCGGAAAACTCAATGTCTTCATGACTTCAGGCCGAATCGCAAAAGGACACGCACAAGCGGATTTGTAATGTCGATCTTCGTCTGCCATCACATTTCTCACCTGAAGCAGGAGATGTCATCGTTCGAGTAAGTGGCTTCGCAGAATCCTCACTGTCATGCAGAACCTGACGCCCTGTTTGATCGCATCCAGTTGTTGAAGCTGAAACCGGAAGAACGTCTACCACTCGTAGACGTCATGAACCATCCGTTCGTCACAAAGTACAAGGATGTCAAGGCCAGCGACTTTGCATAGTTGTTGCCGAATGGTCTCCTCATAAGGTGGAAGCTCGCGGTTGTCGTAATCAGCTACATAGTGATGGACACCATGCATAATTTACGGTTCTGACATTTATGTTCTGGGATTGACTTTAATGGTTCGGGTTCGTTGTCCTGCTATGCGCGAAAGTCGGCTACTTCTCGGTCGCAGCCCGTGGGAATTGTGGAAACGCTGAGATGGTGTTTGTGGCGGTACGTGACTTGCGTCTAGGCGGAAACATGAGCAGCCTTGTGTTGGCATCGTTCGGACATACATTCATTTGAACAAGTGGAGAGGATACAATTTCATCATAATGCAAATACAAAAGCGCTTTTTTCATTTCTTGTCCGTGTATTTCAGAGTTCCATACAAGCGGTAATTGTCTTACAAAATCAATCATTTCACATTCAACTTTGGCTTCTTGCCATCCCATCATCCAGCATAACCGCTCAAACGGTGAAAACGTCGGACCTCCATCCTTCGCTCTTAGCTTCTCGCCGCTCTTGCTCTCGAGCGGCACGGGAAAGCTTCCTGCCCTCGGCTTCGGCCTCGCCCTTGACCTTGTCAGCATCATTCTTGACTCGGTTGGCGACGGAACCAGACGCGTTGGAGGCGGCGTTGACTTTACCTCGAATGGCATCTCGCTTTCGGTTTTTAGCGGCACCTTCGGGCTTTCCGGGGAAGAGCTGCAGAAAAAACGTAAAAAGGTAAGCGCTTGCTTCATGTGAGTAAGCCGCCATGCAACTTACGTCTTCGTCGACACCGACGTGCAAGACAAACTCGCCTCGTCGTCCGTACTTGACGATACCCTTCTGTCCGGCTCGGACACCGGCAAGCATACCGGGCCCCTGGGGGAACACGGAGCTCGAGAAGATGGCTTTCAAGTAGTTTGCCGGAGTAGGTCGAGCGTTGGTAGCGGCGATTGCTCGTTGCTGAAGCGCAAAGAGCTGGAAGTCGGCTCGTTGCAAGTATTCAGTGATTTGGACTTCGAGGGTGTGAATGATGTTGCTCTGCAGGAGAAGACAGACGACATGAGCTATGACCCATGGTAAATCAGAGACGAACAACTCACCCTCAAGAATGCGCGCATAGGAGCCTTGGCCAACCAGGTAGCAAACCACTTTTGGTTCTGCCTGATCTGGTAATCAAACCCAGCGATATTGACATCGACATTCTTGACAACAAAGAATGTCTCTCGATCATCCTCGGTCGCATTCTCAAGCGTGACATCAAAGTCAATGCCTCGCGGGCCAAACTGAATATCAAGTAACCCAGAATCCTCGAATTGGACCCAACCACTCTTCTTGCTGACCCAGTAAGCAATGTTGGAAGCCTGCACATGCAAACCCTTTACCCGGAGTCGAACGGTGCTATCGTACTCGGACGCATACGTCGCATAACCCTGGGTGAATTCAAAGTCGTTGTGCGCGACGAATCGGATGGAGTCTGGGATGAACGATGCGGAATCGAGGTTGAAATCATCAATCACCAAATCGACGTCTTCGCTCTTGAATTCGATTCGCGGGACGGGGATCTCCTTGATCAGCCCGATAATACGGGGTAACATGACATCGACCATGTCCCTGTACAAGCCGGCACCATCAGCTTTCAAGCTGTTGAACCCGACTTTACCAGCATCAGCCAAGTCTTCACCCATGGTCTCGATCGCATCGACCAAGTTGGACGTGGCTTCATCATGCGTCAACGCGTTGAAGAATGATTCCAGTTCCTTTTGTAGGGCCGAGGCGTCTGATTTCCAGGCTTCGTTGTCTTGCAGGAGGGATTGACCGTCGTCGTACAGGGACGAAGCCTTTCGGTATGCTCGTTGGGAGACGACGTCTGTGGTGGGAAGGAAGGGTAGTTCAGCTTCAAGTCTGCGGTCTAGCGAAGCGACCGGCTACTTACAGCCTTCGTCGTGGAGAATACGGTCAAGGTACTCTCCAATCGCATTAAAGTACTCGGTCAATCGCGGGTCATTCTTGATATCGTCGGCGGCCTAACGTTGGTATCGAGTGAGCACAGTGCATCACCTCTTGTTTGCGACTGTGCAACTCACCTTCTGAGAAGTGGAAATCACACCATCCATACTCTTCCCGGCCAGATTCTCGACAAACTTCTTCAAATCCCTACCTGCCTGCTGTACCTTTTCATCCTCATCACTAACCTCGCTCTTCTCCACGGCCTCATCAAGCGCATCTTGTGCCTTGTGTGCGTACTTTTTGACGATCCCAACGAGGGTATCAATCGCTTGGTGGTACGGTTTGTTCTTTTGCGCTTGGAGAACGATTTGTTGCAACCGGGTGATGAGTTTGTCTTTTGCTTCGTCTGCGGCAGGGAGCTTTTCGTCAAAGTACTATTAACGAGGTCAAGACGCCGATCAGCCTGCATTGTTCATTGGCGTGCGGTTTTTGAGTTTACATACCTTGACGGCACTGACAGCACCGTCGAACGCGGCTTCTTTTGCTTCAGCTTGGTAGAGTCCGCTGATGGTATGCTTGGCGTGCTCCTTGCCCTTGTTCTTCAACTTGCCATAATCGACTCCATCCTTTCGCTCCTTCTCGGAAGGTCGAGTCGCATCGGCGGCCTAACAACGTGAAAGGGAAAGGGAGTGTCAGTAATGATGGCGCTTGTAGGCGTGTGGAAGAGAGAAAGACGCACGGATGCAGCTTGATCGGCTACGAGTTCCGCACCATCGGCAAGAATATCTCGGGACATCAAGATGACGTCTGATCCGAGTTGTCGGAAGGCGGGAGAGGTGACCATGAGGGATGCGATGGTACGGAATGAGTCAACGACGGCTACAGAGTCTTTGACCATTTCAGAGGTCGAAGTCTTTGATGCTGGTCCATCTGCGAGCGGAAGGAGCGGTTAGAAGTGGTCGGGGAATAGGAGAGAGGTGGTACGTACTGAGATCGATATCAACGTCGGCAGTGGCAGCATTGTAGAACAAGTTTTGCAACAAGTCATCCTTGTTCTTCTCCTCTCCCCATGCCTTGAAAGCGGTCAAGACACCTTTGAAATCATCAAGCACCCTCGCACCTTCCTCACCCAACCTCGCGGTCCTACTCGATGGCCCACCAGTAGATTTCAATGAATCGGACTGAAGCACCAAATCAATCATTCGAGATACTTGCTCCTGGGAAGGGATTTTCCCAGCCTTGAGAGCGCCGAGGCATTCCGAGATGTGGATTCGGGATTGTTCAGAGGGAAGGTGTGATTCGACTTGACCCCGGGAAGGGATGTTCTTGCGAACTGATGTAGGTAGTAAAGGTGCAGTTTCAGACATTGTTTAGTTGGGAGTTGTACAAGCGGGGCAGTTAGGGGAAAGGAAAGGGAAAGGGAAAGAAATGTCTGGTTTGTATATAAACGCCCGTCTCCTTTCCTCCTCTCCTCCCCTCTCCTCTCCTCGTGACAGACTGCGACTCCTTTGCTCGCGAGAGATGCGATGCGATGCATGAGAATTACGTCATTTTCACTCAAAGCCTGCGTCATCACACCATGCGAGCGGCGAGCGAGCGACCGACCGAGGTGAATAACCGGTCTACGTGATTACATAAACTCTTGTTATCCGGAACCGAAAAGCGGGGCGAGCATGTTGAGTGAGACTCTACGCTCGGTTCATTTCACGCTCAGACTTTCGAGTTTATCAGCCATCTCCCGGCGAAGCGGAATGGCTGGCACATGAGGCGCTTCCCTCAGTCCATGTCATGTAATCCTTCCTACGTAGTTATCCTATTGAGTGGTCTATTATACATCCCCTCATCCCTAGTCACCGCTAGACATATCGTCCGGCTTCCTCCTCTTCTCTTAACGGTCTGCGACCACCATACCCTCCCACATCCACCATCTCAGAGCAGTGCTCGATAAACAGAACCGGAACACATCCATCTTCTCTCGGCACCACCTCGTTTCTAAACACCGACTCGCCGTTCAATCATCAGAGAATCGCTTACAGTCACACAAGCAGCTCACAACCACAAACAAGAACGCCCAATCATGCCCACCTCACAGGCACGACACACACCGCGGCGTCCTCGGAACTGCAGAACAACATTCTCCCTCCTTCTCACACTCTCTTCTGCAACACTCACCCACACAGCCGCAGCAGCAGCCGTAGAACCACGATGGGGTCAAAAAGCAGCATACGTCCCCTCCCACCAATCCATCTATTTTATCGGGGGCCAGGTATCTTCCTGGAACGGATCAACGACGGCCGCTGGTGTGCCTTCGATTACGAATGAGATCCTAGTTCTCAATTTAACCACCGATAATCCACAGTTCAGCACCGGCGTATCACAGGATCTCCCACCGACTGCGTTCCATACCGTCACGTATGCAGCGAAGACGCACCAGCTTGTTAGCGTTGGTGGTCTCACTGGGTCGTGCTCCGGTGATACTATTGCGCATACGTTTGATCTCGAGGGAGCCGGTAGGTGGAGGAGTGTTGGAGTCAAGGATTTGGTGAGGAGGCGAGGGATGGGCAGTGGGTATAGTGAGAAGGATGACCAAGTGATGGTTGTTGGTGGGCTTGCGGATGAATACGTTTGCTGTGAGTCTCCGTCGTTTGCGTTCTACGAAGCTCGCAAAAGAGCTAATGTAGAATCTATAATCGTAGCATCCTCAACCTACTCATACCCGGCATACGACCTCCTCCCCGTCCCAATGAGCTCCGCAACCACCGTCCAAACCTCCAGCTTCTCATACGCAAACCCATCAACAAGCGACCCACAACTCGGCGTCATTGATTTCTCCCTCACCCGTCTCGCAAACGATACGTTCCTCCTCGCTGGCGGAGCCGATTCCTCGGGCTCGTTGGTACCGTTCGATACGGTCGGTTTGTGGGATTCCACTGCCGGGTGGAGAGTGGCACAGACGAGTGGCGAGGTCCCGGCGCCGAGGGTTGGGCATAACATGATGCCGCATCCGACACTTGATTTGCTCGTGCTACACGGCGGAGCAACAAACACGGCCAACCTCTCCTCTACCGCTTCCACAACTTTGGCATTCCTAAACACCACGACCCTCACCTGGACTCAACCCTCGAACCTACAACCACCTACCTCGTTTGCACGCGCATGGCATTCGTCCGTGATGGTTGATTCCGGGGTACTTGTTACCGCTTTCGGACTTTCGGCAAAGGGAGAGCCGAGGAACGATATCGTTTACCTCGATATGAGGAATACCGATTCGTCGAAATGGGGCTGGAAGGCAGTTTGGTCAAAAGCGATGCTCGAGGTTCCCCTTATCACCTCCAATAACTCGAACGACGACGCTAGATCCACACAGCAGAACAACAAGACTCTGAAATCGATCCTCATCCCCGTTCTGATCTTCCTCGCGCTCGGTATTCCCTGTGCGGTATGGCTCCTGCGAAGACACGTCAAGAACGTCCGACACCGTCGTATGGCTCAACATTTCGAGATGGATCCGGAAGAGGATACCCATAGCCGCGGAGGCGCCACGTCTGTTCTCGGCCAGTTCTTTGCTTCGCGATTCGGTTCATCGAGGGATGCGCCGAGACGTCCGTCGTTGTCTAAACCGTTCGGTGGGGTTCGGATCAACGAAAAGGGACAAGTTGTCGGTAACAACGCCTCTGATAACGTCGTCGTCACTCACCTGAAGGACCTGTTTAAGCGGGTTTCGTATGGCAGTTTTAAATCGTTTGATACGATGGAATCTACCGCGCAGGACAGAGAGATGACGGAGATCCGAGCAGGTGTTGCGGCAGCCATGACTGCCAATAGCAACGGCCAACCAACGGAGAAGACTGCACGACATCAGTGGGAGGAAATTGATTTCGGGTTGGGTAAACTCGACGAGTCGCGACGAAATTCGAGTATCCCTCGTTCTTCTGCTTCGTTTGACGAGTCCCGACGACGACGCTCGGAGTATAACGAGAAGAGAGAAGGAGACTTTGTTGCGATGATCCCGGAAGTCAAGTTTGAAGGACCGTTTGGCGATGAATTCCAAGTCGAGGATACCACCGACATTCTCACCGCCAACACCGCCCGTCTTTCCCCACCTGCGCTTGTGATTCTGCCTCCTAGTCAACCGACTACGCCAAGCATCGATTCCGACAGCCACGCCTCGGAGTTTACGTTCACCGGTTTACCCTCGTTTGTCGACTCGCCTATCAACGATGATTCCTCGGATTCGGTGATTAGACTTGAACGAGGAGCCACCGGACCGACTCGTGGCGCGATGAAGGACGAGTGGGAATCGTTGGCAGACTCGTTGGTCTCTCATCCGATCTTTGGTTCTTCCCCACCTGCTACCGCTTCCACTGCGAATCTTACCAGGACTCTTCACGATGATTCCAAAGTTGGAAATACGATGACTGCACCCCCTCCCCTGGTCTTCCAGCAGAGACGTGCATCGGGTCCTGGGACTTCCGGCTTGGGCGTTTCACCATCTTTTAGCCCGTCGACTGTCGGCGCATTGCGCACGAACCGAAGCGTTTCCCAACCTATCACTAGCCCACCGGGACGAGACTTGATCTCGCCATTGTCTTCCAGTGGCCGACGATCGGGATCGGGATCAGACGACTTTGCGGATTATCGAACGGACGCCAAAGTGAAAGCTGCCAACCGAGTCTCCGCTTCTGGTATCTACGACAAGTTCCGTTCCCCTTACGTTGAAACTACCAAATCCCGTCCCGTATCCAGCTACACGCCGGAACAACTTGTTGCGGCTTCCCCTTCCTCCGTCTTTGCGTCGACGAAACGATACTCGACACCACCTTTCTTCCCGCCACCCAACTCGCCACCTCCCGTCACACCCCAAGAACACTCTCAGCCCGCCACCCAGTACTCCCACGAGGGCATTGAGCGACACCCGAGCAAGAGGACAAGCAGGGAAAGCAAGCTCCGCGTCGTCAACATGACGCCTGATATGGCGAATGGACGAAATGAGTGGGAGGTTTAACAGCTGGTCCAGCGAAGCGGAAGCGGTGAAGGGGCGTTTGTAATGTATCCCGCCATATCGGCTCTTTGTGTCTCTTCCTCAAGCTTTGGTGTCGGTTTCTCCGTCCTTCTTGTTGCGCCTGTGAATGTCTAAGATATTGCTAGTGTTTTGATACTTGTCATTCTTCTACTATTGAAATTCATGATGCATCAATGTACTCTCAAACGGTACACTCAATGCGAGGAGGAAAGATATAAGGAGAGAGGAGGGGAGGGCCTGGGGAGGAGGAGCGACCCAGTAGGTGATGACTCATCAAACATCCCAGCGATCGAGCCCGTTCTTCTCCGCTTTGACCTCCTCTGCTCGTTCAACTATTTCTGACATCGACAATATCTCTCGAGACCCAGCTATACCATCGTCGCATCATCTCACTGCAGATTTCTGAATCCACAAATCTTGCAAACATCATGTCATTCGTCACTGCCACTGGTTTGTGGAAAGCAGGAGCTTCCTTCAGTACGTTCCGGTTTCTTCGCATTTTCCAGAGTAGCTTGAACCCGCTCATCGGGCAAACCTTCTAGCTGCACTTGGCATTACAACCTCTGCATTTGGCGCTCATTACCTGAAAGCCAAGTTCCCTCAACTTACTCCTCAGTCGGTGCAGAGCTGGCAGACGGCAGGTAGTTACCTTATCTACAACGGTATCGCTCTACTCGCCATCTCGCAACACCCTCGATTCGGGAGGCACAAGTATGCCGGACCTTTGATCATGTTAGGTACGTATCATTGGGTATCGCGGGCAGCAGTGGGGGGATAAGGCTGATATATTGCGCGATGTGTTGCACGCAGGAACGACCATGTTCTCGTTCTCCATCTTCGGTTTGGTCCTTGCCCGCGAGCGAGTCGGTCCTGTATTCGGACCAATGACGCCGATTGGAGGCATGCTTATGATATGTAAGGATTTACGTTGCGGAACGATACGTACTTGCTTGCACTGACAATCCTTTTCCTTTGCGTTCGAATGGCATTCTGTAGCGGGGTAAGTTACCTCGTTAAGCTCGAGCGCAATGTTTCCTTCACTAACAACCTGCCTTTCTTCAGCTACATCGCCCTGATTCTATAGTCCCGCGGAATGTAGATCCAGATGTACAATTACACTCCCCGTGTATCGGCAGACTCATCCATAACATGAAACACACTGAAAGGTCTAGGCAACGGACGTAAATTGCACTTTGTGAAGAGAGTCTTCTCGAGACGATGTTGGGTCGCTCGAGCGACCTGAACTTCTGGCCAAATTGAGATGCAACTTCGGTCGCGCTGCGAATACTCTAATCCTGATTCATTCTGGCGCCGAATCACGACACAGAGCATTGACTTTCATGATTATATCTTTGTTTTCATCTTCAGGACTCTCTGCCCAATCTGCCTACAGCTCGACATTAAGTCAAGAAGTACCTAAAGCAAGACAACATGTATCAGTGTACGATTCTATATGATTGCCTTTACGGCTAGGAATTCTAAGATTTACCTGTCACCAAAGTCTCCTAGTCCGGGTACGATGTACCGTTTCTCATCAAGACCTTCGTCCACCCAAGCAGTGATCTGCGGCTCGGAAAGCTGACGGATCAGCGAAAAGAGATGGAACAGATGGTGCCAGAGGAGTAACGTACAATGGTGAGCTTGGGGTATTTTTCGCAAACGGTCTTCAATCCTTCGGGAGAAGATATCTATTGTTTCATCGGGAATCACATGAGCATTTGGAAGGGAGGGTACGGTATATGGAGACCGCGGGTTGAGACTGACCAAGTTGAGGAACAAGATCTTTTCCTCCTTGACACCGTGGCTGAGGAGTACTTCGATGGCCTGCATCGCGGAGCCGCCGGTCGCTGTTGCAGGAGAAGTCAGGGAAGGCGGGTTAGCGGACGGCAAGTTGAAAGTGCATCACGACTGACGTACCCAACATGGGATCGAGGAGAAGACAGTATCTCGTGGCGATGTCTTCGGGCAATTTCGCGTACTAAATGGAACAAGTCCTCAACTCAATGCACCACGCCGTTGACTGTATGTTAATGCGACAAGGTGGACTTACGAAAAGCTTGGGCTGGGCGGTTTCCTCGTCCTGGTTTACGAAGACAGTCCATCCGTTAGTACTTACTTAATGGTGTAGCGTCAGTGTATCAATCCAGCTTACACGTTGAATCAGAATCTGTTGAATGATATCTCTTCAGTTAGCGTCTTTTCGCGTATATGTTGAGCTAGCAGAAACCCATCACATACCTTTCCGATCCTCACTAGAATCATCGACGTCAAAGTCCCATTTCAGTCGCAATACCAATTTGTCTGCTTCAGAATCACTCACCAGACCGACAACAATCCCGCAGACCAGCTTCCATGGCCTCACCAGCCCGCATGATACTAACACCACAGATCTTTCCCTCGAACGTTACACCTTCGTATTCCAGTCCCAGAGGGGTAGTGATTGTTGATGGGGTAATGGGGAGGTGGTTAAGACCTTCTTCCACCAGGAGTCGGATAATACGGTCCGAGGTGCTGTAGCGTAGTGAGAAATGGCTGTCAGGAACTGTGGTACACTCGTAAAAAGGTATGAAGCAACTTACAAGACAAAGTCGCCTCTATGGACGCCAAGTAAAATGACCAGTCAGCCAATCTATACACCAGATCATATACGTACCATCACGTTACCTCTGCGTATTCTTATCCCTGATGATAGTCAACAGCGCTATCAGCTGATTCGTAGCGGGCAATACCAACGCGTTGTCCGGGAGTTCTGCACAAGTGGAAGGTCTTCGGTGAGTGTCCTTGAGAGCAGAGGCGAGAAGAGTCATCGTCGCGTTGACTGGAGAGGAGGAGAGTGACATCCTAGCGAATTCTTTCCGTTGCGTTGTTGATAGAGAGGTTGAAGGGATGTGCTGGGCGTCAATACGACTAGGTCTAAGATGAACCTCACCACGTCTTGCGAGCTCGCCGACGACAAGCTGTTCGGTCTCGACAATGGAACACGAAACTTTGCATCCGCCGCCTGATCTCTTTTGGCTTACCTAATCTTTGTCCGTCTCTGCCGGGATTGTTTGATGAATGATAAGGAATCACCGAAGCGGCGAAGCGAGCACTGCCGAGACAAGAATGTTATCAGTTGGATTTTGGAACTGATTTTGGATTCCACAATCCCGAATGGCGACCTGCTCAGCCCAGTTTCCGGAAACTTGGGCGACTGTTTCTCGTAGTCGTGGACTGCATAAGTTCGCACATGGTGCTGAGACTCTCTCGCAAGTCGAGCGCTGCTGCATATACAGACAGCTTCCCTTTCCTTGACTATTCAACCACGATAAGATGGAGTACGAATCGGTATCACAAGGGAAAAGGTTAGGGCAGGTGATATCGAGTGTGATCTTCTGTTTTTTGACAGCTGGTGTTGTCTTTGGTGCGTCGTCCGTCTTTCACCTGCGACTCCATGTATCAGTTTTATCGCCTGTACTGACTGATGGTACTGAACGGTATTAGGTTATGCGGCGCTCAAACCAGTCTTGGTCGATAATCAAGTGTACGGAGAGCTTTGTGAGGATGGAAAGGGATACTGCAAGGCTAGTGATATTAGGATGAACTTTATGTTCACGCTGGCGACCGTCGTCACAAACGTAAGCACGGATTTTGATGTGTCTGACACTGGATCCTGATCACTTCGGACGATTCGGTGTTCTTTTGAGTAGGGTGCCGCTTTGCCTATTGGCTCCCTTCTGGACAAGTTTGGTCCTCAGAAAACAGCGATAGGTGGATCAATTGTGTTTCTCTTGGGAAACGTGGTGTTTGGGTTGCAGATGACTAGAGGAGGTATGTTGCCGAGTCGCAATGGAACCACAGAATCGAAGCGATTGACGAATACATCGGTTTCGTGCAGTGTTTGATAGCTACATTATCGGATACGTTCTCCTGGCTTTAGGCTCGCCAGCGATTTTCCTGTCGCAATTCCACCGTAAGCACGCCTTTAGAGCTTCGCCTCAGGATGAATCAGCTCAAGGGGCTGAACCTTCTTCCCGTAGTCTCAAACGCTTTCCCGGCGTACTCTGGTGTCATATTGGCTGCCATTACAGGCGCTTTTGATGCTTCCAGTGTCCCATACCTCATTTACAGGGAGCTGTACCAGCGTTTGGGCGGAGTGCCGAGCATGTGAGTCTTGGCCATGGGCCAGGAAGGTGGACGTTTCGAAGTCAACATTTGTCCTCTTTCGCTAGACGTACTTTCTTCTGGGTGTACACTGCCATTCCTCTTCTGTAAGCGCCGTCCATCCTTCGCGTATCTCAAAAGCTGACTACAACGACTGTCCTCCAGTATCATCCTTCAACAGCTCCTCATGGGTCCTAAAACAATCTACGACCGCGGAACCGACGACGCCGAGACCTCGCCGCTCATCCACGGACCGGACGAAGAAGACGGATTCGACGAACTCGCGCGCGCCCGCTCCCCGCGCCACTTACAGAACCATCTCAGCTTTGACCAGGATCCCGTGGCGAGTGGGTTCAGCAGACTTTCGTATCCTGTTCATGCGGTTGCGACGGATAACGAGTACGAGTCGGCGAAAGCGTTGGATGCTGGGAAGGGGGATCCGGTGGTTGGTGTGATGTATGGCAAGGGTGTGAAGGAACAGGCGAGCAGTAGTTGGTTTTGGTCAGTCTCTCATACGCGACTTCGGGTTGGAACGATGCGGTACTGAATTCCGACAAACAGGCTTATCGCAGTTTACCTATTCGTTCAAATGTAAGAGATGAGCAGGCATATGTTTGCTGGCTTGGCTTTTCGTGACGATGTGCACTGCCTTCTCAGGATCCGGATCAACTGGTATCTAGCCACCGTGCAGAGCCAGCTGGAGTTTTACACCGGCAACACAGAATTGGCAGATACGCTTACCAAAGGTACACTTTCGAGCGCATCGTTAAATGGATGATGGTCCTGACGCTGCGTCTCCGTTTACAGCATTCACTGTTCTGCTGCCCCTGGGCGGTATCATCGGTATCCCCTTCGTTGGACTACTCCTCGACAGGCGCACGACTTTGGAAGCCACATTGGTCCTCATGCTCTTCGGTCTTGCCTTCGGAGTTCTCACCATGCTCCCGCAGACGGTCTCCCAGTTGATCGGGATTGGGTTCTTGGTCATTCTTCGGCCGCTGTTCTACACCTATGTCAGTGACTTTTTCGCAAAGATCTTTGGGTGAGTTTCCATCTCAGTCAGCAGCGAATCCGTACGTCCCCGACTGAGATGTCGAGTTCGGTTTTTGATAGCTTCGTCACATTCGGCCGACTCTACGGCCTGGCGATGACCATTTCCGGTTTTCTCGGATTGCTTCTCACACCAATGGACATCGTAACACAGACACAGCTAAACGGCAACTACAATCCGATCAATATCACCCTTATCGTTGTGGGCGCGCTTACGAACATCGCAGTCGCAGTCAGACTGTATATACGTACAGCAAAGGGTAAGATTGCGTTGGACGGCCGATAGGGGATAGTAGAGGCTAGTAGAAACTCAGCAGCAACGATGCAGGGTTGATCGAGTACTTCAAGGACGTGATCGGTCCAACAATACGCTACTTCTCCGGTACTACGAGGTTTCTGTGGCTCTAGAGTCGGGTTTGTGGTTTGACTAATATAGAAGGTGTATATGTAGTAGAGTGGGAAACATCGGTTGGTTTTCCGCTATGAGCACGAGCTAACGCTTTGCCGACAGCCGTAAAATGAACTGTCCATCATCAATCCATTTGTGCACTGAGCTCATCATATCGCAGACGTTCATCGGGGAGGTCGAATGGCCAAAGTCACTTTTGGCGTAATAGAGTGTTTAAACGTAAACATTCCCCAAACTGTATCGGTGGGTCGTCCAACATGAGGAGCAACAAAACGAATGTGGACCAGCAGGTGGTGAAAGCTTAGTTGAAAAGCTACCAGAACTGGCTCGAGAAGGCAAAAAAGGGCAAAAAAGGCAAAAACGTATGTTCCCCATCGGGGAATTGAACCCCGGCCTGGTGCGTGAGAGGCACCCATCCTAGCCACTAGACGAATGAGGAGATTGATGATAAGGGTCAGCTGGTCTAAATTACAAAGTTACAACTTTGACACGGAATTTCAGGCGGATTTTTTTCCAGGGCGGTCCAGCGTGCCCTCTAGCTACTATCCGCGTGTTGACTAGGCAGACATCCCCTACTGGATAGGACCACATTTGACATCCATTCAGAGTAATGGTCACCTGTACTTAATTATCCTGTGCATCGGTTTACCCGTCTCCGCATTATAGGGAACCCAGGCCGTACGGGTCGCGGCACCTTACGCGACGCGAAAGCACTGACCTCCTCTTCCTGGAAGCAGAGAAAACAACCGATGCCATAGAATAAACGATGTTACAACTTGGGACTTAGAGACCGATTGATACTGCTGCACGGATGATAACGTTCTGCTCCTCAGCCTCTTCGCTCTCTGCTCGTGACTGGTTCCTAACCTCTCTGACCACTCCTGCGCCAAACCTATTCGTCTGCGCCGGACAAGGACGAGCGGCAAAGCCGTATCGTATTGTTTGCACTTGGCGGTGCAATAAGGCGACTTGACACAACATCGGCAAGCTGCGTAGCGGTATGACTTTTCCTAATACCCTTTGATCCGCTACCACCACCGAGAAGCGATGAAGTCGAATCGTTCGAACTCGTTCTTGATGGCTGCTGATGTGCTACCTTTTCCGGGCTGATACCACTACGAATTCTGGGATCCTGCGCCAACTCCCGTGGGTATTCCGCTGATCCTGTTCTCGATTTTGTCGCTTGGGGAGTTGACATGTCTCCGCGGTTTCTCGGAAAACCTAGGCCTATGTTGGCTTTCGCCGATGGTATAAGCAATCTTGGATCTGTGCTTCTGCTGGCCCCCAGACCTTCGCGCACAGCCTTACTGCTGTCTCGTGAAGAATCTCTGGTTGGTGACGGATTGGCAGAACATGTTTCGGCACTGGAGTCCTTCGCACGGGATTTCCGATCAGTTGCAGGAGTCCTTGGTGACCGAAGGTTGGAGGAGGGCCTAGGCGGTACTCGAAGCCTAATAGTAGAACGCATGTCGTCGTGCACTTCCGAATCCCTAAAGTCGGCTTTCAGCCTGGCAGGGCTCATGTCCACCAACTTTTTCGGGGTCAGGGATAATTCCTCTTCCACACGAGCGAGCGAACGAAGGGACGGGATCCGTTGATGCGAGGTACTCGGCCGTATAGAGAGCGACGAGCGACGCAGATTAAGAGATGGCAGTCCTGCGGTTTCCGATATTGCTGATCCCTCTTGACTCGATCCAGAAGTTGATTCGTACGATGGGCGGTGTTTCTCCGCCCTTTGCTGCGGTGTATAGAACCCATGAGGGCTGAGAGCGCTGGAAGACAGGGACATGGGGAATCTGAACGCCTCCTGCTTGTTCCTCGATGATGGAGTCTTCTGTCCGAGTCGTCTATCATCCGAAGGGCGTCGCTCCCCGTCCTCCAACCAGACCTCAACGTCTGACTCGTTCTCAGATACGAGAGGTGTTCGGAGAAGATCGGTATCTGCTTGATTTGTTGCAGTGGACGAAGACGATTGTGCTGAAGGTGTTCTTCCACATCCGTACTCGGAAAATATGTGTCTGGAACTTGACTGAGTTGTGCGTTGAGAGGATGACGGAGTAGCAGGTACAACGGATATTGGCTTAGGAGTTCCAAAAACGTCGACATCTTCCTCCTTGTCCGCTGCGTTAACCGGTCGCTTCCTTTCATCGTTTTCAATCTCGTTCGTTGCGAGTGAACCCAGATAGACGAAAAACTCGATTGCCTTAACTTTGACTTGTTTCTCGTCTACCAGTTTCAACAAACCGGCGATCACTTCATACCCTCCAGCTGCCGAGAATGCTGGGAGAGTAGACGGGATGTAGACTAGGATAGTGAAAAGAGTATTCAGGATTTGATGTGTCGGAGAGGCAGGCGGCGGTATTGATTTGCTCCACGATAGTAGGTCGATGAGTGCCTGCGCAAGAAGTTTGGTTAGCGCATGTAGGGTGCCAGACCCCTGTTCGATCACCACGAACCTCTACGACCCATTCCTGCCCTAATGCTTCTCGTATGTTACGCGCTGTCCCTTCCTCTGCCTCGAAACTTTTGTTCCTCCGCAATCCGATCAAGCAGATGCCTTGCAAGATACCCAGCAAATTGTCCAACAGCTTGATGGACGCATCAAGACTTTGGACATTTGAGGTTGGCGTATTCCGTAGAAGACCCACCGCTTCCGTGCGCAGAGTGGCTAAGAGCGGAACATGTACTGGGAAAGACGATATCAGAGCTAGTCCTGAACTTTTCAAAGGGATACTCACAATTCCTATCCAAAATAGAGTGGAGAACGAGCTGCAGCGGATCGCTGTCCTGGAAAGCATGTGCTAATTCTCGCTCAATAAATCGCAACGTTTGCAATCGTTCATTCAGCGAGGACCGGAAGGACAGCAGCTGGGTTTGGCAGAACAGATAATCAGGATACTTGTTCCGTAGAATACTCCAACGACGACTACTTACGATGGAAGGGCATTTGTCCAGTGTCATTCCGTGACAGGACGCTTCATGTCTACTTGGTGGTACTTCTTTCCGGCGTGAGCATAAACGAGACTTTCTGTAAATGGTATCCGACGCCCTCTCAGGCGTCGCAGCAGCTGTTGTAGCGGGCCTTTCGACTCTTCTCGGCACAGATCTCTGTGCCAGGGTTTGGTATTCAAGATCAGATGGGCCGGATGTGTCTTCTTCCTCTGTGCTAGATAGCGTGTCTTTTTTCCGATGACTTTGTAGAGGTGATGTGCAGTAGCCATCGTGCATTGACGAAGATGGCTTCAGGAGTCCAGTACTTTTACTCCGATCATCCATTCCAGATGATTTGGGCGTAACGGAGCGAGATTCGGACTCAGCAGAGTGTGAAGGCAAGTCACTTCTGGTCCTCGAGTGACTGATCCTTGTCTTCGCGCTCGTTCGACTCGATGAGATCTTTGGTCCATTGGAAAGACTTGATGACGATGCTACGGGTTGTTGCGGTATCGGAGATGCCTCTGCTGACCGTAAAGGCTGTCCATGGCCGGAAAGGATGACTGAGAGTGCTGATGTGGATTGCGATTTCCTGTGCATCGTCCTGTTGTAGATGTGCTAGTGTTTCTGCACCGTCGAGGAATGCTAAGCTCTCGTAAACCTGACCAAGTGGTATATACTACAACAGTAGCTTGCTTCTTCACGATATATTTCGACATGAGAGAGCTTGCCATCATGTTGACTGACCATCTATGCTCGTCATATGAAAGATGAGGGGGGTACGTACTTACGTACTTGGTACTTAGGGGGTTGGGGGTACTTTGACGCGAGTCGCGTCTGACGAACGGCGATTTCAATATAATGTAAATGTAAATTGGCCTTTGATGTCACATTATTGTAATGGGATATCTGCTTTCCAAGACGCTCACAATCCTTACCGAGGGTGATGCAAGGTGCAGTAGGACACAATTCGGGAGCTTGATATGGACGGACAACATCAGGCTGCCGCCGAGGCAGAAGATGCGCGGCCGATGGAAATCGATGAACTCGCGGACGACCCGGACAATATGGTGCTGGAACGAACGCCAGGAGCACGTCAAGAGGAGCTGGCAACTTCACGAGAATCTCAGGAGCTGACTGTCGCAGCACATGATGCTACAGCGCCACTAGAGATCTCGACGACCAGCACACCACCACCGGTTTTACCGCCTGTCGTCGCAGACATGCAAGAAGAAAGTTCAGGAATGGGAAACGAAGAAGCGAACGAGGTGATTGAGAATGGTGAAGGTGTCGCCGAACAGGTGGACGAGTTGGCAGTGGTCTGTGGAGAGAAAACAACGCCTGGTTTACTACCGCCGATTTCACCACCTACTGCCATAGAGATGCAACAGGATGTTTCAAGAATGCAATACCAAGAAGTGAACGAGGTGATGGGGAATGGCGAAGACATTGTTGAACCGGTGACCGAGGTGGCAGGAATCCACGTAGTAGAAAGGCAAGAGAAACAGGAAGGAGCTGCTCGGGACCAACCAGAGGTAGTTGAGAATATCGAGAATGTGGTTGAGCGTGTGAATGAAATCCCAGAGGTTCATCCTGAAGGAATTCCGAAAGAACAACAACAAGCGCCTCGAAGCCCACCTCTGGACTCGTCCGATGTTCCATCAGCTATTCCATCATCCCCGCGACTCGAATCAAAGCTAAAGGAGGGTCTTGTCGAAGTTCCGACGAGCGAAGAACAACCGATGGAAGGCGTCCACGAGGAGTCAACATTGATCGAGCCATCGGGCAATGATCTGCCAACAGTTCCGCCGACGACCACCTCGCATATCGGCACCGAAGTCAGCATTCCCGAATCCAACGAGCTGGCCAACGAAGCTGTGTCTCCCTTCACCAGCTTACCAACCGCCGTCTCAGAAGCGTCTCCTACCAGCCCTCTCATCCCGCACGGGGTTCCGGAAGAAGCATCAGATCAGCATCCTGTCGAGCAATCCACTTTCCTTGCCAGCAACGGCACTAAAAACATCCCTTCGAGCCTCCGGGAAAACGCCGCCACGACGAGCCTATCAGCCCAACCTGGCTCACCGTCATCTGACGATCCTTTCAACCTGAAATCCGGCGATGGTACCTTTGACGACCCAGTGAACAAACTCCCGAAAGACGAGCCAGCCACTCCACCAGGTACCGACCACCCATCTCATCGCTTCGATGAAGACGGCTTGGCAGATTTCAGTATACCCGAAAGCTGGTTCGCTGGTGTAATTTTGCCAAAGTTGGATAGGAGGACGTACAGGGGATACATTTTAGCGGACGAGTTGAAGAGCTCGTCGGGTCTGAAAATCACACTCAAGAGACCGGACGGATGGATCGCACCGAAGATGGAACCTAAACATACTACTCACACTGGTAGGCGCCGAAGGGGAGGCGTAGGCAGGCAGGTGGAATGGTTGACAAAAAACCAAACCGACAGCGACACTGTCGAAGACGTCGAAATGTCGCATTCGCCGAGTCGGCGCCGGAGGAGCAAGCGAGTACAGATCGATGCTGATGAGGCGGACTATGACGCCGAACAACAGCAAGGGGCTCAAGCCGAGGTTTCACCGTCAGCAGCGCGCTCTGGCTCAGTCACTAGCAGTCAGAGAGAAAGACAAGGTGACGGCGACGACTTCTTGACCGATCTTTCTGAACTTGACGAAATCGAGGCACGCCGAAAGGAAAGAGCAGAGAGGGTTCCGACGAGGCACAGCGGCAGGATCGCCGTGAAAGAAATCCCGTCCATGGCAGAGGATCAGGTTAGTCGAAAAGATGGGTATCAGTCGAGCTACGCTGATGATCTTTGAACCTAACAAATAGATGGGAAGGCACTGGGATAACGGAACCCCTATGGCAGAGTCATCAAGGAAGACGGCTGTTCCATTTAGGTAAGTCGTCATTGCGTATTTCTAGGTCTTTGCACGGCATCGTATTAACCACGCGCTTTGGATAGCCGACACACCGGAGCAAGGCGTGGTAGAGCTGCTGCCCAGATTGACGACGAAGAGATCGATGAACTCGCCCGTTCATATTCCGAAGACAGCATGAGGAGTTCGCCTCGTCCCGCAAAGCAGAAACCGAAAGGTCGAAGCCGGGGCAAGAAGGTCCTGAATAGCGATGACGACTTCGAAATGCTCGATGAAAAGGCAGAATCGGATGAATCGAACGAGGAAGTCGATGAGGATGTCTTGATTTACCATAGGGAGGTAAGTCATTGCCGAGTACATGGTTCTGGCTGTGATGGGAATCTGAACATGTCTTCTCTCGACAGCTCTGCGACAAGTGCCTCCGACCTTCCGCCAAGGACCTCTTGCAGTCGAAGAAGAAGAGAGGAGGCAGGAAAAGGAAGAAGCAAGAATTCGAGGAAGAATCCGGTGATGAAGCTGAAAGGCTGATGGGATGGATAGAATGTGAAAAATGCACAGCGGCATTTCATTGGGTAATTATCTCGGTGCTCTTGGGCCGATCAGCGCCTGTCACTGAGCATTTCTTGCTTCTCGCTGTCAGTCGTGTCTTCCAGGCGCAATCCGCATGAAGGCTCTCAACGAAGACAAGCTGCTTCCTCGGGACGAACAAATATTCAGGAATGGCGCGCCCCGAAAGGATGACACGTTGCTGTTGATCTGCCATCATTGTGAGAACGAGTTACTCGCGAACTGCATGAGCTGTGGAACCTCGGACCCGTTGCCTCAAATCACGCCTGCTGGGCGCAAAAGTCAAGACGAGCCGCCTGCCGAAACAAAGACCGGGACAGCATCCGCAATGGAAGTGGATGAAGTTTCAGATGTCAAGACTATCGCCCAGTCTAATATGGACGTTGATACGGTGTCAGCAGTGCGAATCAACGGTCACGTGGTCGCTCCCGAGAAGGCAGACACATCACATACAGTGCAGGAATCATCGACCGTCGACGAGCCGGTCGTAATAGACAGCAAGTCAAAGAGCGAAAAGCCACAAGATCAGCAAATGAATTCGGACAAGATGGATGTCGCTCCGAGCGATACAGAAAAGAAAACAGAGGTGGATACTGCGTCAGATAAGGATGAACTCGAGGATATGCAGAGTGATACTACTGAAGACGACGAGGTACCCTTACTCTTTAGATGCATTACTTGCAAACGTTGCGCACATTATCAGCATCGTACGTCGTCGGATCTCGTGATCATGCACCGTAATGAACACTGACCGCTCGCGGCTTTAGTTCCAAAGCCGCCAATTGGCAAACCCGAAATGACGGTTGAAGAGGCGGCAGCTTGGTATCAAGAGGGTGAATTGAGTCAGGTCTACAAATGCTTAGACTGCCGGAAATGGGATAGTCCACCAGAATATGTACGTTCCGGCGCCTTGTTTCGCACCGCCAATTTTGTCTTATCTGCAATGCTGTGTATAGATCCTCGGCTGGCGGTCTACTTCTATCGACGAAGCGGAAAAAAAGCAAGACCTGCCAGCGGATGCGCTGGAAGACGTCAAAACACCTCAAAAAAGGGAGTATCTGGTCAAATGGAAAGGAAAGGCTTTTCGCCATGTAAGCCCTTTTTCAAAATCCACGGGAAAGTCTCTTAATCTTACCATTGAAATCGTTATAGGCGACTTGGGTACCCCATGATTACCTGTCATCGGTCAGTCGCGCTCTTTTACTGAGTTTTTTGAGAACCGGGATGCGTGTCACATTGGAGACCGAATCACAAATCGCCACAAAGGACAGCGTGCTTGGCGAAGACACTGTAGAGGCTGTGCTGGGAGTCGACGAAGACGGGAAACGCGGAGCCCAGTCCGTGTGGCGAGTCGGCCCACCAAAAGCGGACGCCGATGCACAGGACAAAATTCCAGTTGCATGGAATGTAAGCACCTCAGAGCCGTGTACGCAAGTAACCGAATATACGCTGAGTCTGTAAAAGCACTTCCTTTACAGACTCCCGACCGTATATTGAGTGTTTTCCTTCTCAAGCCCGCGATACATGCTATGCGTCGGCAGGCCCTGCAGAATGCGAGTGGAACCCCTAGAGATTTTGTCCAGGCTTTCGGAATTCGATCATCGTTAGAGGACGGTGTCAAGCCAGCCGATGACCTGTTGATTTCAGTGGAAGACGCTGAGAGAACGCTCAAACGCAAACTCACGAGGGATGACGCCGAAGACATGGTCAAGCATGTGGGTTGGGCCTACGTCAAGTGGCAGGACTTGCAATACGAAGCAGGTGCGCAGATGTACTCTTGCTTCGGAAACGTTACTAGGGAACTAACTCCCGATACGCCGGTCTCGTCTTAGCAACTTGGGACACGCCAATATTGCCGCCATCATCCGCTTCTACTGCATTCCTCGCGGCCTTTCAAGCGTATCTCTGGTCTCGTACAGTGATTGTTCCGGTCCTCAAGCCTCTAGAAGCGCAGAAGCGGGACTCTCGCCCGCTTAATGGCTTCATGCGAATGGCTAAGCAGCCGCCGTGTGTCGTAGGGGGTGTAAGTCTATTGCGGTCTTTGGTAATTTTCAATTTACTTACCTGATTCTATAACATTACAGGAACTCATGGACTTTCAGGCAAGTCTCCACAGCTGGTAAAATCGACGAAAGCTGACGTGTGTGCTGTATCCAGCTGGAAGGATTGAATTGGCTCATGTCCAAATGGCATAACCTACAGTCATGTATTCTGGGTCAGTCATGTGGCAAGCTTCTAGTGGAGAAAAATGAATACTCACTGGTTGCATGAACATCATAGCGGACGATATGGGCTTAGGTGAGGATCTTTTGGCCGCATGTGTGGACTCGTCTGGCTGCTGACCATCATTATGTCGGATGCAGGCAAAACGGTTCAGATTGCCGCCTTTTTGGCTTACCTGGGGTCCGAAGCTTATCACGTTTATCCTCATCTTGTTGTGGTACCAAACAGCACTTTGCAAAGTAAGCTGGCTAGGCCGTGCCTTTGTCAGGGAAAATACTGAAACAGAATTTCGACATAGACTGGACTAGAGAATTGGCTAAATGGGCACCTCACTTACGTGTTGTTCCATACTTCGGAGAAAAGGCTTCCAGGACGGTTATCAGAGAGTATGAACTATATCACGGTCAAAAGGATGTTCGCACTCTAAAAACGTAGGTCGCAAAGTTTCAGCTGGAATGGGGTTTTGAGTATTGACCTTTGTTTGTAGTCATGTCATTGTGACGACATACGAAGTCATCACCTCCAAGGATTTCAACGTATTTGCCAGGATACCCAGATGGGAGACATTGATTGTCGAGTAAGTGATTGTCATTTGTGTCATTTGCATAGGCTTTTGCAAGCTGTCATTGATGCGCAGTTGGTAATTCATCTAGTGAGGCGCAAAGACGTGAGTAACTGTTACATGCGATGCCCTAATGTCTTCCGCAATTGACCTTGGTTTATGTCCTCAGTCAAAGCTGGGAGCAGTCTGATCTTCAAAAAATTAAACGAGCTCAACGCGGTCCACAAGGTCCTTCTCACCGGCACGCCTCTCAACAACACTATTCGAGAGATTCTCAACCTCATGAACTTTTTGGACCCCACGGAGTTCGGTGATCTGGACGCCATGGAGAAGCGATACTCTGTTCCCGACGAAGAACTCTATAAAGAATTACGAGCCAAGATAGCACCATTCATGCTTCGGAGGAGCAAAGAAGAGGTGCTGGATCTGCCTCCAAAGGTGCATGCCACTTTCGCCATATACGTAGCGTTGACCGCTGACCCCATCTTCGTAAATTAACAGAACGAGATCATTGTGCCATTGACAATGCGTCCTTTACAAAAGGAAGTATATCGAGGGATTTTGGAACGTAACGCAGACCTGATGGAGGCCTTGGCGAGGGCAAACAGAGGCGACGCAAAACACGGGAAGGCAAAGCGTCGCCATATTCACAACATGCTGATGCAGCTGAGAAAGTCAGTCATATCTTTCCCACTCTCTTTTCAGCTTCAACTAACACTTTTGTTCCGACAGGTGCATCCAACATCCTTTTCTGTGTAATGACGCATTGGAGGATTACGACCTAGAGGCGACTGCAAGACATCAAGCGTTGATTGATGGCTCTGCGAAACTGGGTTTCCTCAAGGCAATGCTGCCAAAATTGCGAGCCAAAGGCCACCGAGTGTTATTGTTCAGTCAGGTACGCATAAAGCCGTCTCGTGTAGATAAGTTCTGACATTTATGGTCTCTTGGTATAGTTCAAAATCGCGCTTGACATCAGTAAGTCCAATGCATGGCTCTTGGAAACTTCCGCGGAAAATAACTTTTTTTTGCTCGTCTAGTCGAACAGTTTTTCGATGGCGAAGACTTTAAGTATCTTCGCCTTGTGAGTATCGGTTTAACATCATAGCTGCCTCCGGGTCTGACGATTTGCGGTTTGGCAGGATGGAGATACACCTCAAGCTAAAAGGCAGAAAGACATTGATGCATTCAACGCGCCGGACTCGCCGTATTCCGTATTCCTTCTTTCTACGCGAGCTGGAGGGGTTGGCATCAACCTTGCATCCGCCGATGCAGGTGAGAATAAACTCGAAAAGGCCTTGTCCGATAATTTCTGATAACGCGAACTCGAACACAGTGATCATTCACGACTTGGACTTTAATCCTCATTTGGTACGTCGTGCTACTGCTCGCTGAACACGATCACAATTAACGCTTGTATCTGCCCTCTCTTCTAGGATATGCAAGTGAGTTGTCACGCCCTCAAGCGATGGATGCACTTCATTCTGATAGGTGGCGCATTTGTAGGCAATCGCGAGGAGTTATCGTTACGGCCAAAAGAAGACTGTCATGGTATATCGTCTGATGATGGCACAGACTGTGGAAGGTGAGTTTAACGACCAGTCACAACGTCCACATGATCTCACTCAGTCTTGTTACAGCTAACATTATGCAAGCGAGCAAGAAGAAGCTTTTGCTGGATCATCTGATTGTAAGTGATGGATAGACGCTTTGGTGGCACCGCTCTAATTGCACAGAAAATTTTTATAGGTCCAAAGTCTGCGCAAAGTGGAAGAGGAGGATGACTTTGCGACTATCGTTCTCAATGGCGCAAAAGCAGTGTTCGAGGACAAGGCCGAGAATGACATTGTCTACTCCAGCGAGTCGTTGGACAACATGATAGCGGAATTGGAAGTTGGCGAAAAGCCCGAACCACAGGCGAAAAGTACAGGTTTCACGTTCGCCCCGGTTTATGACACCGCTCAAAAGTCTGCTGGAGAATTACCGGATCTACCAGAACACAGCGAGCCCCAAGATGGTGATTTCTGGGCAGATGTCTTGAAGCGCATGGAAGCAGAAACGAAGGCGAGAGAGGCTGAGCTGCATGGCACGGGAAAGCGATCTCGTGGTAAACAGGTACGTTCAACAGCCCGTGACGTCAAGAACAGCCCCATTTTGAGACCTGTTGTCGCACCATATTTCTCTAGATTTCATACGCAGATGCCATTGGGTACCCTAACAACTCGCAGGAACAGTCAGGGCCTGTCGAGGCTCAACGCACCGAAGACCAAGATCCGAAAGACGCTGCCTCGCAAGAATCTGATTTCATACAGGAGCACAGCGACATTTCGGACGCGGAACAGTTGGGAAGCATCCAAGCCGAAGCGGAAGAGCTAGCTGGCCCTCTTGCGAAAAAGGCCAGAAGGGTACCTCCAAAGTTGGCGCTTCATGCTGCAAACGGCGATAGCATTGCGAAGACGGGCTTAACGCTCGATGGTGGAAAGGGAGGGGAACGAGGCGTTTCGAGTGGATTCCCCGACAACGACTTGATGAAGAAACCCAGAGCGCGTCCTAGGAAAGGCAAGTCCTCGTTGGCCGATGTTTCAAGTCAAGCTGCTCCAGGACGTCAATCTGCCTCAGTCAGCACCCAACCTGGCGACAAGTTGCTGTTAGCAAAAGCGCAAATTTTGAATTTGCGTTATGCAGCCGCAGAATGTGGCATACCAGATTATGTGCAACGAGTTCAAGCCATCTTGAACGTCAAGATGACGCCAGCTACCAGATGGGATGCCTATTCGACCTTGGCCTCTCAAGTGGACGAGATATTCAAATCACGTGGTATGGCGCCCATCTTCTCGGACAGCGACGTCATCAGGACTGTCCGTCCCCTCTTCCAAGAGAAGGGTGAAGATGTCAGGAAATCCGCCACGTCCAATGGCGGAGCACCAAAATTCCACCAGACCAAGCCGACATCTCGACCTTTCACTGCTACGCAACTCACGGTAACAACGCCTTCCAATGGTGCGTCCTCCAGCACATGGACTGATCAGAGTTATAACACTGCTCAAACCTTGGGTAATCCAGACAAAGCAGCGCTTCAGTCCTCAACCTTCCCAGCTACCGCTACCTCTGCTGCGACCACTTCGGCACTCGCTGTTTCTCGACCGATGAAAAGGAGAAAGCATGCGGCAACGGCCTCAGCGGTGAACTCTGCTCCTGATTCTACGCAACGGCCACCAGCTCCTGTCTCACACAAGCGCAAGAAGAATCCCGAACCCGTGACTGGCCCTGCGGTTTCATGTTTCTTCTGCACAGTGAGTCCTGGATGCGTGCGATGGTTGGAGAATACACTGAGATTCAAACCTTCAACTGATCTCCTGCTTTTATCCAGGAACCGCATGAAACAACAACGTGCCCAGGACTGAGTTCTCGCTTAAAGATTCAGGAATTTGCGACCAAAGTTCAAGTAAGTGATTGTCTTCCCCGCGGTGTCGGCCCCACTCATGAATTTTTGGCATCTCATATTCTCTCTTCTCTCCCAAAGGAGTCCCAAGGTAGTGCAAGTGACAAGGTAAGTAATCAACCGGCGAAATGTACTGGCATATTAGGATGGCTGATAGCATCCCTCGCGCTGTGTTGTAGGCGCAATGGATCAAGTGGTTGGGTGACAAGGAGAAGAATTTGCTTTTGCGCAGTGCAGTGTCTGCTGCAAGCCAATCGAACAACCCTGGTTCAACACGACCTCGCCCGGTTCCAAAGAAAAAACGATCATCATCTTTGGAGAGGAAGGCCAAAGCGGAGATACAAAAGGACAAAGAAGATCAGGAAGTTGAGGCCCTGATTGGGCTCGGAAATGCGGATGGAGATGAGATCATCGAGATCGATGACAGCGATTCGGCAGGCGATATTACGAGTACTTCAGCATGTAGCAGGTATGGGCACCGCATGTAACAAACACTAGCATCGACTTTTGCAATGCACGGTATCGCGGCCTCTGGTGCAATACCACTCGTGTCAGTCTACGATTATCGAGAGAATGCGACCTCGTAACTACAACTGGGCTTTCATTCTTCTGGTGTTGCCGGTCTTCGGCAGCAGAAGACGAACCCCGTGAATTAGTAGCCTGTTTTAGAGAAGGGCAAGTCAGTCGACGTGGATAAAAAAATAGTACTTGAAGGGCTGAATACGCACTTCGGCCAAACATGGTCCATCGCTTGGCTTCGTTGCCACAACCGATACATTTCGTTCCTGGTTCCAGCTTGCCAAATCGATCCTGGTCGAAGGGAATACACAGAGACTTGGCACCGGCAGAGGGAGCCTTTTCGTCGACAACCTGTCCTTCGGTAGATCTTTGCGCAAACTTTAATCAATACACGCTCCCTACGCGAGGGTCCAATCGAAGGACTTACTGCTTAGCACTTCGATCCTTGATGTCATCCTCACATTCTTCCGCTTCACACCATGGCAAGATCAAGACGTTCTTGCTGTCAAGCGCCGGAACGACCTGTTCCCACTTGTCAATCTTGTACAAGTGTTCATCAAACGATTTCTTGGCCTTCGCAAACATGGCATCGTGAATCTCGTCCAAGAACTTGGGCATGGCTTTCGTCAAATCGCTCATCGAGAGCTGAGATTTGTGGTTGTCGTGTCGTCGAATGGCTTTGACCTCACCGGCAGCAATATCTCGCGGGCCAACTTCCAAACGAACGGGAACACCTCGAAGTTCCCAGTCGTTGAATTTCCAACCGGGAGTGTATCCTTCTCGGAGATCGGCCTTTGTTCGGATACCGACAGCCTTCAAGTCGGCAGCAACCTTTTCACAGTGGTCGTAGATGCTCTTTCGCTCCTCCTCGGACAACTTGGCAGTCAAGCCGACGGGGACTACCACGACCTGAACGTGCGCGACTCGAGGAGGCATGACCAAGCCTTGGTCGTCACCGTGAATCATGACCATGACACCGATAGACCGAGTGGAAAGACCCCACGAGTTTTGCCAAACATGTGTCTTTTGACCCGGGTTTCGGGGATCTTCGACGGTAATGTCAAACATTTTCGAAAAGTTTTGTCCGAGGCAGTGGGAGGTGGCACCTTGGATACCTCGACCGGTGGTAGGAATGTATCCTTCAACGGTTGTCGTGTAGTAACCTCCGGCGAACTTTTCCTTTTCAGACTTTACACCGGGAATAACCGGAACGGCGAGCAAATCCTCATATACACGTCGGTAAAGGTCCAAGATCTGTCGCACCTCTTTTCCTGCTTCCTCCTCGGTCAAGAACGCCGTATGACCTTCCTGCCACAAGAACTCTCGAGTTCGCAAAAACGGCTGAGGGTTCTTGAATTCCCATCGAACGACGCTGTTCCACTGGTTCAACTTGAGCGGCAAATCACGGTGCGATCGGATCCACTTGGCGTAGTACGGGTACATGACAGTCTCCGAGGTGGGTCGAATAGCGATCGGTTCGTCCAGGTCCTTGCTTCCCGCTCGAGTCACCCACGCGACTTCAGGTGCGAAACCTTCAATGTGGTCCTTTTCCCGCTCGAGTCGTGCAGACGACACGAACATGGGAAAGTAACAGTCATCGACGCCAAGGTTTTTAATTTCGGCGTCAAACCAGTTTTGAATTGCCTGCCAGACAGAGTAACTCCAGGGTTTGAGGATGTAACAACCAGAGACGTCATAGTAATCCAACATGTCACCCTTGATGAGGACCTAGAAGAACACGAGCATCAGCGACGCAGTTCGATGTAACGAAACCCACGGATTACTCACATCGGAATACCATCCAGGGAAATCTCCTTCTTTGGTGTAAGCAACAGCCATCTCATACGCATCCTCCTTCTTTCCCTCCTTCTTCTTGGCAGCCACAGCCTCCTTGGCCTCCTTGGAACTAAGAAAAAGACCCATTGATCAATCAGCCAGAATCCACTCTGCCCGTCCAACCACTACTACTCACGCAGAAGCGCCCGCCGGCTTCTCCGACACCTCATCCTTCTTGATAGCCGTAAAATCGACAACCCGAATCTGCGCATTCGTCAACGTTCCTTCGGCCTCGTTTGTTTGCTTGTCTTGCAGGGATTCCAAGTAGGTCTTGATTTCCTGACCGGTGAGGAATACCGAGGTTGTTCCGGAAGCGACTCGGAATGCGGCGGGTGTGGGAGAGGAGATGAGGGTTTCGTCGATCAGGATGTGGAGGGTTGGTGCGAGAGGGGTTGGTAGGAGGAGAGGGGTGACTGTGACTCTGGGTTGTCAGCTAGTGCTTGTCCGTGTTTGATCACAGAAATAGACTGACGGTCATCCTTGGTCTCAACACCAGGCATAACATCCTTCATCAAATCCTCACTCGCCATTCGGAGTTCCTTCAAGTTCAAAAGCTTGCCAATGGCAGCAGCGGACGTTTCAGTGTCTTCCTTGGCGATGACAAGAACGGGAGTAGGGACGGCTGTTTTGGCTGTTTTAGGCTTGAAGAGCAGCTAAAGGAGGAAGTGAAATATGAGCAGACGGAACCTCGTGATCACAAGCATTACTCTAAGCGTTTCCCATGATGGATGACCGTCGAGTGAGCACTGTCGTGCCATGCACAAGGAACGCACGACATGACTTCCACCTCCTCTTGAGCAAGATCACATCTCCAGGTCGGCTCAACGCAACAACGCCGGAACTCACAGTCTTGGTCAACACCAAATCGCCCTCCGCCTTTCCCTCCAACGCATCCCTCCATTCCTTGGGGCTCTTTGCAGCAACATGCTCTACCACCTTTTTCTCCGACTGAATAGACAACCCAGCCAATCGCGAGGTGATATCAGAGGTTGAAACGGGCGCCATTTTCGGGAACTGTCGTTTCTTTTTATACGTTCGGATTTGTTGCGATGTCGCGGTAAGTGTGAGACGTGTGCCCGAGTTGATGCTGGAAAGCGGGAACGAGGTTCGGGTACGGTTGGTGGTGAAAAGTCGAGATGCGGATCGACTTGTAAGAGGTACGGAGTTGATCAAGAATACGCTTCGGCTTTGGATAAAAACCCAGCTGCGCATACAAGTGTGAGGAAATGAAGCTGACAAGGCGGTGTCTATGTTGGCCCAGGCTAGCTGGACTATGATGAAGAGGAAGAAAGCCTGTGATAGAGGGTCGACCAACCATGTCCTCCATTCCCCTGTCAAGTCATAATCTAGCGCACAAGACAGCTTTCTTGCGCTTTATTCCTTGTATTAGGTAAGCCAAAATCTATGTGGCCCGTCTTGCCCGCGTCTGTTGCGGGGTAGGATCGCGGGGTTCACATGGTGTGATCGGCCAACATGTTGTCAATCTTCTTCACATTCTGCACAAGAACGAGATCGTACGGTAGGGCTCGACGTTGTTCTTACAACATTCAACTACGAATCGGAACGGAACATAGACCATTCGAGTACTCCACGTCGTCGAAAGTGCAATTTCACATCAAACATGTCTTCATCAACATCACCGTCCTCAAAATACCGTGGAGCCGTAGTCGAGGTACGTGGTCTCCACTTACATTACTCGACCATCCATACGACGTTTCTTATGCAACCTATCTCTCCTTTTTCCAGGATCTACAACTAGCTCCTGCGTTCTGTCTCCCAGCCACTGCATCGCTATCAGCTGCACTAGAAGCAGCATATGAACGTGAATTCGATCAATTACCGTACGTCGCCTGCGTTCATTTCTCGCTCACTAACCAGCATTTCTAATACTGTTGTAATTTACAGTGTCCTGAATGATAACCGAAGACCGATAGGGTACCTGGATATCAAACTCCTCAAGCGGAAATTCGAACAAGGCCTCGCAGATCCCGTGCGTACCTTTCTCTCCTTTTCTCTAATTACCACCAACATGTCCCTCCAACCACCTGCTTACACTTTACACCGCTTACATCCGCAGAACGACCCAGTCCGTAAACACACTACCCTTTTCCTCCCGTTCCACCCAACCGCATCCGCCACAGGGGACTCGTCAAAACCATCCCTGACCTACGAAGTAATCCACCCTCTCACGCCACTGGAAGACCTAGAGCGGTTCTTTGACCGCCAGGCACTCGCTGCCGAAGCAAGGAACCTCAAACGACATGCATCTGCTGCCGCAGCAGCGGCGGAAGGGAGCGACGGGGATAAGGAAACGACACCTACGCCTTCCTCCACTTTCGAATCATCAAATGCCAACAACGGGTCAAAGGATGCGGCGGGCGAGTGGGATGATGAAGCCGAGGGTAAAGGACATGAATTTGCGTTGGTCACGGATTTGGGGAGGAAGTGGGTTTTAGCGGTGGCGACGAGGAATGATTTGGACGTGAGTTTACATGGCCTGGCAGTTTTTGTTGTGCTTGAGACGGTTGAACCTGGTGGAGCAGGGGCTGATACTGTGGGTTTATTGTTATGTAGACGTTTGTGAAACGACGTGGTGGACAGATCTAGGTGTACAGCTCAATGTGGGGTCGACGGAACGAGGTTCTTGTGATGTCTTGTTATAGAGCACATATCTGCACATCTGGGAATCATTATTCATTGTTTTGCGGAGTCGCAGCGGGTCGTCATATTCCATCAGGACCGCACAAAGACGACATCCGACTGAAAGATGCTCGCGAACTGGCAACTAGCACTGTATCGACAATATGGCCTCTTCATGGGGCAGCTAAGGACCCATGTTTGAGGGTGCAGGTCCTGCGTGTCAAAAACCCATTTTCAAGCGTGCAATTTCTACGATCAAATTGGAGCAAAAGGGCCGCATTTTCATCGTGCGGCCTGCCCGTAGTGTACAACATCCGCTATGCGCTCGCATTCTCTCCGAAGGTATCTGCACATATCGACCGAGCATGTGTTTCTGCTACTCTTTGATTCGGTTTACATATGCCCATCCGGCAATAGCGATAATGGCAACAGATACTGCCAATGGTATGGGCTGTAGAGAGGCAAAAGATTTCAGTATCGAACCCCAGTCAAAACGGGGATAATTAGAAGAGCAACCCACATGAGGGACTGCCAAAGCTCCCCTCTCCTGCATCGGTGCGCCTGTAATTGTCGCAGACTCGTCGTCTACTATGATCTCGTCTCGACTACGTCCGTGAGCCGTCTCATCGCTTTCGGTGCTCGTATTGGTACCATCGCTGCCCTTTTCATCGTCTTTCTTACCAGCGCCAGTATCTCTGACGACAACAATCGGTTTATCGCCTTGTTTCGTTTTTGAATCTTCGGGTTTGGCTGTAGTCGGAGGCTCCGCCATGTTCGATGATGGACGTCGTTTCCGGCCCGTGATTGTTTTCGCGCGTTTAGGTCGTCCAGACTTGTTTCGCAGCGCCTCCAAGGCCACATCGGCAGTAGAGGGGCTGCTTGTCCGAGGTGTACGGCTTCCATTCGCCGCAGCGCCTTGCGATTCCGGCAAGTCACCCGCGGTTGCACGGAGTGCTCTGATCGCAGGATCGAGACGTGAAGATGATTCCCTCCTGTTGCCGCGTAGCGACTCGCGGTGAGGCGAATTCGAGCTGTCGTGCGAACGTTTAGTTGGTGAAAACGGAACGCCAGAGTCCTGGCCAGCATCGTCCTCGTCACCGTCTTCTGCATCTGCTTCGACGCCAGTCCGCTCCGGCCAAGTCCGGGAACCAGATCGTTTTCCTGGGCGCATGTGAGTTGATGCTGCATCCTCATCCTCGTTCTCCAAGTCGACGGATTCGTCGCCCTTGATCCGGCTATTCATCAGCCGCTCTTCTTCCTCTTCTTGAGCTCTGCGACTAGCCTCTTCCCATTCCCTCACTACTCCTCGAAGCCGTTCTCGCTCCAACTCCCACCCTTCCTTTTCCTTGCGCCATCCTTCTTCGAAGCGGCTCCTCCACGCCTCCCACTTGTCCTCGGCCGTTTTGCCAGCATTACGACCCTCGACAACTTGCCTCGCCATGTCCTTCTCCAGGGACTGAACCCGTTCTTCTAGGACCTTGACAGTCGACGTCGCTTCCGCATGTTGGGTCTGGAGCGTGCGAGAGAGAGCAAGCGCCTGTTCCAGCTCGCTAGACAAAGCATCCAACCTGACTGACAGTGCATTGTTTTGCGCCAACAGCTCTTCTTGTCGGAAGCCTACTGCGACATCTGAACCACCGACCTGACCAGAATTCTTGGATCGTTTTGAACTGTCAGACGTCGACCTGGCATCTTCGAAATCGTCCATGATACCATCCGTGATATCGCCTTCATATTCGATTCCAGTATCCGCGTCGACTGATTTGTGCCAATTGTTTCCCTTGTTGTATTCGGTACGTGCACCCCTTGCATCGAGCGGTTCCCGTTCGGCATCGACTGGCGGCGAGGCCTCCTTTGGCATATCATGCACCGATGAACGTCGATGACTAGACTCGCGACCTTCTTTCAACAGAACCTCGTATTCCCGCTTACTCTCCTCGAGCTGCTGTCGAATGCCAAGGACTTCCTCCTTGATGGCTTCCTGCTCATGCAACAAGGTTTCCAAAGCCCGAATTCGATCTTTGTGGCTGACAAGAATAGATTGTGTGGAGCTGAGCTGTGCTTGAAGCGCAGCAATGGTGGCTGTGGTGTTTCCCATTGCGGCGTCTGGAATACCACTTTCGGGCAACGGTCGGAAATGAGGCGGTATGTATTGGTTGGCACTGCCATTCTCGCTGGGCGGCTAGCGGAAAAAACGCACATTAGCTTCATCAACCCTGGCAAAAAAGTATGTACACTTACCAGATTACCATTCAGGGTATCCTGTATGTCCGTCAATGTTCCCGTGAGGTTTTGCAGATCCGCTCCAGTATCTTTGCTTTTCTGCAGCTCGGCCTTCGCGACCAAACGACTCATCAGCATAAACATCAGGGATCTCGCAAGCCAAGCAAGCGTACCTGAAGCCGGTGCAAGACGTGATCAAAGTTGAGACCAGCTGCCTTTCCACCTGCAGACATCATATTCATTCCTAATGCTTGACCGCTTGGATTAACGCCAGCTTGCAGAGGACCCTGATTTCCATTTCTGCGCTGTGGACCCATTGATTGTCGCGGGTCATGCGGGTAGTATTGTGAGAGCTCCCTGAATATACAGGCGTCAGACGGCTTCGCAGCAGAGTACGAATATTGAAAGCTTTTCTCACCTCGCACTTGATCCAGCATCATCAACATTGAAAACACAGTACGCCTTTGCCGAGACTTTGTGGTGCACAATCGTCTTGTTGTCCTCGCTGATGATATCGATACCGAATTCCTAAAAAGTTGCAAAATCACAAGATTGAAGCCTTTAGCCTGTAACCACGACGCGAGAAGGGAAAACGTACCACCATATCTTCACTCTTCAACTCGAAGGGCTCAGACTCGAGTCCTTCCGCTGACAATCGGTCTCCATTGATGAATGTACCGTTCGAACTTTTGACATCCTTGATAAACATCTTTCCATCGTGTTCCCATATTTCGGCATGCATCCGTGACAAGACTTTAGAGTCAAAGTATCCGTTTCGCTCTCCTGGTTGAGTTTTGGCATTGGTCTGTCGACCTATCTTGACCTGTACGCGATAGAGGCGGAATGAGATGGACTGGCGCGAGACTGATCAAGATGGATAGATGTATAACTTACACGTTCGCTCGGTGGCAGGTGAATCATCTTCATCACGAATGTCTCATTTAATGGCCAGAGATGCAACGATGGGAAGGGACCACCCCATGGCACATTTTGGTTCTGTTGTGCTTGCTGACCTGCTTCTTGGCCCTGTTGTTGAGTAGCTGAAGAAGGTGCAGCTTGCGCGCCACCGCTAGCAGGCTGTCCTGATTGCGGCTGCTCTTGTCCTCTTTGCCCTTGAGCGCCTTGTTGACCTGCAGGATATTGATGACCTGCAGGAGGATACCCGGCATGTTGCTGCCCTCGCTCACGATCTCCTCCTCTTCCTACACCTGCTCCCGTTCCGTTTGCGCTGTATTCGTTTGGTCCTGATTGTGGTCGGTTGCCGCCGCGCATGCTGGATCCCCCATCAGACTGGAAGCCTCGCACATTGTTTGATTGGCCGGATTGAGAGAGTGATCTGTGGTTAGAGGTTGGTGTAAATTAATTCAAACCATATTTTGTAAGGCCAGCTTGTCCGAGACTCCCTTCTTGCGGCAACCCGCAATCCAGGACCTAGGACCAACCGACTCTGTCAACTCACGCATTCTGATACCGGAGTGTCTTTGCACTACCAGCTCCTCCAGTGTTGACGGTCGGCTCTCGATCAGACAGACCAGTCACGGTTCCAACTGATGAATTCGAGGTTGTTCGTTCTAATGGGTGTGACATGTTGCAATAGACTGAAGACGGTAGTAGTGTCGGAAAGAGTGCTTTGACATGCGACGTAGATGCTGATAGTCGTAAATAACAAGGATTGTCTTTCAAGCCTTCGAATTGATGAGTTGCTTGGTTGATTGATCAAGATGCAAGATGAAACACGGAAGCCGAGAATCCCAAGAAGCGGTCGTTATTTTAGGTCGTTCCGTTCCGTTTTCTTTTTTCTGTTTTTGACGTTTTTCTACCGATTTTTCTCAATCACACCAATGCCGTAGTGCACTTGCCTCTATACATGCCGCGAGTAGGTAGTAGCGATATAAAATCTGACTCTACCAGGAGCGGTTGAACAGCAGTTCATACTACAGTAGGTCAACAGATGACGCAAAGCTCAGATGCTCCTCTCCAGTTGTTAGTGGTAGCCCAACTCTGAACCGCTTGAATCCATGCCCGGAGTTCGCGCGATTTCTCCGTACCTTCTTCAAGATTCAAGAGGATTCAACTAACCAACGAGATGAGCCTTGTTAGCTGCCTTGTTTCATATCTTCATATAGGTAGACTACATCACCCTTCCTGGCCACTCAGCTGCGCGGCTTTCTTCTAGTAGCAGCAGCAGCCCAGAACGCCCTAGAGTAGCTCAATCAAGTGCTCGAGCCATGATGCGGATCGCATCTCTGCTCCTGGGTTGTCCAGCTGCGCGATCGTGTCCGTCAGCGGCATCCTATAACCAATACAGCAAACCATTCAGCCGAATCCTGCTGAAACGAAGACAACCGTCTCGGTGTGCAACGTACTCGACAGGCTCCTCCAATCTTCCAAATCGGACCTCGACCGTTGCAAAAACCGGCAAATCTCATTTCGCAAATGGTCCGATCTCGTATTTCTCGTCTGCATCAACGTTGCAGCACGATTCGACAGTGAGATCGCCCTTAGGTGGAGCTTTAGGCGGCGAGTTGGGATTCTTTGGCAGTAATGGTGTCAGAGGGAATGGCGACGAGTTGCAAGGTGGAGCCAAAGGTCAGATGCTACGCAGACCGGATAATTTGAGCCAGAGCTCAGAGCAAGGTATGTTGAGCCGCACGATGCACACTGGTAACGTGCTGACAGTTGAACTCTGCCATCAACAGGCTCCTCAAGCTGGAAGGGAAAAGCACCGGAGAGGACACTACAAAGTGAAGAACGGCCGACCCTACAAACACTCGAAGTCGAGGAACAAATCCGTCAACAGTCTCTCTCGTCGAGATCACATAGCATGCCCAAGCCATACCGCTACCATCTCCCGGGCTTCCCAGATATCGATCTACCTCCGATCCAGCCTCCGATCCAAGATATGGATGCATACAAGGCGTATCCCCCGTTAACGCTCTCACGGCTATACAAAATATACCTCCAGCTGGCGAAAAATCGACTCTCGGTTCTGGTCACACTCACATCGACCACCGGTCTCGCGTTGTCTCCTTTACCATTATCCATCCCACTTTTACTGGCGCTCACAACGGGAACGTATCTGACGTCCGCTGCAGCCAACACGTTCAACCAGATTGTTGAATCGCCGTTGGACGCGCAGACACCACGGACGCGATCGAGGCCGTTGGTTGCTCGGCGCATCACATCGTGGCATGCCGCCGTGTTCGGTGTAACCTGTGCACTCGTTGGAGGAGGTATACTCTACTACGGATGCAACCCGACAACCGCAGCGCTCGGTATAGGAAACATGGTCCTCTATGCCGGCGTCTACACTCCTCTGAAGCGGTTCAGCGTACTCAATACCTGGGTGGGAGCAGTAGTCGGCGCAATTCCACCAATGATGGGCTGGACAGCGACTGGCGCAGGTATCTGGCCAAGTCGAGAGGAGCCGATCAAGTTGTTTGGTCTTCCAAGCTGGATGACAGGCATGTTGGGCTTCAACACCGACGATCCCGATTCGAGTCCAGAGGAGGAGGATGCTGTTCGAATCAACGGTGTATCGCAGCACGAATCACGCAAACCGATCTGGATGTACCCAGCGGACGCTACCATTATCGACTATGCGCGAGGTACCGTCATCCCAGCCAGCGAGATCTCGACACCCAACCCGCTGGTACCATGGACACTGTTCATGCTACTCTTTTCATGGCAGTTCCCGCATTTCAACTCGCTTTCGTATCTCATTCGCCGCGCGTACGCACTCTCGTGTTACCGGATGTTATCCGTAACAAACGTGCAGAAGAACGCTGTTGTTTCATTACGACATTCGTTTTTGCTGTTACCGTTCTGTTCGCTGATCGCACCGATGACGGGGGCCGTCACCTGGACTTTCGCGTTGACCAGTGCGATCCCTAATGGTGTGATGCTAGGCAGGGCATGGCAGTTCTGGAGACGGATGAATGACAAGACTGCCAGGCGATTGTTCTGGGTCAGTCTGTGGCAGTTGCCCGTCGTGCTTGTGTTGACAATGGTGCATAAGACGGACTCGACGTGGGGCGATGCGTTGGACGTTACCCAGTGGTACAGGCGCTGGACGAGCAAGCCAGAGGAATCGCAGCCAGTGGACAAGAGGGTTGTATGATATTTGTATTATTGGGAGGCCATCTGGAGCGGTCACGGTCATCACTATTCCTCATGAGCTCTCGCGGGACATATGGAAGTATACCTCATGAGATACTCTACAAACTCTCATCAGCCAACTCGGCTGCTGCAGCGGCCTTGGCTTTGGCCCGTTCCGCCTCTATAAAGTCCGCTAGGGAAGCTACGACCTTGTTCACTCCCAGTCCATACTTTGCGCTGACCGTCACCAACTCTAGCTGCTGCCCCTTCTTCTGCAGATCCTGGATGGCGTTTTGCAACTCTGCCAGTCTAAGCCTTCCCGTTTCTTCTGATACCTCGTCCGCCTTGTTCAATACCACCATCATGGCTTTGTCGGCCAGTCCGGTCTTGTAGACCTCGAGTTCGTGCTCCAACGTTGCCAAATCCTCGGCGGGAGACGGTCGCGTCATATCGAGGACATATACTAGAGCGACGGATCGCTCAATGGATCGGAGGAAGGAGTGACCGAGTCCGTAATTTTCAGACGCCAGCGGCAATAGTCCCGGATTGTCGGACATGGTAAAGCGGATTCGTTCGATCGTCTTCTCTTCAGACGTTCGATCCTTTTTCCTTTCGACTTCCTCGTACGAGTCCCTCGACTGCTGCTCAACCTCTCGTTCTCTCCATGTTTCCGTTATCACGTCGCCCTCCTTGATATCCGACCTCCAGGTGCCGTCGTCCATCACTCTTACCACTCCCACCTGCGGATTCAGTGTCGTGAAAGAGTAGTCGGCGACTTCCGCTCTCCGACCCGTAAGGGCGCGCAATATCGTGCTCTTTCCTGCATTCGGAAATCCGACCAAGCCGACATCCGCAATAAGTTTAAGTTCCATGGCAAGGGTGATGGTAGGCGGTGTACTGCCTCTTGAAGCTAATCTCGGTGGACGTTGCGGGTTTGCCGTGTCCATAAAATGCGGATTCCCGAGACCTCCGCGACCTCCTGCAGCGATCAATATTGGCTTTTCTATCGGTTTCTCGATATCCATTTCGATCTTCTGCGCCGCCTGAGCAGCTTCATGGAGGCCCATGGCTCTGGCTTCTTTTGCCAGCAGACGTTCGGCCTGATAGTAGTCATCATCGGTGATTTCTCCGGTAGGGTGTTTGATAAATATTCGAGCTCGTTTCGCGCGTTCCCGCTCTTCGTCGTCCATATCCAACGCCGCTTCGTCGCGTTGCAGCTTTTGGGCCTCGGTTTCTCGAGAAACTTCCTTGATTACGGTCCCGATCGGTACCTGAATAATCGTATCCGTTCCACGTTTGCCATGCTTGTACGAGCCTTGTCCGTTAAGACCATTGCCAGCGCGTATACGCTTTGCGACAGAGGCGAGAGAAGTGATATGTGGCGAAGTGACGAGATATATATCGCCACCGGATCCCCCGTTGCCACCTGAGGGCGGGCCCAACGATGAGGATTTCATAGGCACGAATGCCGCCGCTCCTGCTCCTCCGGTACCTGTAGCAAAAGTCAGCTTGGGCGATTCATATTTTCAAATTCGAGAAACACACCTCCTCGGACCGTTACTACGAGATGATCCAGGAAACTTTGACCCTAGATACGACCTGGACATGAGTATATATCTCACCACACATGACTACACTACATACATGTTGACGCCTCTTGTAGTCTGCTTTACGTTTCCGCTTTTTCAGCTCATCCGAGTACCATTCGAATGAGTCGCCGCCCGAGCCAGGGGGTTTCAGACCAAAGGGCACTTCGTTTCGGGGTATTGACGACGAAGAAATTGTTCGGCGACACTGGAGAGCGACCGATGCAGAGTTGCCACCGCATCTCGACACTTGCAAGTAGCGAAGCAACATTTCGTTTCGAGAGTATTTCGACGACACACAAGCTGGGCTTCAGCGATATTTGGGTAAGATTCCCGCCTATGGGTGCTTGAGGAGACTACGGACAGCAAGTCCAGTTCAATTCCACGGTGTCTGTATGTCACAAAGGCTGATATCGGTCGATGGAGCCGTTGTTGCAGTCCATCGCTGCAAGAACGAAACGAGGTGATATTTGCAAGCTCGAGGTTCAGGTTCAGGGGTCACTGATCAGCGCCCAAACGATCGGGGACGCCGAAATATGAAACGCGGAAGCAACGTGGGTGAGCCAGGCGGGCCAAGAGTAGGCAGGGCCAACAAGAAGCGTGGGCAATCCATATCGTCTTTGATGTGTAAGAGACGGGGCACAGGTATACAACGTCTTTCGTGATGTAATGGTAACATCGATTCTTGTCAGTTCATCTGTTCGCATCATTTCCGAGCTCGTTTTTCAATAATTCGCTTCTCCAATCCTCATGCACGGGGGCGGAAACCACGATAATTTATCGCAACATATATCTAGATTCTGGGAGCGGGGTATATTTTGCCTTTCATGCCAAGGTCAGCTCATCTATTACAGGCCTAAACGGTATCAAGCTGTTTTACAAGAACTCTAGACCGATACCGACATTAAGGCCCCTTGCCCACCCCTCGCCCTTGCGACCCACGAGCGGGAGAGCGAAGTTGACCTCCACTCTAATAGGATCCAGGCGATATAGCAGTCCCAAGCCCACACTCATATTGAGCGAGGAGTACATTCGGGCGACATTGGCAGCAAACGATTGCGCTTTGTGAAGTAGTCCATCAGCCAAGGCGCATAACTCGCATGGGTGCACGCTGAGACTCACCTGACTCCCAGCCAACAACCCTACCAGTGTTCAAGAAGCCATGTAGCTTGACTGGCCACTCCTTTTTAGTGGGGAAAGGTGCAAAGACAGAGACCCCCATTGCCCATGCCAGATCTCCTCCGAGGGAGTCCACTGTAAGACGTGAAAGAGTTAATGGACAGACGCAAATCATATTTCCTCAATTAACATACCTCCATCCCTTGCACCGATGCCACCGATTTTCCATCCTCGGATGCTGTTGGGTCCACCGAGGAACACACGATCTGGCAACGATGTCGGCGCACGTGAAGCGCTGAGGGGTATTAACATTGTTGTTAGAGACGAAATCGAGTAATGCTAAACAGACGCGAATAATTAGCATCGACTCATGTCGGAAAAGAAAGCTCCTTACCCATCCTGAACCAGCAAACAATGCACGTGAAAGTTGAGACTGCGTTGTCGACTTGAGGAAATTGACATTTTCCGAGCTTCCTGGTAGTCCAGCATACTCCTGGGAACCGCAAGAAAGGTTCAGTAACAAAGATCCTCATATAGAAGCGTTAGATTGAAGCGCACATGTGAGATCTTCAAGAGAGAGCCAGCCGTTCCCATCCACGGATCGTCCCGAGTATCACGGGTAAAGGTATGTGTTACACTGGCTTTCGTTGATGGCTGCGCAAGTTCTCGAATGCTTTCGAAGACACAGGATTCACCTCAGCTTTGGCAGAGGAATACAAGACAGATAATTGAGACTCACGTGAGAGATGCATTCTTTGTAAGGTTCGTGATATCTCGTTGGACCATTTCGTACGTCACATCGTGCGCTCCCCAGGGGGCTCGTGCCTATGAAAAGCCAATATCTTCATTTTAGTGCACTCTATACGTCTGACTTCGGCGAGGCAACTTACGCTGAATTTCGCACGACCACCTTGCGACTGCTCCAAGTGGGAAGCAAATGCCGAGTGATCTCGATTGAGAGCAAATCCGGACAATGTAAAGTCCAGCAAAGGGGACGACGCCAATGGTGTGGTAAAGTTCAGCTACAAGGATGAGATACCGAGTTAGGATCGAATGTTAGGGAGCGAACAAGAGAAAGGCCCTTGCTAACCTGATAAGCCGATTTTGTTCTCGTTCCCTTGGAAGCATTAAGCTCCAACGATTCCGCTCCACCGAATACATTCCGCAATCGGCCAGTGACGTTCTAGAGGTAACGAAAGTGTTCAGGTCAATGTGTTCTCACATGGCTTGAGGATTCGACTTACGAATCCACCTTCGCCACCTCCGACTTCGGTTCCAGCCTTCAAGAACACCCTTCCCTTCTCTCGGATACCGAGCACGAGGTCAACATCCCCAATTACTCCTCCCTTTGCCGGCTCCAGTTTGACGTCGATTTGATCCTGAAAAATGTCGAACCGCCGGAGATGGGTGGTCAGCATCTTCGTGGTGTACAAGATTTCGTGTAGCGTCTTTGGAGGTGTCGAAGATTGCAAGCCGTATGACACTGAGGGGTTGAGCCAAGAGGGCGACAAGCTCGATTGCTGAATAGGCGAAATGAAGGGACTGAGCAGCG
Organism: Naganishia vaughanmartiniae; assembly: GCA_030039245.1. Taxonomy (NCBI): domain Eukaryota; kingdom Fungi; phylum Basidiomycota; class Tremellomycetes; order Filobasidiales; family Filobasidiaceae; genus Naganishia; species Naganishia vaughanmartiniae. The sequence goes on along the minus strand of JASBWU010000004.1, from coordinate 202,036 downwards.
AATTCAAGAAGCTCGATCGTGTCGTTTTCGGTGGGTTGACGATTCGGATAGAGGACAAGTGAAGAGGATGGTCGAGCGACTCGGTGACCTGTTGCAAAGGTCAGCACCTGTTGAATCGTGCTCCAGCGGGACGAACGGTCGACCTACAACTTCACCAATTCGCCGTTGCGCCGCTTCATATTCACCCCGTAATTTTCTCTGGAATTCCTCCTCCTGCCATTGCCTGAGCTCTTCTCCGCCTGAAAATTGAAGTTATACGGTAGACGTGTGTCAAGAGGACGAGTGAATTCCATATAGAGGTTATACATCGGGTAGATGACGAATCACTTACCAGACCGGTATGCAGGTTCCCTTGCATCCCGGAAGATCGAACTAGCCAAGGGAGCTTGTAGTATAGGCTCCGACGGAGACTTAAGATATGATGGTCAGTATTTGAGTGATGAGGCATTTGTTGTCCATTTCTGTGAAAACAGGACAGCGGAATAGACCTACTTGAAATCCGATGTCGACGTCAATTTCTTCCACGGTTGCCGAGGGAGTTTCTGCTTGATTTGCGTCCATCGCTTTCTGCGTCGTACGGTGAATCCTGATTAAGGATGCTGCAGAGGCCGTGAAAGCGTTGATACCGATTACTGACGGTACGGCTGTTCACGCCCTTCTCAGTGTCATCTACCAAGCCAAACACTACAACTCAAAGAAAGATTCGGGAACGACGGATGAAGTTCGATCGCTCTGAAGCCAGAGTAGGACGCGACTGAGTCTTTGTGCTGTAGTGCCTTTTCATTATCAGCTACCTTTTCTTTTGAAACGCTGATGAGCCATAGAATATCCCATCCACGTAACATCCAGCCCCGTCCTTCCTCTGCATAAGACGGCACGGACAAACTTTTGCTGTTCTGAACGAAATAAGCAAATCAGGAGTCATGCGAATTCCGATCCGCAACTAAGCGACAAACACCGCAGCACTGTGATGCGACGGCAGCCAACAAGAGTCTGCTGCCAAGATATAGATTCTACAATGCATGGATAGTCACTCTACGTCATGGTTATGTATACAATAAAGATATCTAAGCTCAAAGGTATCTAAGCTCAAAGGTGACAATAGGAAAAGGTTCGCCGATGCTGAAGTACCGCCCGACGAGCAAGGCGGAGAGGCGGTGGGCGGTATATGTTGTGCATACGAGCGGCGGGTATCGATGCGCATTCTACGAAAGAGAACGCCTGAGTAGCCCAATAGTCCTAATCCTTTCTGAGGTGAGTGTGCCTGATGAGCCGAATGAAATAATACGATACAGTAGGTTTGCTGATGTCCTGGAGGGGACCGGGGTGACTGATGACCTTTTCGGGTATCGGGACGACTGTGCTGAAGAACACACAATAGTCGAGGTATCGTAGACATCTACCAGAAAAGCAGAAAGCAGTGGTCTCGACGTTATTGTAGAATGTCGAGGCCTAGACAAGAACGATGCCGAAGATGGCGAAACCAGCGACCAGGCCTAGTCGCAGGTAGCCCATATCAGCGACGACTGAGACCGCGCTCGAACGTGACGAAGTAGCCTCGGAAGTTGCAGTGCTACTGCTAGCCGCGGAGCCCTCAGCAGTCGGTATCGATGCCTCCCGCAAGGTCGTAAGCGCAGTGGCAACAACGACACTATTTGACCTGGCCGACGTCGACGTGGCGGTAACAGTTATCACAGAGTTGGAAGTCCGCGAGGCACTAGACGAGCCCATGGTCGAGAGCCCGCTACTGACAGTGCTTCCGATCGCACTGCCCGATTCTGAACCAGTCGACGGCGCTGTCGATGATGCCGCACTGCTGCCTGGGCTGCTTGCTGATGTGGAGGACGAGGCTACCGCAGCTGATGACCCAGAGGAAGAGTCTGAGCCCGTTGAAGTCGTATCAGATGCGAGCTTCGCGAACCCGACAGCTGCCGGAGAATACCGGTATACACTGTATACGTTTTTCAGCATCGTGTCTCCGACGATCCACTGGATTGCCGAAGTGGAGGATAGAGACTGTACGTAGATACCTCCGATGCACATTGTTCCGTCAACTCCAAAACTACCAATGTTGAAATCGGCTTCTGTGATCTCGACGGTGAATGTGCCAAAAGTCATTTTGAGTGAGATTTTCGTTGAACAGGGGTATTCGTAGTAGCCTGCGTATGATCCAGTCATAGCTTGACTACCAGGAATGGCGGAGTAGATGGCGGCAACAATCGACGAAGGGCCGCCGATGAGCGTCGTTCCGGTATCGATAGCAGCGTTGACTGACGATCCAAGACCGACGGCAGTTCCCTGGGACGTGATGCCGGCAATCGGGATATTCCAGTATGCCTGCTTGTTGTTGGCAACAGGGATATACGTAATATCCCCCGTGTACAGAGAGGAATCTAGTTCGCCAAAGGAAACGCTTCCTCCGTCCGATTCCGTGCTGGAAGCTGAAGCGATATTCCGGTATCGCTTGAGGTAAAAGGCGAAAACGGGGTCGCTCCACTTTGAAGAAGCGAGACTGACCCACCATGGGGTAGTCTTCGAGACGGACAGCGAGCTAAAGCCCAGACCCATCAAGCCGGAAAGGGGTTCGTTGATCAGGCCAGCCGACATTGTTTGAATGACCGCGAATGTTTGCGAGGGTACCGTGTAGCCCGCAAGGGAGACAGTATCCGAGGCAAGATAACCTTGCGCGTTACCCGATCCATAGGTAATCGAGAATGATGTCGACGTGTTTTTCACAGTGGTGGATTTCGACACTTCAAACGTCGTAGGCAGATCGATATTTGACCCAGCGACCCAGAGGTCTGCTGATCCGGTATCCAGAGCGATATCAAACGCTTGCGAAGGCGTGCCGATCGAGACGCTGGCCGAATATGATGCGTCGTAATCTTGATTTGCAAGAGTAGCTTCGCCCCTTCTGGCCAACGCGTCGGTACCTCCGTATCGGGAATTCATCCGCTCCTTTTCCCTGATCAGCCATGTGCCATCACGGGCCCGTTTGGCGTGATGCTGCTCGTTGTGTCGTAGCTGAAGTTGGGGAATATTCCTTTCGGCGGGTTGCATTGAGCGGCTTGTACGTCGTCGCAGCTTGTGGGCGTCGGCTCCAAAAGCCGGTTTGGCGACGGCGTCCTGGGCGAAGGCAAGGAGTGAGAGGACCGTGATCCAGGTAGTAAGAGTTTGTATCGCGAACATCATCTTGGAGAGTGGTATGATGGATTCTTTGCGCTCGAGGATTCTTTTGGTTCTGAAAGCCAAGCAAGTAAGCTAACAGACGGTTTGGGGAGACCAGAATTGCACACTTACCGTGGTAAGAATTAATGGAGGGAGGCTGGGTGGGAAGCACGGCAGTGAGGTTCGAGGGTGACTGTTCGAACGTTGCGGCTCTACAACGGAAAGCAGCGAAGGATATGTCAGTGGTGAGGATTTAGAGGCAGCAAGCAGTCACTGATGAACTGCGGATGGTATCAGACAACTCACTAGTTTTGAATGACCACAAGAGCGATATCAATCAATGACAAGATGCAAAGCCGATAGTTGTATGAATCGCAGGTCAACTGCTTCCAAAGGGTGCTTTTGATGTCCGTTGAATGGAGGCCGAAGGTGAAAGGGATATATAGAGTACTGCGAGAGCAAGAAGAGAAGGTTGTCAGAACAACAGTAGAATGACGTCAATGCGGGCTGATTGAGCTACTGATTGAATGCGAACTTACGATTCTTGAGACCGTCGCAGCGAGTCGCCAAGTTCAAAGGATGATATCGCTTGAGCTGGTCCTTCCGAGACTTCGATCAACGCGATAGCAATGTCTTGGAGTAAAACCAACGTGAAACGCGGGGCGATCAACGTTTTCTGCCGTGGAATGGTGTCAAGTCGAGAGTGAAGGTTGGTGAAATACGGAGCGGACACGATATGAAGGACAGTCGTGATAGTCGTAATATGTGTGAACGAGATAGGTGATTGAACGAGATGAGCTTGGGATGTTGAATGTGATCGTTCTTGGGAACCGTCCAGCGGTACTTCGTCTGCCCTCCTTTTCTAACTAACAGCCAGTAACCTGTACTGAGCAACGAGTTTGGAGTGAGACGATGTTAGGAAGCTCTGCAACCGCACAGCTTGATCGCAGTTTGCAGCGAGATAGTTATTATACACGCCTACTTTCTACTTTCCGACCTCGAACCCAATCTGCGCAAAAGTACAAGAAGATGGCTGTACTTCTCGCTACGGGCTGCACAAAAGAAAGGCCAAGAGCGAGCTAGCAGAGGGCCGCGCCGCTCGAGTTTCACCTTCTTTTAAACCTCCACCCCTTGTGTGCGAGCCCAAACCCCCGAGGGCCGAGTAAGCGAAACAGCCTGAGCTGCGCGACGCGAGTAAGCTCGCGAATAGGCAGAATTGCAATATCCGTAGTCCATGGATCTGCGGCCGCAGGAATGGATCTCGAGAGCTGACAGCGAGCTACTCGAGGCATGAGGCATCTCTCGCTCAACAAATGGGGAGTATCGTAAGTTTGCGGCTGTATGCAACCTGTAGATAGCGGACACGGTAAACGTTTAGTAACGAGAAACTGAAAACGAGGGCGCGTTCGTTGCTCGCGTTTCATGTAGGACACGCGAGTCGGGGGATCGTCGACAAATCAGTGACCTGACGGTAGTAAATTCCGGTGCAGAGTCTTGCAGGGTGATAGAAAAATACATAGTACTACTTAAAGGACGAGATCCTAGGGAGACCGCAGTCCCAACGCTGGCTTAACCAGGGACCCAATTTTCCGTTCGGGTTGAAGATCTGATGCGCTCGCCGACCTCGAACGATATCGACATGCTGGGAGCACTGTCCGTCAATGGAAGTCTGGCTGCTGCTCAACCTTGGGCGAAAGGCATGCCGCGAGCCTGGACTGTCAGATCCACAATAATGCAAAGCATGTCAATGGTTATGAGCAATGAGCAATCGGCTCGGCATCTGTTGCTGGTCCGGCACACAAAGTAAACAGAGCAACCGCCGGACAATGGAGTTCGTCGTAGCTTTCGTCGTTCGTCGTGGAAGGAAGACGACGGACGATATATATAGCCAACGGCCTATACATGGGTCAATGAGCCCTTAGCGACTCTCATCCGCCTTCAGCACTGCTATCTTCACCGACCGCATAATCAATTCGAAATGGCCTCTCTAGTCCTCCCCTCCAACTATGCATTCGTCGCGCTCGTGGCAGCAGGAAGTATGTTCCTCAACGTGTTCCAGTCTTTCACCGTCAGCAAGGCCCGAAAGGCGGTACGAGTTTCCAGAACTCGTGATTTCGGGATACGTCAACTTACAGCCTGTCTTCGTTTCCTGCTCCATAGGCTGGCGTGAAGTATCCTATCTACATGGCTGAGAACAGCGTCGCGGAGAAGGACCCCAAGGCGTACAGATTCAACTGTTGTCAACGAGGTGAGCATGTAATCGCTTTGAGTGTGTTACGCTTGTTGATGTTTTGTCTTCTAGCCCACGCCAACACTTTGGAATCGGTGCCGACCTTCCTCTTCGGGCTGCTCTACAGCGGTACGTGCAGTCGCGCTATGGAGTCTACTTGTGCTGATCCATTGAACTTCCTTTCCCAAATCAAGGCCTCTACCACCCTCGAGCTTCTGCCATCCTTGGTGCATTCTGGCTCGTCGGCCGAGTCTTGTTCACCATCGGATACGCTTCAGGTCAACCTAACAGGAGGAATTCGAGTGGTGGTGTCATTCACAACATCGGCTACCTAGGTAAATACAGGCGCTTCGTGTGGCCATGCAAGAATCAATATTGACCCACAACGTCGGCTTTTCTAATAGGTCTCATGCTTCTCTCCACTTACATTGCTGGTTCGAAGACCCTCAACCTCTTGTTGTAAGCGTCGGCGTAGTAGCCAGTTGATGCGAAACGATGTGCATATATTGTATCTTTGCATGATGGCGCATTCCTGAGAAGAAATGAATGGCTGAAAGTCATAGAAATACAAATCTAGCTGCTCTTGTCAAAGGAATGCTGATAATGATACATAGCTTCAAGATCATCAAGCTTTCTAGTATTGCTCTGCAGTTTGGAATCTTAGTGTACAAGTATACAACGTCTCAGCCGTGAATCGCTGCAGTCAATGAGTCTCAATGCTGGGTTCAAAAGTTTCCGTAGTGGTCATCTTCGCTCGTGAGCGTGAGAGCGCCTGTCGTTTGGAATGTCAGTCATGTTGAGAGAACCTCGGGTAACGATATGGCACTCACTTTCGCTCAGTCCTCCACGACTCTTCCTTCTTGTCAACTCGGACCAGGGTGGTCGCCCATTTCCCATCTTTGGTGTACTCGCTTGCGATCCCGAGCCGCTGGAAGCACCTTGGCCCGCGTTGTTAGCAGCCAACATGCTAGCTCGTTTCAATGCGGGATTGTTGTTAGGCAAGGTCGGCGCCAGGCTCAATCTGGCGAAAGACGCTGGGAACAGCGGGTTACCGGGCCCTCGTTCCATATGCGGCATATCGAGATCGGTCTGTTGGAATCCAGAATGATCACGGTCTCGCTGAAAATCGTGATTAGGGAGAGTGGTCGGTAAAGATGGCATCGTGTAAATCTGCAGACCGACAAACGACTTGGTACGGGGTTTCTGCGATGTAGGAGCTGACCGGGCCAATGGTGAGCTGGCCAGAGGTGAATCAGTGGCCGCTGAAGCTGATAACGGAGGACTCATTTTTCCGAACGGGTCTTCGGTTGCTTCTGCGGCCGCACGTTGAGCAGGTGTCATCTTTGCCTTGGATGCAGCCGGACGGCCGAGTCCACCTTCCTCTTCGCCTTCTCCGATAGTCTCCATACCTCCAGAAGCACCTAGTAGGGGACTGGCGGATCGCATATCGGCGTCGGTACCTGAAAGCTGAAGTCCAGCCGAGGCAGAAGCGTCATCAGACAACCTCGCCTTTCGATCACCGAATGATGCTGCAGCACTGTCCTCTTTGCCAGCGTCGAAAGACGAAGGTGATCCATTTGCTTCAAGACCCTCGACCCAAACTTGATCCCTAGCGTTTTCGTCTCCGATAAATCCAAAGCGATCGTCGTAGCTCATGAACACGGCCGGGGAAGCGATACTGAGAGAAGGCGATGTCGCGTCCGAGTCGAAGACATCACCGAGAGCGCCACCTGGAGCAAAGACGTCTTCATACTCTTCACCCATGTTCATCATTTCCGGGTCGACGCCAAGCAGCAAGCCGAAACGTTCCCAGAGGCATTCAGAACGAGCTCGAATTGCTTGTCGCGCTTTGCGGATCCAGTCAAAGTCGTCGCTTTCGGCACGGGACACCATGAGATGCCCGTTCCGGAATTCATCCCACGTCCATTCCTCTGGTTTGACCAGCCGCCACGCCTCGGGGTCGGATGACTTGGCGACAGATTCGGTAGGGAATGTAGGACGAATGACTTCCAGTAAATCATACTATAAACAGTTTAAATCAGCGCCTCGTCCCAACGCGGTGTCAAATTAGAGTGCTTACACTACTGGGAAGTTCCAAAAGCTCTGCGACCTCGGTCGGTCGGTCAACATAAGGCAAGAAACAATCGTCGCTCATCTCCAGGTAATCCATCGGCTCCAACTCCATCGGCTCTACTTGTGCAGATGCAGGAGTGGGAGGAGCTCGCACCTCCTCGTCCTGTGGCGTGAAAGACAAGTCGCCGCTGAAGCGTCCCCGATTGAAGCTGCCTTTGTTCAAGCTCGCGCCACTGCCGGAGCGCTTATGATTTCGACGAGAGTAACTAGAATTCCTGCTGAGTTTCCCTCCGAGCGATGACGGGAAAAAGGCATCCTCTTCGTCATTCTTCATTACCGGACTCTTTAAGCCCTCGGCAATCTCTACTACTTGTTCAGGACTCAACATTTTCTGGTCGTGAATGTTAGCAGGCGCCATGGCGGACTCGTGATATCCGGGATCGAACAGGAAAGAAGTACGGGCACCAGGTGTTCCCATGAAACCTCCTGCGGAAGAAGGCCCATTGTACGATGACGCTCCTCGAATAGGAATGGCAAAAGAACGCGATGGGCTTGACGGAAGTTGAGCGGGACCTGCACTGATAGGTGTCATCAACGCCGGGCCCCCGGATGCGCTGAAGGGAGTCAATGAGCCGGATGACCTTGTTCGCCTGCAAGCAAGATGGAACCCATCAGCTATGAATCTTTGAGAAATGAGAAGCATTCTACGTACGCTTTATTTCCCGCAACTTCGTCACCTAATTTACCCTTCTCTGTACCCTTGCTTGGCGCTTTTACGATCAACAACTTGCTGATCAATCCTCCTTGATGCGCATGCAATCCACTTCCGCTTCCACCAGCAAATATACCTTGTCCAGTAGCAGAGTTCTGCTCGGTAAGGGAAATCGACGCGCGTGATGCGGCAAACGACTGACGTCGGGAGAGCGACCGGGTAACACTGGAAGCGTTTGAGCGGGATCTCGAGAGACCTGCTGTCGCCGGGATTTGTTTCTCTGCGTTGTCGTCTCCTGTGCCAGGGGTTTTGGGACCGACAGCGGTGTTGGATGACAAGTTTTGAGTGCTCAGCTGCAGACCGGCAGACTGAGGCAACATGATAGGAGAAATGGCCGAGGCGCCGAGGAGAGCTGCTGATTGAGATCCAGAGGACTGCCAAGAAGGTGTTCGCGAATGCGTTCGAGAGCGTGATCCTCCCGCTCCACCGGGTGAATCTGTAAGCGGATGAAGTGGAGAGAACGACTGGAGTGGCGAAAGGGCAGTAAGGTGCGGTCGTGTGGCCGTTAATCCTCCTAGAGTCGCCGATGCAGCACCATCGGGTCTTCCTGTCTCGCTACCATCTAGACTACCACCCGAACTTCGTCGTCGCATGCCTCGGAGCTGCATCTTCGTACTAGGAATATTGGCGTAATCACGGGTGCGTGTCTGCGTGTCGGGCTGTTCGAGCTCGAGGACCGAAGGAAGGTTGACGGGTGAGGGGCTGATCTGGTTTAGTTTCGGGATTGACGTGGCGTTATCGTCAAAGGGATGCAGGTTTGATGGCTACGACGTGGGAAAGTAAGATTAGTATCAGAGACAGCGCATCATGATATAAAGGCCTGCAACAATCGAAAGGACTCTTCTCTTGCATGCTTGGTGAAAAGTGAAACTTACATGAATCTCTTCACTCGCCAGGCTAGCGGTATCCAAAGCACTCTGATCATGCTGCTTCCACAATTCACTCCTCATGCTCGCAGCGCTAGATCGTCTCCGGTGGCGAAGGCTGTCCAACACACCTTGTAGACTTTGCGGAGGACGTCCTTGTCCGTCTCGAGCCGGAGCTGCTGTTTTCTCGCCAGGGATCATATGAGATTGGCTGACAGGCGAAAAGACAAAAGGCGGAGGAGGCGAGAACTCTGTCGAAGATGGAGGACCTCGTTGTTGTTGCTGTTGTTGCTGATCTTTGATCTTGGCATCCTGCTTTCTCGCTTGTTTATCCCTCCAGGCGAATATAGCGTCTGAAGAAGGACCATTGGTCATGCCGCTCGTTGACGTAGAGATACCCTTTGACGTATCCAGAGGATCCACAAGAGACGAGTCTTGAAGTGCAGGATTTTGCACTCGTCGAGATGCAGTGAAGGAGGATTCTTTCCCGACCGCTGGTATATTTGACGACGAGGCGGGGTGAGGAGGTATTCCCGACATGCTGAAGGCTGTGGGTGTACAGTATGTGACGTTGTTTCCAGTCGGCAGGCGGCGTCAGGTAGGTATATCTTGGTAGAGGCAGCTGTAGAGGCCGTAGAGGGAATAGCCGGCGGAACACGCAGGGAAGGAGTCGAGGAGTGTGTGCACGACTGTGGTGAGGCGGTCAGCTGACCTTTACAAGCTACAGGTGATTGATGAAATTACGTACCGTCTATTCAGCTGGTTGTTCCTCGAAGCAGCAATCTGCAATTGGCCAAAATAGGCGTCTGGACAGCAGTAGACGATCGAGCAGAGGAATATAAACGAGGGACTTGTCTTGTTTCCTATTTGCTGACTCGCTGACGGTAAAGAAGAATGTATTCCAGGCCTGCAGCGAATGGAGCCGCCTATACAGCTGCCTATACCCTTTTAAGGTTTCGTATGGGTCTCTACTACGCTTCTACACTTCTACACCGTTTCTTGCACGAACATTCTCTGAGCATACGAGTCCTGTGCGTTCAAACCGATATCGCCCGCCTTGCCGTGCAAGTGTTCCGAGTTCCAACAGCGTTCCAACACAAAGTGTACCACCCGCTGCCTCGTTTGCCACAGCCACAGCCTCTCCACTCTCCGCGGGATCATTGTTCCCCTGTCAACCCCGAACCACGCGTCATCTCGGCGGATCCAGATGCCAAGCTTCTTTGAGGTGCCCCCATAGTAATCCGGAGTTGCAGCGTGGAGCACCCGTCGCCACCGATCTGATACAGCTCCTCGTATATCGAGGGTATACTGTAGAAAGCTCCGTAGGACCACTGTTGACGATGTTTGACGATGTATATAGCTATGTATATACTTACAGTTGCGCTTACTCTGTCTACCAGGTACATGGCTAAGGCCCGCCCCTCTCGCCTCTCGATTACGTCTATTTGAAAGGTGTGCTGGCGATATGAAGCTGTGGGCCGCACACGTTGCCCCTTTGCAGGGACGCTAGCTGTTTAGCTGTTTGACCTGCTGCGTGCCCTTGAGCGACCAACTTGTGGAGCTGCCCTTCCCTGTGGTATGCTGCTGCAAAAGCTAGTAAAAGTCCAGGTCTTCGGAAATACTGTATACATCTACTGACTGGGGCTCAACCTGGCGACAGCTCTTGGTGACCTGCAACCACCTGGTCACAAAGGCCAGTCTGCGAGCTAGTCTGCGGAGCTGTCTGTGGGCGATGATAGTAAGCTTAGAAACCTGCGAAGAGTACGAAGAAAGGTACGAAGAGCACATGTGGTAGTGGAGCTAGTAGCCGGCTGCCCAGAGTCTACAACCTGTTGTGGGTGATGTTTCAGCTTATTTGCTTGCGAAAGACATCTGGCACTTGGCACATTATGAGCACATGCTGGGCCTGGGCTCGCACATTCCACATTCGGATTCGCGGTGACATAATGACATAGCTCTGTCATAAGCGACTCAGCTCCATTGAACAGTACCCGCACAAGCGAACTCGCAAGCGGTTGATTGTTTACATTTTATACTCTGCGAGCTGTCATATCATACATTATATCTTGACCTAAACGGAGCTCTGAATCCGCCACCACCACGACCGCTTGGCATAACAAATCTTGAAACAATACTCTGCGAAGGATATGACATACAACGATATTTGCGAGATGCACGAGAAATCGAGCGCGGGCGATTGGGAATGTACGATTCCCCTAAATGACAAATATTCAAGCATGGAAGCGATATATACGCGTACCGAGCCCAGAAGAATGACCTTACATGTAATGGCGAAGAGAGCGCTGTAAATGGACAGCGTGCAGAACGGTGCTGATATGTATGTATAAATGGCCGTCTCATCACCGTCCTCCTCGCCGAGCTTGACCAGTGTTTAAGCGTGCAGCGGTGTGAACGCTCATCGAGTAAACAACGACCGCGCAAATGCGACTGACTGAAGCGGGCTCTGACGGCGAACCAGATGCGCGGTCTCAACGCTTATCGACCAGCGTTCTGACAACCGCACGGATCACTCACGGTGGGTGGCGAAGCAGCGCCGCTTGGTCCGATTGATGGACTGACTGCAACTCGCGGATTTTGTGCTATCATGCATGTACCTACCTACAAGCACGAGGACAAGAGAACATCGAGGAAGGATGCTGGATACAGGAAGACGGCAAGAGGGGCGGGAAATAAAGCTGGCGAACCAGCCGTATCGCGAAACACCCGGCCTTCACATCGTGATTTGCGGCACAGAAGATGGTCGAGCAGATATTGACAGTTGATGACAAAGGAAAGATGGGGTAGATGTGGGGGAGACGCAGAGGGAGGGAGTGGCCCAAGGTGACGTAAATGCTATCGTATTCGTTCGTACCGTACATGAGTGAATGAGGGAGGATTGGCTCGCTTGTTGTTGCCAGGGTTTGCATGTCTTCCGCCGCGTGGGCTTTTGAGGCGGTGGAGGAGGCAAGGCCAGAATCAGGTTCCTTGAGAAACGTTCGTATGTCATCGTACGAATTGTTGAGCCGGGCTAGAACTCGACCCAATCTCTCGGCACAAAGCACAGCATCCACCATGGCATTCTCCCAGCCGCCCCGTTGGTGTCGTCCTGTACCGGTGTTTGTGACGACGCTCCTTCCGCGGCAGCGTTTTCGGCCTGTTTCTTGCCCCTCACAAGCTGCAACAATTCACTCTTCCTCAGGGGAGGTCTTGTAGTAGACGGAATTCTTTTGCCCATGATACGTATTGCGAATGTTCACGAATTTGGAGTGCAATAGTTCGATGGGCAGCCGGGATTTTGACGATAACGCGAATTGTCAGGATGACGAGGCCCTCTACGGAAGTGGTAAACTGGACGGGAGGTAAAGCATGATCTATATAATAATTGCGCACACGCTGTGTGGGGTGGATGTTCGTGTGAAAAGCAGAATCTGAGGCGGTGCTGGAAAGCCGCGATTGGTTCAAGGGAATCCTTTCAGGGTGCAAACGACAGAGGAAAGCGGACTATGACGACGGCTACACCCGGAACCCGCCAGACACTCTTTGAAGCATCGCTGCGCGACAGCTTGTCGAGGTCACTTGGCCTGGATTGTTTCATCAGCCGCGACATCTCCAAAGATGCGTCTATCAAAGGACGTCTCGGGCTGTGAGCAAAAGGAAAAGAGGCAGCGGTCCTACGAAATACCTGTGACTACTTGCACAAAGTATACGCTAAGGCCTTCGCAACTTCCGCTTCTCTTTCAGAATCACTCACATCGAAGCGGCTGCAAGCCTGCACCCGAAGTGAAGAGAAACGCGTCAAAGAGTGGCTCGTGGGTGGCCGACAAGCTGTCTCGAAGAAAGCCTCACATTGCATTCCATACGTAAGCTTTGTGCTCCATCTGCATCCAGACGGCACGCATGCTCGACGGCACTTTGTCGCCCAACGTCCACGGCCGACTGACAAGAGGAGGCAGGGGAAGCGCCACGTATTTGGTGAAGGCGGTGTTGATGTGGCGGCGAGAGGAATAGCTTGACGTAGGGTTTGATTCAATGCGTCTCGGTGTCGACACTTGTGTCAGTGAGTCCACGATTTGGCGATTTCATACGACCGTATGCTAAGCGAGGGAATCTATCCATGACAAGGTAAGTCGCACAGGACTTCCGATGCATTTCATCAGGACACTACACTTACGGAATCTCCCACTTTCTTCCCTGTCCTGCAGACAGCTTCATCCCTTGCAGTGGCGCATGCGTACCATCCCTGCATGCTATATTCCGCTGCGAATCTCCACCGCAGCACAAGTATGATCAACGTCAACACCCCGAGACCGTCCGCAGATCCATCGTGGGATATGCGCGAACAACACCGGCCTTTCACCTCGACCTGATAAAGCGACCTGCCGACGTTGATTGCGGTTGCAGCCGGCGAGACGGAAGACGAGGGAGAGCAGCGGGAAGCCGTGTGACCTTTTGACTGTACGCTTAATCGCTTTCCATCGTCAGGCTGATACGGCTCACCGCTTCACAAAGCTCCGGCTCGCAGTCCTCTTCGGCTCGTCGGCTCAATCCTGTAAAGGGCGATCAACAACTCTCCCGGGACCCGCTGACGGCAAGCAGATGGTGTCCAGGCTGTCGCGCACAGACCGGGCTGCCGGATGTACAGCTGCAAGGTCAAAGTATTGGCCGGGCGAGGTTAGCAGCGTCGGGATCAATCAAGTGCACGAGCTCGACCTACAGCACATTGACGTACGAGATCGTGGAACATCTGAGAGAAAATCGCGGCAGTGGTGTCAGATTCTAACTCCTACTTGACGCTGATTGGACTCACACCCTGATTCGCCCTACACCCTGCCGCGCCATTGAGGGCCGCAGGAGTTTACCGCCTTGTATGGCTGCCGCAAGCCCTGCTGGTGCTTTCCCGTCGTCATGCGGTTGAGATCGAGATCCTGACAGTGAACGAGACTGCGAAGAGGTTTTGCAGGTCAATGCGGGGATAAATGATGAAGACGTATTTGACGCTGGAGACGATTCGATGGCGGAGATGCCGTCCATGTGGAAGGACTTACGCGATAGCTGTCGGTCTGCTTCAACTCACGGTGATCATGTGCCGTCGAACTGCAAGATGTGTTTGGTCTGATCCATCGCCATGGCAGACCACCGTATGCTGAACGGGCCCTTCTTATCCAGATTTTCCTTGCAATTGGCCAACGATCTAATCAATTCAAGACTTTAGCCTCCCATCTTGGCTGTGAGAGTCCGCTCGGCATGCCCTGGACGCTCCATGAACTTTATGAAAACCTGTGACGCGTCGAGCGCATCATCGTCGATATTGAGGTGTAGTTGTTGTTGTTCTCACCGCGCCATCGCTGAAAGACTTATCAACGAACTCACCTAGAGTTAATTGAGCTCTTCGCTGCATGTCTTCACAAACTTGAGTGGACGTCCATGTCTTACCTTGATCACCCGAAGGCTCCGGGCTCCTTCGGAAATCGTTGTTTGGACTGATTTCGGGAAACATCAACGGAGTCCCGCCGGACCCTACATACGAGAATAAAGCGGATGCCTCTGTTTCAAATTGATAACGAACATAGTAACGCCGAGCCAATCAAATCTTCACGGCACCTCTCTGCCGGATCTCCGACGCTTCGGAGAACATGCGCTAAACAAAATCCTTATCTTTGAGACCTGCAATTCGTCCAAAAGCGGGCGAGAGTGGCCGGCATCCAATGGATTTTGAGCTTTCCCACCCTATCGCCTTTAGCCAGGAATCCGGGTTCGGGTCAAAGGCGCTGGGTTTCGTCTAGCATTTTGAAAAGGTATATATCCCTTTGACCAAACAGTCGGGACATCTCGCCACAAGATGATGGACACATCAACTTCGCTTTGACTGCACCTACGACCTACATTCAGTCCAAACTACCTACAACTACATCATGTCCAACCTTCCCTCTGAACCCGAATTCGAGCAGGCTCTCGAAGAAATCGAAGGTACCCTTGCCCCTTTCTTGGAGAAGAACCCGGAATACGCAAAGGCTTTCAAGGTCGTCCAAATCCCCGAACGAATCATTCAGTTCCGAGTTACCTGGGAAGATGACAAGGGACAGCTCCAGGTCAACCGAGGTTACCGAGTTCAATTCAACTCTGCGCTCGGTCCTTACAAGGGCGGTCTGCGGTTCCACCCTTCCGTCAATCTTTCCATCTTGAAGTTGTGAGTAGAAGCGAACGTCGGACGGAAGCTCTCAGTACTGATACATCGCTTGTCCTACAGCTTGGGTTTCGAGCAAATCTTCAAGAACGCCTTGACCGGTCAGTCTATCGGTGGCGGTAAGGGTGGATCCGACTTTGACCCCAAGGGCAAGTCTGACAACGAAATCAAGAAATTCGTGAGTATCACATCTTCACGCTCGCATCTCCCGACCTCGGGAGCTAAACTTGTCATCTTGGACAGTGTTACGCCTTTATGATCGAGCTCTCGCGGCACATTGGTGATTTGACCGATGTTCCCGCTGGTGATATCGGTGTCGGTGGTCGAGAAGTCGGCTACATGTTTGGTGCCTACAAGAAGTACCGAAACGAATTCGCAGGTGTTTTGACCGGAAAGGGAATCAACTGGGGTGGATCTTACATTCGACCGGAAGCTACTGGGTGAGTTTTTTTTTTATGACGACAGCTTGTACATGGAATATTCGCTAATTTCCATTCCTTTCAGTTACGGTGTCGTCTACTTTACCCAATCCATGTTGCGAGACTTGGACAACACCGACTACCAGGGCAAGCGAGTCTTGATCTCCGGTTCCGGAAACGTCGCCCAATTCGCCGCCTTGAAGGTTATCGAACTCGGTGGTACCGTCTTGTCCCTCTCCGACTCTACCGGTTCATTGATCGCCGGTGATGCCGGTTTCACTCCCGAGGACGTCAAGGCTATTGGTGACATCAAGCTCAAGCGGCAGGCATTGACTGCGTTCTCCGACGGCAAATCCAACTTTACTTGGCACGATGGCAAGAGGCCATGGACTTTGGTCAGCAAGGCCGACGTCGCATTGCCATGTGCTACCCAGAACGAAGTCAACAAGGAGGAAGCCGAAGCTTTGATCAAGGCTGGTGTTCGATACGTTGCTGAAGGATCCAACATGGGTTCCGAAAACGCTGCCATCGAAGTCTTTGAAGCCACCCGAGCCGACGCCAAGAGCTTGACCGATGCCGGTGTGTGTTGGTACGCACCAGGAAAGGCCGCCAACTTGGGTGGTGTCGCCGTCTCCGCCTTGGAAATGGCCCAGAACTCATCCCGAGAGAAGTGGACGTTCGAGGTGCTCGACCAAAAGCTAAAGGACATCATGGCCGACTGTTACAACTCTTGTTACGCAACCGGCAAGGAGTACTCGAAGAACGGATCCACATTGCCATCACTGCAAGCTGGTGCCAACGTTGCGGGGTTCAAGATGGTCGCCGATGCCATGAAGGACCAGGGAGACTGGTGGTAAACGTTGTTCTCTTTGAAGAGAGGCTTCGTTGTCGGCCAAAAGAAAAAAGAAAAACAGACCATAAACACACGTATATATTTGGGATCCAAGTTGTATTGCATGAGCTTTGTATTGACTCTATTGGGGGATTACCGTGCGCGACTTATAGAATACGTGATCTCAACGACTTGGGCCTTGCTTGCGCTGCTTGCACATTCCGTCTCTATGTTTAGGTTTCGAATAGGGGAACCCCAAGCAAGCTTATAACAAAATATCTGACACTTTAGCAATGTAGTCTCAGTTGCCTACTTTTCGCAAGTAAGAAGAACCCTTTAGTGGACGTGTCTGCATCAAGCGTCTGGTCGTCTTTGCACCCTGCCCAAGCTCTATCACGCGCTCGACTTGCTTCTCATGGCTGTCGCACTATCTACAAGGTGATGCCCATTCAGGCAATGATTATGGCCCAACGGGATCGTCCATTCTTCAATCAATAAGTTATACATCATCCCAATCTATCATCTATTTGATAAATCTACGAATTTTGCTTGATTGTTTGTAAGCCTTTACAACTTGCCGCCATTCTCCTCGTTGACAAGGACGTATCGGTACCGCGCTTTACCGGCGTGCATGTCAGGTACAGCTTGGTTGACCTCCTTCATGGGGCGCTTGATGATCCAGGGGTGGATCTCCTGCTTGGCCGCCAATTCTAACATCTCGTTGATTTGCTCAGGGGAGCCCTACAGAATGGACGGAAAAAGCGTCAGAGTCACCCAAAACTTAATTGCGAACGGGTGATACTGACAATCATAGTACCTCCCAAAGAAACGTGCTTGGGGATCAGCTCGAAGGGGTTGATCGGAGGAAGCGCCTTCTCTGGTGCGCCGACGAGGATGAAGTTACCACCGGGTCGGAGAAGTGACAAGTAGCCACTCAATGGCATGTTCGGGTCGTCTTCGAGAGAGTCCAGAGTTCAGCGTGTTTCTGACAACGGAGACCCACCGCATTAGAAACTCACTGCTCGTGCAAACAATCAAGTCCAAAGATCGTGCATATGGTTTGAACGCATCGTCCTCGCCTCCGTGCGTTGCAATAAATCTGGAAGCACCCATCTTCTCGGCATCAGCCTTCTTGCTCTCACTGTGGGAAATAGCCGTGACGTTGGCTCCGAGAGCCTTTGCGAAGAGCAAGCCGAAGTGTCCAAGTCCACCGATTCCGACAATACCGACATCTTTGGCGGTTTTCCCGGCACCGTATGTGGTCAAAGGGTTGTAAAGAGTTGCGCCGCCGCCTGATAACATAGCTAGTCAGCCTACTCTGCTATTGGAGCATGGATTCCCAATGCCTCAAACAAAGCATGGAAATCCTTATGTGCCAACTCACAAAGCATAGGCGCAGCCAAAGCAGGGTCCAAACCATCAGGAATCTTGAAGACAAATTTTCCAGGGGATCTAGAAAGCAGCGATAGAAACGGTCAGCAATCCGAACACTACTCCGATAACGAAGGTTTGCGCTTACCGGTTGTAATTTGCGTATCCACCGTAACTTTTATCACCCTTGGCTTCACCCTTGTTGAATTTGCCATTGTACGTTCCTACCATCTCCGTGCAGTATTGTCTGAACATCAAGGAGCCAAGGGTTAGCTCCGATCAACATACACGAGAACGTCGAAGCTCACTCTCGGTTCTTTCCACATGCTTCGGGACATTTGCCGCAGCTGTCGCACTGGGCACCGACACCGACCATGTCTCCGACTTTGACATGCTTCACCTCTGAGCCCACCCTTACTGCTTTGCCGACCAGCTCATGTCCAACTACCTGAGGCCAGTCTGCTTCTCCCCAACCTGCTGACATGGTGTGCAGATCAGAAGCGCACTGTGGTGGGGAAAATTCCATTATGAGCTTGAAATTCTATCGTTTCAAGGTGGATGAGCTCACAATGCCGCAGTACATGATCTTGATGTCGACATCGGTTTCCTGCCAGTGCTTGGGTTCGTACTCGAACCATTTCAGTTCACCCTTGATAGAGTTCTTGTCGAAAGCTCCCCAGCCTGTGAGATGTCGTGACACTTCGTCAGCAAATCTCTAGGTGTGTCGACTGCTGCATTAGTGGACTCACCTTCGAACTTGTAATCAGTAGAGGCAGACATATTGAGCACTTATCGTTGCGACACAATATACTTCAGCAGGGGTGCGGAACATCCAGGACACGTCGATGGAGCCCGTTTGTCTGCTTTATATGTCTACCCCATCGTGCGTGGGTGACCATCGAGGGGGCTCTGCGTTCTGCGTCCAGAGCTGACGAAAAGGAAGAGATAGCTGCAAGACGGTAATCACGACGTCACAAGTGCCTTCGCCCTCCACATGTCCCTCCACCACAACTCCTCCACCACTCGGTTGCATTTAGCTCTGAGCTCGAGTAAGCATCGAATCGTTGTCTGCATGACAATTGCTGCCGTGAATATCGGTGATCGAGCCACGTGAAACAATGCCGGACCTAGATTGGACTTCCACCAGCTCTTCCACCACTAGAGTTGACTGAAGCATCTGGACGCCCTATTGATAAGGTGAAATGAAGCGAGAGACCTAGCTAACAGCGTTAAGACCGCTCTTCATGATACAGCTTCCCAAGTTCCAGAGTTCTTCCTGGATGGCTGCCACCTGCGATCCCTGCGACCACTCTATTGCGCCCGATGCGTTGCTCAAGCAGCTTCTCGGGATGACGTCCTCGAGCACTCTGAAGATCCGCAGAGCTGGAAGTCAAATGGCCCGACTCTGAGAAGATTGACATGGTTGATCCGAAAACGAGGTGGCCCTGGTATGCTGCGTATATGCCGGGCTGGGAGAGTATCTCATTTCGGCCTGTAAGGGAGTATGTATCAGGTTGTCAGTCCAATGCTCGTCTTCCGGAACTGGCCGTGTCACATAAATGGTCACCCACCATATTCCCTCCGCTTGGAACTTGCTGACAATCGCCTCCAAGCTTTTCGTCTCCACTTTCGGATACTTTAACTTGAACCCTGTCACACGCCGGAATTTCCTGCCATCCAGATTTGTCGCCATTTCTGATGTACGGATTTCAATCGGTCAGCTGCCTAGATCGGAGACGATTCTGCGGTACACGTACTCCGGAATGCATGATCGTCCAAGTATGGAGATATTGGCGTATCAAGGATTGGAGGATCAGACTGCTCAAGCATTTTCTGCCAGACTGATTGACGGTAGGGAACGTGGCACGGATCAGTGAGAACCACACACGACGTAACGTTCGAACGCTGAGAACTCACTCTCCATATGCTGAAAGAAGACATATCAAAAGCAATCCAATACTAAGCAGCTGTTGAACAACTAGATCTCATGCAACCTGTAAACTTACATCCTCATTCACATCATCCACCATCTCGCTGAAATCCATCTTCTGGAACTGACTGACAAGCGTGCTCACTATAGAACCGTGGAAGCCATACTTGATCTTGTACAATGCCGCAATAGACCGAGCAAGAGAGTCCTGCGTCGTATCCGCTTCATCGACCTGTCCCCACCGCTGATTGTTAGCTTGCATCATCATCGAGCGGAAGTGATTGGACTCGCCACATTGAAATACGGTACGATGACTTTGCGTTCCTTGTCCACCAATTTCATACCCATATCCCCCCGCTTGACCACCGTATCAAGAGCTTGCTTCTCCGCATCTTTAGCTCTATACCAAGCGCTTGGTATCGTCACTCCCGCCAAACGATCTGCTTCTACCCTTGCTGCATATCCTTGGCCCAGCCCGGCTATCCATTGCGCCGCTGTGAACAGCGAGTGAACGACGTCGTATACATGCACGGTGTGCATCCGGAGGTCGGGGTTGTACAGAAACTTCATCTCCTCCTTACTGTTCCAGGCAATATATTAGCCCGAAAGAACCGAAACTCAGCAAAAGGCAAGTACTAACTTGTTCTGGTAGATGTGTCCGACAACAAGCCGCCCCAGCACCTGACTCTGATCGCAATACCCCTCACCATATATCTCACCAACTCTCACCGCCGCAAAATTCAACCTCTCCAACCCCTCCCCGGAATGTCCAGTCCCAACATCTCCAATAGCTCGAACAGCTTCATGCCACCACCGTCCTCTAACACCATCAGGCCGCATCCCGAACCCCTCGGAAAACAAATCTTCTTTATCTTTTCCGCCGCTGAAGAAGCCTTTTGATTTCTTCTTGTCTTCCGGATTGGGGAGGAACGCTTCGCCGTATCCGGATGAAGGGGATGATGATTTCATTTCGTAAAACGGGAATGTGAGGCGGATGTAGGCTGATAGACGGAGAGCTGGCGGTAGTGATGCTGCGTGTTTGGCGATGTTGAGAGGTAGAGTATACGTTTGCTGTATATGTATCTACAAGCGGCAGAGGAGATCATCTCGTGAGTGCGAAGCTATGGTGACTGGCAGATCGAATCCACATACTATCTCTGGACGATCATATCTCGTCTCTCCCGTCAGATCAAACACAAAGTCAAATTTTTCAATTCCTTTTGTCTCTGGAGGCTGGAAAGCTTCTTCGACTTTAGCTACAGTTGGGAAAACAGCCATAAATCGTCAGCGATACCAATCATGAACTGTGAGGGGTGAGAATCATCAAACGGAACTCACACTGTATCGTTAAATTCAGCTGCCGGTACTCCACGATGTCTGGCAGCTCCGCCAGACATTTCTTGAACTCGGGATCTAGATATGTTGTTGCTGGCTGTACGCTGTACTTGTCGACTATTCTCAGAAACTGGAACAAATAGTCCATCATCAGCATCAGACAGACTGGAGACGGCTGGAGGACAATCACAGCGTGTAACACTTACCTTGACCAACGGAGACCGTCCATTCACCCCATCTCCTTGCCTTCCACATAGATAAACAGCGAGGTGTCGAGCGACCGTGTTGATACCACCGACAATGAGAACACTGGGAAGTGCCTGTACTTTTGTTTCTGACATTGTGATGCGTGAATGAACGTGATGAAAAGAGAGTTGAGAGTTGTTGCTGGTAGTGGCCGGCTATGTTTCGTGGAAAGTATGCAGGAGCGTCATTCACGAGCCGTGGATTCTGTTACCTGCCCTATGAGCGTTTGCGATGGGTCTTCCGCCTTTTACGATGATGATGTAGGCTTATCGAATCGCTGTAGTAACGAAGGAGATGGCTACAGAGATGGAATAAACGACAACAACCGATCAATTTCCATTACGATTCTGATGAACAATCCGTTCATGCCGCTCGCTTCACTCACCACTCGCCTCGGTCTTGCTTGCTTCCGGACAGCCACGTTGAAAGGTCTTTGATAGCACGGTCCACGATGTTTGTAGTTGACGGATATCTGATTATGCTGGTGTCATATAGGAGAGGTGGAAATTTCGAGGAAGCAGGGATCGTTTGCTGATGACTCATCAGTATCTCATTTGCAAACGATCGACCTTCTCAGAGTTCTTCGACTTCTGCCTTAATTACCATTCATATATCGACATTTCTCTCGCCTTGCACACCGTCAAGTTGATCATCAGCGTTTTCTGTCGACAATCAGTTCCCTCTCAAAATCACAGTCATCGCCGGAGAGACGTCACGATCCTACAACGTATGTTTTCATTCGCCCGGGCGAGTAGCTGGGCGAGTTCAAAAAGGGGAAAAGGGTAGTTGTGTTTACGCGTGATGTGTTGCATTTACCGTGTGGTCGACTGGATATGGTGTTAGGTTCTGGACCATTCTCGACTAGGTGAGTAGCAAATTCCACTCAAGCAGATGTGATCGATTATGAGAGGGATAGAACGTTATATGGCTGCTGGAGGTTGCGCGGACGACCTGCGAACCCCTGTGGGTGCGGGTATCGGTTTTAGCACACCTGAGTCGGCGGAGTATCGTTCGGATGTCACACATGCAGAGGAATGGAAATATTCACCGCTTCGGTATCGTCAAGATTACCGATGTGCAGTCCTGCTCTCCCGCGGCGAATGGTGGTTTCCTTTTTCTTTACAAGTGCCTCTATCAGTCCACATCGGTCTCAACAGCTCGGCCAATCGACCTACATCGCTAGAACACCAATCCTATTCGAGAGTGTCGCTGCAGACTCACAATTCCGGGTCTACTACAACGCTCCCATCGAAAGACTTGCTCCCGTGCGAAGCTCAGGAATAAGGGCACGATTGCTCATGTACGTTCGTTCCGGTCGTTGTAAGGGGAGACGTGTCTATTTTGCTGGGTATCAGCTAGGGAACCCAGTTCTCGGTCGCATAAACGCCGTCCATTTACCTGTGATAATCTTTCTGTGTGAGCTCCATTGACAAGGCTAGCAGTCCTAGAAACCAGACAGGTTTCTTCGTGCGATAACGTTTAGCAATCTATTGAATCGAGTACACGCAAGTCAGATTTCATCCTCATCTCTCGCTGCATAACCGTTGTCAACTCACGCAGATGGTGTGATCACCCCTATCCGTCCACCGCCCTACTATGCGAAGATCCGCGGCCGACACCTTAAGCCCCTTGTTCGGCCCTGTGCCTCCTCGCTGAACCGATGACGGCGATGCAAGATCTATCATTTGTCCAAAGCCCAGTCGGGGATCATAGAGTAGCGGCAGGAGTGGCATTTAGTAAGTGAGCGGAGTGGAGCGGTAGCATGAAGAGCTGTAAGAGCACACGAAATGACACGAGTCGTAAACATGTCTTCGCACGTAGTTCGTTTATTGTTTGTGCGTTTGACTTTTATACCGGAGCTCTTCGCAGGCGTTCACGTGCCCCTTCCCCGTGGAACCATATACCCCTCATCCTGTTACCTGCTGTCTCTGCTTCTCAAGCATATGCCATGAACGACAGTATGCAAGAAGGACGACGCAACGCGGGAGCGCGAAGGTTGAGGTCGACGCAATCACATCAAATCTTAGCGCGCGATGATTGCGATGGGTCTCCACCATCATCATCGGTATTCTCAATCAGCAACAACAGTCGGACATGCAACTACCGACGGCAGACGCTTACGCTGCAGCGGTGTCAGCGTTCGTTCCACTCAACGGCATCCATGCCATGCTCCACGCTCGAGGATACTATGCGGGGACGTTGCAGACACATTCGGTTTCGACTATTATTGGATCAAAATCTATTATATAACCATGACAAGCATACGCTCTGCACGCCGAAGCAGCTGCGGACAAAGCTCTTCTATAAACACGTTGTCGGCCTCTCTATTCATCTATTGTCGTAGCCACAATGCGGTCCTAATCATCCTCACACGCAAACCCACAGCTCGAACTACCGCGCCTTTCCCAGTCGAGCGAAATCTCCAACACACCTGATCTAGTCGGCAGTCTTGGTCGACCTCTCCCATCCTCTACGCACAGCCGCACTCGCTTCCTGTCCCTGTTGTCGTCCGTTGGTAGCACTGGCCTTGATAACCTCCTGCACATCCGCATGTCCGTTTCCGTTTCCATTTCCATTTCCGTTGTTTCCGTTCATCTTGACGCTGGTATCCTCGACATCCAACCCGACAGAACCAGTCTTTTCCAGCCCGTCCACAGCTTCTTTACCGGCGCTTCGGACCTTGTTGCCCGCCGACGTGGAAGCGGTGGTGGTGGTCGTGGATTTGCCGGCGTTGTTGCTTCGCAGGTAGGAGCGGATGAAGAATCGAGCAAAGAGCCATGTCAACGGTGTCAAGTAGACGACGTTGAATACGACGGCCAAGGCTTGTCCTGGTGTGTCGAGACAGGGGACATGTTTGTATTCCTTGTGCAAGTGGACTTTACCGGTGGTCGGGTCGGTAGTGGCGGTGGTGATAGGGTATGAATAGGAGATGAAGAGCGAGAGGAATGCCGAGCCACCTCCGATGAGGAATTGGGTGATCTGCATCGTTGTTAGGGCCTGTTTGACGGATTTTGGTACTCGGACGGAGAAGGAGGTGATGGTGTAGTAGGTGTACTGGCGCAAAAAAGAAAAAGTAAAAAAAAAGGCAATCAGTCTTGGGAAATAGCGACTCGGCCGGTTTCCGTAACTCACCATCAAAGCGTGAATACCAGAGTTGAAGAAGACAAAGATGAAGATCGGAGGACTCATATACCTGATGCCGATCCACATGCTGATAATCGCTCCGGCATGGTGATAACTCTGCAAGTTGCTCGACTGCTTGCCCTTCATCAAGATGATGATCGTGTCGATAATTTCGTAGTACTTGGACAAGTAGAAGATCCATCCGTAGAACGCCAACCCTTCATTCCATAGCCGTCCAGGCGTGAGTGCGGACGGAGGATGCGATTCAAGCAACTGCGAAGTGAGCGGATGCGAAGCGAGCCAGAGGTTGACGTTGGGTGATGAATCAAAGATCGTGGCGTTGCCGTATCCCCTTGGTCCCTGGATCTTGCACATTGAATCAATCGTGCCCAACAATCCACCCTCGGACCACTTCCAGGGCGCTACAAACGACCTTCCATACCCTGCTGCGATAATACCGACAAACGTCCACGCCGAGTAGATGGCGAGGAAGACGTTGTGCAAGACGACGAGCCAGAAGAATGCACGAGTCTTGCTAATGGCCCATGGTTTACCACCTCGAGATCGGTTGTACTTGTTGAGTGATTTGACGACGATGGTGTACACGACGGCGACATAGAGCGGAATCTTGATATCGAGCCATGTATGGTAGAGGTCTTGCGGAATGGTAAATGGCGAATAGGGGAAGGGAGGAGGTGCGATTGATGCGGCCTCGTGTGCGGGTGGGTAGTCGAAGAATGTTTTCGGTGGGAGTGCGAACCGTACTGAAGGGTGATGGTTAGCCATTGTTGACGAGGTGAAGAGACGGCTTCTGACCAGAGATGGGAGGCAAGGAAGGTCAGTGTCGGTTGAGCGGGAATTGCACCAGAGTCGAGTAGAAACTGGCAACTTACAAAGCGTGATTCCTTTAACCCTTGACGATTGTTGATAGCCCTTTGTCCTGATATCCTTGATCCAGCAGCTCTAGTGTCTAGTGGTTGTATATCCTCTTCTTTTATTTCTCATCCTTGTCCTTGCCTGGCTGCTCATCAACTTCCCCAACAATTTCTCAAGCTCCGGCTAGTGAATTGTTCCGGACTGACACCGAGGTTTAGAGCACGCGAGCGATCGAGCAGCAGGGGAAGAGACATCCGAGCGCCCCGACGAATTGTTGGGATTTCAGGTTTATGCGGTTCAACAAGCTTGCTTGCGACGGGCATCATCTCACCATTGCCGTATCTGCGATCTGCGCTTCTCAGATTTCTCGGCAGCAGGTTGGTCGCTATAGCTGACGCTCTTGGCAGCAAAATTTCACGTCGTCGAAGCTGTCGTCGACGATTGATACCTGGGGATGAAAGCTGGGAATATGTATGACGAACAGCCACTTGACAAATACAGCGGCGAAAGAGCAAAAGTACATATATCCATAAAAGGTCCGCGAGTAACTTGGCAAGCTCACAAGGATGCTGTTGGCATTCGAGCATGCAGCCTCATCCAGCGACGGAGCTGTCGGCCTATCACTTGTCACTTGCGTATAGTATCAGACTACAAGACATATAGATCTGCTACATATGGACGATGCTTCTGCATCATGACAACCTTCCTCTCTGCGAGAACCGGTACAAAGCCAGGTTGAACGTCTTGGAATGACAGACCTGACCATGCTGGAGCGTGAATGGTACGGTACACATATCGTCGCCAAACAGGCGAGGCGAAAGAGCGAGCTGGTAATACCGCTGAAAGTCACCCAAGCAGATATTTCGTCGTCGATGAGACGGGCGTCCAGCTGTTATCCTAGCGGAAGTCGATGAACGGCGAGAAGAGAGCAACAGCGCCTGCTATTCCGCCAATCGGATCGAGGTGAAACCGCGAAAAGTTGACCGATAATCTTGTTCCGCTCGTTCGGTGCTCGTTCCACCGTGTTCACTGATTCATTGTAGGCCTTGATACGGTGAATGAAACATCGCGTACGGGTGCGGGATTGTCCCATCGACTCACAGACTATGTTAGAGTCGCAGACCATGACGCAAGATTCCATCTTCGAGAGTTGATAAGCTGTACCTCCAAGTCGGACACCCTGTCGCAGCAGAATAGCGAAGCAACCACTTCCTTCCTGCGGTTGAAAGCCACATCCTACACCCCCCTGGTAGCACTCCGATCGACCACCCTCAACCGCACAGGAACCCTCTCCCCCTCTCTCGCATCGACAAGCACGCCACCTTCCCTCCCCTCACTTGCGACGGCTGCAGCAGCACGATGGCCGTCGTATTGCTGGTTCGGGAGGGGCAGGACGTAGGGTTCATAGTAGTACCCCGCCAGAGCAAAGAGGAAAAAAGAGCCGGAGATGGCGATACGTGCTGGTCGGCTTAAGCCTGTTATTGGACGATAGAGTTCCAGAAGGGAACGGAACATGGTAAGTATAGCATAGGAATCAAAGACGTAGGGGCGTAGCTTACCTTGGTATGACTGGAAGACACTACGTCTGTTAGGAGCAACGCCGCCTGGGATGGTAGCGGCTGTTCCTGTTGTCGAAGTCATGGGAAGTTTTCGACCGGCGGTATCGTAGCCGGGCTTCATCTTTGGTTGAGGTCCAGGCATGTTGTACAGGGTAAAGTTGAAGGGGAGATCGGAATGTCTTAGGGGTTAGGGGTTAGCAGGAATGTTGCAAGAAGCTAGTCGAGGAGAAGAGTTGTGCTGCTTTGACAGCCGCAGACTTTCAACTCGCCGTACTAAAAGAGAGCGCATAAAAGCTCCAAAAAAGGTCGACCAAAATAGCCAAAACCCTGGGTTCTCGCGACATCCGTTTTCATCGGCAAACCGGCAATGAAAATAAAACCGATGAGCCAAGTGACAATACACAATCCGTTGAAATCTACTGGCGGATCGCGATCATACAAAGGGCGACGCAACATTGATTGACGAGCAAGTAGTACTATTCTTCAAGTACCCACATTTTACAATCCTACACAAATGTCTTCAACTCAAACACAAACTCGTGCACAGCCCGCTGCGGTGGCCAAGCCCGTCGACAAGGCCATCGTTCCCAAGGATAAACCATTGAAGCGATACACGCGTGAAGAAGTTGCAAAGCATGACAAGGAAGGCGATGTTGTGCGTCCTTCTCTTCTCCACGAACAAGTGCCTCTCGTACTGACCGGTGGATGTTGCTTGGCATTTTTGCGTGGCTAGTGGGTTATTGTCGACTCGATCGTTTACGACTTGTCCAAGTTTGCGGAAATCCACCCAGGTGGAATCTCGGTTCTCCTTGACGCCGATGTCGGTAAGTACCGCCATCTACCTGGCTGCACACTCTACCCGACTCACACTATCGCTCCTCCCTCACAGCGGGCAAGGAATGCTCGGCCGTCTTCTTCGGTCTGCATCGACAGGAAATCCTGTACAACGAACGATACGCAAAGCTCGTTATTGGACAGATCGAGGGTGAACAGCAGTTGGTCAGGAGGAACGAAGCTGGTAGTATTTCCCAGGTCCCGTATGCCGAGCCGATGTGGTTGACTCCCGGGTTCAAGAAGTCGCCGTACTTTAAAGACTCGCACTATGCTTTGCAGAAAGGTTAGTGTGGGCGGTGTGGTTGCGAAAGACGCGCTTGGAATGCTGACTATTTTGGAACGGGTACAGAGGTGCGAAAGTTTGTCGACGAACACGTTTATCCCGATGCGCAAGCTTGTGAAGAAAGCGGCAAACGAGCAAGCCAAGCAATCCTGGATATGATGGCGTAAGTGGCGACTTTCCTGATGGGCGTGGCCTCGCACATGATGCTGATCTAAATGTTCACCACAGCGAATCCAACCTACATGCCATGCGAATGGGACCCGGAAAGCACCTCCACGGACGAAGCCTCTTCGGCGGCGTTGTCAAGCCCGAAGATTTCGACTACTTTCACGAAATGGTCATCAACCAAGAACTCGCTCGAATTCAAGCACGAGGGTACGGCGATGGTTTCCAAGCCGGGACCGTGATTGGTTTACCCCCCGTCCTCAACTACGCAAACCCGACGTTGAAAAAGGAGATTGTCGATGCTTGTTTCGGTGGCAAAAAGAATATCAGTCTTGCCATCTCGGAAGCATTCGTTGGATCTGACGTTCAAGGTATGCGAACCCGTGCAGTGAAGAGCGAGGATGGGAAATACTACACGATTAATGGTGCCAAGAAGTGGATTACGGGAGGGATGCATGCGCATTACTTTACGGTTGGAACCAAGACTGATAAAGGGTTGACCGTGTTCTTGGTGCCGAGGCAAGAGGGTGTGGAGACGAGGCCGATCAAGACGGCGTACTCGGCCGCGGCGGGTACTGCCTATGTTACCTTTAAAGATGTAGGTACCGGTCTTTCATGCAGCAGGGGAGGTCGCTGATACGTCATGCGTGTAGGTAAAGGTACCTGTTGAAAACATGCTGGGCAAGGAGAACGACGGAATCAAGGTTATTCGTGAGTTGTCGTGTTACTTCCCGATGGGTCGACGTTTACTAACGTTTGCTTTGTTTGCTAGTTGCCAACTTTAACCATGAACGGTAAGTGACCGATCATGCACGCCTCACGGGCTACTTGTAACTGATCTCGCCCATGCCTCTATAGATGGGTCATGATCTGTTCTTCCGCCCGATCATCTCGAGCAACAGTCGAAGAATGCATGAAGTAAGCCTCTTCTTCACAGTATGACTGTACCCTCGGTTCTCATACTCATTCATCACCATGTGATTAGGTGGGCATGTCAGAGAAGGGTATTCGGAGCGCCGTTGATCGCCCAGCCTGTTATCCGTCAGAAGTAAGTCCTTCTCCTCGGCAGGGTAGGAAAAGGCCGTTTCGCTGACCTACATCGACTTGAAAGATTGGCGGAGATGATGGCGAAATGTGAAGCGGTCCAAGCATGGTTAGAGGTACGTTCTCGCGTTCACCCCGGCTCTAGTTTTCATTCCTGGCTAACTATCAAATGACTTGCTTTTTGATAGGCCGTTACTTTCCAGATGTGTAACATGACGTACGGCGAAATGTCAGAGAACCTTGCTGGGTGAGTACAGCGTCGTTTCTGGACATTCATCATGTGACAGACGCTGACCACTGGGTGTGTATCATAGGCAAATCGCGTTCCTCAAGGCGTTCGCTACTCGATGCGCCGGAGAGATCTCGAGCGATGCGGTCCAGGTACGTCTGCCCTCGCTCAATACGCGACACTTGAAAACGTGAATCTCTAATGCTCACTTTCTCTTTTGCTCGCTTAAAGATCTGGGGAGGCCGTGGTCTTACCCGCACAGGCATGGGCAAGCACATCGAGATGTTCAGGAGGACACAGAAGTTTGATGCGATCCTCGGTGGTGCGGAGGAGGTGTTGTATGACTTGGGCGTTCGACAGGCGTACGTTTCCTTCTGTCTTGGTAGCTAATTGGGATCGCCTTACTAATTAGCCTATGTTTTGGTGACGAGTAGTATGAAGAAGATGCCGAAGAATGCGAGGTTGTAGGTTGTTCTCTTGGGTCGACGAATAGAGCAAGGAAAGGGTAATTGTACAGGCGAGAATCTCGGGGGTGATATCTAGTAGTCTGGTTGTAATGGTTGTCACTCATGAACTAAGAACTAGTAAAGCATGCTGGTGTGCCGTCGCTGACTTTCTTAGTCAAGAGCACTTGTTGAAGAGTTAAGAGGCACATACACCTGCTGGTATGATGGGGCGCAGACAGTCAGACAGCGATCGAGAGTGACCCAAGTGCTGATGATGTTCTTGTGATCATCCACTATACATCTCATCGTCTGATTCCTCATGAACGATCACGCACCATGTCCACAGCCGCCACCAATCCACCACTCCCGGAAGAAGTCACCTCCACAATCTCCCGTCTTTCCGCATACAAGAATGTACATGGTGTTCTAATCCTTTCCCGTTCTGGCGGGTTGATACGCGCTGAAGGGCCTGCGTTTGAGAATGATGATGACGACGACGAGGACGTTGATGCCGACGGAGAAGATACAGAAACCAAGGCAGGTGTATCTGAGGAGGTCAATCCTGGGAAAGAGGCACAGGGCAGCAAGTATGCGCGTGTGGTGGCAGGGATCGTTGATGCCGTTCGTAGCGGGTTGGAGGAGATTGATGATTCCGTGAGTCTGCCGCTGCCGCTGTCTCAACCTCTTCCAGCACCCTTTACCTTGATCTTCAAGAAGAGTCAACAGGAAGCAGGACAATTGAAACTGATACCCTGCTTGATGGGTACAGGGTGAATTGAAACTGCTAAGAATTCGAACGAAAAAGCATGAATTGATCATCACGCCCGGTACGTATTTCTTCCTTCTCTCCCCTCCACGGCCGAGTCAATCGAAGTGGCAGTATGCTGAACCCCCACTTGGATGGATCTGGCTAGATGATAAATACCTCCTGGTAGTGCTTCAAGATCCGAGTTAGGCATCCATCTCATAGCGCCGGACGTTTGCGAGCAGAAGTAGAAATGTACACGATTTTTAACGACCATATAACGATGTTCCTGCAGCCAACTAAACACGCAATCCAGCAAAGGAAAACAGATTCATTACAGTCTATTTATACAACATCTTTTGGCGGGCTCGGGCGAGGACGCACGCTAGTATGGAAACTACAACATGCCACCCTGAATCAACAAGTTACAAAAATCATCAAACCCCAAACCCCTCTTGCCCGGCTGCGTAGAAAACAACTCGATCATCTCGGTCAACTCCTGATCACTCCACTCCATCCCCAATTTCTCCGCCCAACTCTTGACCTGTTCCTTGCCCAGCAACCTCGAGCTTTCCCCCCTGCCCAAGGTAGTGCCGGTGAACAGCGTATCCCACATACGGGAGACCCATTCTTTCTCCTCTCGAGAGAGTTTGCGTTGTGCTGGGGTGGTGGATGAGGTATTACCGGGCAGGCGAAGGTCGTCTACTTCAGACGTTGGTGATGGTTTACGTGGTTTACGCGTGCGACGGCGGCGGCGGGTGTCGGTTCCCTTTGGTTGATCAGGGTCTGATTGATCAGACGAAGTATCCATGTCTTCATCTTCCGCATATTCTTCTTCGTCATCATCGTCGTCATTCACATCCTTCATCTCACTGTCCGCACCAGCGACGTCCGCACCCGCACCCGCACCCTCCTCCTCGGGCTGCATCAACACCCCACAGACGCTCCTAAAATCATGCAAATCAACATAATTATCATCCATACCCCAACTCGTCTCATCCGGCCTCGCTCCCGCTCCCGCTCCCGCTCCCGCCTCTCCTGCCTCTCCTGCCTGCTGTGGTGCTCGCGAGGCCGCGGAGAGGCCCTTCAAGGTCGCGAGCACATCGTCGTCCCATTGTAATCCCAACGAGGCGAATACGGCAGGGAGGGCAGAGTAGGGCAGGAAATCGTCGGTTGGAGGAGAGTGGTGGGCGGTGCCTGTGTTGCCGGTTGTGATGGCGGTGATGGTGGTGGTTGGCGGAGGAGAAGGGGAAGCGAGGAATCCTCCGCCACCGGTTCCTCCTGGTTCGTCATCAACGACGAATCCTCCTCCTCCTCCTCCTCCGGAATCACCATCAATGAACCCTCCTCCTGACCCGTCGACGGGAGTGACAACCTTCCTCCTTTTCCTCCTAACATCCCTCAACCCTTTCCGAAACGCAGCATCAACCGCCCGTCTCTGCCGCTTGGAAAGCGCCAAAAAATCCGGATCCGCTGAACGTTCGTCTTCCCCTCCTCCTCCTCCGTCGTCGTCGTCCGAGGAAAAGGAATGGTGGTTGGACGAGCGTTTGAGGGATCCTGTGGTTGTTCGTGTTTGGTATGCCTTGCGTTTGAGAAGAGGGAGGGAGGGAGGGAGGGAGGGAGGGAGGGAGGGAGGCGAGTCAGCATGTCAGCACGTTCAGCATTACGGAGCGTGAAGAGCGGGTGTGGGAGGCATACCATTTGTTTTTCTGGGTGATTATTTGGTGCTGCTTGCTTGCGCAGTATATAGAAGAGGTGCAAACTTTTTGTCAAGGCCTTTGTATTCAAGAGCTTGGGGAATACGAAAAGGATGAAGATGGGGGCGTAGGAAGAAGAAAGAAGAAGAGGATGACGTTTGTTTGCACGGACATGTTACCAGTAACCTCCACATGAGCCCATCCCCTCATCGATCGCCCAGGGATGGCGTTGTCAAGTTCATGGAAGACATATGTTTGGTTCTACTTTCCAGATAGCAGGCATACAGTACCGCAGAGACAAAGAACTACGAGAAACAATCAAGGCACCGCTGCAAAACCCTCGCGAAGAGCAAGCACGAAAAGCAGCCAAGACAACCGACCAAGCAAGCAACGCGAAACCCAAATAAAGGGGCGAATAGATAGGATGCCATCAGTCGCGGATTACCTGCAGCGTGGAGTAGCGGTCAGTTGTATACTCGTCAGCGTACGTCCCGGCTCCACTCCGCTCCCGCTTTTCCTTCTTCCCTCTCCTCTTTCTCTCCCTGTCCATCATTCCGAGTTTCCGTCTTTTGTTCGTTGTTTTTTGGTGTCGAAACAAACAGGTTACTAGGGATCACGGTCACTTACTTTGTCCTGCTGCATCGCTCGTCCTCTCTACCCCCCTGGTAAATCATGCTTTTCGACCCCTTTGACTGCGACTGCGACCGTGGGTGGATTCGAGTAGATATGGGGAGCTTCAGCCGGGATATCAGGGCATAATCAGCGGATGGCACGGGCCAAGGAGGTACGTCTATTACGATTTCTTGTTTCGCTCTTTTCATGGTTTTCCCTGCTCTGCTCTTTGTTTCACAAAGAGAGGAAAGACCACGGAGCATGGAGCCACCAGCGAGGAGCAAGGGGGGGGGGGGCGTTTTTTTCGTGTGTGTGTGTGTGTTTATGCTGATTCTTGTGTTTTTCTTCCTTTTTTGGTGGTGCGTAGGCTGCAGCAAGTATGACAGTGGACCCAGAGGACGTTGTACGTACCTTTTCCTCTTCTCGGAAAACCCTTACCCTAATACCCTAAGCCTTTGCAATTCTCCGCTTACAACCGAGCATTTCCCTTGTTCCTTTAGAAACATATCCCAGCAAAACCGATTGGCGGTGCAGCAGGAGCAGGGACGGGGATGGTACAGGATGGGAATCCTACGTGATCCCTTTTCCTCTTCTTGCTGGGTAGAAAACATCATGCATAACGGGGAGGCATGGCGCACGAGCGAGTGAGCGAGTGAGCATAGGATCATGCATTGACGGGGGCGCTTGTAATATATATACGTGTACTGGAAGGAAGGAAGGAAGGAAGGAAGGAATGATTCTACCCCATCTCATTATACTGCATCGTCTTACCCAGTCACCGCCTGCACGAGCGAGAGCGCCACGATACAAATTACCCGCAGAGTACGGCTCAAAGCGGATCCAAAAACAGGAATATATTCCCACCATTCCGATCGCTGCTCGCCCCCTCCCCTCGGTCGTCTCCTCTCGAGATTCCCAACATCTGGTCTTCTTGGAAAAAGGCGGCTGCGGGAGGCCAAGATAAGGGAATAGGTTGACAAGATTGCAACCCACGAAATAATGGCTACTCTTCTTGCTAGGCAATTCACACGCCGTACCAACTCGATCCTACCACGCTTGGCGAACACATTTACGACGACGGCAACAGCAAGACATGCATTCCTTCAAAAAGAGATCGTCTCCGCGGGTACACAAGTACGAGGTATTGGTGGACTGGTCGTCGTTCCTCGGCTCCGGAATGCGGTGTGTGTAGGAGAAAGAGGGCAGAAGAGGTCGTTTAGCGTTTTTGCAGCGCTTCGGAATACCAGCACCGTCGTTCCTCCACCAACCGCCTCACCATCAACCGCCGCACCACCACCACCACACAGCAAACCACCTCCCTCTTCTTCCCGGCAGCGCCGACCTCGCGCCACCCGAACCCGCCTCCAAAACCTACGCCGCCTCGCTGCATACCTCGCCGCATTCCTCGCAATCTCCTACATCTCGTACGAAACGATCCCCCCAGCACGACACATGCTCGTCGCCCTCATCCGCTGCACACGCCTGCTGTACGCAGTCACCGCGAACATTATCGACTACAAGTGGATGTTTTCCCGCTCCTACCCGGCCGAGCAGTATACCGAGGAAGAAGTCAAGGAGCTGAGGAGGAGGGATAGGAGGGAATGTCATACAAGGAGTTCAGGGAGGTTGTTTGAGGCGTTGAAGAGGAATGCTGGGATCTATGTCAAGTTGGGACAACATATTTCGAGTATACAGGCGTTGCCGAAAGAGTGAGTTCCCCCCCGTGTAATTGTCCTCGCAACAGCTACTCCTCCCCCACCCACACACTCTTCGCCTTTTCCCCTTCCCCTTCCATTTCTCGCTCTCTATCTTGCCATCTTTCCAACCTATCCATCACAGGGCGTTCACCACGTTGACTCGTCTTTTTTTCCCTTTCCCTTTCCTTCTTCTTCGTTTAACGAACGAACGAACCAACGCGCGAGCAGATGGACGGAAGCGATGCGTCCGCTGCAGGACCAATGTTACCCGACCCCGATACCGAAACTGGACGACATGTTGCGGAAAGATATGGGTATGAGGTGCGTTTCCCGCCGCCCGCCGCTGGCCATCATTGAGCGTGAGAGAGTGGACGGGGAGAGTTGATCTTTGTTTGTGTGTGTGTGTGTGTGTGCGTGTAGTATGGACGAATTGTTTGCGGATTTCGATCCAGAGCCGATCGGTGTTGCTTCCGTACGTCCCTTGGTCCTCCCCTTCCCTCGTCGTCGTCCGCCTTCATTTCCCTCCAAGCGGAGCAAAAGCACTGACACTGATTTCCTCTTCTTCCCCTTCTCATCGTCGTTCCGCTCCCCCCCCCCCCCCCCCCGCCGCAGCTCGCGCAAGTACATCGTGCGACTGATAGAAGGACTGGAAGGCGGGTGGCGGTGAAGCTACAGCATCCGCATCTCGAGGAATTCGTGCAGATCGAGTAGGTCGCTTTTGCGCTGCCCTTTCCCCCCTTCGTCGATTCCAGGCTCGAGTGTTTGCTGATCGTGTTGGGTGGTTTTGTGCGTGTGGTGTAGTATCGCCACTGTTCGATGGTCCATGTGGTTTGTGAAATCAGTGTTCCCCGATTTGTAAGTTTTCGTGCGGGCCGAGGGGTGGGAGGAAAGGGATGTGATGCTCATGTTTTGTTCAACTGTGCGTGCGGGTAGTGAGTTTTCTTGGTTGGGTGATGAGATGACACAGTGAGTCGGGATCCCCTGGCAGATGCAAGAGTTTTAGTGGGATGCAGTGGGCTGATGTGTTTTCGGTTGTTATAGCATGTTACCGCTCGAAATGGTACCCTTCCCCCGCTCCTTTTGCTCTTCTCGCCTGAAACAAATTCACTAAACCCTCTCCTTCTCGGGATAGGACTTTGCGCACGAAGCATGGAACGCTGAAAAAGTGGAAGCCGATTTCGCGCATCTGAAGGGTAAAACATCGCTCTACATCCCGGAAGTGTTGTGGGCCGAAAAACGGTGTTTGGTCATGGAATGTACGTTCCCGCTGCCGGCTCGTTTACCTTGTGTCTTTTGTGAGAGATCGTCGGTGGGTGCTGACGTTCTTTTTCGTGCGGGGTTGGGTAGATATCGAGGGTGCTCGTGTTGATGATCTGAAGTACCTAAAGGACCATCATATCGATCGGAACCAGGTGTCGCAAGAGCTCGCCAAGATCTTTTCCCAGATGGTATACATTAATGGCTGTAAGCGCGCCTTCCTTTCTCTGTTCCTGAGTAGTAAAACACTCACGCGGAGCCCTTTTATTTAGACTTCCACGCAGACCCGCACCACGGTAACCTCCTCATCCGTCCAAAAGCGAAAAACAGCACATCCCCTTACAAATTCGACGTTGTCCTGCTCGACCACGGACAGTACTTTGATATCCCGCACGACTTGCGTGTAAACTATGCGCGGTTCTGGTTGTCCTTGATTGCCGGGAACTCACCGGAAGTGGCGCTCGAGCGGAGAAAGTATGCAAAGTTGGTTGCGAATATCAGTGATGATATGGTGAGTCGCGGTTCCGTAGTTTGGGTTGGAGATCAAGGTGCTGATGCGCTGTGGACCTACTAGTATCCCATCTTGGAGACCGCAATCACGGGCCGAGCAGGACTCGAGGATCCTGACCTTGGCGAGGCCGATGGCAAACGGAAGAGCTTGTTGCACCTCAAGAACAGTATGTTTCGCTTCTCCCTGTCCCCGCCTTTGACCCTTGGTCTGACCACGTGCGATGTTGATCTTGTTCCTGCTACTAGTGAACAACGACGAGTTGGACGCGATAAGGACTGCAATGGTGGAGAGGGAAGGATTGATCGCCTCCATCTTTTCCCTGTTGCGTAACGCGCCGAGGTACGTTCCTCTTTCTTGTTCCTACAGTTGAGCCAAACTCAAACCCGCCATTCTCACGTAGACGACTGGTGATGATCTTAAAGTTGAACGATCTGCAACGCGCCCTCGATCTCTCGCTAGCCACGACACACGGCGCCGTACGTACCCCCTGACCTTTCTTCCTAGCTACAACGCGTCTAAACCATTTTCATTTTGTCATTACAGTCCCGCATCTTCCTCATCGTCGCACGCTTCTGCGCGTTTGCGGTGCACGAAGACGATCAACAGATCTTGCGTGAACGGCGAGCCAAGGAGGGGTTGACGACGGATTGGATCGTGGATTACGTCAAGGAGTGGTACCACTTTGAAGTGTTCTACAAGTAGGTCTCCGTCTCTTTCCTTCTTCCCTCGCAGCAGTACTGACTCGTGTTTCTCCCAAAGTGGCTTGCGAATTGTGGAATGGGGCATGGATGCACGTGCACGAGCGGTCAAAGTCTTGCTCTGGCTGAAGGGTTTGCGGGAACGAGGCTGGGAGGGTGCATTTGAAGTGTCTGCTGGTCTGCAGACGTGATAGGCGTACCGGGTCTGTTGTGAATTATATATCAAAGATAGATTGTATGGCATGATTAATCGCATGTTGGTGCTATCCCGACGGCTTTGCCCAGGCGCGTCGATGCCAGACATGGAGTTTTGTTTGGTTTCTGAGCAATGGATGTCAAGGCCGCACACATACTTCTAGATTTGATACACATTGGTACAGGTATTCCCTGGTTTATCACCGTCTTTCCGCACGCAAATATCACTCGAAAGACTCTTCCGCTGTTGATCTCCCACAACGCGTCTCGTACTATATCTGTCGGACTGTCGGAATCATGATGCTTTGGATTTCTGGTGCTTAGAATCCGGGAGGAACGACGCCTGCGGGCTGTTGCGGCGGTGCGCCGAGGAGCTGCAGATCAAGAACACATGAGTTTCGCTCGACGAGGAAAAACGTGCCGACGTGAACTCACCGACTGCTGACCACTCTGCTGCATCTGGATCTCCTTTTCCTGCTGAACGATCCTCGCCTCATCCTCCATCGCCAAAGCCAGCGGCAATCCAACAAGCAACGCACTCGTCGTAATCACCCATACTGCGTTTCCAGCCCAGACACCACCCGTCTTTACCCATCCTGTTGTTTTCTGCCAGTTGGCGACGAGCTTTGAGCGGGTGGAAGGGGCGACGATATCTTTAAGTGCGTAGAAACGGTCGAGAATTGTTTCGTCTTCGAGTCCGCCGAGGTCTTCAGAGTCTACCGAGGAAACTGATTCGGTCTCGTAGGCATCGCCAGCTTCTTCGTCATCTGTCGTGTAGTCTGATTCTCGGTCCTCGGCGTAAGCGGCGTCTCGTACTTCTTCGACTTTTACCATGGTTGCAGTGTTTGTATGTGGGTTTCTGTTTTGTTCCGAGTGAATTAGCGATGTTGCGCGTCTGTATGTAAGTGATGCGTACAAGGTTAAGGTGTAGAGTGGGTGACTTGAATACTGGTCCCCGTCGTCGTAAGGTGTACCAAAAGTGATCTACTCACGATATACCGGGCAGTCCGATGACTTTTCCCGCCAGCCTAGACTGATTGGCAGGAAAATGACGTGGGTTCTCAAGGAAAATAAACATCCCAGCCCAGGTCCAACAAGGAATTTTGAAACGATTGACCCATCTACACTTAATAGCATTTCATATCCTCCTGCCCTATCCACACAACCCATCCACTCCCAACAATGTCAGAACCAACAGCTCCACCTCCCGCTGCAGCGGATCCAGCACAGCAAACACGAAAACCTCGAAAGAGAAGACGAGGACCACGGAAACAGCAAAAGAGAACGGCTGGTGGGGATTCATCGTCTAGTGATAGTAGCGAGGATAGTAGCGATGAGGACGACAAGAAGAAATCGGTTGCGCAGGTGAAGAGGGCAAAGAGTGCATCATCGAGCTGTGCGTACCATTTCCTGTATCGGCGTCCGTCTTTCAACTCATACGTCGTCACTTGCCATCCCTTTCCATCTAGCGTCATCCTCGTCGTCGTCCAGCTCAAGCTCTTCATCATCCGACTCTTCCTCCTCGGATTCGGACTCTGATGCACCATCAAAGAAACCAACCCCCGCCGTACCAGTACCTATAACAAAACCTACCAGACGACGCGCCCACAGCCGGTCGCCTTCCCCGCCTAGCACCGTAATCCCACCATTCGTCCCTCCCGGAAAAGGAAAAGGCAAAGCTGCGACATCTGTCGCCGATGAAGCGGATGAGATGGATGTGGATACTCCGGCACCAGTATTAGCAGGGGAGACGGCGAATGCGAGCGCGGGGAAGCAGGGTAAAGAGATGGATGAACGGGAGCGGATGTTGGAGGACAAGAGGGAAAAGTTTAGAAAAGTCTGGTTGGGCAAGGTTGTGACGGCGTTTGGGAGCGAGCTTGATCAGCTGAGAAAGGTATGTGTCCGGTTTTCTCTCCCTCGTTTGATCAGCGACGTGAGGGCTGGGCTGATATTAAGCTCTTGTCGCCGTTATTCGTGTAGGACGACCCGACGTTAACGGGTAATAAACTATCACTCCTCATCGATTCGTTGTCATCCGGTGAGTACGTATCTCTATTAAGCAAAGCGTCGTGAATTGACAGGCATCCTTCCTTGTGCGTGCTGCGTAGGTATCGACATCTTCTCCGACGGAACTGGATCGACGGTGGATGAGATGAGCGTCGTATTGGGCAGCGAGGGAAAGTAGGTTGCGAGGAATGTCTCGATTTGTACATTTATCACATGTGTACACTTTGCTTGGCGAGGCGTGTGAGGGCTCTCTTGGTGCTACAGTATAGATGCCAAACATCCACAAAAAAAAAACCTAGCTCCCCTCCCCGCCCTTCCCTACATCCTCACTACCCCCTCCCACCTGCTCCTGCTCAAGCTGCTCACGCCGCATCCTCTCCACCTCCTTCTGAGCCTTCCATTTCCTAATCTCGGTCTCCGTCGCTATCACACCCCTCGTAGCCAGCTCGTTGCGCGCTTGACGGCGGATATCGTTCTCTGTTAGCCGTTGTTGCGATTCAAAGCGGAGGAGGTAGGCGTCTGCGTTTATTACCATTCCTGTTACGGCGGCTTTGTGCGTGTGACCATGGAGAGTACACGGGAAGATTTGTGGACGAAGGGAACGTCAGCTTTGTTAGGCCATTGGTTGGCATTTGCGTGGTATGCGTACCGGAGGAAACGATAAATCCTTTCAACGCTAATGTCTGTCGCCTATGAACCAGAACGAATCAGTACCTCACCACAGACGGGGAGTCATGGAAGGAAATCCTCGCAATTACCTGAATAATGGCCATGTGAGATGTCCCAGAGTGACTAGTAACGTTCCATACACCGTATACTTTACAAGACCCTACCGATCCATCCACGCAATGAGATCAACACGCCAATCCCACACCAGCAACACGCTTGAGACTCACCTCCATTCCGCCCCTTACCTGCAGCTTATACGCTCGTTCCTTTATCCCGTGCGAAAGTGTGTATCAGTAACGCTTGCAGAATTGCTACTCGTGTGACCTGCATGATGCAGGAACGGACCTGGTGTTCCAGCCGTCTTCCACGATCTGACGAAACTGCCGGGTTTGAGTCGGGCATTGTTTGTATGTGTGGGCTGTGAGCTGATTGTAAGCTGGGTCGATGGCTGGCTGGAAAGTGACGTGGTTGAAAAGATGAGATTGCATGGTGGAATTCATTTATGGGAGAGGTGGATGACGATCGTTCCTACCTGACTGGCGAGGTTTGTTTACTTTGTCGATCGTCGGCCACTTTTTGTCTGTAGCAGCTTATGTAGCCAGCTTCTGTAGCTGCTTCTGTGTCCTTTTTTCGCTGTTTGAAAACTACCTAATCTACACGGAGTTAGTATCTACTACCGTTCGGGGCCGCGGAAGGAACACGATATTGACATAATGCTCCTACTGTCCTTCGAGGTCGTCGAGACCGAAAAGAGCCAGAAGAGACACACATGAGAGAGCCTGTCCGGGTCCTTTTTGCGTGCGATGGACTCCGTCAGCGTTACGTGTAAAAGCCCAACTAATGACATTTATAATCCGCATATATTTTCTGCACTTCCCCCATTCCGATCCAACTTCTCAAATCTACAACCCACACACGTCGTTCGCTACAATGAACAAGGGTTACACTTTACAGCCGTGGTCATAACTAGGACTGCTCGTCAACGGTCTTCAAGGTGTACGCATCGCCTTGGAACTGAGCGGTGGGGACACCGAGTTCGATGAGCTTGTTGAATACCTTGGCGAAGCTGCAGGTGGGGGGAAAAAGGTTAGCCATCGTGAAGCGGGAAAGGGAGAGGAGCATTGTTACGTACTCGTTGAAGAACAAATCAGCATCATTCGCGTACGCCTTGGCGTACTTCTTAAACTCCTTGTCCTTGGTGAGGGACATGTCAGATGGCAACATCATCAACGACTTTGTCTTTGAATCCGTAAACTGAGCCGGGCCATTCCACTTTCTCCAGGACCACTTTTCATCAAACAACAACTTGAAGTAGTCGTTTGTGAATGTCGTCGGGGAGAAAGTCCAAGGGCCATCGAATCCTGATCGATCGGTGTGGCATCGACCCATGGCGTGTGCACCGGAGAGGGCGACGATTTCCTGATCGTTGAAGCCCATACGGTAGAAGATATCCCTCAAGTGATCCTGTGCCTTGGATCCATCAGGAAGTCGTCCATCAGGTGTACAGTGGTGGTCGTACCCATCGATTCGTCCAGGTCGCCAAGGGACTTTAGGACCCTGAGCCTCTTGCACGGCACAAACACCAGCCAGAGTCCACAAATCGCCGTACGAGATCCAAGGGAATTCCTGCTTGACCTTTTCCAAGTGGTCACGCGCAATCTTCAACCCGTTGTTGGCGCCGTGTTCGGATTCAGGCTTGAAACGCATGGTGGCGTAGTTGGAACCACCAGAGTTGTCCTCCTTGTTGTAGGTTCCCGACGAGTGCCATGCGAGACGGATAAAGACGGGGCCGAGGGATCCGTCTGTGGTATGGGAAGGGATTAGCACGACTCTGAAAGAAGGGAATTGCATGCACACGAACCATCGTAGTCGTCAACCTCCAACATGTCTGCAATCTTGTTGTACACCTTCTGGTACTCGTCCTTGCCCTTCTTCATGTGCAAAGCGGCCTTGGCGACCTCTCCAACCTCTTTACCGGCCGTCTCGAGCTCCATCATTCGTTCTTTAGGAGTAGCATCGGTTGCGAGGAAGTAGTAGGCACCACCGGCGGCGGCAGCGGCGGCGAGACCACCGATGAGGAGGGCGTTGGATGAGCCGGATTTGGGCTATGAAAGGAGGATGCAAGCGGAAGAATTGGTAGGAAGATGACAGATGGCAGGAGGAAGAAGAAGAAGCAGACAGATCAGCACACGATTCCACTTGCCGTTCGTCTCCAAACTCACCGCCTCATTCGCGAATCCCCTTCGGAAAGCCGGAACGACCTGTCGCCTCGCAGCAACTCGCACACCAGCAGCAGCACGGAAAGCAGGAGTGAATCGGGCAGCCATCTTTGTGTTTTTTTTGGTGAGAGATTGATCTACGTTTCAAATAGAAAATCTATAACTCAGTGACAACGGAGAAAAGGAAATGCGTGACCCGTGCATGACTGGTGCGTTTGCTTATATCCACTTGACTCGCCCGTGTACAATCCGCCTCGTGCCATTCGCCGAGATCTTGGGTGCGCCCGCAGCGTAATGATCAGATGCGCAGTGGATGGAGGATGACAAATATCAATTTATCCGGTGTGGACGGAGCTTTTTGCGGGTTTTTTTTTCGCAAAAATTCATCTAGCCTTCCTTCCCTGGAAGGAATTGGGCTTTGCTTGATGCTTGGCCTTTGGCGCGTGAAGAGTGAAATCGAGCGAGTCACCAAACCTACCCAACGCTCTACCCACTACCCTACTAACAACTAATGTTTGAAGGGCTCGGGGTAGCATGCAACATGCTGAATGCTGAAATGTCATGGTTCATGCTTGATGCTGAAAACTGAGGAAACCGCGAACCGCATTATCGCTTATCCCCAGCTTTATCGCCCAATTTGTATCGCCAAATTCGCCAAATTGATACCCAATTCCACATTTCACGATCCAATTTTGGGACTTCCGGGTAATCCACGATCCGGCACGTGCACGTGGTATCCTGTATCTACTTCATAATAGTTGTCAGTATCCACACACAAGCCACAAAGAATAACAAGAGTTTCGAAATATGACCCAGCTGCGTGAAGATGGACCGACTCACTACGCCAGAGCTGAACAGGGTCGTAAGGAGAGTCGTGAGAAAGGCGGACAGGAAAGGGGATATCGATAGGGGTGCGTTTACGCTAAAGGTTGCGAAACAGGAGATTGGTGAGTCGCGTAGGATGCTCAAGAGGTTCAGGTCTTATGGAACGCTTGGGAAAGGATTTCCTATTGATTCTGGTGAATGAGGAACCGAGGATGGAGCGCTTTCGAGCTCCCGGCACGCTAGTTGAGCATGTCGGCTTCCCGAACGCGAGCGAGAGCATACAATGAACAACACCACTGCGGAACCGTTACTAATCTCTTCCCTCTCCGCTTCCTGCAATGCTATGCCTCTATACAACAGCAAAAGCTCTAGATATAAATGCGGAAGCTCTGAACGAGAAACCATGGAAACAAATAGTCAAAGACCTCGTATACGAAGCCATCGTACGTTCTGGTTCCATCCACCGCTTTCCTCGCACATCGTGCTGCGCCGTCTAACCCTATGTGACGCCGGTAATTTTAGGAAAACGTAGATACTCTGAAAAATAGCCCCATCAAACCATCACGCGAGGATGATCCAAAAGCCGAGCAACA
The DNA here is from genome assembly GCA_030039245.1 of Naganishia vaughanmartiniae. Classification (NCBI taxonomy): domain Eukaryota; kingdom Fungi; phylum Basidiomycota; class Tremellomycetes; order Filobasidiales; family Filobasidiaceae; genus Naganishia; species Naganishia vaughanmartiniae. Next base: position 158,326 of record JASBWU010000004.1, on the reverse strand, counting down.
CGCATTCATCAATGCGTTCCTGAGCGATGAGGCCAAATCACAGGAGCGAAAGAAGAAGGAGCAGGGCAGCCATCATGGGCAAGTTGCCGGAGGGAAGAAGACGAAAGGGAAGGCTCGTGTTGATTCTGATGATCGTGGTGATGTTCGTCCGTCGGGAGGAAAAGTGAAGAAAGACCGTAGGTCCACTGTACTGCCTCGCTTATTACCCCTCGTCCAGCTTGTTAACCGCCCTCGGAAATCCGTTGATAGGCAAATCGAAAATCGGCGAGTCAGAGGAAGAAACAGAACCAGCTCCAGTAGATTCCGAAGACTCGCTAGACGAACATCCACCACAGGTAGCCCGAAAACGACCGAGATCGGATGTTGAATCCAGTGGGAGCGAGGAGGATGGCTCGGCACATGCATCCGCGGGGAAGAATGGGCAGGCCAATGGGAAAAAGAAACGGGCGGATGCGGGTGGGAAAGTGAAAGTCAAGGTGTGTGTGGTTTCCTTGGCTGGTGCTGGTGGGCTCCGTGTTGACTGATACTTGTCGTTTACCGTTAGCCATCGGCGAAAGCGTCAACATCAACCCCAGCCGCGCCATCTGCAGTAAGCTACACTCGTCAGCTTCGCCTTCTGTCATCCGATTTAAGAACACTGACATACCCTTGCGCTACTCGCGTCTCTTTTCAATTACAGCCAGTAGTGGAAGATGACGCGTAAAAGAGCTGAAAAGTATTGTTGTTGCGTGTGGTATTCGGAAACAATGGTACCTTTGTAGCAGCGGCACATAGTAACTTTCTGTCACTCACGCTTGCTTCGTTTCGTTCGGCGTGGTTTAGGAAGAAAGAATTCGAGGGAATGACTTCCGTACGTTCTTGGTCCTTTTTCAACGAAATCCACAGACCACTCATGTTCCAGCTTGTTTCGCAATCGATGTGGAAGTAGGCGAATCAACAAGTGGCGCATCTGAAGAGCTTGCTTGCCGAATTAGGAATGACGGGACGACCGACGAAGGCCAAGGCGAAAGCGATCAAGGAGAGACGAGAGCTGGCTGCAGAACTGGGTAGGTCTGGACACTGGTCCTCGTGACATGAGGAGTAACATGGAATGTTGAGCACTAACTCTTCGCACTTGTTGCTACGCTCCTCTGCCGTCCTTGTGCTCTAGGTGACGTATTGGAATTTGAAGCAAAACGTGGACTGGGCATCACCAGCAGTCGAAGAAATAACACGAACACACAAGCATCACCCAAAACGGCGGCTTCTAACGAGAAAAAGAAGCAGAGGCGCGCGGAAGCGGTGGCCGTCATGCCAAGGGAGGAAGAGGACTTTGAAAGCAGTGGTTCCGAGGAACCGCCCGTCCCGCGAAAGAAACTCGTCTCACCGCAGAAAAAGGTCGCCACGAATCGGAATATCTTTGTTCACCCCGGCGATTCGGATGACGAGGACGATGTGGAAAACTTGAAGTGGGGAGATGAGAAGAAAGGAGGTAAATCGCAGGCAGCGAAAGGGAACAAGCGCCGTGGGAAAGTACGTTACCTTGATCTGCTTACCAGGAGGAGCGGCGTCGGCTCACTGTACTTCGCTTCTTGATTTGATTTGGCAGGTCATCGTGGACGACTCTAGCTCTGGCGATTCTCTCTAGTGACTGGCCTACAGTAGTCCTGGTCGAGCGCTATCTGCGCAGGCGAACGTCAAGTTGTTTGGATCGGAATGGATTATATTACTTTGGTGTAGGGGGCCAGCCATGGAAGGCCCTGATTTCGGTCATGGTAGGTTCACTATTGAGCGGGACGCAAAGGTGTCCAGCTTGGCCGTATATTTGCTGGTGATGGCGAACGAAGTCATCGTCGGGCACGCCTACATCGGTGCCGCATCTTCCCTCGATATTTTTATCTAGGAAATGAACATGAATCTACGTCAATACAGTCGCTGAGACGAATGCCCAGTGCCCGCATCGACCACCAATCTGTAGACGCCACGGCTCATAATGATGATTGACAATGGTGTGATCTCTGATCTATCTGGGGATTCCGGAAGCCCTGGCGATGGGGACTGCTGTCTATCGTGCATCGCACAGCATGCCAAGATGCTCGAAACTCCTTTATAGAACTCCTGTCGGCGATGTGGCCGTGGTCGATATCAAGTCAGGTGGTCGGTCGGCAGTGTTGCTCAAGAACAATTCAGAAAAGACGCAATGCAGGCAAAGTCACGCCAGTGAGAGGTTTCTCGAATGTATGGTGTCTTACAGTCCGAGAGCCGACACCCGAAGTGCTTCCGATAGCTGCCTCCGACGCGCTACGCGCCAGTTGTCGAAGACTCTTTCGCACGTCGATGCTACTACATCTCTTTTGACTTTGGAGGGGCTTCTTCTGTAAGGAGACCATGCAGCTGACCATGCCGTCCGGATCCAGCTCCGGATTCACTGAACACATGTAGCTACATATGTTCTCGCGCTGTTCTAGTTCCCCCTGTATTCGTAATCGGGCCGAATCATTCAGCTGCCGAACAGCTTGCCGAATTTGCGCGTTCCTCCATAAAGATTCCTTCCGAGGTTCTGCTGACTACTGGGATGTTGTAATTAGGCCAAGAAGGTAGATAACTGTTCTATACTCTACACCCAGAGGAAAGTCTCCGTTTTGACTGCACTTCGCAACAATAATGCTCATACCTGGACTGCGATCTACAGGATCACCAAGAAGAAAGGCTTTCCGTCAGCGGGACGACGGCGATGGTGCGTGTTTGCTGATATACAGTATACCCTCAGTGTGAGTCAAGTACGATATTCCATATACCTTGTTCGTGATCGCCCTTCACAGCAGGGTGTATGTATATATATTCCATTGAGAAACGTCCCACCCTTTGTCCAAAGTCAGTGCCAGGAAGTCTGTATCACTACCACCATATTTCTCCCAGCTGTCGTCCCCGAAGTCGTTTTGTCATAGTTCAATAAATTGAAAGGGTTTGCCGCCACAACAAGACGAGCGCGGCAACAGCAACATGCGCCTATCCGTTGTCCTTCTCGTGTATTCCTTCAGGTCAATCCTTGTGACGTCCCTGGTCATCGGCGCCAGTGAACGCCGACAAGAATACCGAGACGACACTCAGTCTTACTTCGCAGCCATCGAGAATCCTCGAGACGATATTCCGAAAGCTCGTCGTGGTCAAGGTATGTTTCTATCCCTGTCGTTAGCTCTGTTCTCCCGTTTCCCAAAGACATTTCCATTTTCTCTTACCGTTCAAAGCGGCTAAATATGTCATACATTTCCTCCTCGTCTGCAGAAAGTTCTACAGCAAAGCTACAAGTGCCGCTTGCCATCGGACTCCCTTCGGACTATTGGAGTGCCCCTTCCGGAGTCCGCTGCCACGCATCCAACGATAGCGGAGTACTTGTCACATCTCGGTCCGCCACGCTTCGCAGCGATATAACAGGACACATAATTACGCTGCGAACTACTAGTCAGTCCGCTCACACGGACCTCGGGTCTTCCTCCACCCTAGACCTGTTATATGACCGATACTCCGTGTTCCAGATGGTATCTAGGATCTCAAACGAGGGGGTTTTGATAGCAAACGTCACCTGGAGCGGCCCGGTGATAGGCGCCTTCTACGCGAACTACACCGTCAGTCCGAATGGCGACATTATGGTGTCCATCAACGGTCAGCCGCCGCTCGGCGCAATTTTCCAGAGGGATACAGGCACAAAGATGCTCGACAATGGCGAAAACTTTCCCGTCCTGACGGTGTCCGACACTGTCAACATGACCATGTCCGACACGGTTACGAGGCTGACAACGACAATCGGCAGATGCCGCCCTAGCGAGTCCGCTTCGGAGTTTGAGCTACGTCGGTAAGCTGTAGTCTGTCTGCAAGTCTACAGTTCCTCGGGCTACTATGCTGATAATTCAGGACCTTTCAGACGAACATCAGACAAGGACAACTGTGAAGAGTGTAAAGCCAAGGTCCATCACTCCCTCGGTATTGAGATGGCACAATGCTTGACGCACTGGGACAACCCCGCCATGATCTTATCTTGCATAGCGGATCGGGTTTCGGTCTTTGGATCGAACGTTGGGAGTTGCTATAGCCTAGGATCATGTTCATGACCACAGCATAATCGGTTTTGCATACAAATGTCGCGTCACTAAAAGTGCAAATAAGAGCCGGTGTTTTTGTTGTATTTCATCCCGCTCATCCCGCTCCGAGAGAAAAGTAAGCCGTACAGTAGTCCAGTACGCGAGACGAGGAACCCCATTCTGACGCCATTTTTGTCGTCTCCCTTCATCGTTGCTATTCTAATCATTCCTCATCATCGAGTTGCAGCACCAGCATGATAACGCGACCGAGTTACGCGAATATTGTTCCCATCATCATTAACGCTTGAGTGATGGAACCTGGAAAGAAAAATAAGGATAATCCTTCAGAGAATGTGAGATTCCGCTCCAGTGGCTAGTCTAGCTACTGGTCTATTCTACTCTGAAACTCCCTATTAACGACTGCAGTCTATCGTTGCCAAGCTCTGATGAGTGTAATCTCGGGTATGCTAAGCCCCATATCGACTGTTCTGCTGTGCACAAGAGCACAAAGGGAGAGAACACGAGGAGGGAAGGCTATGCCTCCTCTAATGTTGCATCGATGGCACAGAGGCCTGGGCAAAGAATTGCAGACTTACGGGACTCAATCAGCACAAACGTCATGTTTGTTCAAGTCCTTCACATTCCCATTCAGCTAGCTGTTCTGGAAGTTCGTCCCGAGTTTCAGCGTATATTTCATATCATGTATTCATGTTTATCCACATTCCCCTAGCGCCAGAGCCCCTTTATGTGTGGATCTCCTCTAGGTCTAGTAAGCTGTCTAGTACAAATGGAAATCAAGCAGACGACTTTCGATTTGTGTCGATCTACATATACGGAGCGGCTTGTACCCGTCGTAGCGCAATTGCGATATTTATCCGCTTGTGTCAGCCCCAACCTCAGGGAGCAGCAACGTATTCAACATGCACTCAACCCTGCTCCTGGCTTCCTTATTCAGATTGGTCCTTGCGAGACCGCTCATTGCTGATACAGTGTCCCAGCATCTTCTTGGAGGTATGTTCTTCTTCATGCAACCTTTCTACGCGGGAAATCTCGTGTATATGTCCCCGTCGCCCTGCGATTGGACAGTATCTGTACTCATGTCACTTTTGCTTCTGAGCGCACAGGGAGTGACTTGGGAGGAGCGCAAGTACCATTTGTCGATAGTAATCAATTCGATTTTCCCCAGGATGAGCTTGAGGATGTCATCATCAACTACGACATATCCGTCGAGGGCGAGTACCTCAACACATCCCGTTCAGCCTCGGTCCGCAGCGAAATCACAGGGCACATAATCACATTGCGCACCTCTCAAACCGTTCATCACGAATTCGGCTCTTCCTTGACCCAAGATTTGTTAGACGGCCGCTTCCTCATCATCCAAATGTCATCCAGAATCACAAACGAAGGCGTTTACATGGCAAACGTTACGTGGGGCGGTCTAGTAAAAGGCGCTTCAAATGCAAACTATTCCGTCAGCCCGTATGGTAATATTGCAGGGTCCATTGATGGTCAATCCTTCCGACCCTTCCGACCGTTCTTCACCACCAACGCAAGCCAAACGACGTTCGTCGATGGCGAAAGCTTCCCTACCCTGTCAGTGTCGGATACTGTCAACATGACCATGTTCTATACGGTTCCGAGACTCACTTCCAACACGAAACAATGTCGCACCAATGTCCCTGAGTGGAGGATAGAGCCACAGCGGTAAGCTGACTTCGTCATACCGTGAACTTGAGCATCGCTGAGAAATTAGGGCTGTTTAGGAAAGCGAGCTGTGAAACATGCAAGATAAATGCACACAACTCCCTGGGAATCAACACGGCGACCTGCCTGACGTACTGGGACGTGCCGGGCATGCTCTTGCACTGTACAGCCAGCAACGTTGGCCTATTTGGTTTTGCAATTGGAAGTTGCTACGGCCTGGGATCATGCCCGTGACCGTGATACGGTTCTGGTTGTAGTTTGTATGTTCGTCGAGATCTGCGCCCTGCAGACAAGAGCGATATGCTCTGCGAGGTCTTGTTGTCTTCCGCAACCCTTTCTTCGGCGTTTATAGTTCTTTCATACTGGGTAACATTCCTGACACGTAAAACTTGAGGTACATCCAGCGCCTGCAGTACACACGCCTGCCATATCCCTTTGACACGAGTCTTTCGTCTATTGCTCTTCGACGGCGATGTTAACTTCAGGCTATAGAGACGAAGAACGCTTGATCAGCACAAAACGTTGAACAATTTGCAGAGCGACTTACGTTGAAGAAGAGGGATTGAGTTCCCCAACTGTACCGCCAAAACATTGGTGCGTCAGTTACACGCTTACGTGATACCTCTCTTGGTTTCTTGCATGTTATCAAAACTTACGGGAATGGCTACAAGAAGCGAAAATGAAATCAGCAAAACCCCAGTTTGTAGTTTGGTGCAAAACATACCTTGTTTCGGATGTTCATGTAAGGGTACACGGGTCGTTCGGGCAATTCACCGCCGTTCTCCTCCCTGAAAAAACAACGAGGAATTCATCAACCTTTCCGTCTTCATGCATGACACAACGACTATGCCTACTTGAGGTGCTGAAGGTGGTGGTGGTGTTCATCTTCGACCTGCTTGACGTAGAAAGCACCCTGTGAACAATAAACGGGATCAGTACGAGTTCTTTGTGGCGCACGGGATCGATTCGGTATGCGCAAGGCAAGAACTGCCTTGGCAGAGACGAGGGATTTCTCAAGGGCGAGAGACACTTACAACGAGGGCACCTGCGAAGACGCACGAAAAAGAATACATATCCCACCAAATTCGTTAGCGACCTTTCCTGCCTTCACCATCAAAGTTCCTGCTAGTGTGCGTACCGGGAACACAGACGTAAAGACTGTTAGAGAAGATGCGTAAGCATGTTTCATTGTGCAAAATGTACTGAGCAATACATACCTGATCTTCCTCCAGAGGTCGGAGGTTTCTATAAGTCATGAAGTGACCAGCGTTAGCGGACTGTAACTACTTAACGTTTCTGCTTTCGATTCCTCGTTTCCTTTGTCAACGTCTTCTTCCTCTTGGCCCGATTGCATTTTCATCCAGCGTCTCTCCTAATCTCCTGCCTTTCCTTCTCCAGACGTGCTTTCCTTGCGTAGCAACCACCCATACACCATATCCTCGCAACAGCGTACTTACCACCAGCGTGAGCCTTGGTAGCATCCCGCAACTTCTTGAAGTCGCTAGCACCAGCTTCGGTAGAGACGGTGGAAGCGGATCGTGCGCCTCGGGCGGCGATTCGGACGGAGGAAGCGGCGACTCGGGAGAACATTATCAGAGTTATTCTAGAGACGAACAAGATGGTTGGATATCTTTTGGCGTGCAAGACGTCGTAGTGGAATAATGTGAACAGTGGATATGATGTCAAGAATCAAAAACGATCCTGCTGGTCTGCTTGGCTGAATTGGCTGCCGAAAGCGGATGCGACCAATGAGCGCGACTTAGCCCGGGACTTATGCGAGAGCTGGTCAATTAATAGGCGCGCTTTTTGCCTGATGCCATACTGCAGCCCATAGCAGTACAGTACTGTTCTACAATGTATGATTATCAGACCTCTTGATTCAAGCAGTATCTAAATAGCTGCTCAAGTATAGTGTACCTTGAAGAGATACTTGAGAATGTCACCGAGAGTCACCAGGTCAGGGACTAAAGATGCGGTTTCATGCTCAGACTATGTGTGAATGTTTGACGTGCTCTATGCGAAATACTACTTCGAGAGTGGACATCGCCGGTAAGCTAATGCTATAATTATATATCTGTGATGCGCATCTCGATATCTATTCTTTCTTTATCGAGACCTCACCCATGAGCTTGCTCAGCCTATTCAGTAGTAGTAGGCACGGTCAGGAATGCATACGAGCGCGACAAAAGAGGATAGATACGTACTCGTCCGCTTCGTCGGCCTTTGCTGCTGGTGCAGCCTCGGTCTCGCTCTCCTTGTCTTCATCCTCCTCCTCAGCTTCCTGGTCTTCATCCTCGTCGCTTTCGGGTTCCTCCATCTCATCCACTATAACCAGCAGTCATCAGCAATAGGTGATAAATTTCTCAACGCCATCACTTACGTTCATCCAGAGCATCCTCGTGGCCATGGCTAGCCAACGCATCTCTAATCTGCTCAATACAGGCATCCTCCGGATCCGCTCGGTTACCGTTCAGCTCGAGACAAGTCAAATCCTTCAAGTGTTCCTGAATCGCTTTCGCAAGAATATGAATTGCCCGTGCATCAATCTCCCCGAATTGCAGCTTGAGCGTGTGAAGATGCGGATTGGTACCCTTGCCGAGTGCAGTGGCGAGTGAGATTCCGCCTTTTGGTGAGAGTAACAAGTCGGAGAGGTTGAGTGATTGCAGGTTTGGCCATGATGGGAGTGCGGCAGAGATGGCCCGTGTTCCAGATTCGGTGGCGGTGTTATCCTGCAGATCCAACGATTCCAGGTGCTTGCACTTTGATAACCCCTCAGCCAACTGTTTGATTCCTTCTGGACGGATACCATTCTGTGGTAGCCTGACTTCCCGCAGATTTTCGTGTGCTGCAAATGCCTTTGCCCAGGCAGCCGCTGATCCATTCTCCAGACGATTCCTTCCGCATACCACTGTTCTTAGATTCGAAGTCTTTCCCTGCGCTTTTGATGTCTCTGCGTTTTTGGCAATGGCATTGGCGATGATGGTTCCTCCCGCGGGTCCCATGCCGTTATTGTTGAGCTTGAATCGCTGGACGGACTGGTTGGTTTGCAGGAAATTGACCATGTTTTCTGCACATCGACCACCAAAGGCATTATCAGAAAGGTCGAGTTCTTCTAATGTCGGGTGATCGGCAAGAGCATCACAGATTGCAGAAAGTGCGTGTGGAATTTCGCTGATGAGACGACCAGTGAAAACATCTGCAAAGTCTGCAATCTAAGAGGAACAACGTTCGTTATCAATCACATACACGACATCAGTCAAATGACTCGAACATACCTTGAGCTGCTTCTTGGTCTTCAATACTTCGGCAATAGCCTTGCAAGCATCAACACCCAGCGAGTTGCCGCCGAAATGCACCTCTTCGACATCCTCCATCTCCTTTAGCTCCGTCAGGTATGGCTCGAGGTCCTGGCCGGTCTCGGCTTTCAGGTTCTTGCCGAGGATGGAGAAAACTTTGTTAGACGACATGTTGACGAGTAAAGTATCTGTTGGTGTGTCTATTGGAGGATGACCTTGGAGAAGCGTATTTGTGAAGCAGATTACAGAATGTTGAATGATCATCTCGTTTCGCCATCCAAATCGATCATTTCACGCAAGATAACGGAGTTTTGTTCAGAATGTCCATTCTAGCTCACAAGGCGGCGGCCGAAGCTCAGAAGCTGACGTCAAATGTCAACGTCCGGGGTCCTCGAAGTTGTGAAGTGAACGATTATTGATTGCATCGGTGGAGATTGGCAAGTCATTGGCAGAGAAGCGATAAAGGCTGAGCAATACAAGACCAGTCAATCTCAGAAGTACAGGAGTTAAATACCGGAGATCGGCCCATCTCCCAGTTGTTTGCAAGAACCCAGATACCGAAATCGAAAATGTCCGATGACGATGATTTCATGATGGATGTAGGTCTAGATTTGATTCTATCGCGATCTCCATACCTCGAGCACTAAGCTTTGCTTTTATAGGACGCCGGGGATGACGACGATTATGATTTTGAATACGAAGATGACGGAGATGCGGATGATGCAATGGATGACGGCGAGAACGATGATGAAAATCAGTACTATCTGGCCAAAGGTGAGAGAAGACGAATCGTGAATGGAAAACACTCCTGATCATGCTGTTTCAAATCGACAGCGGAAAAGGACGACGATCCGGAAAAGGCGTTGAAGGATTTCAGAAAGATTGTGGACTCGGAAACCGAGAAAGGAGAATGGTAAGCTCTCCTATTCTTGGCGCACTTTCGTGCTTATGTGCATTTGCTCAACGTCATCCTTCTCATATAGGGGATTCAAAGCGCTGAAACAGAGCACCAAGATTCTCTTCCTAACACTGCATCGACCTGAAGACGCATTGGCGACATATAGAGAACTGCTGGGTTATGTAAAGGTATGAATAACTTTCTCGGTCTCGGCTTCCATTCACTGAGCAACAAGTAACTTTGACAGACCGCTGTAACGAAGAACACATCGGAAAAGTCGATCAACAATATTCTGGATTATGTCGGAGGTGAAGGAAAAGTGAGTATCAACCGGGTCTTGTGGATACGACGACCGCTCATTCAATGTGTTCCAACCAGCACGCTGCAAAGGCCCCGAAAGTCGGCTTAGAAACGCTTGAAGCGTTCTATAGTGCGACAATGGATGCATTACAGGAAGCAAAGAACGATGTGTGTATTCTTTTTTATACGGTTGCTTTAGGCTCTCTTGGGAATCAAGCTGACATCCTCTGGCGTGATCTTAAAGCGTCTATCAGTGAAATGTAATCTCAAGTTGGCAAAGCTCTGGCTAGAGCGAAAAGAATACACTCGACTGAAATCTGTGAGTTTGTCATCACGCAAACTCGCACCATCTTCTAATATCGAGATTTACTTGGCAGACTCTGAAAGCGCTACATCAAGCTTGCGAACCATCTGGCTCTGCGTCTGGAACATCGGCGGAAGATCAGACTCGGGGATCGCTACGTAAGTGTCATTCGTTTTGTGCAAATGTCGTCTGATCTCACTAGTAACCTGCCCTGCGAAGTGCTCGAGGTGTATGCTATTGAGATTCAGATGTACAGTGAACTGCGCGAAACGAAGAAACTCAAGGTCAGCTTTCGTGTTTTTCTGGTGTATAGCTCAATCTGACACTATGCTCTTTCACCAGAATATCTACGAAGCGACCCTTCGTGTCCGCTCGGCAATTCCTCATCCGCGAATCATGGGTGTTATTCGAGAATGCGGCGGAAAGATGTGGATGGCCGAACGTTCGTGGGACAAAGCGTCGACAGACTTCTTTGAGTCGTTCAAGCAATACGACGAATCTGGATCTCCGCAGAGGATACAAGTGTTGAAGTATTTGGTGTTGACATACATGTTAATGGGGAGTGATATCAACCCATTCGATTCACAAGAGACCAAGCCGTGAGTTGTTGCCACACAGGACATCTCAAGACAACGGGCTAAAAGTTGCTGTGACCGCCCAGATACCGAGAGAATCCACAAATCGTTGCCATGACAAATCTCGTGACTGCTTATCAACATAGAGACATCTTCGAAGCCGAAAAGATCATCCGTAGTACGTATTGCCTGCCCGTAACATGGTTACAGCTTTTGCTCATATAATCCCCACAGATAACAGAGCGACCATCCTCGACGACCCTTTCATCAGATCGTATATCGACGATGTTTTACGTTCACTGCGCACGCAGTATCTGATTGACTTGTTGAAGCCATATACGCGATTGGAAATCAGCTTTTTGGCAAGAGTAAGCGTGCAAGGCCCTGACCGGACGAATCGCTACCGGAATTGACGTATCGTTTTTGCAGCAACTACATATCGAGAAGGAAGAGGTCGAGGAGATTTTGATTGAGCTGATACTGGATGGCAAGATCAAGGGCAAGGTGGACCAGCTGAATGGTCGAGTGGAATTGGAACGATTGTGCGTATTCTGTCTGCTCGTTTAGTCATCCCAAGGACCCACCAATGACAAATGCTCCACCTTTTCCCATTTCAGTGACAACAAACAAGCAGATAGATACAACGCCATGACAGCATGGTCATCGAAACTACAATCCATCAGTACGCAGATCGTTCACAAAGGCGCAGCAGCCAAGTTCACCGGCTCGGAGGGAGAGATGGGGATGGCAGGTGGTCAATGGGGATTGCCATTCGATCCGGCAACTTTGGGCTTCAAGAAGCTTGAGATGGTGGAGATGGAGTGATGATTGGAATAGAAAGAAATTACTTTGAGATAGAGTCATGGAGTTTGAAGTTGTAAGATTTTGATCAGTTTGGGCTCTGAGCGCTCGAGCAACCGGTATGCTTTGCAAAGATACCGCATGAGCTTGTTAACTTTGATACATAAAAGCCCTTGAGGCCGTTTATTACTTCGAACCTCGTGGTCACCTTCACTGCCTAATCCTGCTGCTGCGCCTCCTTTGTCTTATTCAACAACCCCTTTTGCAGCTCACTCGAATCCGTCTCCCTCCACCGGCCCCAAAAGCCATGCCAGACCGCTGCGTAGGGTCTCCATGTATCTTGTGGATCCCAGGGGGAGACTGCATGATACGATCCTGCGGGCAGTATCCTGTGAGAGCCGAGCAAGGGACATCTGAGCAAACAGTCGTTTTATGAGCAAGAAAATACGTACAGGACTTCGCCGATTCGGAGTGGCTCTTTGAGATGCAGCAATTCACGGGGATGTACGCCATACCGGGTGAGGAGGTACCGATAAACGCAATCTGTGAATATACCAGGACCAGTCCATTCTAGAAGTGTATCCATTCGCAGAAGGGGGAAGGGTCAACAACGACTGTAGGCTGGGTAGAGGAAGGCAACATACCTAGTGCGCTTTCTGGAGTGAATGTTGCTCCACGCTTTTTCGCCTCGTTTCCAAGTTTCGCGAATTCCTCCGTCTTGCGCAGGGTTCTGCCAATCGCGTCTAAAAAGACCGGATGGCCTGGTCGAGCCTAATCACCAGTTACCCCAAGGGTCAGCGACCCATATTTACCTTCGATTCAAAGGGGCAGAAAGCGTACCATGATGGTCCATTGCACGATCTGAAGAGCTCTGATTAGGCCTATTTCTCTCCAGTTGTACCACCCGAAATCAATCGCATCGCTTTCGATACTGATCACCAGACTTGGTGGGTCCAGCTCATGGCTGTCCTCGGAACTGACCGTTTTGCCGACGGTCTTATCCAGCGGCAATGGCGCAGTAGGTAGGGCAAGAATTCGGGAAAGATGGGAAAGTAGAGAATCACTGGCGTTTTGGTATGGTATACCCCATTTGTCAGCCGGTATGACGGGTGCCGTGTCGCTGTCGGTGTATATCCCGCCTTCTAGCAACAGTGCCATATACCTGAATGACCACAAGTCAGAAACGTACGATAACTCAGTCTGACTTGAAGATTGACGTACCTGAATATATCAGTCTTGAGCACAGGAAGCGGCAGCAACCGCCACACCTCCTTTGCTTTCGTACCGCCGAAATTATCCCCGATCCACGCATCTAATGCGTCATCGTCAAATATCCGGACCTTCCAGCCTCGGTGTAGCGACCGCCATCGACGGAAACTCCACGGGAGTTTCTTGTCCTTGTTCGAGGTGATGATCTGTTTCGGGGAGTCTGGTAATACGGAATGCGTCTGGCGGAGCGATAAACGAGACTTGACGAGGGCGAGGTAATCAGGTTCGGATCCTTCCGTGAATAGATATGTGCGGTATGTTTCCAGCAGTTCAGCACGGTACGCCGGTAGATCCCATGTAGGTCCTATATCGATACCGAGGTATTTCTTGTCCGCTTGTGCATCGAAGTCTTGCTGTTTACGAGTAATATGCTCTTGCATATACTCTAAGATCAATTCCTTTGACACTCTATCACTCGTTCCCGTGTCATCCCATTCTGTGGCCTCTGCGTCCCGTATGTCATTGCATCCCTCCAATCCTGATAAAGAGATATATGACGGCAGTACTGTTGTCGGCGAGAGGTATCCCGGTGCGAGCGAAGACCAGGGAGGCTTGAGGAACCAGTAGGCGATTGCTGACACGAGGAGCAGTGCGCCGACCGTGGCAAATGTACGGGTCGGCTTCAGCTGCATTGTATAGCACTGAGCTTAGGAATAGCGTAGGGAAGCATAATGATGAGTATTGTCACCGAGTTGAGATGAGGGCTGGAGTAGAGTTGAGTGAGTGTCATGACCAGGTATAGGAAAGTAATGAAAGGCATGGAAAGGCAAGGGGTGACTGTTCCGTTCGCATGGCGCCCAGAGTCGGGAGTTCGGACCGGGCCCTCGCAACATATCGAAAACTCTGAAGTAAACCGACATTATTGCTATAGGACGATCTGTAAGACAGATAGTTTTAATACATACAACTGCTTAACCAAACACCATTATCCAATGCAACCAAGAAATGCTACACAATCGAAACCCCGCTCCCATATGTCAATCCCGCCCTTGTAACGCTTTCATTCCCATTGCCGCACGATATCCCCGTTGGTTGCGCTCGAATCCTTGGGTTTATCGTACGAGATCAACCTAACGTTCCCGTGGTTATGATCAAATCCTCCAACAGCAAGAACAAGGGCGTGCTGCATGTGTATTGGTATCAGTATGGCAACCAATGCGACAGTGCTGAACGGAAACGACTTACAGGATGGAACGTCAATGCATTCTGATGTACTCCCCATTTCCGTCGGCTGTAACCCTGTGCATCTCTGCCCATCGATTCACCCACGCCAGAACTCGCGGTAGCAGCATTTGCACCGCCAGATAGACCGATAGCGTTGCCAACATCGCCACGCAACAGCGTCGAGCTCAAGCAAACGGGTTGAGGCCCCTCTGCATCTGTTGCTCCAATCGAGGGGAACGGATATCCATTGCCGCTCCCCCGTCGATTCTCCTTTAGTACCGCGCCATTTACACCGGATGGCGTGTACCTTCCACTATCGAATGCATTAAGGTCGGGTGAACTTTCGTCTTTGTGTTCGATTCGATAAACGTTGAGTCGTTGACCCTTTCTGATACCTCCGCTCGCGTTGGCGGTCGATGAGCCATATGCAGATGAAGTTGTGTATGGCGACGAAGTGGTGGCAAAGAGTGGAGCCTGGTCGTGCACGGCCACTGCAGAAAGCCCATTGGCTGAGGCGTTCATGGCCGAGATGGGAATGTCGGAAGAACGGATATCCCAGATTTTGATATCGCCGTTGATACTAATCGATAATTCCAGTTAGCTCACGAGTCAGGCTGTCAGTCATGCGGACTCACCTTCCCGTGACCAACTCTGCACCATCACCCTTCTGCATCGTCACGCTCTTGATCCACGTATGATGTTGTCTGATCACTCTAACAATCGCTCGGTCCTCCCCTAGCCGCTTGTCAAAGATACGGATCACCCCATCCCCGAACCCTGCAACAAAGACATGCCCGCCAAAGTAGTCCGAGGTGATGGAGGTACAGTTCGATCCAGCCTGTGTTGGGAAATCAAAGACTGGGTATTCGATCCGCGCGTCCCAGGCCCGGATGAATCTCGAGTCTCCGCCAACGAGCAGGTGACCCGTACGTTGTTCCCATGACGTGACAACTCCACTTCGGCGTGAGCCTGGGTGCTTTTCAACGAGTCCTCGGAAGGCGGATGCAAGAAGTGCGCCTCCGGGTTGATCGTACTCTCGGAAGATGTGGATGTTTCCGTCGGCTGATGATAGAATTGTCAGGAATAACTTAGACGGGCTGCATGCTTACGACTTACTGGACGCCGTGAGCAGTAACGATGCTGCCGTTTCATTCACGAAGTGCATGCTAGACACGCTACTTCCCTTGGTGCCACCCACGGAGAAACGCGATAGTCGTTGCTTATTTTGCCAATCCCAAATACTGGTAGCATATGTTCTATCAGCAGCGTCCTCTCGCATAGTGTGAAAGTACATACCAAATATTGTCCGCCTCATCTGCAACCGCCAAATGGGGCTCGAATGCGTGAAACTCTAATATTGAAGGCCAAGAATCATTATGCAAGATACCGAGACTTTTTGTCCATGGTTGATTAACTGGGAGAGAACAGGTCAGCAATGGTTGACCGATAATTAGGCTGGTACTCACTCGCGACAGCATCCTCGCCTCTTGTCCTTTCCAACATTCTCTGATTACGCTGCGATCTCCAAATCTGTTCATTATACATGACATTGCCAGGCTCATCCGCATCCGGTATCTTCATCTGCGGCTCTTTGAAGTATTCCAGACTGTAATCGTAAAACTCGCTTCGAAGCGGCAAAACATCGTCTTTGACTTCGTTGGCGACCATCCCGAGACCCAGCTCGTTCGCCTTTGGCATACCCTTGTTGTTTGACGTAAGTTCGGCACCGCCACCTGCTTCTGTGCGCGCAAAACGTCGGATACGAAGTCGCTCCATGTCCTCTTCGGTGAGAGCATGAACGACATCCGCTGCACTGAACGGTTTTGACTTTTTATGGTCGTCTTCGTGCATGCTCGAGAATCCAAAGTCGGCTCGAGAAGACGAGTGAAGCAGTGAGCCAAGAGAAGCCGTTCGAGAGATACGATCCTGACTTTTGGCGCGTTTCGTCAAGGCTAATGACGACGACGATGTTTCGGTTCGCTTCATAGGATATGGCGGAATATATGGCTGTACGTGAAGCTGTGATTGTGCAGTGTTCAATGGTGGCTGTTTCAACGCCTGACTGTCCTCCGAGGCGACCGACTGCGTATCCTCCTGCGGCGTGCCATAACCAGTGATTGTAGCCAAGTTCTTCAACGCATTGGCTATTGAGCTGTTCCGCTTTATTGCTCCACTCATTCTCAACGTAGCGGTTATACCGGTATCTGTGCGTTTGAGCTGAGATGGTGCCGTCTGCTCTGGCGAAGCGGATAGATTACCACCGGGCCCAGCAAGTATGCCCGACGCACCGAGAGACGGGGAATCGATTCCAGGTGTAGTAGGGATTTGCGGCTCGAAGCGGTTGGTCCGTTGCCTGTATTGCTTGATCCGCAATGTGGACCCTTCAGCCCGAGTGAAGGTCGAGTCCAGCAGCAAAGCAGTAAGGTAATCCAGAACGGTGCAAGCCATCGACGCGACTTCCGGATGTGGGTCCACAGAGAGATCGAGCAGCGTGGTGTACATGAGCTTGAAGATGAACATCATCGTGATGTTCTCGCGGTGCTCGTCTTTCGGAATATCGGTCCGCTGAGCCCATTCCTGCATGGCTTCGGCCACGAGTTTCCTTCCGTCGAGAGGATCCTTTTCAACACCAGCGCCGCCCATTTCCTGCCTCGCTTGTCGTGCATCCTCTTCATGGTACATCCACGCAGCACACACAAACCAACCTCGCCATTCTCTTGCGACGCAAGAGAGCACGACCACGAGTTCTTTTCGAACCAGCGGACTCGCATCCTCCTTTGTCTGCAACACACAAGCCTGTGCGACTCCCGTTTCGAGCTTCAACTGCTGCCTCTCCGTCATTTCCATCTGTGAGCCCGTTCCGCCTCCGCCTTTCGGATCGGCACCCTTTTCTCCTGATCCAGCTGGCATACCCGACGCGCCAAGCAGCGTTCCAATAGCATACATTGCTGCAGCACGAACTTCCGCCGACTCGTCTTTCAGCATGAAAATCAACTGATCCTGGTACCCTTCCTTGATAGCCATCATCTTTGCCGCATCATACCCATCCGCCCACATCTGTGCAATACACAGCGCACTCCATTGTTTGAGCAACCAATCGTCCGACTCGACGCGTGTGAAACAGCTCTTGAACACATCGTTGTTCATGCATGCGACTTGGCCTTGGCGGAACCCGCGGCAGACCATGCTGAGGATGAATGCGCACATGGCTCGGTGTTCACTTGCGTTCGGGATCAAGAGTGGTGGAGTTTGAGGTGATGGCGGAGCGAGGACTCGGGAAAAGTAGGTGAATCCGCTGTCTTTCAGTAGATCGACTTGACAGGAACGATCGACTGCGAGGATCCTTGTCCAAATGAAGATCAAGACGGGTTTAAGATCGACTGCGGGCGACTGTAGCAGTTTCTGAACATAAGGGAAGATTCCGATCGACAAGGCGAGATTGACTGCCCAAGGTCCAAGATCGACGAATTTGCTAAGCAGGATCAACGCTCTGAGCCTATGCGTTTGCGAAAGGAGAACTTGCAGCACGATCGGTAGTTGGTCCGGTGGACGACGTGCGAGTGCGAGGTAGTCGGGACTGGAGGAAGACGCGAGATGACTACTCGACACGGCCCCTCCGTGCTGCAACCATATTTCAAACGCCTGCAAGTGTTCCGCAAAGAACCGGGAAGGCTGATAGGTGTACAGTGGTTGCTGCGCAGCCTGCTGCTGCCCAAGTGCGGAAAGACCTTGCCCTTGTCCACCAGACTGAGCATCCCTCGTCCGCGCAACAGCATCCAGCAACGCCGGCAACTGATCCAAACACGCTTCCACCGCCAAATCCCACGAATCCCATAACGGATGATTATGCGTCGCAGGTAACGGCGGATGCGAGATCGGTGTGCAGTGGTATGCGCGCATCACACGTTCCGCCAGGAGAAAGTTTCGGAATAGAGCGGCGACGAGTAGGTCTTGCCTGAACAGCCGTTTGAAAACGTCACGCGGGAAGACGAGCCAGGCAATCGTATCCGTCACGGCCGTGAAGATCCAGTTGAGCTCCCCGAGAGGTGTTCGACGGTCCTTCAAGTCTCCTGGAATCTTCATGACCATCTCTAACGTGATCTTTGCCTTTGGATCGCCCGGTTGGGTGTTGATCCGTAGTGGATCCTGCAAGACGAAGAAACGGAGTGCAATTTCGATCGGAGAGGTGAGACAGCATGTGAATAGGTCGGCGGGGAGTTCTGGTGTCATCGGTAGGATTTGATCAGCTTGGCATGCCGCGAGGTGAATACATTCCATGAATGGCGTGTATGTTGTTTGACCATTCGCTGTCGGTCCACCTGGAGTAGCCGAACCATCTCCCGCTGGCGCAGGCGGAGCTCCAGTTACTGATGCTGTTCCATTAGCCGCTGATGCCGTTCCGTTAATCCCGTTTGCACCTCCTCCATGAAGAGCTTGGTACGCCTCGCTTCCCTCCGGCGCAGACCCGGAACTCCGTCCGCCGTTCTCTGCGTGGTCTTTATCGCGACGTTCGGCCATGCGGTTGAAGTTGCTGACGATGTTTCCTGCCGCTGAGCATTCCCATACGAAGATGCAGGGACTGTAGACAACGAGGGGGTTAGTGAATTTGTATGGCGAAGTGGAAGCGGGACTTGCCTTCCGAGCCATGTCTGGAGGTCGTATAAACTGATCGGAATGTACTGTGTGTAGTCTGCGAAAGCATTAGCATACTGTCCAACAGCGTCCACATTGTACTCACTCTTGTTGAATACCCAAATCTCTCCGCTCGTCGTGGGTTTAGGCACACCATGTCCATTATAATGCATCAATACCCGCTCATCCTTGGCACTCCTTCGAAGATTGACACAAAACTTTTTCGTCTCCTCGACACTCGGATCGAGGTGCTGCTTGTACCGCACCTTTGGACTAAGGGTCTCATACTGCTGCTGCAAGTTTCGCCCGATTCCCTCGAGCGCCTTGTTGGGCGGAAGCGGCGCCGGATCAACCCAACATTCGAGTTTTGCACATGGTGTAGTTTTGACGATATCCGGTGGGTCGACACCGAGGTTGAGGCAGAGGACGAGTGCAGCAGCGAATGTCTTGAGTCGAGAACGAAGACGCCATGTCGGAGTGAGCGCATCGGCTGCAGAGATGAGAATACTGGACGCTCCATTCCCCCCTCCTGTTGATTCCCCTTCACCATTCACACTTAGGCCAAAACTAAGTCCTCCTCGTCCAGTATAAACATCCCTCGGATTCCCGCTCGTCAAGTTTCGTTTATTCACCCAGAATTGCATCCCGTCGCACGAAACGCTGCCGAGCGCGATTTCACCCTGTTCGACGTGCGTAGTGGTTGTTGTCGCCGCATCGCGTTGGTAGTGTAATGCGCCGGGAGTCCCGGGATCTGGTGGATGTTGCATTGTATGTGTGTGAAGTTGGAGAGGAACTAGTCGAGCAATTGAAGACGAGGAGTGAAATGAGTTCAGCCCTATAGCAAGCGGGGAGTTGGGATTGGGAGATTCGTCACTGGAAACCGCGGACTCGACTGAAATGTCCGTGAATGGACGACCGAGACGTTGAGCATTAGATCTTTGTACTTGTACCCTATATACTTCACTGATATCCATTCAAATACAACAAACAATTATGAACCCATCAGCAGACCCTTCCGCACCACCAACACAAACGGCACCGCGACCGCCAGCTCCTCCGGCAGCCGCGGCGCCAGCACCAGTACCAGTACCACAACGACCTCCGCAAACCGTACAACCAACTCAACCTACTCAACCTGCTCAACCAACTCAACCATCTCAGCCATCACAGCCTCAACCTCAGCCTCCATCTCAAGCCAACAACGCAGCTGCAACGGCCCCATCTCTTCCTCCGCAAATCCAGTCAACACTTCAAACTATCGCACATGCACACGCTGCATCCCTACAAGCTTCACGCGATCCACAAGCTGCCGCGCAGCAAAGACAACGAGAAGCAGAGGAATGGCGTCGTGCGGAGGAGGAAAGGAGGAAACGTCGTGAAGAGAAACGAAAAGAGAGGGATGAATGGGTGAAGCGGAGGGATGGGAGTGTAGGAGAGTTGATGGTGTTGTTGGATGACTACAGGCCGTTGGTCAGTTACAATCTCGGATGTGCAGAGGGTCGATGATGGCTGACCCGTCGCAATGATACAGATCCCGGATGAAGTGACGGACTACTACCTGCAGAAATCAGGATTCGAATGCGAAGATCCAAGATTGTACGTTCCGTCGTTGTTCTTTTCACCCCAGGGCCATCCACTTACCTCCCTCTTTCGATCCTTAGAAAACGCCTCCTCTCCCTCGCCGCACAAAAATTCGTATCAGATATAACCCAAGACGCATTCTACTACGCCAAACTCCGCACATCGGCATCTGGACCCGGTGGAACGAACCCTTCTGGCGGTGCAGCAGGGGGTAGTGGAGGTGGAGGAGCGGGACAGGCAGCGGGTGGTGATGAGCAGGCTGCCGGGAGATTGGTGCTTACGATGGATGATTTGGGGTATGCGCTTGAGGATCACGGAGTCGATGGGAGGAGGCCGGATTACTGTGAGTACTCGCTCGGGCGTTACACAGGAGAGCAGGGTCGAGGATGACTGATGTCCGTTGCGGTAATAGACTTCTAATGCACGGAAGTCCCTTAACAACACACCTCAACCCCAACCTCTCGCCTCGCATCATCCGGCCTATTGTCATTTGCAAACACCCCGACAAGCACCGCATACCTACTTCCCGGTATTCGTTGCTGTAGACTCAGTTTCTTTTCTCAGTTGTATTCATCAAGCACAGCACATCAAGCGCAGACCGATGACATTGGCTCTATCGCGCTCTCGCTCAGCACCTTGACTCGGCATAGTGAAACAACGACATTGACCTTTGAAGGCGCTTTACATAGCCGTTCGAAAAAGTATGTCATTCATTTATTTTTTCGCATTGCACAGGTGGTTCTCGCATTCCTTTATCAATTTCTCCTGATGACCGCTGAGAAGCGGTAAGCCCCATTGTGTGCCAAGCAATTTACAGGGGCTGTGGCTGACGTGCTATGGGCATAGAGGAATGATTATGGTACTCCATTGTGCTCGTTTTCACATCGCCAACCGCCATGCCAAATCTCAGTGGAATAGATCCTGCTTTTGAGAGGTATATATACAAGGTATCCCGAAGAGAATCCCCATGCGTACTTTGTTTCCCTTCTAAAAAGAACGATTCACCCCCTAATTCATTCTATAGGCAATCACCACCCCATCGGTATCTGACATGTCATCAATCGGAGCAATGATGTCCGAAGTAGGCTTCGGCCTAGCTCGTCGATCGCAGCCCCCGTCTGCGTTCACTGAGCTGCTCACTTCGTTCACTCATGGCGATACCAGCAGGTAAGATTACTCAGACAGGATAGCACATCATAGGGTCAAACTAACCAGACACCTATTGCTTGAATATGTTCTCTTCTTGTCCAGCGGTACAAATCCCAATCAGAATCAGTCAATTGCGGAGACCGACAAGAGCGCACAAACGAAGGGGAGTCTCCGTGGACTGAGTCACAAAGAGATCTGGGAGTAAGAGCCCAAAAGCACTGCCGCCAAATCGCTGCGGATTTATAGCCATTGCTAATCATCCCCTGTTGATAATCGCTGTGATCTTATCCCACTTGAAGCCAGATGGACAAATTAGAGTTGGATATCCCCGATCCTACCTTTTGGCAAGGCATGGACTTCCCAACTCGGAAGGTGTTCCTAGGCTCGGTCCTGCAGCTAGACCTGTATGTCCGGTTTCAAGCTCTGCTGTTCTCGCCAACGAACGACTGTCTAATCGAGTATAAGTCCCCCTTCGCCATGTACCACCTTGCAGCGAAAACCATGGCGAAGAAGACGTGAAATCTGCGTACTCGCGGGCGCTCCTCTCCGCAGAATCGTCCCAGCCAAATGTTGAAAAAACCAGCTTGAAGTAAGATGATTTGCATTTGTCCCGACCCGTTGGTCCAGGTGGCTAACACATGTCTCGGTGTACTCTCGCGCAGCACCACCGATAGTCACTCCGATCCCATAGCCCCGACTATGGTCTCCCCTGAACAGGAGAGTAAAAGAATGTAAGAACACGTTATGTTTATCTGATGCGAACGACTGACATTTCCCATCATCGTCCACTCTGAATTTGCAACTTAATATCGTTTGGCTTGCGAATGAAGTATCGAGAGCTGGACTGACCGTTCCGGAGCACATGCTGGATTGGAACATGTGATTTCGGCATTCGCCGCTGCAATCAAACTGACCTTTCACGGGACAAGTCGATGCTCGGACCTACTGCAGTACGTGCATTATAGAATCCCGGCTTAATAAATCCTTACGGCCTCTACCCGCGATTGATCATTGACTGACTCGTGGCCCCTTTTCCGCTAGACTGGTCACACCTTTTTGCACCACCATGTATATGGGGAAGAGGGGACAAACGGAGCTGTTGTCTTGTCAAACTCATCGTAAGCAGCTGCCGAAATATCTGACACTTGTCACTGAGGGAAAATTGGAAGGCGGAAATGCTGAATCAGATCGCTCTTCCCCTCATTGCCACCTCTGCGTGTGAACGGGCCTTTTCTGCTCACGCTCTCTACCTGTTCGCGACGGCCCTCTTCCTCGCCGATCTCCCTTATGCCTTCTCGTCGTCACCATGCCTTTCCGACTTGTAGCTCCGGAATTCAAGATTCGGTGAGTTCATAATTTCGCAGTGAGCCAGAACAATGCAAGCAGATCTCTCGAGGTACTGTCCGTGACGCAGAAGACTACAGAAACGAGGGTTGAAATGACGGTCGTCATGGCGACAGAGTAGATCAAGTCTAATACCTACTGGAACTGATTATTGTGTGCTTGTGTCTGCTCGTCGACGTTATTTGGCAATAGGATTATAACCAGACGAGGTGAACAAAATCTCTACTGGGACATCAAGTATGACCGGTTTGTCCAGAATCCGGACACCAAGACTCCGTGGCACGACAATGGAATTTTTTGCCGGACAGAGCTTCCGGCGAATGATGCGATACAGTCTCAAGTCTACTTCGGTGCCAGCGACAATGAAAACTTCGGCTATTCTTACTTTGAAGTTCGAGAGAGATCATTGGCCGAGGTAGAGGCCCTGGCGAGGGCCTTGGGGCTGACTTATCCTCACACGTTGTAACTCCCGGATATCCGGCCAATGTGTCATGACGAAGACTGAATCCCCGCCCCTTTGCGCTCCGCTTTCTATGTTCTTACTTTTATGATGATGTTGATTTTTTAACGTTCATCCTGTTTCTATTAGTTTGCTGCCCGGCGAGTAAGACAGCTGTTTTTCTCGGCTTTGCTCAAAACAGAGGGTCTCGTCCTTCGTTCTAGTCCAACCACCTGGTTTGGTTTGCACGGATGACGGCCATTTGTGACCTTCTCCAAAATCCGTTGTTGGCGAACACTCAGGCCCCGACGGTCCACCCGCATTCAAGATGACCAAGAAATTCTGCTGGAATCATAGGTAGATTCACAGGTTGAGTTCCCCACCAACGGCGCGTCAATGGCGCATCATGGGGTCTTGTCCAGTTCTCCTGATTCTTCGCGACGATGCGCAGATATCAGCTTTCATAGGGTGGTCTTGTACCGAAACAAAGCCAAATTAACGCAAGATGCACTGGCGATTGATTCGTTTGACGAGTCGTTAGGTTATCTCAGATATGCAAAGAGATAAAGTGTTGCTCTCTCTAATACCGTAATACAGTATCGATCTTCAGTTCGGGGTGTACAGATAATATCGGAGGCAGTCAATCGCAGCATTCAGCATCTAGTCTTTCATCAAAATGTAGCTGGCTCAAGAATATGTGGTGTGCTTGTAGAACCCCCCACAGATACCAGAGAATTAAGCAGTCCGAACTCCAGAAAGCCACCTTGATGAAGGTGATGCGAACCAAACTGTACATTAGGAGTCACTGTCATATTGCTTCCAGAGACCGTTTGCCTTCGAAGATGCCTCGGGTTGTAATTGGTGTACGGTGTTTATATTCCACTGGTCGCTATTCTGATAATGGACTGCGTCATCAACGAAATGGGGCGAGTTTAGTTCAGTTGTGTACACGTTGCGACTAGCTTTGCTTGACGTCAACGAGGCTGCGTAGCGCAACCACGGTTGGCGGTGTCACCACCATCCTGATTGTTCGCTTTCAGTTGCAACGAGCCATCCGAAAAAGTCACTTCGGTGGTTCATGACCGGCCAGCACCAGGCGATACACAACATATATCATAGACAACACGCAAGACAAGGTTTTATTTACACAGCGCACATGACGAGACAGACTTTTGGGTTCTAACTGCAAAAATGCCCTCTACGGCACAGATTAGACATTGGAACGTCTCTGCAGACCGGGACCGACTAGCGCCTTGGCGGCATCGGAGCAAACCAACAAGATACATGCAGCAAGCAAGCAGGGTTTACATGTACCAAGCGACGTTTTCAAACGCAGGGTTCTTGGCGAAGAGTTTGGCGATTCGCAATGGATCGAATTCCTTCATGACGGGCCCTCGAGGACCAGATGTAGCGGACGAGACGGTTTGAGTGTCGGAGAAGGATTCTTCGTCGTAAACCAAAGCTCGTGCTTTCGTGCAGATGATATCCGCGTAGTAGCAGACAGAGACGATAGATACAGATCGAGTCGCGCGCGCAAACGAATAGCACAAGCCGTTGGTGAGCCGTTGCAAGTTGTCGGGACCAAAGTTGTTTTCATCGACAAGGACGACATAGTGGGTAGGTCGAGCGGTACCTACCAAACCCGCTTGGGCTTGGAGGTAAAAGTCAAAGGCGAAAGGATGAACGACGGTACGATCAACGACGGTTCCTGGCGGCAAGTTACCAGAACGATCACAGTCGGCGGGAGTCCTTGCAAAGAATCGCATGTTGTGTTTTTTGGCGCAAATGACAAATGTCAACTTGGGCTTGTAGCCGGCTCGAAGGGCTTCGCATGCCATTCGGATCGCTTTGCATTCTTGTTGAACAACCACCGCGTACTGGCCCTCGGACACGCCATCTCGGTAGAACACGATCGAGTCCGGAAGGTACTTGGTGTTCCTCCCGTACTCTTTCAAGTGACCCTCCATCATGTTCTGGAGGTCGGATATGATCTCTTGTCGTCCCTCTTGTTCTCGAACGGTCGCTTGGTACAAGTTGTTCTCGTTGTTCTTCGTGGCGATAGTGGCGGCGATGGAAGGCGAGATAACGTTGTCACCTCGATTAGGAGGGTGACTGACATCCGCTCCGACCAACATTGTTCGATTGGTTAAACCGGGCAAGTCTTGCAAGGGGACGGAGTGGGTGACACCACCGAGCTTGGAATGGATCTTCATGGACACATTCTATCGGAAAAATAGCAAAATCGGCGTTAATTCTTCGTTACACACTTTCGTTTGGGGAGAAAAGTAACAAACATTAGTATATTGGTCAAGCTTTCCACCTTGAAGTTTGCTAGCGAGCAAACATTGTGTAGGAACGGGGGCTTTCAAGTTGGCAGCGGCGCATCGTTTGACTTCTTCGTATAAAAGCGGGTCTCGACCGGGTAAGATGACGATGATTAACTGCGGCGCGATGGTCTTCCCTCCAGCAGCGTAAGCAGCACTACCTGCATTCAGCAAAGCATTGTAGACTCCTTCGCTGACTCCACTAGAACCAGTTGTGCCTTGGGCCGGGTTGATGGGTCCGAGCAAGGGAGGTCTCTCAGTCGGGACTGACATGCCGTTCCTCTTGAGATTGTTGACTAGGTAAGTAATGAAGCCTTGCATCAACTGAGTGTCGGCATTTCGATCGAACGAAACCACGGACCAAGCCTTGAGTGGCGCTCCAGGTTTGAAGAACTGCTTGCCGAGGAGGTTCCACGAACCATTTCGAGGCTGCGACTTTCCACCGTTACCAGCGTACATGACAGTAGGAGGGGCAAGCACTCGAGCTTGGACTTCGGTAAGGTTGGTGTTGACTTCGAGTCCCCAATCCTTAACCTTTGGAAGTCGCTCCCAGGAAAGTTCACTTCGCCAGTGCATGACTATAAAGGAGAGATGTCAGAGCGGAAGTCGGGCACGACAGACGAGGTACCTACTTCGATCTCGCCTGTCGCCCGGCCGTTGCGCAGCTACCTTGATCATGTCGGCAGCCTACAATGCAAATACCATAAGTCGTCCGCGTTGTATGAGTGGCGTAAGGCCGTGCTCACCTGCTCAGGCGTCAACTTGTTGGGAGGCAAGCCGTTGAACGGTTCCAACTTGACAAACTCCAACGGCACATAGTTCTTCTTTCCATAAACAACACACGGCAATCTCGGGTAGCGGAGTTCCCTGCCGTAGACGTTGTGAAAGTATGCTGCAAGGTTGGTCATGACGTCTGGACCTCCGTCACGACCAGCCAACAAAAATTCGATCTCATTGGCGGGCTTGGCAGTGATAGACATGATGGTGAAAACCCTCGAAGAAGGACGGTGGGTGATTGTAAACTTGCATTGGCTGAAGATTTTTCGCAGTGTGCTGATCTGGAACGAGTTGAGTGATTGGGGCATTTCTGGAGCGGCTTGATGACCACCGCCGCCTCCGTAACCGCCTCCACGGAACCCGCCACGACCACCACGACCTCCTCCACGACCGCCACCTGCAAATGAGGCGCGTTACAACCAAATTATAAGCGCAGAGGGTGGCATGGCATCACTTACGACCTCCACCGCCACCGCCTCCTGACAAGATACGCGCAGCTACCTGAGTCAACGGGCCAGGCTGCAAGAACGCCGAGTACGCTGTATCAAGCTGAATACCAGGATAGCCAAGAGCTGGTCGGAACGATCTGTGGAGAGAGCTCAGAGTCAGATCCACGTATCGAGTAGAGGCAGATCAAAACCTACTGCATGAAGCCTTTGGCCACAAGGCCTCCTTGTCCGATGATTTCTGAAAAAGAGAAAAAAAGAGAAAATTAATACAGAGGAGTTTCAGTGAACGTAAAGCAACTGACCGACATCCTGCATGGTAAACCACCGGTTCTGCGCAGCGCCGATGGGAGTGAACTTGGTCATGGGCTATAACACAGTAATAAGTCAGCTCAGGGTGGGGAGAGATGGAAAGGAGGCCACTCACATCTTGTCGAAGTAACACATTAATCGACATGATCGCCGTCAACATCATCTCTTCCACCTGGGTAGCCTGCTTCTTGCCTCGGCAAAACTCGATGACGGATTCGAGATCGATTACACTAGCATACTTGAGCGTGACATCGAATCGCCGACCAGAAGGACCGGTATCTTCCTGTCCAGGTCGAGGAGGTCGAGGTTCTTCGTCGGCGATAAAGATTCGAATGGTTTTGGATTCGGACTCGGCCATAGGGAACTTTTCCGGAGTGAACAGGTTCTTGCGACCGTCGAAGGCGCCTTGCCTGAGCGCTTCAGCAAGCTCCGGCGCTTCTTCTGCGCACTTGTCGATGATCTTTCTGGTCAACAGTAAGGGCAACTTAGGAGGTCCTCGGTCGTCTTTCTGCTCCGGTCGAGGTCGGAACAGGATAGGCTTGATATCGACATCATAATGGTAGATTTGTTTTCCGCGTCCGGCGAATCGAACTTGGAAAAAGTTGGCGAGAACAGTGATTGGTTGACCCGAGGTACCGAAGGAAGGTCGTGCATGATAGTCGGTGAGAACGAGACCTTTTTGTCGTTGCTCTGCGGCCTCTTTGGCTGCTTCATCCTTGGGTACACCAGCGAGCTCTGACTCGTGGAATCGACGGGGAAGCATGGCAGAAGTGGCCATGGTAGCGATTTAGGAGTATGACCGACGAACAAGACCAAGTGGAAGGGGACAACCTCGACTCGACTTGTATACAAGTACCCCTCTTCACAACCCCCTAACAATGCTAGAAGAGCGAGCAACAAAACAGAGAAGATGACGCGAGCAGCTGCATGGCAACCCTTTATTTGGATCCGCAACGCGACAAACACGGGACAATCATTACGGGCGCCGCTTTTTCCGCTTCTGTTACGTTTGGGCTGGAGATTCGCCATCAAAAGAGCATATCGGTGGTACATGAAACGCAAGGTGAAACGTTTTACAAAAAAAATACCTTTGGACAAATCTGCAAAGCACACGACTGACAGCACATCACCGCTTGGAAGAACTTCCAGTGGAGTAGGGCTATCGGCAAAATCCTTGTTGGTATATACGCATCGTGGAGAGCCGGGTACAAGATTATCTATCGCAGCGGTTCCGATTCATATACTTCAGACTTCCTCGGCCGCTCGCCGCCTAATCTTTCCCTTGCAATGGTGCAGAAGTACTAGACAAAAGTCTGTTCTGGTTCGTTTTTGTTCTTCTTCTCGGCAGCCTCCTTTGAGCGCTTTCGATGTCTGAGAAACAAGATCAGTATGATAATGATAACCACAACAACAACGATGGCAATGATCGATGCCGTTAATGCCGGCGACCTTTTCAAAAGTTTCGACCCACGTGAACTTCCTCCACCGGTGCTGCCCTGGCGCCGACGTTTCGATAACTCTATTGCTGGGGTAGTGGGGTGTGTATTGAGCTGGAAATTCGTTTTGGAAGACAAGAATCGGTCAATCTATGACCAGACATTCCGAGTGGAAAGAAACACGTGAGGAGGGTATCTAGTGGACGTACAGACATTGTCTTGTGTGTGGAAATCTACAAGTTGGGAGGAAGCCTGAAAATGCCTTGTCGGACAAAATCAGCCGTAAGTTAGTATGGTTTGACGAGCGCGCCAGAGGCCCTCATCACATGCTTTCCCAGGTCTGCTGCCTTTATGCCAACCAGAAAAGTGGTAGACTAAAACCAGTGTTATTATTCGATACCCCTTCCGTCTCCTTCGCTCTTTTGACGATGGAGAGGGTAACTGGTAAGGGTCACCGGTGATCAAAGGACGACTATACCGGCGGCTGTCTCAAGCAGACGCCAATGCTCTTCAATCTCACTGTAAGCCAAGGATACGAGCTCTCTTGCCCTTATAATCTTAGCGTCGCTGGTCTGAGTA
Organism: Naganishia vaughanmartiniae; assembly: GCA_030039245.1. Classification (NCBI taxonomy): domain Eukaryota; kingdom Fungi; phylum Basidiomycota; class Tremellomycetes; order Filobasidiales; family Filobasidiaceae; genus Naganishia; species Naganishia vaughanmartiniae. The sequence goes on along the minus strand of JASBWU010000004.1, from coordinate 128,938 downwards.
AATGGATTCTTACTTTACCGCGTGTTTGTCTCCTGAAGACTTCATTGCAAAACGTAAGATTAAGTGACCCCTGAACGCTTGTGCAAAAGGGAAACAGAGGAAGAAGGAAGCATCTAGAAGTATGTTGATCGACTATCAGCTCTTTCATCGAGCTTATTAGGACAAGACTGTCATTTTGTAAAGACAGACACTTATCGATCTATGACCCATTCAAAAATCTCTAGCCTCTCCCTATTCTGTTTGATCTTCGGGCTCAATGTTTGTCAAGCAAGTCAGTCTGGGCTCCATCAACGTCATATGGAATGTCGACGTGCATGCTGAGATTAGCCCATGGACATGCTCGAACTGTCAACTGTCCGTTTAGCAACTGATGCGAGGTTAATGTCAGATTTGAAGCTTGTTTGAATAACAACACAGTGGGTGCTGTGTGGTATTACATATATCACTTATGACTCATGAGCAATACGGTTTAAAAGCCAACATCAAAACAGGTTTCCGTCATTATTAAGCCCCGTTCAAGCTCTGCTGTCCCTTCTTCTTTCTGTGGAGGTTTAAGCGCCACACACCAAATGCAATGAGCGCAACGAGTGTGGGAACCAGTATTGAACTCGCAATGATCATACTGGTGCGGGGAGAAACACTGTCACCCCCCTGACCTGTCGGTATGGCATGTATACCAGAGAGAGCATCCTTAGGAGGCGAAACGGCCGAAACTTCGCGTGCTTTGATCTAGCAAGTAAAATAAAGAAAGATGAGACCGAGATCGTCAAGTATAAGTATGCATCTAATTTAGACCAGCCCCACGGACGGGAATCCGGGATAGTTGAGGAAGTTCAGTCACTTTCACATACCGACATTGAGTGAGGTAATATAATAGCAATGATCAGTTTCTGGATGGCTAAAAGTCAGTAATGCAAGAAAGATGACAAGCCTAAACCCAAGAATATAAATACTGCTGGTTTCAGGCTGAAGCAATGATGATCCAGTGTGAACAACGCTACAGACAAAATGAGACAATTTCCATTTCCTTTCGCTGTCATCCCGATCAGGGTGAGATCTCGGTGAGGAGTTTATGTTGAGAGCCTGAGCTACTATCCTCAAGCTGACTGCAACTTGTAGTGTAATACAAGTTGTAATAGTCTTTTAGCTTTATTGATTAAGTAACAAAGTCTACCCAACTAGTCCCAGCGTCTCGGAGCTACGCAGTGGTTATGTAATACTCACCTGTCTTAGCGACTTGCCTAACAATGTCTACTTTGTATGTGATGACGTAAGGTTCGCGACTTCCTTGTGACTAATACTGAAAGTATTGCATTGACTACTTGATCCAATATTGCGTGTCATAACTAAATAAGGTTACAGAGAGTGGCAAAGATTTCTTCTTCTTATATAGTTATTTGTCCAGCTAGCAGTTATCAAGGAAGGGCATTCCGTCTCCAAGTGGTGGTACAACGTCCAGTCAGTCAGGCTTGGTGTTACAACATCCAGTCACTCAGGCTTGGTGTCGCAACAGCGCGGTGTTGTAACAGCGGAGTGCGGTCGCATCGCGGTGCTGGCTCATTATAGTGACGTATCGGCGGCCGGAGATTGAATAGCGTTTCTACATAGTTACAGCTGGCGGAACATGGCTACTGGGTCGGTGATATCATTACAGTTTAGCTGAAAGGTTTCGTCATCAGCGAATGCTTCGCTATCAGCCTGTTACAAAGGGCTTTATGACTAAATTCTCCTTTGATAGCACACTGCACACCCTGTTCCCCGTCTTACACTCTAGAGTGTTCTCTTGAAACTTGGGAGACCAGGAGAGCTCCTTCACTCCCAGTCAAGGTCAATGCAGTACCATGTATAGTAGTGCTCGGCACCATTAATCAGTCGTGACTTTTTTAATCGTTTTTTTCGGCGAGCGATAATGACCAATCAATCATTAATCGTGACCGATTATGATTGATTAGTCGATAATCAATCACCAGGTCAACTAATCATATTTCCGATGATTAGTACCGATTAGTTCGACTAGTCACTCGAGCAATGCATCGAAACTCTCAAACCGTTAGTGGTCTTTGGGCGATTAGTCTTAAAATTTCGCAGCTAATCACCCCACAAATCGATTAGTCAGCAAAAACGATTGATTGCTACTAATCAGTCACTTGGCCCGAACAGCCTGAGGCCGTAGTCACTAGTCTAATCATAATCACGATTAATGCTTATAATCGTGACTTTAATCATAGTCGCGTAATGGTGCCGAGCTCTGATGTATAGTCGCATACCAGAAACTTCTGATCTCGCCTTCTGGAATACAAGCAAGTTAGTATCTCGTGATTGGTCGTATGTTCCGACAGAGCCAGGACCCGTCTTCTGCGGTTTAAGCTATAATGTGCTGGGGAAGAGACGAGGGTCGCTATCTGCCAGGTTGCTGGCGAAACAGGTGACGCTGCGGATGTGGGAGATGCAGGGGTACCTGACGGCGGATGATCTGGGGCGGGTGGCGCTGGTTGATGAACCTGCAGATGATGTTTAGAGCACTTGTAATGGGGAGATTAACATATATATGTATCTAATGACTAGTCGAAAAAAGGTGACTAGTCGCACATGACTAGTCGCTTCATGAGTGACTATTCTCTGACAGGGATGACTAGTCGAGGGCGAAATGACTAGACTAGTCGCGACTAGTTGTAGCATTTTCTGACTAGTCGCACTTTTGACTGATTACCGACTAGTCAGTCATAGTCATGCCTGACTAATGACTGACTGATGACTTTGACTGCCGAACCAAAAATGACTAAGATTGGACGTGACTGAATAGTCGTGCCGAGCTCTGATTGTTCAAAACCGACGAGGCTTCCCACTGTCGTAAAGGTTCGCCTTCCACTGGTGGGATTCGGGTGAAGATTCCGGAATTGTTTGCTCATTGCTGAGTGTGAGCGTCATGTATCGTTGTAAATCAGATATTATATATATGACATACCCTACTGACTATGAACACCATTAGGTTTTTCCGTGGGATCAGTCAGAAAGGGCTATGTTTCGGGACTATTTTTATCGTATAAGGCAAATCACTAACTTACTGATATAGACGGCGAAATTGGATGGCAAGACCAACCCTTCGGAAGCGCTCTCGAAGATTATCTCGAAGAGACCTAGGACGTACAGCTACAGCCTATCTTTGTCACTTCGTTCTGAAGGTAGAAATGACAAGGTGACAAAAAGACAAAAGTCATTAAGTGACAGAGGGTTTTCCATTACTCACAACACTTTGCTCTCTTTCGTAAAAAGTAGCTAAATGACAAATTGACAAAGATCTCTATGTCAATTTCCTATTTCTAATTTCGGGGTTTACATATGAGAATAAGAAGAGAGCGGCTGCGAAGCTCGAACCGGATACCAATGATCTTTCTTCATCTATTGCAGCATGGTAGCGAACTATAGGATGACTGAGCAAGTTCACAGCAGTAAGCAAAGGGATAAACAAGGTAAAGCATGAGTCACTTGCAGTAATCACCGCATTATGTCTTCCGTTAGTCAGAGGCGGGAGGGGAGATGCATTAGGAAGACAAAGCCGGAGACAACGACCACGATACTCAAAACGATTGAGCACAGGATTGCCGTCAAATATAGGTGGTATCGGTAGGTCGACTCACCATGTCTTATCATCTTATTGCCGAAGATGCGGTGAGCAGTCCTTCAGGTATATGCGTCATTCGAATACACTGAGAAGTATGTTATCTTGCATGTACAAATTACAAAGAGCCGAAGGCGCATGTCACATTGTCGCCTACGCTTGTTGCAGCCGACGACTGAGAGCGCCTTTGAATATCATCACAAGGTCGTGACCAGCGTTATTTATCATCCGACAACTCTCTATCGACCTGCTTCCTTCTTCTTCTTGTTGCGGCGATGGATGAAAAACTAAAGGCCGGCAGAAACGATGAGGGTCACGCCCACAATCGGGATAACGATCTTCGCCCAGAAAGGGAACGAGTCTTCCTGCGGTGGCCTGTAAGGCTGAGACGACTGCAAGTCTATATGGGTCGTCGGTCACGTGTGAGGGGATGTAGAGGCAGCAGGGGTTGACTGAGATACCCTCGGCATTTTGAAATATGAAAGAGGGGTAGCGAGCCCAATTAGCCGTTATGGCCTGTTGAAAGCACCGCGGTCAACGTACCATTGTGTATACAGGTGATATACGAGATAGTGTTTGCCTGAATCTAAGTATCAGAGACGAGTGAGTGATCTATGTGAATAACCTCGATATCAGCCGTAAGACATTGTATATGCCATATATATATATACGGACAAGAACTGCAGTCAATGGCGTTGATGTCCACTTAAAACGCCACTGAAAAAGGAGCAGATCGACCTTCCTTTGCTCTCCCCCGACCAGCTAGTCCAAACACAGAAGGGGCAAACATGAATGGACCACTTGAAAACTACTTGAACCGACCGTGTTTCGTAAAGCTTGAAAGCGGACTGACACTTTTCGCCGGCCTCGTTTTCATCCTTCTTACACTTATACTGTGAGCAAGCGAGGTGAAGATAACTTGGATTTGAGCTCCGAATGGGGTCCGCTAGCACCCCCTCGACTGCTGTGAATAACTGAATATATGACGTGTTGTTTCCGGAAGCAAAGTGCAAACCCTGTGTTTCACCTTCTCAGTCCTGGCCGGTCCCTCCTGTTTCCTGAAACCGACTTGTTAGCTCGCTCGTACCTTGAAACACAGCTTACTCTGACTCCAGGCAGCAACTCCCGGACTGCGTGTCACTAGCTGAAGCTGCTGACGGGAATGCAGGGTCTTGAACAGCCCTGGAGCAGTGAAGGAGAGGAAGTGGACTCATTGTTTGGAAGTGACAACTGCGATGAGCTTCAGTCCAACGAAGAACCCCAGTCAACAAAGTCAATCTCCAACCAGCAGTTCGAGCCAGCGACGACCACCTCTCCTTTAATCCCTGGCCTATTCGTTTTCCCGAAACTTCTACCCGAGGACACAGCATGTGAGTCTGTGCTTGAGTATCGTTAACCGTTTCTGACTCCGTAGCTTTCAGCAAAATTGATGCAGGAGATTGCCAAATCGGATATCTTCTGCGCTGGCGAGCGTAATCAGGCCATGTTATTCACCTCGGCCGACTCGACATCAACGTCAAGTCTCCCACCATACCTACAGCAACTCTCCAGCACACTTGAATCGCTCCTCACACCTCATCTTTCAACTACGACCACAGAACTCCTCTTCCATCCTCTACCAGAAACCGCGACATCCCGTCAAATGATTCTCAACCTTTACAAACCCGGAGAAGGAATTACTCCTCACATAGATCTACCGGGTCGGTACGCGGATGGCATTGTAGGTGTCTGTCTAGGGAGTGGTTGTGCAATGGATTTCGAGCGCCGCGAGCAGGTCGATGGAGCAGACGAGGAACAAGCGCTGAGCAGATACTGCGTGTATATGCCTGCGCGGACAGTGTATTGCCTGACGGGCGAATCCAGGTGGCTGTGGGCGCATGGTATACCTGCTAGAGATAAGGATGTAGTAAAGGATCATGATGGGAAGTCAAGTACGATCTTGAGAGATGTGCGGATTAGTGTCACTCTGCGGTGGATGAAACCAGGTGCCGATGTCCTTAGGTAGGTCAGGGACAATGTGCCGGGTAACAAGCAATCTCTATGATATTCTGTGACGAGCATTCTATTACCTGACAAACGATGAAAGGAACCATCGGAACAATTTTGAGAAGGCGTAAGACTCCCACAGTACAACGTAACGTCGCCTACCAACCCTCCATATTCTTCATCTCAACACCCGGAGTCGCGGTAACCTCACCCATCACAAACACGCCCTCCTCACCAGCCTCCTTGATGCTCGCCAATGCCGCATCAACCTTTTCCTTGGCAACAATAATGACCATACCGACACCCATGTTGAAAGTCCTCGCCATCTCCAAATCCTCAATCTGCCCGACCTGCTTGATCCACTTCCAAATCGCCGGCAACTCCCACGTTGCGGCGTCGATCGTGCATCCGAGCCCGGAGCCAGAGGAGAACACTCGAGGAATGTTCTCGACGAATCCACCGCCGGTGATGTGGCTCATACCCTTGAACAACTGGGCCCGAATACCAGGCAAGAGCTGTTTGATATAGATTTGCGTCGGGGTGAGCAATGATTCACCGAGCGTGGTCGAGGTGTTCCATGGTGCTGGGTCTGAATAGGCGAGTCCGGACCTCGCGGCGACTTTTCGGACGAGGGAGAATCCGTTCGAGTGGATTCCGGAAGAAGGCAAACCAAGAAGGATGTCCCCTGCTTGGATATTGGGTGTTGGGAGCATGTGTTCACGCTCGACGGCGCCGACAGCGAATCCGGCCAAATCGTAGTCATCTGCGTAGGTACAGGTACATCAGCCACGTTCGACGCTATGAGTAAGACACCGCCTGACTTACCAGCATGGTACATCCCCGGCATCTCCGCCGTCTCTCCTCCAATCAATGCACAACCAGCCCTCAAACATCCTTCCGCAATACCCTTGATCACATCCGCGGCGACAGGCACATCAAGCGTCGAACACGCAAAGTAGTCCAAAAAGTAAAGCGGCTCGGCACCCTGAACGATCAGATCATTCACACTCATCGCCACGAGATCGATACCGACCGTGTCGTGTTTGCCGACGTCAAGCGCAACTCGCAACTTGGTTCCAACACCGTCCGTTCCGGAAACCAAAACGGGATCACGGAACCCAGCACGTTTGAGATCAAACGCGCCGCCAAATCCTCCGATTTCGCCATCTGCTCCCGGTCGACGAGTGGCTTTCACAACCGGTTTGATGGCGTCGACGAGGGCGTTTCCGTTGTCTACCGATACACCAGCGGATGCGTACGTTAGGGGAGTGTCCTTGGCGGCCTTTCCACCGAGAGCGCTACCAAGTAAGACCAAAGTTAACTACAGACACGTTGGACCCCGAGGACGCCGAGACTCACCGATGCGCGATATCCCTCCTAAAAGTCTTGCCCTCGAACTGCACACAATCAACACCCTTGTATGCCAGCTCGACCGCCTGCTCGACGGTCGCAGCTTTAGCACAAACAACAATCACCCTTCCACCGTCCGTTACCACTTTTCCACCGATTTTCTTCGTTCCGGCATGGAAGACGACGACACCTTCCGGCGCCTGACCGACAGTGATTTCCACGCCCTTTTCGTACTTTCCTGGGTACCCCTTGCTCGCAAGCACGACACTGACGGCGAACCCTTCCTCCACGTCCAACGCAAACGAATCCAACCGTCGTTCGACACACGCCATCATCAACCCTGCCAAATCCATCGAGGGAGAAAGCAGAAGCATGAGAGCCTCAGTTTCCGGGTCCCCGAAACGAACGTTGTATTCGAGTACTTTGGGACCTGTGGAAGTGATGATGAACCCGGTGAAGAGCAGGCCGACAAATGGGAATCCTGAAGAGCGAGGGAAAAGTTCAGCGAGAAAGAACAGTGAGATGGGAAAAGCGGATGAAGACTCACCATCACGTCGCATGCCGTCCAAAGTCGGCTTCAAACACTCCTCCAAACACACCTTCATCACCTCTTCCGTACACAATGGCGCAGGAGCATATGCGCCCATGCCACCGGTGTTCAACCCGACATCACCTTCCCCGATCCTCTTGTGATCCTGTGCGGCGGGCAAGGGTTTGATCGTGTAACCATCCGAGAATGCCAAGATAGAGAGTTCGGGACCGGTGAGGAATTCTTCAATGACGATCTCGTCGCCTGCGGAGCCGAATTCCTTGTCCACGAGGACGCTCTTGAGTGCCGCTTGAGCCTCTTCCTTCGTTTCCGGAAGGAGCACGCCTTTTCCTGCTGCAAGTCCGGAAGCCTTGAGAACGACCCTCTCGAATCCACAGGTGTCGAGGTACTCTTTTGCCTGCTCGTACTGCTGCGCAGTGAATGATCGGAAACCGGCAGTGGGGATATTGTGACGGGCCATAAAGTCTTTGGAGAGGGTTTTTGAGCCTTCAAGGAGTGCTGCTTCGGGCGATGGTCCGAATACAGGGATGCCGGCTATGAGCAGCGAGGGAGGATTAGCAGGAGAGTAGAAGTCAAGAGGGAAAGGCAGGACAAACCTTTTCGGAAGACACGTTCAACGCCGTCTACGAGTGGTTGTTCAGGCCCGGGGATACAAAGATCAACCTACAGCAAAAGAGGGGTTAGCAAGACTTTTCTTTGCAGACCAGGAAAAGCAAGCGCAGAGAATTGGAAGAAATAACAAAGTGCTCGCGCAGAACGAAGAATAGGAGTCGTTTCCGAAATTCCTTCCTCGAATATCGACGACACACGCCTTCGAGTATTTCGTTGGCAGCCCAAAGACGTCCTTATCGACTCGGCGCAACAGACCCTGACATCTTCGAGTTGAAAAGGAGTTCCGCTGCCACCTCGTCCTTTCGTTCTGACCCGATATCCTCCTTCCTAACAAAGCGTCGACATCCTCGATATCAGACGTTCGTTCTGCCTCTCTGGTGTGCGCCGTCCTCGCGGAGAACGAAGTGACCGAGGGTTGAGCCGACTACCATTGCGGCACGGACTCGCAAGCTAGGTTCCGTCTCGAAACACAGATGCACCGCTGCTCGCGTTGTAACCAATAATTGTTGACCGCCTTTTAGGAAAGCATTCTCTCTACCGCGGCTCCTCCAGCTCCACGCAGCACTGTCATCACATTACTCTCGTCGATTCCTCATCTCCTCGCACCTTCTATACAACAATGAGCTCCCAACATGTACTCACCTCCTGTTCCTTGGCCCACTTGACCAACTCCACAAATCCAACTCCCCACTCTCCCTCCCAGTTGGCCACATTTCCTTCCATACCAGCAGTTCCTCCATTCCCAGGCGCAACCCACACCTTCTTCACTCCCTCACTTTGTGCGAGCTTCCATGCGAGTGCGTGTTCACGTCCTCCAGCGCCGAGAAGGAGAACCGTCAGCGGTTTGGAAGATTTTGGGAATGCTGTGATTCCGGACATCGTTGACGTGATTGACTTGCGTCCTTTTCTACCCTTTCCGCATGGAATTGACTGAATAAATGCTGCTCTTCATGTTAACCCGAAGCTCTCTCAGCCGTCACTCACCCGCCGTTAATCACCAACGCGGATCCAAAAGTCAAAAAATCAATAACGAAAAAAATGGGCAAGATTGACGTGTTTATTTTGTGAAACATGCGCCCGAGTAGCCTGACCCCACGACCTCCCCTTCCTACCAAGGTCTAAGGCCCAACATTGACGAAGAGTATTACGATACCATTTCAAGGTAGATCTGATGCGTCGCACAGAACGGGGTATATACCACAGAGTAAAAATCAGGACAGCTGCTGGGCTAGGCAAGAGAACATAACAGTACTATCACATAGCGCAGAAGTGTTACAAGAAAAGACGACAAAATTCGAACTAAGCAGCAAGACAAACAAGAGAAATCACAGCTGCATAGACAGCGGACCATGGAGAACAATAAAAGAAAGGAAAGGTATAGCTAGGTCGAGTGTCTTCTGTGTATGGCGACAGAAGAGGTGTCCCCTCAGATGTAGGCTACATGAGTGCATGCAGCAGACGCACCCTCAGCAGCCAGCGGTCGCAAGTTCTTCAAGTTGATCGAAATCATTGTTGTCCAGGATCAAAATAGACTTGGATCTTCAAATCAAGATACGCCGGATCCTTCGCAAAATTTGGACCGGCTGGCTTTGCCGAGCTGTAAGTCACCTTCACTTTTCCAAACAAGTTGCCAGAGCTCGCCTCTTTCTCTGCGGGCGCGTCCATGATTATCTTGCCTCCAGGATTTGCCTTGGTGGACTCTAAGCCCAAGCTCGATAAGATCTTCTGAAAGTAAGGTACAAAACCATTCCAGAAGGCAGCATCACCATTCACATGTTGGTGACCTTGCAGGGAGGATGTAGTCTTATCATTTGTTAGCAGACTTAAGCAACTGCAACCGGGTTCATTCAACTTTGGATACAGGTGCGTCACTACCCTTGCGTCTCGAATCCACACAGAACGGTTGTCTTGGGTCCCAATGACAGTCATCGTCATGGCACGGCCTCGCCGGGACACATGTTGGCCCACCTCACAGGCATGATATGCCATGGGCTGACGTAGTCGTAGCTATAACCAATGCAAGCGGCAGGAGTGGATTAGTTGCGGGTTAGCTGTTTTAAGCTGGACGTCATGGAACAAGAAGCGTTACTTTGGTGGAGCGAATACGTACAGAACTGTAAAGCGACACTATCTGATGCATCGCCCTCAGTAATCCAGTCATAGAGATCGTTTGTATCTCTTCTGTGACACTAGGTTGTTGACAGTATTGAGTCAACCATCATCGAAAGCGGGAGCACCAAAATGGTGCAGAGTACAAAAAAGCTTCTCACCTTCCACTCATCGAGCTCCCGATTGATGCTCGCCTTCGCTGTAAGCTGAGGTCACTGCCGGTCTGATTAAAAGCTGAAGGTGTAAATTCGGGTGCCTTCGGATCGAATTTCAATAAGGGTGCCCGTGTTCCGCTCGATGTGAGATCGAAACTCAGTTGATCCTGCCCATTAGCGAGTGAGGAGCAAGCTAAGAAATGGTTAATTCCCCAGAGTCTAGACATGCGGCACAATCTTTAACCAAATCACTTACGTTATTACTTGTTTCATGTTGAGTGACAGTAGTCTCTATATTCCCTTGGTAAACAGGCCTCGAAAACGGCCTGTCAGTATCTATGGTCAGACCATTGATACGCCGCGACAAGTAGTTCAGATTTGAGGTCTGGTCGAACTCCCATCTACCTTCTTTGCTGGGTACATCCACATTTGGCTCATCTTGCGATGCCTTCGATGAAAGCATTGTGCCCTCTGTGGAAACAACAGATGTAGACTCAGCCATGTTGGCTATGCAATGAGTTTGTTCTTTCTAGTGATGTTGACCGCGTCGTTTCTCCTACTGTATCTTGTCTAGTCTTGGTTTCAGAAAGGGGTCTTTTTCCTCTTTTATATCCTCGCAGGCTCGATAGAGGGAAAGCGATTGTCGATATGCGTCTTGGCCTGTGGAGTTCAGCTCCTTTCTTCAATCACTGCCATCTCTTTACAGTCGGGCTACTATTGACCCTCATCGAACACAGAAAGTGGGAATATCAGAAGACTCCTTTAAGACGCGGAACCTCGACTTGCCTTTGACGGGTAGCCAACGCCTATCGAAAGGGATCTTGATGCTTCTCAAAAGGCTGCAGGTTGCGCCTCCTTGGTGGCGGTGAGATGTTTCTCTTGACGAGTGCTTCCCTGAAGTCTCCCAAAGGGGCAGGGTAGGGGCGTTAAGTGCACAAGGCGCGCAGACTGCAGACTGTATATAAGTATCTTGGTCTTTTCCTGTGAACCGCCCGAGAGAATCCTGCTGTCCTCCAGCCATCTCTACGTTGATAGTAATGATCTGTCCATTATCGAAGGTGTGAACGGGATTATGAATGAGGAAGAATGCAAGAGCCTCACCGTTTTAGCAATACTAACACCTTATTACGATTATAGGATCTCGCTTTTCCTATTCTCTATTTCGATTCGCCAAGTTCGATCCCCCGATATACTATCTTTTTGTCACTTGTTGTACAATATATAGTCGCAATGGTATTCAGATAAGTTAAATCTCCGATAGCTAGTTGCGCCATTGCTAGTTGATCTCTTGATTGTAGTAATTAGAAGTATACGTGGTATTACAAGGTTATTCTCTTTTCGCCGAAGCAGTGCCACAAGTGTGCACAACTTGCACAAGTTGACAGTACGTTCCTCTTAGAGATTCTGCCTTTAGTTCGCGCCTTTGGTACAAGAGTTGCACAAACGCGACTGTGCACTCGACTGTGCATTGCACTGTGTATGAACTGTGCAACCCTAAGCGCGTCCTCAAGGAGCCCTTAGGGAAGAGCCATTCGCCATAGTGGCGAATGCAGTACATATAGAAGCCTTCCATTGTAATAGTTTTGCCACCATGCTTTATTTGATTCACGATTGACCTCACCTACCTCACCCAAGCTTTCGTCCTTGGCTTTCATATACCATACTAAGTGATCAAGGTAGATTCGCTAGCTATAGTGATCTATCTCATTGCCTCTAGTTGTTATAGTTATATTCTACGATACTATAGTCGCATCAGCATAATACCTTTGACTAAACCCACCGAAGATCTAGTTATGTATCGAAAAGGTATATCATATTATATATTATACTACCTATATAGATTAATAAATACAACGCAGCTAGCACTCTTACAAAGAACAACTGAGTAAACTAAAAAAGAATGTCAGGAGGTAGATTAGAGCTCCGCATGAGTTTATTCAATGAATAAATCAAACTCAATTTAGGAAGAAAGCTGAAACTCAAAGTCATACTCAAACTCGCGAGTTTGAAGAGTTTGACTTTAGTCAATGTGAATTTTTTTATTCACCAAACTCGAAGTCAATGAGCACGACTTTGATTTTGAATTTTGAGACTTGAATCCCAAACCCCCCCGTATTTGACCCGCATTTTCCCCTTCCCATTCTCGTATCACGTTGTGTGCTCGGAATGCCGCATCCCATGTGTGAAATTGAATGTAGGACCCATGGCGCTCAGACAATGGGGACGTACGGCGTAATATATCATTTTTTCGGAGCCGTATCAAATGATGAAATGAGTTATAGCAGCGAAAATGCTATATGCGACTGCGTTGTTGAATTCGCGTCTCCAATTGGTATAATTTTGCCACACTGATCCCTGTGTTGTGAGGTAACCGCTGGGCTGAATACCGTGAATGAACCATCTACAGTGAGCACATATATAAGTTCGTCTTCTATTAGAGTTATAGCCCCGAAGAACAAGCCGTTCCAATTCTGGACCTTGCACCCCCTCGGGTTATCAAGCCGGTAAAGAGGTATAGCAATTTGTACAGTTGCTATACATATGTCGCAATATTGGATTGGGAAGCAAACCGTTGCCAACTTGAGTTGAAGCGCTACCTGAGGTTTGTGATGCGCTTCTTTCGGCTGCTCGAGTAACAGCGAAGCGGCCATTCGAACATGGAAACTCAAGGCCACGTGATCTCCAAGACATGGCGCTATGTATCAACTAGGAACTAGTCAAATTCGATTACAAAAGTCAAAAATCAAACTCGGCCTGACTTTAGATGAGTCAGGACTCAAAACTCATCTCTTCTTGAGTTTAGTCAAATTTTGGGAAAGGCAAAACTCAAAGTCAAAGTCAAAGTCAGGATATGAGTTTCTCGCTGACTTTACCTTCTTAAGTCAAAGTCATGCGGAGCTCTAAGGTAGATGGCGCGAAGAGGGAAAGGCAAAAGTCGAGCCAGGCCCCAGGGAACTCCTCAATCAACCCTCGGCGCCCCTGGGAGCATCCCAACTATCCCAAATCACTATTATCGCGCAAGCTTGGCCACATACCGCAGAGCTGACCGAAATCCCACACTACGCTCTTACTTTGACACGAGAACCCGTGCAGGACACCAGCAAGAGACATATTTCGAAGCAGCCACAATTGAGTCGGAGGCTCGTTGGCCAAGCAAGCGGACGAGCAAGCGCGCGGTGCTATTCGCACTGAGGGTACAACCCACACTATCAGCCACAAGTTTTCCCAGTCCCCTGTGCCCTTAATGACACCTGCTACTAGCCCTACTGCACCTGGCATGTCGCGTCATATTACGGCTTCTGCCCGGCCAGTCTCGATCATCTCGACTCCTGAGCCCACCCTCGTGCCAGCTCTCGTGCCGTCCCGTAGAGCTTCACTTTCTGGCACCACTGCGGTACCGGGTCCATTCACACCACCTGGATCTACGTATAATGGAAGTCAAGGTGTATACCGCTTCCGGCGCAATGATCACTCTCATGCTGGAGATGTTACAGAGGAGGGAGGAACTCTCATACAACGGTGGCTTGAAGAGCAAGATGTGTTTACTTACAGCATAGAATAAGGAGCGAGGGAAGAGTCGCCGCAACAATATGCCCTTGGCAGCGACTGTTATGTAGTCGAGCGTGCGAGAAGTGCCTTTCCCTGCACAGTGACGACTAGTCAGAACATGATGATCTATATGTCAGTGGCAGAATACAACTATAGAAACATTAGGTATGTGATAGTTTACAATCCGCGATAAATTCGTGCTAGTTGGTCAATATATATTGAAGTCGATTGAAACAAGAGAAAACGGAATTTGCGTGGCGGTCAGTGCGGCTGGGGATCGGTTATTAGGTTTTAATATACCACGTCTCTTTCGGCTGTGATTCGATAAGTAAATACCTGCTGTAAAGTGTTTGACCTGCAGTCATTAAACCGGGAAGTCGTTCTGAGGGCGCTAGTTTTCCAGCTCGTTAAGTCGTCAAGTCGTTCGTGCGATTCAGGTCACGTGCATTTCCTCGATATTTTGTGCGGATCCAAATCTTCTCTTCATTTCGCTTCTTTTGATTCAACTTAATCAAGTCAAATCGCCTGTTGCTCCGCTTTTCGTCGTCTTCCTCAGTATTTACCAGTCTGTTACCCCTATCAACATGCCAAAAAGATCAGCAGACTCAGAACCTCAGCAAACGCAACCAGCCCGGAAATCCGTTGGCGGAAATGCGGCACCTGCAGCGGGAGGTGATGAAGGAATGGGTGAATTCGAGGATCAGTGGGAGGATGATCTGAGTGACGAGGAGATCGTAAATGCTGGTGATTTGGAGGGCGATGATGGTACGTTCTGTTCTCTTCCTGCTTCTATTTTTGTCCTCGGCCTCTTTCCTTTCCTTCTCTCTTCACCTCTTTTCGCTCGGTTTCTCGCTAGGTACTAACCCTTTCCTTCTGCGACACAGGAGTAATGCTAGACGACGAAATCATCCCAGCAGCCGAAGACTCGGACCCCACCGCAGGTCAAAACGCGTCTGACGCACCCACCTACCTTCCCGGCCATTCCCGACCCCTCGAGGATGACGAAACTCTAGAACCAGACAACTCGGTGTACCAGTCCCTTCACCGACTCGCCTACACTTGGCCTTGTCTGTCTTTCGACGTACTGAGGGACAACCTCGGATGGGAGAGAGGACGATTCCCGCACACCGCGTGGGTTGTTGCTGGTACGCAAGCTGGGGAGAGTGAAGGAGGAGCAGGAGGAATGAGTGTCAGAGGAAAGGACGAAGTCGTTGTTATGCGTCTCGGAGGACTCTCGCGCACCCAAAAGGACGGCAACGATTCCGATGATTCTTCAGACGACGAGGATGATGACGCCGACGGAACCGACGAAGACGCACACCTCGAATTCCTCTCCATCCCTCACACCGGTTCAGTCAACCGAATCCGTGCAGCACCGCAACCACCCTCGCCCTCTCTCCTGCCGCCAACACCAACACCGTACCACGTCGCCTCCATGTCCGAGACCGGAAAAGTCCACATCTTTGATGTCCGACCTCTTATCGACCAACTGGAGCAGCCAGGATCTCAAGGAATCGCACAGCGGCTGGAGAAGGCTAAACGTCCTCTACACACGATCACGAACCACGGACGCAACGAAGGGTTCGCGCTTGATTGGGCTGGGTCATTTGCGAATGGTAGTCAGACACCAGCGGATCTGAGGTTGTTGACGGGTGATGTCGCGAGCAAGATCTTCCTTACCACTGCAACCAACACGGGCTTCCACACAAACCCGAACCCATACATCTCGCACACCAACTCGATCGAAGATCTTCAATGGTCGCCTTCCGAACCGACCGTTTTTGCATCCTGTTCCTCCGACCGCTCCCTCAAGATTTGGGACATCCGTGTTAAATCGCGCAAAAACGTCACCGGAATTGATGGTGCGCATACGGGGGATGTCAATGTGATCAGTTGGAATAAGGGGGTTGGTTATTTGGTCGTCAGTGGTGGTGACGAAGGCGGGTTGAAGACTTGGGATCTGAGGAGCTTGAAAGCAGAGTACGTCGCAGGCTCTGCCGTTTCCCTTTCCCCCTCGTTTCCTCTGTTGAATCCGTACCTGACGCTTGACTTCGCTTCGTTCCGCCTTGTAGCATTAAATCCGCCCCCACGCCTGTCGCCCACTTCCAGTGGCACACCCAACCAATTACCTCTGTCGAATGGTCACCACACGACACTTCACTCTTCCTCGCCTCCTCCGCAGACGACAGTGTAACCATGTGGGATCTCTCCGTTGAAGCAGACGAGGATGAATCTGCAAACAACGCCACGAGAAATATTGTCGACGCGCAAGGGAGGATGGTCGCAGTGCCGCCGCAGTTGTTGTTCGTTCATCAGGGGCAGAGGGACGTCAAGGAGGTGCACTGGCACCCACAGGTCCCGGGGATGGTCGTTTCAACCGCTGGGGATGGGTTCAATGTGTTCAAGACTATCAGTGCGTAGTGGGCACGTCACGTTGTACAGCGTCGAGAAGGCGATATAGAGTCGCTTGATCAAGTTGATGCGCGCACGAGCTTCGAGTTGAGTTGCGAGGAGGCGGACGCAATTCGTTTATTCTGGGTTGGATTTCGGCAGGGACCGCGCCAGCGCAGGGAGGGTCAACGAGAGGCGTAGTACAGCCTTGGATCATTTTATGAAGGCAGGGTGCTTGACAGTGCTCCTCCCGCGCATGTCTGGAATCGGGGTACTTTTAAGACTTGTACGCATGGACTCGCGAACATCGGTCAGGGCCAGCGTTTGGTGAGCGAGAAAACAACCAATTCAAGTTAGGTCTAAACGAAAACACTGCAGTGGATTCAACAGAGATTTGCAACGAGCACCTCATATCGTAAACATATCTGCTGAACATACCGGTCCTAGGGCATCCCGGTATCAAAGGTGACAATTCTTTGTCTTCTATCTCTACTAATATCATGCGACGCTTGTTTGTTCCTTTTCGCTGGGACATGTGGCTTGCCGGAGGGTCAACAGCGCCTTTTGGGACACTATTGTATGTCGGTGATGCTGTCAACTGTGTGGGCCTCATTAGCAAGATCTGAGCGCAAATACGATGTGCACAGCCGTCCAAGCTTTGGCAAAAAGTAACCATTTCCATGCGCAAATCACAAAATACTACTACACAGAATCTTTCCAGCTGTTTTTATTTATTTTGTTTTCCAAAATGCAAATTCCCTTCCACGCAGCTGAAACGAACCAGCCAACATAAGGTAAAAATATCATTCAGTTCATATCAATGCAAGTACCCGACGAGAAGAGGCGAGTACGCGATGGTGGGGAAAGCGAGAGACCAGTGAAGCGAAAACCGTGCGGTGTAAATCATTTCCGTGGCGTAAAAGCCAGTATCAAGCCAGTGAACGATGTGTTGTGCCTAGCGGCGGCCTAAATTGGATAGACGCCCGGAAGTGGAAGACGAGGTCCCCGCGCGGCAAAGCCAGGCTTGCGACCCGCACCAGGACCTTTACCTCTGCCTCGACCGTTGCCAAATGAGACAGGCGGTGCACCAGAACCCCTCGAAGCTTCGTATGCTTCGAATGCGGTCGACTGCATCGGCAAGGGAATCGGCGGCTGGCGGTAACCTCGAACGGAGGTGAGTTGTCCAGTAGGGCGCATCGGAGTATGAGCGGAGCCTTGATTGTTCTGCGATCGTGTACGAGGTTCCCGTGGATTTGCGCGTTGTCCAACGTTGCTCGTCTGATGAGGAAACACGGAGTGGGAGGACGCATAGTTTGCCGAGGATGGTGAATGCATCTTCTCTAGATTCATTATCGAGGACGGAGACGATTGAAGATGTTTAGGCGAGGCATTGAACGTAAAAGGCTGCATATTTGGAGAGAAACCATGCATATGGTGCGGTACGTTGATCATCATTAACTCTTGAGGAACGTAAACAGCCGGCTGTGATATCGTGTGGACGTTGACGGGCGTGTCCTGTGAATAATGTTGCAGGTGGGCACGTCGAGGCGGACCATTGTGATCAGTGAGTGGCGATTGGTAAGAGGAAGTGGAGTAGTCCGGTTGCCTCTGATTGAGACTTTGATCCTTCGGCTGGTGTTGGTACTGGGATTGCAGTTGCATCGGCGCGCGATGAACGGACGCAGAAAGTCCCATGGAGGTATCGATTGCAAACATTGAGCTCGCTGAATAAGCAGAGACCATGACAGGCGGAAGACCTGGATTCGCGTAGGGTTGTCGGACGGGAAGATCTCCATAATGAGACTGGAAGGTTTGTGTTTCGTTGACTTCAGCAGACTGATTGCCCAGCTCTTGGAGATAAAGCGGATAGAGGTTTGCGTTTCGTGATTCCGGTGAATGACCTTGGGGGGAATATTGAACCATGTCGAATAGACGCCCCGAGGGACTGTGCGACGACAAATGGGGGGGGACAAAGCCAGGAGAATGCATTGCGTTCCCTTCCGATTGACCGTTGTAACCTTCAGCAGGACTGAACTGGAAAGATGCATGTGTGGGAGAATGTCCGCCAGATGAGAGGGGGAGCAGTGCAAGAGGAGGTTCCCTTGATGGCTCTGTTCGGGAAGATCCGTCGTCGGAAACCAATCCGTGCTCTTTGCGGTACCGGGAGAGTTCCTGCGGATCGTATATAGGCATCAAGCCATATTCGGTCTGCGTAAACTTGACGGGATTCAAGCCGTTGGATGGCAAGGTATTGATTGCAGGATAAGAAGTCCTTTCTTCGCGTCGAACAACGTCCCTTATCCCTATTGCAAGAGTTCATAAATCCAAAATCACGATTGGTCGAGTGATTTTGAGCTTACCATCGTGAATGTTGCTGCCCGCTGCAGGCGTCAAAACATTTTCCAAACTTTGGCTCTCCAAACTACCACCCCATGCTGCGCGGAGCGGTAAAGATTCAAACTCCATCCCATGCGGATACGCATGATACGGAAGCATACCAGGCTGTAGATCGCCAGAAAGCTTGGTAAGTTATCATCATGCGGCTTGTGGCCTATGATTACTCACCTGAACATACATGGGATATCCATATCCGTGATACCCTATCCCGTTGTCCACAGAATGGTGCACAGGCATATATCCTTCGGGGATCTGGGTTGACACGTACGTCGACTGTATGAGAGGGGGAGTGTGCGAGGCTTGGTCGTCTTGATGCGGATGGCGCGGGAAATCTCCAAATTGTAGGTCTTGATAATTGTTTGCGAGCAGAGTTCCCGGGTCTTCTTCAGGAAATTCAGTGCTGGCAGTGGACGGTCGCTTAACGTCTCCTGGATCACTAAAGGCTCTTTTGCGGCCCATCGAAGCCGGACTTGGAGATGTATCGACTCGAAGCAAGTCTTCACCCGGGGGTACATCCACTGAGACTTTGGCGATGAAGCAGTCTTCTTGGACGGCAGTTGAGGTTGAAACCGAGTCTACTCTTTCTGTGTGTATCGCAATCGCATCGGGAGCGGCTTGGACGGGTAGGATGGACAGAATAGGTCGTGCTCGCAACTTCTTCTTTTGCTTCGATGTCTAAATGGCGCATAGGTAAGTTATTGGATAGAATTCGCTTTGATGCGGTGCTCACACGACCGGCCTGAATCAGTTTGACTGTTTGCTTGCGACCATGAACCATCTTGCCGTTCTCCGCTTCAGCCGCTTGTCGGGCGCTGTGGACTGAGTTATAGCTCAAGGACATGCTGCATCGAGACTTGGGTCCTTGTTTGTAATTCGTGTTCACCTAATCGCAGGACCATTGATCAACTCATGTGCGGATAAGACAGTGCCAAATCAACTTACTAAACGCCCATAAGCCTTGAAACGTGCCTTGATTGCGTCTTCAGATTCATCCTTAGACAGCCCCTCGACTAGTATTGTCATTCTTTCGTCGGCCGATGGAGCTGGGCTAAGCCTGACGTTTGGCATCAACGGAGATGTGGATGTTACTACCGATATGCCCTGTGCGGCCGGGAGAGACATGTTATCAGAAGTTGACTGCCCTCGAACTAGACAGTCGGCGCCAGGACCTTGATCATTGAGATGGGCGTGTTCTTCAGCAACTTGACCGATCTTTCCGGCATTGTTGCTTACGGGTCCGATGGCTGTCGTCAAAGGTTCGGAGGCGATTTTGCCTTGCTGGAAGACAGGATCCTTCTTGTTGTTGGTGGCGGCGGGTACATCAGATGCGATGCATGAACGATCTGTCTTGTCATTCAGCCCGTCTGCAACTGTGCCCAATACTGACGTGCTCTTGAATGCTGGCTGAGCAGTCTTCTGTGCTTCCGAACATCGATCGACTCCAACTGGAGGAAACTCCAGTAATCCAGGTGGAGCCAATGGTGGAGGAGATCCTGGTGCTGGAAGTTCGACACATTTTTTCTTGTTGTTCGATACTGGCAGAACGGGCCATTCTTCCTGAAAGTTATTTGGCACAGTAGCCTCGGGTGAATCTTTGATCTGAATTGCGACATCGCTGGGAGCAGCCGCTGACATCCCAACCGTTCCGCTGGTGGGTGGTAACAAACTTGAGACTTGAAGTGAGGGTTTCGGAACTTGCTTTTCGTGGGACCAAAATGCAGAAACTCCAGGAATCATTCGAAGTTGCTGATGGACATGATCCTTCAGCGGAAGAACGAGTCTAAATTACTTCGCACTTACATTGAGAGCGCGTATAGCGCATTCCCTGTCGTAGAATACCGCCTCGTAACCGTCTTTTCCCCTCGGGGTCCATGGGCGAAGCTCTTCAAGCTCCCCAAAGACCGCACACAACCGGCGAATAGACTATGGCGTTGCCGTAAGTACCATAGAAGAACATATATCAACACATGGAACTCACTACTTCTTCGCTGTCCTTCGGATCGAGGTGGACGGTGATCGGTTCGTCACCGGGATAGAAGACCTGATTGCGTCGCTTGTACACCTCTTGTTCATAGGGCGGAGATTCTATTCGCAAGCGCTTTCGCAAGCGGAACTTCTCCCTGCCATATGTATCGGTTCCAAACGGGTCAAGGTACGACTCGAACGTAATGGCTTCTGGCAGAGGTGTAAGCCAACGAGGCAAGGTGTTGAGTCCTGTTTTCCCGGCTTCCTCGGGACGCATGCCAGTGATGTGAAAGTAGATGCGTCGAATACCTTGCGCTTTCTCCAAACGGACTCGAACATCCATGAATGGCTGGCCGTCGATGTCTTCCTTTGCCAAGATTTTGAGCGGTTCGTTCCGAAGGTCATAGCTGTTGGGAATGGCGGGTACTGTGATTATCCTTGATTGAGAATCTTCGATAACTTTGTCGGCGTCTTCACGATTCTGCATGAACGTGCACATGAGCATGAGATGTGAAATATCGGATCCGCGCCTGTGACAATTTGAAGCTTACCGAGTACATGATGAATGCGTTGACATGTCCGCCCGTCGAGTTGGTGTCTCTGACAGCTTTACTGATCACACACACACACACACACACACACACACACACACACACACACACACACACACACACACACACACACACACACACACACACACACACACACACACACACACACACACACACACACACACACACACACACACACAGTGTTCGTCAGTAGGGGCCTTTCTTTGATTCTGTCTCACGAGCTATGAAACCACTTACACTTTGACCACATTGCCGAATTTCTTGAAATGGCTGATTATGAACGATCTGATATTTTGCCAGGGAACAACAGTCTCGTCGTAGTACGGCACCCTATAGATGACAGGCAGTTCAGCAAAAGGAAAACATGTATACTGTTGACGAAGTACATACCCAGCTACGAAGACTGTGCATTCGTAATCAGGGCGTTCGAGCGGTTCTCGTAGAATGCAACATTCAGTACCTTTGATGGGATGCAGTTCAATAGTAGCGCCATCGTGCATGTCACGATAACTTAGGCGAGGCCGGCCGAGCGTGTTCGTCCTAGTCTGATGTGCAGCAGAAGTCTCCGTGGTAGCAGTCTTGTCGTCGACCGACCCTTGAGCGTTATTGGATGTAATCTCCGTGTTTGCGGTGTGAAACGGCTTGCGCTGACCGTGCTGATTCGCATTGCCCCAGCGGGGTTTGAAGAAGAGTCGTCGCTTAGGCACAGCTCCTTGCCCTGATGCAGTGCCGGTCGAGGCGACTTGCAAGGTCGGTGTAGGCATCTCAGGCTCTACAGTCGAAGCAGGTTCGAAGGATGATGCGAGCGGAACATCCGTGGATTGAGCTTCGTGAACGGGAGAAAGAGCTGAAGTGACTTCTGTGTCCGCCCACGATTCGGCAAGTGCGGCGTCAACCCAAAGGGAGTCGTCGCCGACGGGTCGTTCTTGGTCCATCTTTCGATCAGGTGAAGCAGTCAGGTTGGGCACATTCGTAAGCTTCATCTGGGTGGTTGTGCCAGGCAGCTTGACAAGCCCTTGTTCGTGACTTGTTTCGGGTGAAGGAGATTGCCCTTCTTCCAGATCCGTTCGCTTGAGTTGGTCAAAGATGTTGGTGGTGGCGAATGCGCTTCTGACGATTGGCTCTGCACTGGACAATTCGGTGTCTGCTTGCGAGACCATCGACAACGAGGCTTTGAGAGAACCAGAATCGTTCGTACGACCGGTGTTTGTCGCATTTTCCTTGTAAGTGCCAAAGTAACCCGCCGAGGCAGGGACGTTTGAGCCCGTACCCGCCGATTTATTCTTCTTTCCCTTGTTTTTCTTCTTCTTGGCCACAGGAACAAAAGCGGGAGTTGGTTCCATCCACGAATCGTCCAAGTCAGATGGCTTTTGAACATTAGCGTTGGACGCGATGCCGTTGGAGGAATGATTAGTTGACGCGACATTGACTGCATCGCTCTGTGTCTGATCAAAGACTTTGTGAGGCATAGAGGTGTTCTGTATTTTCGCCGACGGTCCATCGGTAGCCAAATCAGCCTTGAACGAGTAATCGTGCTTGTCTCGGTCGTCTTCGATCGCATCGGAGAATGCCTGCCTCTTGTAGTGATTGTCGCGAGATTGATGAGTTTCGGTAAGATGGTGTTGAATCAATTTGAGTAGCTCTACCGTGACCGTTTCATCTTCAAACAGATCTTCCACCTTGGAAACGAACTCGTTGCTCCTCAACAGACGAAGACTTTGGGTCAAGGCTTCCTGGCGATTGCCCCAAATTTCGCGTGCGATACCCATGACGTCTTTGAACTTGTTGGTGAGCGCAGCGTTGTTCATAGACGATCCGACGGGCAAGTGATGGTTGACCGGCACCACCCCATCAACATTGTGCAATCGCAAGACGCAGTCATAATTGATGCTGTTTCGGAAATCCCACAAGATGGCGTACAAACGTTCCAAGATCGCATTCTCGTGTTGTTGGATTTGGCTGGCAACGTCGTATTCAGGAGAGCTTTGCAGCGAGTCGAAACTGTCTGTTCCGAACGTCCTTGGGTCCTCGTCATCGGCATCCGTTACCTCATCGCTTTGATCGTCTTCAGTGTAAGTCTCTACCTCCTCAATAGTACTCTGGTTAGTGCTTTGACTGTCCGAGTCGATCGTCAAAGCAAGCTCCGTCGGTTTGGCCTTTCCGGAATTCCTCCCGTAGGTGGTTTGAACAGTTCTTTCTTCACAGACCGGTGAATGGAAAAGGAGCAAAGAAGGAATCGTCTGGGACTTGACTTGTTCGCCTGACGAGGGTGTAGGTACCTTGGTCACTGAGCTGGAACTCAGATTTGAGTCATGTTGCTTCGTAGACGGGACGCGATTTCGAACAGGAACTAAAGAAATGAAACGTGTCAGTGTACTGGGAATAAACGACACTGGCCAAAATGAGGACGTACCTGGAGCGTTTGAGCGACTAGGCTTTGTGTTGCGTAAAGCCATGATCTTTGCCGCCTTATTCTTGGGCTTGGAAGGTCGTTTTGGCAAACCTTTCGCGAGCCCAGGAATGGAACTTGCACCGGAAGTCGTGACTCCAGTTTGCGCGTTCCTCTCTTGGTCCGTGATATCCACAATCTTTGCTCCACCATTGTCTCTGTGTTCGAACCGGTCTCGAAACCCACGAGTGCGATTGTGATCTTCGAAACGATTGTTGGCAACTCGAGCATGGTGTCGTGCTTCGAGGAAATCGCGTGTCGTTTGCGTTGGAGCTTGAGTTTGAGAGAATTGTACGGGAACCTGCTGAGAAGCAGAGCCTTGTTGACCTTGGATATATGGACGCATCATGCTACGCAACGCATCCGCGTCCGCAATAGGTCGATCACTGAGGTAATTGACCTCAAACCCGACCGGAAGCACCTGCTTGAATTGTTGGCTGTAGTGCCATTGGCTTCGTTCTTCGTCGTTCATGACTGACTCCATCTCGCGCATGATCTTCTGGGTATCGTCTGGTTCTTGATGCGGCTCTCCTGCAACATCCACTTGACTAGGTATTTCGAGCACACTCTCCACGCTTCCAACGGATGGGCGAGGAATAGTAGTACCGATGACAGGCAAGGTGTTGGACGTGCTGAATGGAGAGACGGGTTGGTGACCTTCAGACCAGGGCGGATAAGGTTGAGCATCATCGGACAATCGCTCGCCGGAAGCCGACGCGGAGATGTTGCTGCTGTCAGGTCGGTTGAACCTTGGGTCCTGGACAAACATCGCTTCTCGATCCTGTGACCCAAAGATCAGGACATCGCCTTTGCCAGCGTCCATCTCCTCCTGGATTTGAGCAGCACTCTGGATCGGCGTGTCTTCTTCATTATCGGTTGCTCCCCTAAAGTAATTTCTAGCTTGCTGTTCATCGATAGTGCCGGAATAGTTGGTAATCTTTCCAGACTTGAGGTGATAGTTGAATTCGGCAAATGATACGATTCTGTCGGGAGTAGCAGCATCTCTGACATCGAAAGGAAAGTAGGGACCAACTACCTTGACTTTCAACGGGTCCGGAGATGTGGCCTCGATAGATTCGGAAGGAGAAACGTATTGCAAGCTGGAGACTGAAGGAGAGGAGATCATCACACCGGAAGAGCTTGCGTCGGATGATGTATGGAAAGAGATGGAAGACGTGGAGGTGTCGACGCTGGGAATATCTTGGCTAGGGATCTTTTCGACAAGATCGACGTTTTTGGTGTTTACTTGGTGCTCCTTAGAGGAGCTTGTAGGTGGTTTCATCTGGACACATAGGTATTGATCAGCTTGCCGTACCGTAGACAGATTCAAGGAAAGATAACAACTTACCTTGAACGTACTTGGACCATATACTTGTAAACTGAAATACAAAGCAATGCAGATACGATTGTGATGGAACAGTCTGTAGTGTATGACAAGATTAGTATCTAGACATGCGGTATGCTTGAAATCAGCACTTACGGCTTGGATCCGTTTTACGTGAGGTCTGGTTGTTTGATGGTGTTGTTGTATGTAGAGATCGACTAGTGGAGTACCGTGAGGCGAAGACGGGCTTGTTGCAGAAGAAATCAAGCTGTCGTCGGTTCAAGGCGAATGAAAGCCGCTGAGGGCGAGACGGCGGACGAGTTGATCCCCTCTCGATGATGCTCTGGTATATATAAACAATCCCCTTTGCCCATCGACAGCACGTACTGGAATTCGCCTCCTATTTCGATTAAGCGCGTCTCTCAAGCACCTATGAGCCAGAGACACACCCAAAGGGATCTACGACGTTGGAGCCCAGGCCGAGGTGAAACAGCTGGTCAAACACCTTGGGAGAAGAGCTGAGGGCTGGGAGAAGTAATAAGTTGACCGAGAGATTCGAGGTCTTTAGCTGCAAGCTGGTCAGCATGGATTCGCAATCCGAGGTGTATAGATGAACACCTTTGACTTACGAGATTTATCCTGCTGTTCCGATGAGGTGCTCTTGATCGGATTCTTACCGGATTTGGCACTAAATCATGTGCTTGACGAGATGCAGTACGAGTAGTATCGCCAACTGAACCGCAGATGTCAAAATGATACCTCTCAGCAGTACTTCCCCTATGCAAAAAACGAACAAAAATTTCCTCTCCGATTCCGCCTTTACGATCTCGCGTTTCTTAAACCGTGTTCCATCAGAATTCTTGGGTCCCTTTGGTTGTGTGCTCATTTACTTTTCGCGCTCTACGATGTTCTTTCGTTATCAGCTTCCAGCCACCGCTGTGATGTGATTGCGATGCCTTTGCGGAAGGTTCGAGAACAGGAGGTTCCCTGGTGACTGCACCGAGTCAGTATGAGGAAGCTCCTCGAAGAGCAGCATCAGCTGATTTCTCCTTTGAACGGGCCAAGATGATAGTTCAACAGGGAATGTATGCATCGGAAGCTGAGTGTCACTCACTACTGAAGCTCTTCTCATATCCAAGAGAAACTTGCAAACAAACACCTTTTACCCCTTCCCAGCTCGTCGCACAGGGCTCTTTGCTCTCCATCACGCCATAACCGCAGTCACTTTCGTACCTGATCGAGTATGAAACGCTCGCTAGCTTACTCTCATCTCCCTTGATCTTCATGTCTCCTTGGATCCGCGGGAGCCAAGTAGACCTGAAAGTTGATCTAGATAAACTGAGGATAATTCGAAGAGAGGTGATCAGCGGGTGGTGAAGCGAGAAGTCGTCGGACGTACCATCATCGACTGCGCCGATCAAGCAAGAAGCGAATCGAAAGCTCGATTCCTAGAAGTGCAGGACAGGTTCATTCCATGCACACCCATCTCGAAAAGGGCGGTTCAAACTTGACACTTCTTGTTATTTGTCTACAAGGCATATTCGTACAGCTAAGTATACAAGATGCAAATGATGCGTTGGGTGATATGTATCGATACAATGGTTCGTTTCTGGCTAGAGCTGATGAGCAAGTCAGCGCCTCGACCGCGAAACCACGAAGAGGCAAGATACTCACTGTTCCTCGACTCTATCGCTATGCAAAGAAACTAGACCTCCTCGTCCGCGACGTGACTCTCTCCAAAATCCCACTCTCAGAGTCACTACTTTCGTCTTCCTCCGCGTCGCATTCCCATGTATCCTCGCTCTCCACCCCTTCTTCAATATCACCAGGCTGTGTCGCGGCTCCTAGTCTCTGCGAAACCTTTGTCTGTCTTCCTGTCAAGCTTTTCCCGTCTCGCATGTTCTGAACGTCTTCTAGTCGGATCGGCTGGATCATATAGTAACATACTATTGGTGGAAGGATGGCGACGACGACGGCGGAAAGGACTTGGATGAACATGACGTCTGAATAGGCTTTGATGGCACCGTCACGGATGGGATCGCCTTTCGGGTACTAGAACGGGGCAGTAGGTGAGCGGAAAACTTCGATGAGCCTTTGTGATAATCGCTTACTTGATCGATGACTAAAATGGACTGGTACAAATCGTTAAGTAATGTTTGATTTGTTGTCGGAACATGTTTAGCGAGCTCGATGGGCATTCGATTGGTGAAGATGGATGTTGCAACTATGTTCGGAGCAGATTCAGTCGTATGTTGCCTAAGACTAATCAGGAACGGGCTTACTGGCAGAACCAACAGAGTTTCCGACTTCGGTAATCAGCAACACCATAGCGGTCACTGTCGCAACATCTACAATGTAGAGCGACATCAGCACCCTAGTCTGCTCAACTCGAACAGGCACGACTCACCCGCATGAACAACATCAGCTTGAGCGCTAACTTGCAACGCGACGCATGCCAGTCCTCCTCCCAGTCCCTGTAGCACCTGATTCGCCACAAGTTCCAACGGTGTCCCATGCGCGCCTCGAGAACGGAGCATGAATGTGACTCCTGCCAGGCGGATGAGCAGTCCTGCGAAAAGAGTCCACTGAGGACGGAGAGTTTAGGATTAGTTACGAGGCCTGGAACCAAAGGAGGGTGAGACATACCTTGACGTCCCGGTACTTGGCCATTAAAGTACCACCGACGATACCGAAAACGGTCAACGATAAGGTTTGACAGGACGCAAAGTACGTCAAGTTTCGATATGACCAGTCTTGCGTGACGTAGATGAAGTTGTAGAGATTGGTATATTGTAGGTAGAAGCTGACAAAGTCAAAGAAGCCTGTAGTAGACAGATGTCAGCATAGCGCGGACAAGCCGGAAAGCATATGAGCATACCGATCAGACAAGCTCCGAGAATCGACTTGTTCCTCAAGAACCGATATGGCACAAGCGGCAATCGCGGGAACTTAGTTTCATACCAGCAGAAGATCGGAAACAAGACGAGTCCACCCAGCAGCATCCCTCTCATCGTGTTGTTATGCCATCCACCAGGAACATTCGCTGAGAGAGTGAGCGGCAGTAGGATGAGCGCCAATGATGTTGCGACCAGGACCAGGCCGACAATGTCCAGCTCTTGAAAGGAGTCCCATGCTGCTGCGAGACGAGACTTTGTCGAAAGATGGAGACCTCGACGAGCGGATTTCAGCTGTTTCTTCGCTTTATTTTGTGCCCACATCAGTGAGCCGATGACTGGGATCAGGCATATTGGCACAATCACAGCGAACTGGAAGCATGCAACAGTCAGACAATACTGGCTGACGGATATGAAATCGAACTCACCATTCCGTAACCCCATCTCCAGTTCGGCAGAATGGCCTCTGTAATTTCTGCGCTGACAAAGTTATTGACGATAAATGGTAATGATAGCAGCGATGTCGAAAGACCTCTCCAGCGCAATGTCGTCATATCAGCCATGATAATTTGGCTCATGATCTGTAGCCCGGTGTATCCAAACGAGTAGATGATATTCCCTGTCGCTATTTGGCCGATGCTGTGGGCGGTAGCGATGACTGTATATCCAACGCAGTAGCAAATCGTTACAGCGATGTATGTCTCTCCTCGACCAAAAACGTCTGCTAGTTTCGCCATGAAGGGTTTGCCGACAGCGATGATGATGGCTGCGGCCGTGGTGATTGTTCCAGATAAGGAAACTTTGAGTACTGTTGATGTTGCGTAGGACATATATTGCCATGATGTCATGCCTATGGGTAGTGAAGGGTAAGGACGGAAGCCGTGACCAATTGACCAGACGACTCACCATCTAGTGAGTAGATATATGAAGCTAATGCGATACTGAAGACGATAAAAAGTCAGCCAAAAAACACCGGGCCTTGTCGCAAACATACTAACCCTCCGAAAAGATACCACCTTGTCCGTTTATTCCATACGGCTTGTGCTGCTTCCACCATATTTACCCCACTCGGTGAGTCATCCGAGCAGAACGATTCCCTGGGCAACCTCGGAGAGCTCCTCGGTGGCGGGCCAGCCTCATCCTCGTCTATCGGTTCGCCTCCGTTCACGACCTGCTTTGCGTCGGTATTCACCGCCTGATAACCATCTTGCGTGGCCGAAGGTCGTCTTGCAAGAATATAACTCCGCTGTTGCGTTGGCGATGGCTTCCCCGCGCGAGGCATTCTGTTCCTAGTACCGTTTTGCGGAACATTGATGGGAGTCCGCTCGGTCATGGCCTGAAGCTTCTCCGTTGGGAGGAACAGGGTCATGGGGTTGAAGTAAGCAGAAATACAAGCAACCAGGCAATCGGGCACCAGGCGCACCAGCGGTGGGCTGAATGTCGGAGTCTGTCGCAGATCGCCTGACCACGTGGGGCGCGCTAGGAAGAAGCGCAGAAGGCTGATGTTACTAATATGTTGGTTGTGGAATTGTTGAAGGTTCTTTGATGATGATGTCGGATGGTGAAGACCTGAGGTGAAAGGACTCGTTGCGATCGATGCTGGACCGGACAGATGAGTTCATAAAAGGTATGTACCGGGGTTTTCCAGAGGTGGCGGTTGAAAGGGCGCAGTTCTAGCTATTGGTCGGTAAATACAAAGTCGTAGATCGTTGTCGAGAGCCAGAGCAAGGAAATGCCGGTTAGAATATGAAAGCGAGGAAGGGAGAGCGTCCAGGGCGCGTTTATGATACTCCGATGCTGTAGCGAATGAAACGACCGATGAAATTACCTTTTCTTGCTGAAGGCGTAGTGAAGGCGTCGCAAATACCGTGGATCGGGCCAACGGACTTTGAAAGGTATTTTTTGGCAGATCTGCCGATATGTCGCATACGCCACTCGGATTAACAGATGTTCGATGACCTGTCACACTTAATAGGTGAGCCTTTCAGATATTCAACTCGAACTGGGAAAGAAAAGGTCGCCCACGATTCCCATCAACAGAAGCGAGCGATGGGATTCCTCGTATGACCATACTTTGCATCCGATATCTGATAATCTGATAACGGAGGAACGCCGCTCGAAGTTACCGGCTCCGTGTTCGGCCGAGATGGGGAAATTCCCGTGCTTCGAATGACGTGTATAGCGTAGGCAGGCAGGTGGCCTTCCTGCTGGACTACGAGCTTGCTTGTCGGATTGTTTGCCGTGCATGCCATGGTTATTCATGTTGCCCAGGTTCAAAGTACGATTCGCAGTTTCTCCCATGCCGCAGCTGTGCGGCACTGAGGCAACTTCGACTCTTGTACCTCGAAAATACACGAAAAATATGTATCTATTGGCTGCTTGATATCCTAGATTACAATCTAACGTCCACGACCTCGTCCTCGACCACGACCACGTACGGCTCTGCCAGCGGCTCCAGCAGGCATCCTCGGTCCCATATCTCCGCTCTAATAAAGAGGACAAAGCTTATGCGTCAGTAGATGTAAAATTGGCGTCGAGGAGAGAAACGTACCTGATCACTTTGAGGGTTTCTCACCGTCTCATCCACACTCAGAATAAGCGTAGCAGCCTCAACAGCACTGCTCAACGCGTTACTCTTGACCAAAACAGGCTCCCAAACAAACTTTTTGAAGTTGTCGCTGACACCTTCCGTCTCGATGTCGACACCGGCCCAGATATCGCCCTTGGCGTGTTGCATTCGCAACTTGTTGAGTACGTCGGTAGCGTCGAAACCGGCATTGTCGCAGATCTGACGGGGGATGATTTCGAGTGCTTTGGCGAGGGATCCAATGATGAGTTGTTGCTTGCCCATGATTGTACGCGAATGGTCTCGGAGGTACTTTGAGATTTCCATCTGAGACAGGTGTTTGGGTAAGTTCAGTGAATGGAGCACGTCAGCTTGAGAAGACTAGACTCACCTCGGCGGCACCACCACCAGCAACGATCCTGTTGTTCTTGATCGCCCTCTTGACAATCATAATCGCATCGTGCAAACTCCTCTCTACCTCGGCTATAAACTGTTCCGCACCACCTCTCAGCAACAATGTACAAGTCTTGGCGCTAGCACAGTCCTCGAAAATGTTGAACCTCTCTCCGCCAACCTGCCTTTCCTCAAACTTGCCACAGGCACCGAGGTGCTTGTCCTCGATGTCTGAACAGGTAGACTGGATCGAACCACCGACGGCTTGGACGACTCGCTTCAAGTCATCGTTCGAGACTCGGCCGGCACAGAAGATGTCTCGGTCGGCAAAGTACTGGGTGGCCAAATCACCGATGGGTAGTCGGGAAAGAACGACCTTGGCTCCCGTGTTGACGATCGCTTCGAGTTTTCGGTAGATAATTTGCCATTCAGCGTCAACGATCGCTTGGTACTCCGAAACTTCGTTGACTCGGACTTCAGCATTGTCCTTTTCGGCCTTGAGCTCGAGTTCAACGTTCAAGCAGAGAACCTTGGGGTTGACGAATGATTTGGGTTGTTGTTCGAATCCAGCATACGAGAACGTCTTTTTGAACGCGACACCCTTGATCAGCAGTGAATCCTACAAGTCGACAAGCCGTCAGTTCCGCAATTAGATTTCGCACGGCAGTCCCAGCTTACCTGCATACCGCCTCCGGGAACCTTCTTCACACCAATCAAACTCTCATCCAAATCCTCCTGATCAAGCGTCAACACAGCATCGACAACCATCTGCGAGAAGAATGGTTTCTGCGAGTAGATCAATTTCGAGGACATTGATGTGCAGGCGCATTGCAACAGGAGGTCTCGGAATTTCCTATGATCACGAAGTAGAAGTAGAAGGTTATGATACGCCGCGATACAGCATTATGAAAGTATGATGCTTACGCAGGATCAGACTTGTCAATCTGAACTGAAATCTCTTCCAACTTCTTCATCGCCAAATTCCTACCCTCCCTCAAACCCTTGATAATCGTGTAAACTCCAACACCTTCCTCGATGTACGGCCTCATCTCCTTAAGGATCTCCGCGGCGAGCAAAGTGACCGAGGTTGTTCCGTCTCCGACTTCAGCGTCTTGTGCTCTTGCGATATCGACCAGCGTTCGGGCGGCTGGGTGGACGATGTCGAGTAGTTTGAGGAGGGTGGCGCCGTCATCTACAGGGTTCATTACGTATTTAGCATGCGTCAAGGAGATTGATGTATTCTTCCCAAGCAATCGCTAGTCTTGGCGAACGGGTGTTTTCAGGCTCTTCTTCCGTCGCCCTTCGACCTCCTCCTGCGGTCTCGAGACAGAGATGTTGAAATCATTCCAGACACTCACTACTGATGGTAGCCTCTCCCCGTTCATTCACAATCAACTTGTCCATTCCTCTCGGTCCAAGCGTGGTCGCAATAGTCTGCGCCACAGCCAAACATGCTGAAATGTTGCTGAGCAGCTGGGGAGTTCCCTGGGACGAGTCGGTTCCTTCCCTGAGGAGGACGACTGTCGGTTGCTATAATTCGATGAGATTGACGTTATTCCACACGCCACAGGCTGCGAGGTAAGAAAAGAAACCCGGAGACGTACCATATTCGGTAAACGTGACATTTTGTTGTAGATTATGCACGATATCTACTCTATCTGTACGAACAGACTATCCCAATTGATGCTATACAAGACGACACATCTGACTGAAATCTGGATAGTGCTGAGGTGATCTTTCTCGCTCATTCAGCCAAAAGACGCGGCACGCGCTCGCGTTACGGAGATGAAGCTTTGTGTTCCGTGGGTCGATCGATTCACTTCGAACTTCGACCGCTACTTCGACTTCAAGACATCGACATCTTCGTCCTCCTGCTTCATCGAGAGTGATTCGTCTCGCTTCACACCTCTTTAGCCAAACATACACTGGCCAGTATCGAAATCAGGACTTTCTACAGAATGTCAATACCGCCCGTCAACCCAACGCCGCGCCCACCACGTCCTCCAAGCAAAGCACCTTCACCCTTCCTCTTCCTCGGGGTGATCGCCGCATCCACTGCCTCGTTTTACTATCTCACTCAGCGGAAACAAGACGATATCAAGGCGGGACGAGCCAAGGTCAGGAGACAGATGGAGAACCCGCTGGTGCCGAGTTTCCATAAGGTGACGGATGAGTCGGAGCTGAATAAGCAAATTGTGTCGCCGGAGTCAGCGACGAGACAAGTGTAGCAGCTTGCCTACTTCTCTGGTAAGCAGACCTGTCGAATCGCAAAGGATGGTCAGGCTGATCGCACGACGTTCTTCATATGCTCAGATAGTGACAAAAGAACAGAATTCAGGCATGGCATGTCGGTCCTGCCAGTTGCGCGTCAAGTCGGCCTTCCGTCCTACATCCATCATTGGCGGCCCACGATTTCGGCCAGCGAAATTCAACAATCACAACGAGATACGATTGTCGTGCGCACTCACGTATGGTCCATGTCCTGTGGTTCAACATGGCTCAAGGTTCCCCTGATGGCGCAGAAGCTGTTTCGCGGTGGATCAGGCGTCTCAGAATACGCGACAACGGCAGCGAGGCCAAGATCGTCGAGAAGAGATCCTTGCCGACCGCATGTGCACGGTCGAGTACGGAATAAGTGTTGTAATCCATTTGTATATTGTAAGCCACTTGGTACATCATTTACAATGCGTAACAAATATCATTTTGTATAGGCAAGTCAAGATTCTGCTTACAGACAGCCGCATCCCTTCAGAGGTGCGATACTGTCCCAGGCGAACGAGAATCCCGGAATTCGGCTTGCATTTAAGGCTTTGCTTATCCCAGCAGGACGCATTGGACTCGATATCTCTCACAGGACCGCCGGCGAACGCAAACAGAAATGGCCCGAACAGAAAACACGCGCATGACTTTTGATATACGTCGCCAACTGCAAAGTTCGCATGGTCGAGCAGGAGCATGGGTCTCAAACGGTTCAAGTTGCTCGGGCAGTTCGCACTTCCTCTTCGGTCGTAGTTTTACAGGCTGCAAATTTATTCCAAGAAACGCCTGAACCCTGGCTTGACCCTCCATGGGAAAACTGAATCATTGTCAACTACAGTACAACACTAATCTCTCCCATCTAATTCCTCAGTGGAGACCTCAGCATCCACGGCGAGCAATGGTGCTATTCAGACATTGGCGAGTTCGTAAATAGTGATGCGATCCTGCTAGAAGTGAGATTTTTCGGAACGAGAAACCTCGTATGTGCACACGAAAATACCGAAATCCCCGTGTTCCGTTGTCTGCCGACCGTAGGCCTTGATCCAGATAGATGATAGGCCATCGAGTGGTTGTTTATGCTCACTTTTCCACCTAATGAAGTTGCAACCGCACTTCGCCGCGGCTTTACTTGACCCGAGTCGTTTTTGAATATCCTTTGCGGCTTTTACTATATCTGTGAACCTGCTGAACACCCTCTCATAGATAACAAAGATGTCCTGACTATCGTGTACCGGTAGCCCAGAATCGCAGGCCAGCTCGCAGGCCTCGCGCAAGACAGAATCTTCTTGTGCCGCCCATACCTCGACAGCGACGGGATTAGCATTGTACGCAATTCTGATGTAATAAGTCCCCTGCTTTTCCAATTGACGGTGCAGGACAGTTTGATCGAACTTTTTCCCTGTTATAACAGCTCTCAACTTGACAAGCTTTAAGATGTCCTCGGATGAATCATGGGATTCGTTAAATGGATGAGAGCGCACGGGAAAAGGGGTAAATGAGTCAGCAAAGGATACCTCGAAACGAGACGACCTCCTTCTGCGGGCAGCGGTTGCAGTGACGGTGAGGGAAGCATACGCACGCGATATGAGCAGCTCGCTATAAAGAATATTTGAGCCTCAATCTCCTGGTGTTGTTCTGTCATCATCTCTCGCACCACACTATTCATCTCCGTGTCGGGGCTAAGATTGCGAAAATGCGGCTTGGTTAGCACTAGTCGGTGCGGACAACGCCTCTAGTAATTATCAAGGGGTCTCTTACTGATGTTTATCCTCTTCCTCTATTACCTCGCTTTTCGCATCCGACGTAAAACGCGACTGTGGTGTTGAAGCAGTTGCTGCAGCCGACAAGAAGCTCAGTCGTGCAGAATTTTCTTTCAGTGTTGTTGGGTGACTTCCGTTCCTGGACCTGACGGAACCGGCAGTAGGAAACATATAACTATGCATCCATGAATGTCTGTATGTCAAACAGGTCCTATCCGACACTCACGGTAACTTCACCAGCGACAGCGCTTTCCTAATGCCCGCCCAAAAGCGGCGTCTTTCCGAAGAAGAGGACTTGTCCTCCTTGAGCAATAGATCGATTGTAGATTGACACCTTTGGAATCCCAGCTGATCAGTTGTCCGAGAATACTACCAGAGGTGTGATGTCAACGAACCCAGTGGGAGCGATACTACATGTATCTGTCTTATGCTTGGAACCTCTGAAAGGAATATATCCGGGAAGATATCAGCGTCGGTTGGGTTGCAAGGGGCAGTCAAGTAGCAATTGTCACCCACCCACTACTGTCTTTGGAATCGAAGCTTGTTCGCGGCCCTTTTGAACTGAAAGACATTATTGTGCTCTTTTCGAGAAGAATTTGCCGCAGAATGATTTCGTCAATGATCACCGCATGATAAAAACATAGAAAGGTTGCAACCGATGCAGATAGAGGAATCTGATATATTCTTAAATACTCTACTACGAGATGAACAGCCCTTCTTCGGAAAGCGAGATTGGTCTACCATCAAAGGCAAGTTTAGAATGGAAAGATTCTTAGATGAAAGGATGTGCCAGGGAGAGTTTCAGAGAGGCGGTAGTACGATCTCGTTGATAACATGATAAAATTCACCTAACAACAGGCATGTATACTCTGGTACGATGACATCCCGACGTGCTTGCTGCTCAGTGTCACATGGTTCCGTTTCATTGAAATAAACTTGTCTTTATAAATCATTGTTACAGGAAGGCCGGCGACG
Organism: Naganishia vaughanmartiniae; assembly: GCA_030039245.1. Classification (NCBI taxonomy): domain Eukaryota; kingdom Fungi; phylum Basidiomycota; class Tremellomycetes; order Filobasidiales; family Filobasidiaceae; genus Naganishia; species Naganishia vaughanmartiniae. The sequence goes on along the minus strand of JASBWU010000004.1, from coordinate 93,063 downwards.
TCGATATAGCACAACGACGTGCGTGAGAGGTTCCTAACCAGTTGCCGCGTCCTTTCAATGCGGACAAATGCCTGCTTTTGCAAGCACATCATCCACAATCACAGCGTGCGCATCCGAAGGAGAAAGATGCACACCATCACCCGACGCAATCTCCAAAACCAGGGGCATCCCCAAGTCGAACTGATCAACGATCATCCATCCGCGTTCCTTTACAATACGTTTCGTGACGCGATTCCAGTATGCCATCTGCGCGTTTGTTCGACGTTCCTTCCGATCAGGTTTGGTCCATGGTGGAAAAGGGGCAGATGTGAGCCAGACTTTACGTTTGAGGCGAAGAGTTGCGTGTTGGTCGACAATGTCCAGGCCGTGAATTAGATGCTCCGTGTACTCTGCTGCTGTAATACCGTTCATGGCGGGCCATGCGGCCTATCAGAAACCCAGGAAGGTGAGTATAAGCGAATGGTTATGAACAACAAGCAATTGCATTACCCACGTAGCTAGCCACGATAGCGTCTATATTCTCCAAATCCTCTGCCTGTACAGCAATGTGCCAGTCTTTCGCGTATGGTGACCTGTGCGGCAGTGACAGCTGAACCTGTAAGCCCCCGATACACACGACAACAAGCGTAGTCTGGCATACCAGTTGAAGTAGTAGCTAGAATCGTTGTAAGTGACGACGCTCTTCTTCCATTCCGGCTGTGCAATTGGCTTGACATCAGCATTTCTGGAGACGCAAACCGAACCCCTTACTTACCTTTTCTTTCTCTGGGTAATAACCGGTATGACCCGCCAATCTGTACTGCCAACTATGTAAAACGAATCGCATATGACTATCCCCGAGAAACAAGACATTCCACTCTTCGCCCATCTTGCGCACGGTGCACGCCGAGTGATCTTGCAAGAACTGATTTCCAGCATGGTAGAGATGACATCCGTCCGGCAGGAAGTGATACTGGCCCATCAATGGTGAGAATCCTTTTCGTGGTGGAATGACGAATGCAGGTGGGTACATGTGGTCTACTGGATGCCATGGTAGCCAAACACCTGTAAGAGTGACATCTCCGCATGGAGGTAATGTAGGATGGCCATTGTTGACGACGTCTTCCAGAAACGATAGGTTGTGCCGGGGAAAAGGATGAGATTTGCAACGAGAAGGGCAGAGATCGAGTTGAAGAGGTTGATCCAGCAATGCGGTCCGATTGTAGCTGATCCAGTCACTCGGATTGTCTTCGTCGAAAGCTAGGTAATCCTGTCAACGTACGTGGGAGCATCGTCAGCACCTCCATCAGGAACACGTAGCTAAAGCAAACTCACAGTGTAAGAATGCCACATTTCAAGCCAAATATCACCTCCGTTGCTCAAACTAACATCAAACCTCCAACTGCAGTTCCCTAGATACCTCGGAGACTCGCTGGTCCATCTCTGACCTCCGCTGATCCGTAGCATGAATGCATCAGGTCCCAGCTCATCCTTGATGTATCGGAGAACGTCCGGGTCGTGCGACATATTTGACCTGGTTTCCATAAACTTGCAATGCTCCTGATCGAGACGCGAAATATCGATTGCAAAGACGTTACACCGTCGACTGATTGATCTGGAGATGGCGATCTGGAATCGAGGATCCTGCGAAGCCAACTGATGGTGTTCGGATAGCAAGTCTGAGAGCGGTTTGTCGGTGGATAGTTCCATACTTTCGAACGGGTTCGGACAGTGAGACATTCCAGATTGAATACTTGCGGCATTATGGTATTCCCGTGGTAACAAAGCCAAACTGAAGAGAAAGAAGATTATGACAGAGCAGATGATGGACAAGAAGGTGTTGCGGCCACGACTGGAAGGTGGTTTCGACTGGTTCAAGGAAGATGTTGTTATCATCGACGTGGCGGTCATCTTCTCGGGGTTACGCGCTTCAGTATCGATGTCGACGACCCATTCAGTGTAGATCCTGTTGGTCAATGTAAGAGCACAAACGTACTCAGGCTCATGTAGCAGTAAATCGAGCAGGTCTTTGGAACGTGTAAGTACAAGGAGGAGGGACACAGAAATCGCAGAGCTCAAAAAACCGGTGCGATCGACAAAACAATAACCCCTGTCCGGGATTCCTGAGCTTCTTCGCTTCGTTTGATCCGCGCCTCGGTCGCAAACGTACAATTACTTTGGCCAGATAGGTCAGCGAAGTAGAAAGGTGGTTGAAGGGATGGTCACCAGATGCTCAAAAGTGAAGGTGGTCGGTAGTCCGACAGCATCTCAGCATCTGACACGAGCCAAATAATATCGGAGTATAGTAGTACAACAAGTGTGATATTACACCTCAGACGTTCTCAAGTCAACCGACATAATCTCGAACCTAACTTGGTCATAGGGGATCCGGAAAGTAGTTTGCTGGAGGGGTAACAACGCAGTCAATAAAAAGTCTATGTGCTTCCGGGTACGCCGCAGTTGGTCTCTCTGCCACAACGTATCGCAATTTTGCAGATGAATCCAGCTGGATATTTCCCTCCGTCGTTCCTCCAACTTCAAGCCGCATGTTAACGTCGGAGCTGAAGTGAGGGGGGAGCCGCGCAATGGCACGGTTTTCTTCACTGATGAGGCCCAAGATATCTGACGCTATCGGAGTCATTGTACGCAAGCACTCTCTGTCCCAACCTACCTTCCTGCTTCGCGGATCGCAACCTTCACCTTCGGTTCCCGTCGTCAAACGCCAGGGAATGTAAGAGCGACTGGCTCCCACCGGCCGATCTTCGATCCCAAAGGTCGTATTTTCTCTCGGTTTACCGATGTGCTCGTAGATCATGAATGCTAGCCACCGTTTTCCAACAGGGTTACCATGATAGCGTAATTTTGTTCTTTCGAACCGCTACAGTCAAGCAAAGGTGCTCATTCAGTCATCTAAGACAACACGATCTGAAAAAGAGCGCTTGGGAGCAAATATCGCAGGGAGGAGAAGTACGAAAAGACTTGTCTTATTCATAGTGAAGAAAGTAATGCTGACCTTAAAGTAAAACTGCACCAGGCGGAGGAGCCATTCGCGCATGCGAAGTTGTGAGGTCGGATGGAGGTAATGAAATAAGGGTGTTGTGTGTTGTGTGATGGATCCGTTGAAGTAAGGACCAATTGCTGAAGACTAAATTCCTGAAAACTGGACACTGGGAGGCAAAGTCCCATGTGGATATCCATTATATTCAGTCGACCCGTGACTCGGCATAGACTTTTTATCCCAGGGTGGGCTACAAATCCCAGCCTGACCGACCTGGGGATAGTGATATAGACCTGTCGACCAAGAGCTGCGGAGTAACAAATCAAAGGGTTGAGCGCTCACTCTGGGAAGTAGGCTGAATGTGGGTACCTTGCTAAACCACTTGATCTGCCAGCACTAGCAATACTATCATAAACAACGACTGAGAGTGGATTTCCGGGGTTTTGTACACCAGCATAAGCATAAGTCCGCGCATTCGTTGCAGCTTGCGACCAGGAGGGGTACCTGCTCCGTGGAGCAGAAGACCGCGGATCTCTCGAGTTAGACTCGGGATCTTGATAATAAAGAATGTCCTTTGGACCACCTCCACTCCTCAGTAGTATATCAGTCCCACCACGAGTCCCCCGCGGTGGTCCAACAAACGGAGGCTAAAAGATTGGCGGTCAGTCGCGAGAAGCGATGATAGATAGGATGGGAGAGTCACTCACAGGTTGTCCAAGCTGGTTCGCATGAGAGGAGATTCTCTGATCGGCATCACGAGGGTGGCTCCCGGGGAGGCTCCCGCCTGATAATTTAATGTAGGACGAAGAAGCCGAGGGTTGCCATCCGCCGTTCGTGCGCATGATACCTGTCGCTTGCCGTCTCCGTTGTGGAAATCGACAATTCATTGGCGGTTCACTGTTTGGGTTGCCAATTGATCCTCGATACCTCGATTGGTCCAGAAGAGCCCCTGCAGCACCATGGCTTGGCTGCACGCTCCCGTAGTTACGAACAGACAAATTCGCCGAACGTGGTGTCACCGTGCTGACCGGTCCGCTAGTAGGCCTTGTCGATGGAGGAGCGACATACACTGAAGGCCGTTCTATGGACACAGTCGAAGGCAGATGATCGCTGCCTCCCACCGAGGCCACGTCCGGATAAGGTTGACTGTGGCCCCAGTGACCGACAACAATCGGGGGAGAACGAGCGCGAGCTGAGACCGTGGGCTGATCAGTATAGTAATTCTCATGCTACTCTCAGTCTTGTGCTTACAGTGTACTTCGGTTCGCGTCGTACCGAGCGAAAGATTGCTAAGCCCGCCTTTCGGCTCTTGAGTTGGGCCTGTCGACAAATTTTTGGACCACTCTGTGCTGCAGGCGATGGGCGGAGATCTGATAGAGGTAGACTCCAATGTTAGTGCTAATGATGATTGTTCATCTTCACTCATCTTGTTCCTTGTCGAGATTTTCTTGCTTTCTTGCGATGCGTCGGACGTAACGTAGTTTCGGCAACTGCAGGGTCTTCGAAGAGCTGTTCAAGGCAAATGGAAGATGGACGAAAAAGAATTCGCATACCCGCGAGATCAGACGGGCAAAACAAGCTTCCCTAAGTACGCACATCGATGATTATTTCCTATAGCGTCGACAGGACCGCTCCTTTCTCCGCACTGAAAAAAAAATGAGGCAAAAGGGACGCTTTGTCCATTTGAGAAGCGGTTCAAAAAGGATATGTACCGTTAAGCGCTCCAAGAAAAGCCATTCGTCAGATAACAAGCAAAAGATCGATCGTAATACGTTTCATCGAAATCGTAATACAACCCCCTCTCGATTTCATTTGACCCACCACCATCCTTTCCGATTTCCTTTTCCCGCAAATTCAGGGGATTTTCCCACCTAGTTGCTCTCACCCAACCGAGCATCCTCCTCCTCTGCCTCCTTCATCTTCTGCCTGAACAGCGCCTCGGCGTTGGTCCATACCTTGGCAGTCTGTCGTTCAGGCAGCTGCAACAACGTAGGGATCAAGTCCTTTGAGAATTGCTCGGACGCTTCTCGTGGGAGCTATCGGTCAAGGTGGGCGTCAGTGTCGTGTGGGTGGGCTATGGAAGGGAGACAGGCGGGGAGGCTTACCAAAGTCGGCAAGTGGTCGATCGCGATCACGGTCATACGGGGGTTACCCTCTCCTACATTAACCTCGACGGTAGGTTCCGGGAACGAGGTGTTGACAGCCGGGTAGATGGGGATCGGGTTGTGTGGGTTCGTGGTGCTATAACGAAGGAGATCAGACATGGGGCAGGAATGAGTTGTAAGAGGGAAATGTGGACGTACTCGCATGAGACGTCGACGACGACGCTGAGACGTCGGTTGGGGCCGGCTTGCTTGATGAATTCTTCGGTGATGAACTTGGGGATCGGCTTGGAGAGGTAGATGCAGTTGACAAAGATGTCGACTATAGCGTAATGCAAAGATCAGCAAATGCTCCAGGCATACCAGACAGGCAGGCGCACTCACCATCCAACAACTCGGGGAACGGTCCACCCTTGGCAGTCTCCTGCATATCCCACTTGACGATATTCTCATCCTTCAAACCAATCTTCCTAAACGCATCAACAGCACCAGAGCCACATCGTCCAAGCGCACCAATAACCAACGCCTTTACATTCCCGACTCCACCCTCGCCAAGCGCATTGATACTCTGCCTAACATCATCAATCATCGCTTGCTCGTTATCGTACGGCTGAAGATCCTTCAACACGCCCTTGCCACCTTGCTCCTTTTGTCGGACATAGGCAAGTGCACCGGCCGCAGCACCAGCGAACCCGGCGTAAAAGCCAAAGGCGGCAACACGACGTCGTGATTCCGGGTCTTCTAGGAACTCAAGGTCGTATAGCAATCCATCGCCCTTTCGGAATCGACGGAGGACGTCTCGCCAGCCGGCTTGTTGTTTGTAGCAGTGTGCGAACGAGATGTGGGTGTGTCGGAGGGGTTCGCTGCCGGGTGGGAAAGGTTAGCAGACGGTGAGAGAGGGAGAGAGGTGGACTGCACGTACTCGGAGACTTCGAGTTCCTTCAAACCAAAGATGGGAACATCCAAAGGCGCCTGCGGCCACTCGTTGTTCGGAACCATCTTGACACCAACACTAGGCACCGCAAACCATCAGCACCCAAACCAAACTACCCGCACAACCTGAACTCACGCTTCAAACTCCTTGTCATCAAAGATCCTCTGATTATCACGTTCGACATAAACGTCAAACCCGTTATCCATCAAGATCTTTGCCGTCGTAGGCGTCAACGCGGACCGACGTTCATGTGCCTTTTTCTCGCATCGGAGCCAGATTGATTGACGAGGCTTGGTGGAGGACGATGGTCCAGCCGAGGAAGGAAGAGGAGCTGATGCAGCGGATGTTGATTCTGCCATTTTGTTTGTGAGTTTAGTTGAGTGAAGGGAAAGTTAAGTTGACGAGAATGAATGATGAGTGATATAGAAATCCACTGAACGCAACTCACGCAACTCACCCGCTCATTGCGGATCCAAAACACAAACTCGTGACTCCACTCCACTTTGACTCGCCCGAGCGCTAAAAGCGGAGAAGACGGTCGTGACGTGTCATACCCTCCTGCTCTCTTGGCCTCTTGATGTTCTAGATAGTAGGTGGCAAGGAGAGAGTTGTCTGATGGTAGCAGGGTTGACCAAACGAGTAGACGCCAGATCCGCTCATAGCGACGATGATCACTTGGTGAACGGACCGACCAGAATTCCCGCATGTCCTGAAATGCGCTTTCTCCACCACTATTTCACATCACCGATATTCGTTCACTTGTGCGACTGAGAAGTTAAAAGGTGGATGGCAGAAGGAGAAACTGGAAAGCAAGTTGATAGGCTACTGATACACTTGGAGGTACTGTATGATCCTCTATTTTACACTAATGGATACAAAGCATAACATGAAAAACAAAGCCCGTGTAATAATTTCATGTCCATAAAAGTGTTCTGTTCTTCCCACTTCATGATGTGCTGGTAGAGACAAGAAGCTGAATCAGTTATCCATTCCATAATCGCAGCCAATAAATGAACTCACCTCTTGCACCCCAAACTCTCACATTCGGTTCGCAGCCTGAGAACCAGGTGCAGGAGCAGGCGAATCATCCACCATGCTCCAAAACGCCTCAAACATATCCCCGAAATCCAACAACCCACTCCAATCTCCCACCGCCTCTTTGTTTCCCGCATTCGATGGAAGCTGCAAGCTATCCCTCTTCCCGTCAACATCCACATCCACGTCCACGTCCTGTGGCACCGTCTGTCGTTCCAGCGGAGTGATCAAAGGCGTGTATACCAACTCATCAGACGGTGTCACGCAGAACTGCGCTAGATCGGAAACATCACTCGGCGTAGTCTGCAGACACAGCGAACCTCTTGATGAGATGTTGGCGGTGTTGCCGTTATTGCTGTTGCTGTTGGTGGCGTGGAGGAGGGTGGAGAGGTCAATCGCTAGTGCGTTCAGAGACGGTAAATCTGGTGATTCGCGACGTGATTCGGACTGAACAGACGCGGTACTTGAGCTGCGGAGCATTAACGGCGCGGCGGTACCGCTCTCGAGGTATGTATGCGTAGCTGGATCAACAATGTTGGTGCTGGTAGTCGGGTTGGCAGCCATGATGCTTTTCAGCAACTCCAAAACAACCGGATCGATCTCCTTTTCCGAAAAGCTGTCCAGAGCCATCTTTTCGAAAAAGTACGGTTGCGCGACTCCTTCCACCTCCCGCTCCGTTTCCTTCCCCATGATGGCTTCTTCAATCGCTTTCCCTCCTGCCTGCCCCTCATCCGCCTTGGCTGAGAACCCACTCCCGCGTCTCAACGCATCAGGTGAACACAGAAACTCTCCGAAATCCAGTTCGTCCAGGTCTTTCAACAGGTTTTGTGCTGCTGCGTCCGCATCTGCTGGCCCCGCTCCACCGGGAAAGTAGGTAGATGATGTAGGGAAGCCGAAGAGAGTGCTGAAATCAATTGGGTCGAACTGCAAGTTCGCTGTAGGTACGTAGTTCGAGTCGCCAGGTAGCGCACCGTTGTAAGGCGGGTATTGCTGATCGATAGTTGATGAAGTGCCGCTGGTCGTGGATGACGTGAATCCTGCGTTTGAAGGCGTCGGCGGCAGGAAATTGAACATCGGAACAGCATCAAGCATCGCCTCCTTCCCCATCCCTGCTCCTGCATCTGTGACACCTGCGTCGGTCAATCCAAGCTCGATTTCTCCCACTGTTGAGCCTGATGTGATCCGATCGGTGAATGTGTGTAGAGGAAGGAGTAACATGTTGTCCATCGACGACGACGAGGAAGATACCGCTCGACTCGTGCTGGCCGTTTGTGTGACATCACGCCCGAGCAGAAGATCGACTTCGTTTACGGAACCATTCGATGGAACTCGTTGTTGATTATTTTGACGGTTCAGGATGTCAGCCGGTGTGATCTGGGTTGGTGAGTCAGTGTATGTTGTGTTGGCGAGGTATGCGGGCAGTGCTGCTGTTGGACACGATAGTGCAGGTGGAACATCGTTGCGAGGAGGTTGAGATGTAGGTGCTGCAGGTTTCTTTCCTGCTAAACGGTTCTTGCGGAGTGGCGCTATCGGCCTTCTTGATGTCTCCTTAGCAGCTTCCTTAGCATCAACCTATTCACCATATCCTTAGCACCTCATCAACCAACAGCCAAACAGAACATGAAATCACTCACATCGGCGTTCCCACCAAGCGCGCCTCCAGCCGCAAAAGCGCACGGCGTTCCACCCGGTGATCGAGAGACAATAGCCTAAACCAACATCCATCAATCAATCAGTAAACTGGTTTTCTATTGTTTGTAGCAGGCTGTGCTTACGGGTTGTCTATTGTTCTCCAAGTCGTCATTGTTCGACTGCGCCACCGGCAAATTACCCGATTTGGAAAGTTTAGGAAGAGGAGTTGCTAGAGAGCGGCTGGTGGTGGTGTTTGGGAGGTCGATATGTTCGGCGAGTGGTGAGTCTGTTGGGTTGCGAAGATGATGTTCCACTTCTTGCAATGATGTGAAGGAGGATCCTGTTTGAAGTGGTGGTGTTACGGAATAGGGTGGGACGGTGTGCTGGTTGTTCGTGGTGGTGGTTGATTGTTGGCGGTTGCGTTTGGGAAGGGCGTTGACACGACGGGAGCGATTGTTTTGAAACTGTAGACATAGTGGGTTATGTTAGAGATGGATTTATGAATATGGATTGGGAGGAGCTTACCCAGACGGTCACTTGTTTGTATGTCATTCCGGTTTGGGTTGCGAGGTAGTCTCGGTCTGCGTCGGTTGGCATGGGGTTGATGGCGAATGCCTTCTCCAACATTTCCTTCGCTGATCCCTGCATAGCGGGAAGACGCGATTAGTAAACACGGTGTCTTCTTGCCGGAAGGACTTACCTCTCTGCTGGAGCGGGCAAATCGTCCACTATTTCCTCCAGACGTCCTACCACTCGGTTGCGAGAGCAACCTTTGGGATACCACCTGTGCCAGTCTATCCTCTGCTTCTTCATACCGGATTGCAAACCCCTGAGCTACTTGCCTGTGCATTTCTGCATCAGGCATTCCCCCGTAGCTTTCCACCGACAATGCAGAAAAACAAAATGTGTAGTACTTTTCCCTTACGCCGTCTTGCAGCCGTTGGCATGCCTGCAAATATCGGTCAATCACCATCAAATTTTCTGGCTGTGTTGCACGTTCTTCGGAAAATTGGATTTTGCTGAGAGTCACTTGCCGACATGGGAACTTCACGCTAATCTCTGGTGCGGATGATAGCGGTTGTGAGAAGGCCTTGACATTGGATGGGATGGCGTTTTGTATCTCTGCGCAAATTTGAATCATATCTTCGCAATGTTCCGCCATGATGCTTCATTCGTCGGTGGTCACGCAATGAAGTGAGAAATAGAGTGTGACGGGAAGCAATAAAAAGATATATAAACAGCTACCTCTCTCTATCAGCAGCCTTTCGGTCTTCTTTTTCTTCTTCGGAGGAAGTTGGGGTTTCGGAGCTGGTTTCGGTAGCAAAAATGTATAGAACAATAGCATTTCCGTTACGCGTTTCAGTTGCTGCAGCTGTTGCTGCCTGCCCTAGCTTCCTCCCTGTCTGTAAGTTCCCTGCATTTCCCTGCTTCATTTCCGTTATTGGTCTGCAGCTCTTGTTCAGGCTATATAACTGGTGTCAGCAGAATTATGTTCGGTTCCACTGTCGTGCGCACGGATCAACTGTCGAAACACCCTTGGGGATTTCACGGCAGTCTATTTGCCACAGATGATATGGCCCACCTCCTGAAGTTCCTTCTCAAATGCGACTTGGAGCGGTTGATTGTCGAACCTGGAGAGACACGGAGGTGGTACGAAACCTGGAAGGGAATGGCTACGTATCTTCAGGAGGGGTCTTTCGAACCGACTTCAGAAACGCTAGACTTGATCCGACATCTCAGTCATCAGCAGGAGATACTGGCTCAGAGTATGATTAACATCGAACATTTCGCAGAGGAAAAGATGGACCAGATGGCGGAAACCCTATCGGTAATCAAGTTGGAAACAGAAGGGAGTGTACCGAGAATGCGAAAGAGGGATGATAGGGATAATGATGGTGAAACTCCAACCTCGTCTTCAGAAACAAAACAGATATCAGAACCACCCGAAGAACCCGACGAACACCTGCGCGACTGGTACGTCTCCCACCTCTCCTACCCATTCCCGGACAAACCCTCCAAACAAGCCCTCGCCACACCCATCAACTACACGAAACAACAACTCAACACCTGGTTCACTAACATGCGTCGTCGTTCCGGGTACACCGAGCACTTGCGTACGTTTGCGGGTGGGAACAAGAGGCGATTTGAGGAGATGATTATCGCGGTGCTGGATGGGGAAGTTGGGGAGGGCGGAAGGGAGTTGGTGGAGGCGGTGGAGGATATGAGGAAGTATGTTGCGAAGAAGCCGAGGGGGAAGGTCGGGGAGTGGTTGATGAATGTGAGTTCCGGTTGATCGTTGTGTTCATTTGATAATGTCTGATGTCTGTTTGTTACAGTTGATGGAGGGAGAGGAGAAGGTGGACCACAATCCGAGGAAGAAGCGTCGAGTCGTCAAAGACACCTCTGACGATCTCAAACCATCGACATCAGAACAACCCCTCGTACCTGAACCAACCAGCGCACCCACCGCCGAGGCACCAACAACTCCTATCGCCAAATCGAAGATCAGAGCCAACAAAGCGGCGACGCCAAAGACAATCAAGACGTACACGTTCTCCATCGGTGCATCCGACTCTCCAACACCGTCGTCCAACACCAAACGCCGACCCTTGGGCTCACCGTTCCGCACATCCCCGCTCAGAACCGTTTCCACGAACAGCACCTCCTCACTGGAAACGGTAGACAGCGGTCTTCGATCCGTTTCCGGGGTATCAGCAGCGAATTCAATGTCATCAAACATCTCGTCGGATTTGAATTTCTCGTTTCCTACGTACAACGTCAATACCCCTCAACTACACGTACCTCTGAGGGAAATCCCGACCGTTATCCTCACTCCTCCTGCACCGACCGTGGATCTCCCTCCTGTCATGCACCAACAGCAGTACCACCATCAACCTCAACAACAACAGCAGCAACAGCAAACGCTCTACACGTTCGGCATGCAGGAGAACTCACAGTTCACGTTCAACCCGAACCTCCCGCATACGGTCCGACTTGCACCCTCTTACCACCCAACGATGCCCTACAATCCTTCCTATCAGCAAGAGATGTTTTACCCTTCCTCCCTATCTGGCGTAGTTGCGTCCGGGATACATAACTTCCAGCAACAGCAGCAGCAGGAGTATATCCCGTACCAGGGTTCGGCGGAGTTGCGGTTCTCGGACGGGTTCGGGACGACGATGACGATGAAGCGAAGTATTGGGGAAGTAGGTGGTTTGTTGGTGGATGAGAGAGCGTGGAAGGTGCCGCGTTTCGAGGAGGTTTAGGTCGTTGTCTGACATGGTTTTCGTCGAGCCTGTGAGTCGTTTCCGGTTCCTTGATTCGGAGCTGTACTGATTCCGTGTTGTTGTCTGCAGATCCGTTCCGTACATTACCATATTTCCACATACCCACGATGCTGGACATCACACCCATAATACCGTGGCCTCGATTGTCGCCGAATGTTACCTGGGACCGGCCGAATTTCCGTTTCGTGTTGTACCCCGACGTTGTATCATGTGTCGTACCGCTATCTCGATTTCCCATTTTTCTCTCTTCTTCGACCGTGCGCCGAGTCGGCTGTGCATAGCTGTAGAATCGGTCAATGCTGAAGGGATTGGTTATATGGCGACGAGCTAATAGCAGATAGAGAGCTGGCATTGAAAACTGTTTGGGGCAGAAGAGCTAGGTTGTTTGAAGGTACGGTTTGCGGATCCAAATAAGCTGGAAGGTTGATCGAAATATCATCATCGTCGTGTCTGTTTTCAGTTTTTCAGCCCAAACGGATGTTCAACCCGACCACGCTATAACCTACATCCTCGGCTAACACCACCCCAGTGCTTGTCGCTGATTGCCTATTGCTTCAACCAACGGACTGCCGTGTTCCGGAGTTCAACGGACGTCTGCGGAGGGGAAGGCTCGGCCAGCAACGGCCGTCAAGCCTCGACCGTACGGTTCAAGGTGTAGCTTATCAAAGATGTCCTATGCTGCTGCCACGCACGGCCAGCTAGACAGACCGTCGTAAGTAGTGCTTCCTTTGCCTTGATGTGGGAAGGCATCTCTAACTTGGATTTGCCATAGTTTGGCTGCCGGCTTCTCGTGCTTACAGCGCGACCTCTGTGCCCATGTTTCCACCCTACGGTCAGTAACACCGCGACAGCCGACATACTCCAGCACGATGTGCAAGCAGTCGAATAACAGGTGTAGTGACAAGTGCTCGTGGATTTCGTCAATGTGTTCCAGGGATCGTTGAGGTTGTCGTGGGAGACTGCCATGTGGCGTATAGGCGTTTGGTCGGACGAGGGGTGCGCGTTGATAGGAAACGTGCTTTCCGTCTCGGGTGAGCATTCTTCCTCAGTCTCTTCCACATACTCTGTGCCGATGTAATCTCAACGCTACTACACAGACAGAATCGACGATATCGCTCAGGCATCGGCAAATCACTTTGCAGCACAGAAGATTCTCAAGCAAATGGCGCAAGAGCAGGTGCATGCCACCTCTATCACAGCTGCTGAACTCTGGGGGTTCACAGGGCATTCCTACGTCAAAGCCGGGCACGGGAATCCGACGATCACCATATCATGCTCAGCAGACGTACAACGATGCAGAAGGTCCGGCGTATCAGGGTGACGATTTTTCTTGACTCGACACTCAATCTTGCTCAAGCAGTGGTCAACCAGGTATCACCTTCGCATCCTCCGCCCTTTCCTATCCAATGGCATGTCGGCACTCGATCGGTAGCGGTCGAAAGTGATCCAAAGAACCCGACATGATCTTCTTTTGCATCGCAACTTCCGTCGTCACACCCGATTCATCGCGCCTTTGCAAGTAGCATCCGGTCCCTTATATAGATCTACAACCCGTGCCTTCACTTTGCCTCTCTTCGGCCTTCTCTTCGGCCTTCAACTATAGATCCGATCCACCAAACAGAAGTTATTATCTGGGCCAGTTTCGTGTCGCGCAAATCGACGAGTATGGATTAGGACCAGGACGGCCGGAAGGGACAAAACTTTTGAATGACAGGTCGTAGGTGTGTCAAAGGTAGTTTGTATCAATGCGCTAGAGATGAGTAGATGACACGTCAGCAGCTGTAGCAATATGTAGGTACGTAAACAGCTCGATAGGATTATATGAACGCCATCGCACTGCGCTGTCATCCGCTTACGTGCAAGACAACGCAAGTTCGACCCGCGCGCACGATGTCGAAGCACTTGCTCCTAGGCTCGACACTGAAAGTAGTTTCGATCTGGCCACACACGACGCCTCATGGGCAAGGATAGCCGGCGACGGATGTATATGACATTCTACAACACTGTCGGCAGTACGCGATCGTAACTAGCTAGCGACCGCATTTCCGTCATACTAGATCTTTGCGACATCTCACCGCTTCTTTTCATCTTTCTCCACCCGAGATGATCATCCGCTACACAAACGACACAACAAATTCTTTCTCAGTCCCTGGCTACTCCGATCTGATACGAGGACGAGCCGTTGTTGATTCTCATCGTTGAAAACGAGCCCAGTCGCCTTTCGGGACGACGAGAACGCCATACCGAGCATATCAAGCGAGGTTCAAACAACTGGAGTCGGCCATTCATCCACATGCAACACCTTTGCACCGAATCCATCGAACGGCTGGTCATGACACATCGAAGTTACCAAAGCGTTTTTCGGCGCACCTGTCGGAGTCACTTTCCAGTAGTCGTTCGCGAAATGGTTGATGGTCCAGCGAATCTCCGTCTTTCCAAGTCGTCCGACATCAATTTCCCTAGCAGCACGCAGATACGTTCCTCTGAGAACGGCGACGATTTTGTTCATCTCTTTAAGCGATGACGGTGCAATGGGTGTTTCGATGGTCATAAAGTACCAGTTTACCGTGGCCATCGCCGGGTGAATCGATATAGCCTTTCGTATCTGATGGATATCAAGAACGCCCACATTTTGTAACCGGACAAAAGGGCATCATGAGTCAAGAGGAAATGAACGTCGAAAGGAAGGTACACTTACAGCTCTGACACAGACCAACAATTGCTCCAAAGTCACATCGTACAACAATACACGGTTCTCTCTTCTCTCTGAATCGCCATCACTTCGAGACATCCAGTATATGATATCCAATAACGTATCGGCAATAGTATCATCGTCCGACATCAAAGCTCCCATTTCTGGCTTCCGAAACTCGACACACGACAAGAGATGGTTCATTCCGGTGGTGTAGTCCCAGCGGTTCTTGATGGGAATAGCCCGAGCTGCAGATACGGAATGGTGTAAAGGCACAAAGAGTACTGTGATGTTTTTCGTTTGTTGATGTCCGCTATGCGCTGCTTTGTAAAAGATCTTCAGAGTCCCGGCCAGCATGATGACGTCCTCGGAGCCCTGTCGAAATCTGCCGGTTTGAAAAACGATCACTCCTGTAGTAGGTTCCTCCTTGGTCGCTTCCGTCAAGTTCATGATCACCTTCAATCTAACCATCCGGCTTGAAATCGTCGTGAGGTTGGCCATTTCTTGCAACAAGGATACTGCGGTCTCCCCAGCCGGAACGCCAGGAAACATTAAGTACCTGCAAGGAGTGCGGCGGGGTGCGTTTATCAGTTCTCGGAACAGTCGTCTACCCAAATCCTGAGGTATATACTCGGTGTATTTCGCTCCATCTGAATCTTTCAGCTGAACCAGACTCGCAAGCATCAACTCCTCGGCAGTTCGTCTAGGTGCCCGCTTCTGGTTGCGACCACGATTCTTGCTTCCTGAACTAGCTGCAGCAACTTTCGACGCATCAAATCCCCAGTGCACTACTGTTCTCCAAAGCGTCTGTTGTGTCTCCTCATGTACCGCTCGGGATGTGACATTGAGCGAGGCACAGGTTGCGTAGGCGTTGTCGGAGATGAGCAAGTTGGCGACAATTCCGATGACGTCTAGAGGGAGAGCATAACCTTCGCACGCATCTGCGCAAAAGGAGTAATTACTAAGCCATTGGCTTGATCGCTATCCGTAGCGTACAAGCTACTTACCGGTTGTTTTCTGATCAAGGATAACCTCTGCTGCCTTGGTACTGGGTGAATCCGGAACATCGGCGAGCTGCAAGATATCATATGGTATCAGTGGTCACGTATCTCTCGATGAGCCTAAGACTACGTTCAAAAAGAAGATTGCCGGCAACTGACTTCTTGTTTTGCTAGCAACACTGCGCGGCGTTTGTTCTTCTGAATACGCTTGCCCATCGTGAAGCCTTGTCAACTTGATCAGGTGTATCTATGAATAGAGTCTTGGCGATGATGATAGCGATTCAGATACATGCACTTTGTTTGATGCCGAGTGAATTTCTCTCTCTGACCGTCCGTGGTCTCCTCTCAGCTTTCAGGTTTCCTCTTTTACGGACTGCAATCGAGTCTTGTTACACATTTTACGCTATTTTACGCCGGTAGCTGTAGCTGTATACATGTACTGGTCCAAAGGTTATAGGCATTTTCGAGACTTCACTACCCTATGCTTTGCAATCTGCCAGCGTCGAACCCAGGTGGCTAGAATCGCTGGATCCTGCGAGAAGCGCTTATCGCTGTCCGGAGGAGTTTTGCACCTGTTCAGAGAGCACTGACACCCCTCGGGTGTCTACAGGAGGTCAGACGTGTCTTGACTTTTTCACAAGTATATGCATTCGTTTGTGCGCCGGAAGAGGTAACATAAACATGTATATATCGAGAATACAGGACAGGCTGTTTGGAAATAAGTCTGAGGTTGCCTGACCGGGAAACCCCAGCGGTTGTTTAAAGCGGGTGGCAAAGTGTCTGGTTTATGAACGCGGACACCTGTATCTCGATTTCTAAAATCTCTCTTGTGGGACCTCGACTGGCCGCGTCGTGAAACCTCCCAAGATTTTCAAAGACCTCCACGATATGTTGCGTACCATATTTATAAACGCCGCTCAGATGCACGATTCCGCCTGCTACCCTAGAAGTTGTGGCTCCTGCTTCAGCGAAGTCGGATGTCGTCAGAAGCGCTGTCAATCTCGGAAGGGTGGGTAAATGGATCGCCGGCCTCTTCTTGACATGACCTGCACAAAAGTCGGGCATCAACAATGTAGAAACCAAAAGGCAGAGACGATCAATTCTGAGGAAGAACAGTCGTCAAGCGGAGTCTTTTAGGTACTCACTCGATATATCCTGCTTCTTTAGCATTGATGATAGCGTTCCAACGATCCGAAACTTCCTTTGTTGTAAGCGTAGGCTCTTGATAATAATCCATCCGAATCTGCGCTGCGCAATGCGCAAACCCATCCCGACATGCTCATTCCAGCGTTCTCCAAACGTCACCTTCCAGATCACCCTGGCGGTGCTCACGACCGACGTCGGGCATCTGACCTTGGACACTCGGCTAGTAGACTCTTGGACAACACCGGTATGATCGCACGGGGACTCATAGTTGATATGCGAAGGGCAAGAACGAATATGGTGCGACTGGGTGAATCGATTCCCAACGTGGACACGGATTGCTACGCGATCACAGTAGCGCAAGTTTCCGTCCGGATCCCTCCCTCGATCGCGGCGGACGGGAATCCAACGTTTGGTGTTTTTGCTGCAAGATAGCTATCACAGTCAATAATATATACAACTTTTCATGTCATGCGACAGCGTAGGAACATTTATCGCGAGCTGCGTCGGAGAGCCTTTAGAGCTGTCCTATACGCCTGACCATTTGTTCTTTGAGCGACGAGTCTGAGAGTTTTCGCAAGCGATGAGCAGTTGTTGATGAACAATGTACAGCGAGGGAATAACAACTCACAAGCATTCATGATGGTTTGTTCGTTGATGACAATATCGCTTGCATCTGCCTTCGGCCTCGATACACGGGATGCAATAGCTGTACCGTCCGTCTCGAGGATGATCCTGTCCAGAATCACTCAGATCAGTACCAGGCTACTCGCTACGGATATTGCGGAAAACCATGTGCTACGACGTACCCATCATCAATACACTCATCTGCAGCAAGAAGCACCATATCCAACCCCTCCAAAACGGCTCGCTTCTCCACCTGACCCCGAAGGAGCAAGCTGACGGCGTCGTGGAATGCGGTCAAAGCGAGGGAGAGCATGGGTTCATTGCTTGATGCGAGAGGGCCGACGATGTGGAAGTTTAGGTCGGTGGATGTGCGGGAGATGACGACATGTGGTGGAAGTGGGTGGATTTCGGCTGCCAGGAAGGGTAGGTAGCGCGTGGTTAGAAGGGAGTTGATACGTTGGGAGTATGACCTTGAGGCAGAACTTACAGGAACCACCTCGTTTCGTCTTTTCATGCACACTCTTCTCAAACGCCTTTTGCTCCTTCAACGTCGACAGCCCTGTTCCATCGGTGGCACTGATTCCTCCGGCATGCTGTTGACTTGCGGCTTGGTGGTATGGAGGTGTGTAGTATTTTGCGAGGACACGCTGTCCGTCGGAATCGAGGACGAGGAGTGCGGTGACTGTATAGAGAGAAAGGTTGGCCTAGAGCACAAACGCGAATTGTCAGTGCGCTGTAACGTCTTGCAAACTTGCGGTCCATACCATTTTTTATCACGACAGAGGATAACCACCGTGGGAGATGGGTCAACGTTGGATGATGATCAACACTGTTGCACAAAGTAGATGTTGCATCAAGTGGAATGCAATGTTACGCGTTACGTGGCCGGGCGAGCGATCGAGCGGTCCCGTGGTTTCTCGCGTTACGTAAACACATTTCCAGGGCCTGAGATTTCCCTTACTCCAATCTGAATAGCTCTTTATTTGTATCAAGCCAGTTATCAAACCTCTGCCTCGGACATATCCAGGAGCAATTGCAGGCAGATCAACAAACGCGAGCGAACGCGCACGCAGTCACTCATCAAATGCCGGGTAACCTTGGACAAGAAGAATGCCGACGTAGTCCCTGTGCCGTGATGAGGCTTTGGAAATTACACTTCGATGAGCAAGTCAGCCTGGCTGGTCAACTTATGGCAAGTCGAGCTTTTTTGCCTGCGATTCTACTTGTTCGTGGCCTGGCTCAGGTACGTTCCAATCCTCCTGTTTCCCGTATTGCATTACCGTCACTATCTCCATTACATCACGATGACCAGGGCAGTCAGAACACTATCGCATTGTGGTAGTAGCTGGAGTTTTGTGGATCGAACGGATTGGACAATCGCTTCTGAGGAGAATGAAAAGTGCTACCTAGTGAGTCGCCGTGACCCTGTTTCGTGAGCTGACATTCTGCACCTGCATTTCGAATTTTGAAATATCTGTGCGTACTGCTTCCTGGTACACACCAGCCTTCATTTGCTTGACATTCAAATACTTATACAATCTCTGCATACCTCTAGTCAACTGCAACATGGGCTCTTACCACCTTCTGCTCCTCCTTGCCGTATACCTCGCGAACAGCACGAGGACGAAAGAATGACGAAAGCGACTCGGCTTCTTATGCCTCGACCAAACTCGCAAAGGGAAATACGCTCTGTGGCCGATATTACCGGACACTCAACCGTGCGCGGAACATTTACTAGGTCTGCTTCGAGGTTTGGAGGCGGATTTGCTGTGCTGTAGGAAGTGCACTGGAGGTTGATCGTTGTCGCAATGACCGCAAATCATTGTGGAAGGATCGTCGAACCGTAGCAGGGCAGCAATTATACGAGACCTCTGACGGTGCAGCGACATTCTACCGGTAGCGAAATCGTTCTCGCCGCTCGCCTTTCAGGAAGACATCGCATCGATAGCAAAAAATCTGGCAAGCCACGCCATGGGTGTGTGTGCACTCGCCCAGGTCCCTGGCACGGCATGTGTTCACCGAAAACCCGACTACTGATTCTTGCATTTGATCGTTCAGGATCTGACTCTCCAACCACCGGTACATGTGCTTTCCAAGTGATCCTTTGGTGTCGGATGTGGGATAAGGCTCGTCAATCGGAGACAGCCTCAGCCTCGGGGCACCTTTACGAAAAACGCAAGTCAATTTCATCATAGCATCTAGGACGACGGCCGACAGGCTTAATAACGAGATGAAAGCCAGCACGTCCTCTACCAAAACGATATATCAGCTTATAGTATAGTGTATGTATCTGATATGACTCAGTGTGATAAATTAATGAATATCGTCTAGCGTCAACACCGTTACCGTCCATAAGCGCAAGGGAATCCAGAGATTCAACCGCACATATTGTTGAATCATCCGAACATCTCGAGTGATGTGGCGGAAGAAGGGGAACCATGGGTTCTTGCTCGCCGCCCTGTTTTTGCTTCTGGTAAATTCGTGTCGCCTTTGACTCTCTTCCGGTCGGTAGCGATTCAAGCAGCCCCAATACGGAACTGTATTCAATAATCTATGCAATACCACGAACGTGAATGACATGTAGGCTATGAAACAAAACAATATAGCTATGTGATTTACCTAAGACATACCAAATCGACAACTTCCCGAAGATATGAGGAGGACGCGAATGCTAGGGCTGGTAGAAACATGGACAACACGTCTGACGATGAAATAAGCTCTCAGGGAAACTCCCGCGTCTACACCTTGATTTATCACCGTCACGATTCTTTCGAACGTACTGCCCGGAGGTCACATAAACAAAATATCATTGATAATACAGAACATAATGGCAGTCGGTCGACTTCAGCCGCGCAGGTAGGTCCGGCGAGATTCAACAAGCAACCTTCTCACATGTAGACGATCCTGCCCTTTCATGTTGGACCATTCCCTTTTACAAATTTACGACACAGAAACAAAGCTGAGCTTGTATGCCTTGACATCCTGGAGAGATATTCAATCGTTCGAATCCTTTCCCCAACATCGCCTCACCGGCCAACGGCTTTATTCCACCACATCGAGGGAAGATCAGGCTACTAGTGGATACATAAGCAAAAGTTAGTTGGTCGCATTCCGCGACAGCACGAGAAGATGAAAGTCTTACGATCATACCATCACCACGCATTTCGGTGTGTTTTTCTACCTCTCCTAATTTATGATGCGATCGAGCTCGAAAGCAGTGTGCTGCACCGCTAACGGCAAACTGCTGGTGGCAGAGGGGAGGAAAGTCAGAGTAAAGGCAATGTCTAACGTGTATTCAGGAAGGTGAACAACATTCGCATCCATTGATAAGATCATTGGAAAAGTACAAGTGGCAGTGGCAATAACAAACGAAAAATACAAGTTGCAGCCTCTGCAGTTGTTGCTATAACGAAACGCGACATATAACCTAACGCACAGAATGCCTACCCTTTCCTTCCCCACACTATATCAATCCAAGCACCACATCGCAACCCAACACTCGTACACATCGACGTTCAGACGTCCGAACTCGGCCATGCATCCATGTACAAAGCTGTCACACGTCCACTAGACGAACGCTTCAGAACCGCAATCAAACCATCCGGACCGGCTTGAAAGCCCAGCTGAAATACCTCATTGAGATCTTGGCCCCTCGCCGAGATGAAAGAGCTTCCTAGTCGTTTCTTTGCGATGTCCAGGGATGCTCGTAGGCAAGTTCCTTGTAGTATGGCGTGAAGCTTTTCGATCTGTTGAAGAAGGATGGAGGCGGGTGGCTACGCGGTGGTACCAAGATGCAGGCTGACCGTTTCGAAACAGGGGAGAATCTTGACAGCCTTTTGGACCTATCGAAGACCAGGACAAGCCATGAATGATTAGGGAGACAGAAAAGACGAGATCTGATGCAGTCGGACCGAGGTTGACGGACACTTACAGCTTTGGCACTGGCATCCAAAAGTTCGAAAAGCGCGATTTGTAAACCCAAATGACCATCTCCTTTTCCGCTTCGGCTAAGCCAGTATGCCGAATCTAAACATGCATCCGCCACGATATCCTTATCATTCACGAAGCCAACCGGAATTTCTATGCTTTCTGGCTGGAAGAGCTGAAACGACTGGAGATAATTGTCCATTTCAAATGTATAGTTTCATCGGTTCTTTATGGCCGGCGCTTTTTGGCTGGGAACGCCGACTAGGAAATACTCAAGCATGAATTCCAGGATGAACTTTACTTGATGGTTGCCCGCCTTGTACAGCATGTCGGTGGTCACAGCAAGGTCGAACGAGTCTTGTGTACCAAATCGGAACAACACGGATGGATGAATCCATCCGCCGCGCATTGATACAGGACCCATAGCCGCATTGTCGTCACAGATTGTGATAGTCGCCTTTAAATTGGGAAGGTACGAGGTTTCACCGATTCCAGCTAGTTTATGATAAAGCCGACCGAGTTCGATCGACGCATGTTTGAACTGAGGAAGAGCAAGGAATCTTGGATATCGACGGACTGTTCAGGTAATCAGACGTAGATTCAACAGGGTTATCCGAACTTACTCGATATATCGTGCGCCACGAGAACGGATGAGCCTATTCCAACTGTCGTAGACGTCATTGAGTTTAGATCCACAAAGGATGTTTTGCCTGATTCATTGCCATTGGTCGAGATATACGGAGGCGTCAATTCGAGCACCTGAAAGGCCCATTGCACGTTGATTCTCCAGAGCGGTTGTAGCGTTTTTTTCGTGGACGATTCGGGACGTGACATTTAACGAAGCGCAAATGCCGTACGATCCTTCGGCGACGAGTTGCTTGGCTATGATGAGGAGAGTATCGGCGGGAAGAGAGGAACCTTTTGTACCAAACAGCGGAAAGGGGCTCAGATTGTCACGTCTCATCGATGACCGTGTAATCGTGCCCAGCTGTTGGACCTTTACTTTCAATCATCTTGTAATCTTGAAACGACGATCAAGAGAGAACGCAAAGGGATTTTATAGAGACTGCTGACGAAGAACGATGGTCAGCTTTGTCCAGGCAGACTTTCACACCTCCTAACGCCAGGAAACCGTTTGAAGCGGTGAGAAACTCACCGACGGCACTGGTCTTGCTACAATTCTGTGACGGTGAGTGCTGAATAGGTGATGACAGGATGACAGAGAACAACAAGTTGAGATGTGTCAGAAGGGCCGACAGGGATGCGGGCATTCAAGATGTGCGAGTATATGTAAGAGATACTGGACAGCATCAGATTTTCTCCTGTTTCGATTTGTTGTTTTTCGTTTATACGAGCGATCCGTACCCCTATTACGAAGGGCAGGCATGTGAGCATTATGACGCTGATTCCCAGCAAGTATGGGGCAATGTCTCTCCCACCACGGATGTTCCATTTTTTGTCCACAGGTAGGACCAATGTGAACACTCCTCAAAGTCATTACTGCTGCTAGAACCTCATCGATGGACGGCAACTCCGGACAACAATGCTTTCTGTTGCCGCGACATTATTATTAGGAGATAGGAGTCCATTTCTCGGTGCAAATTATTGTGATCACTACAAGGATACATCTTGGTTGGAAGAGATTGCAGCGTATGATTCATTTACACATACGGACATTGTTGATACACGGAGTATTATTGACAATTGAAAGCGGAAGATTCCAACGAGAAGAAATCGCTCTACTCCTGTCTCAAGACAACGACGCATCCGCTGGCGAAATTCTCTTATTTGCTACGTCGGTCATGCGAAGGCTATGCGGCAGGCGCGGATCAGTAGACCATCGGGAGAGTAGAGGGACTAGGATTGACCGCGTACTGGGAGTATCATGCAGCCTTCTACCCCCTTTTGTCCGACACATCCCATAACCAGGCTAGACCAAAACAGACAGAAGCAGTAACTATGACTGCAGAAATGAACATTAGGGAGAGAGACGCATATGTAGGAGAACACTGCTGTGACTCACATATCACTCGAACACCATGAACTGGCAAATATCCCTCTCACGTTCAGAACGACAGCAGAAGCGTTCCCGTCAAGCGATGCGCACCGTAGCAAGCATCGTATCAAGTGCGGCCGGAACTTCCGCAAATGGCCAGGGAGCGATATGTTCACAGGTGGAGGGTGCAGCAATACCCTGAATGCTGTGGAGAAAGGTTGCTAAGCCGTCGGACCTGGGTCGTAGTTCTACCGTATACAGTCTCTTGTCGTTCCTGTCCCCGACGACGATGTAGGATCTTCCAAGTCGAGTTGATGCAATGTATTTGGAGGCTCGCAGGTAGGTTGCTCGCAATATCGAATTGAGCTTTCTCACGTCCACGTTAATAGTTGCCGAAGGAGAAAACAGGAAGTTGGTACTGAAATCGAAGCTGACCGTACCGAAAGCAGGATGCTGGACAGCCGCCTTTTCAATCTGCAAGTGCACAAATGCCAACAAGATCAGTATCTGTAGCAGTACCTCGGATCATGAACGTGAGTTTTGACAAGACGGGAAAGTAAGTCAAGGAGGACATACACCTTTGGCACATCTGATTAGCTGTTTGATGGACATGTTGTCCAGAGTCAGAATGCCACTCGCCTCCTGCCCCCGCCCTAACCAATAAGCCGAATCCAAGCAGGCGTCCGTGAAAGTGTCTTCGTCGGCCGAAAGACAAACCATGTCGATGTTGCGAGGTCGGAATCGCTTTGCTGAACCAAGGTATTGTTTCATTGCAAAAATGTAATTCCAGCGTTCTTTGATAGCAGGTGGTCTGGCAAGCGGAACGGCCACAACCAAACAAACGAGTCTCAGGTTCAGGATACGTTTTATTTCGCGGTCGCCGGCTTCGTAAAGCATATTGACTGATCGAATCACACACATGGAATAGGTCCTCGCCTCCGTAGCCATACAAAACGGTAGTGTGGATGAACCCTCCGTATCTGGATGTGGGACCGCTGCCGCTGCTGTTGTCGGAGAGAGTGATCACCGCCTTCAACTTTGGAAGGATAGCGCCGGCACCGGGTAGTCCATTCAGTCTTCTTCCAAGTTGCGCCATTGGAATCGAACCATGTTGAAATTGCGGGACAGCAAGGAATCTAAGGCGAGGAACAAATTCAGCACGACACAAACAAGCGATTACACGTTAATCACAACGCACTCGATGTAACGCGCACCACGAGAATTAACCAGCCGATTCCAACTTGCATGTACTTCTCGAAGCTGTGGTCGATAAGACAGAGTTCTTGGTGACGCAGGCGTATTGATAGGAACATCTGCCGGTACCATTCTGATCATCTTGATGGCCCATTGTACGTTGACTTTCCAAAGGGATTGAAGAGTTTTCTCGTGGACCGCTTGGCACGTTACGTTCAAAGAAGCACAGGTGGCGTACGATCCTTCCGCCACGAGCTGCTTGGCGACGATTGAGAGGATACCGATGGGAAGAGCGAGACCTGTAAATCTCTCAGCATCAGCGCGGATTGCCATATTCTTGGTAGAAAATGTAACTGTACTCACGTGCGGTGGACGCTCTGGGAGTAATGTCACCCATTGTTCGACGTTGTTCAAGCCGGGATAGACAGGGATTCCGAAGATGCTATAGTGGAGGACAAAAATAAGCCAACAGCAGTCTTCATGCGGCGCAAAAAGCAGAAAGGGCCGACATTGCTGATGGACTTACCGACTGTACCGTTCTTGCTATAACTGTCGAGTCTTTTTGCTTGTTAGCTTCTTGATGAGTGAACGTCGCTACGTTGTGACGATCTGTTCCAGAGGCCAACAACGACAACAAAAACTCTCAAAGGACATGAGCTTCGATAAAGTAGTGATAAGGATGCCGATGGTAAATAGTGGGTAGACTTACAGTTTGTGCCCCTTTTCCACATCTAAAGATGTATCCGCGATTGATCGTGTTCTGGAATCCGGCTTTCAAAAAGGAGTAAAGAGGACTGGCAAACTGCTCTGCAGCAAAGGGACGGTAGTCCGAGTTGTCAGTACGATGTCCAACTTGAACCGGATATCCTGATTGATCCTCTCAGAGGGGACGTGGCAACGGTCAAGCTAATGGAAAGCACGAAGCGCGTAGCTCCACCAAGCACGGGAGGCAGTACCCCTGTCACCCCTGTCTTTGATCTCCCTTCCTCATCTCCATAGACTTCGGTCCAACTTTCGTGAATTCATGAATGCCCAAGTAAAGCAACGCAACCGGGAACGAGTGTAGACATTGATGTATGTCGATCCTAATTACTGCTACAACCATCATCGACGACACGCTATATGATGCTAGATACGTCGGTTATCGTTGAATTGTATACATCAAGCGTGTCGGTATCGCGGAGCTCTGAGCGTGCACATCTCCCGATTTCCCCAAGGATTAGAATGCCAGATTCAGCCGCATCTTGAAGATGAAATGAGAAAGCCACCGCCCCTGGAGAAATACAGAATCGGCTTGCAAACATCCACGCTTACCTTGCAACGCACGCCACGCCAACGTCCACCAAACACTTCGGCGCTACCCCGACCAAGTCGCTCTGCTGGGTCAGCTCCGACATATATTCATCTTTTTACCACACCTGACGACCATCCGCCGCCTAGTCTAGTAGGTAATTGTATCTCGACGAAAGCGTTGTTCTGAAGGAGTAAAGGACTAGGATGCGTCTGAGGTCACGGGTTCAACCCCGCGCGGTGGCTACCGAGATTTGTCGATGTGCGGGCATCCATTTCTGAAAGTAGTTTGGAACACACGCGTCGGCCTCGAAAAATCCCGAACTACCTGTAGGGAATTGATCACTCCCGGAATGGGTGGGGAAGGGCCGTTCACATCAGCTGGGCCACTGGTGTGACGGTATCTTCTTGCTGCGGCGAAGGAGGGAACGTTGGAAATATCTTTTGCTAGGAGGCAGCATGGCGATTGCCAGTCTTGTCTTATTGTGTCGGCTGCGAGCTTGAGAGGGTGGTATTACGGCTCATGTTTCTGGCTTGGAACCTGACACGGTGGTGGGCACGTTCGTCTCCCGTCCGGTAGTTGTTGCAGCTTTGCTGCGAGTAAGGAGAACTGTAAAGAGTGTACGAGGCAATATCGTCTTCAGACATCCGTCAGCACCTGGCAATTCAGCAGAGGTCTTGCAACAAATGCGGTCGCTTATCGCCGCCGTAGTTTCTTTGCAGTGCGTGCATTGACAAGTATAGATTCATCTTCGCACCGGCTGGGATCTGTCCGTGGACGTGGCGATGACTACGTCCTGCCATATAGGTTCAACATAGGAAGGACGCCCGCGCAGGACCAAGGTTTGAAAGCAGCATCGGCGAATTCGGCGAAGTTGATATATGGTGCTGGTCCGGAGGTACCAGTCTTGATTTTATTCTGAGTATTACAATTTGGGAGACATGATGAAAAGGTTCCCAATATCGATGATCAAAGCTCCCTGGAGGTTGCGAAGTTGTTGACTTGTGCGTCGTTCCATGCCAAGCACCCGACAGGCGACTATCCCAAAGTGGTGTTCGTCTTCCTTCCAAGCAAGCATTTCATATCCCGTGGAGAAGCGAGCGGTGTCGTCGTACTGCATGTAACAGTCTCATGATCCATACCTTGAGCTGGGGAGTTAAGCCTTTTTCAATGTCGAGAACCTTGGTAGCTAAGAGCCTGCTTCGGGGCTGCATTCGGCGAGACAAAGGTCAGCGGGTTGATCGCACCGCTTCAACACGTTGGTATCTGAATTTGATGGGTACGGCAACTGAAACATCGATTTGGACAATTCGTCCTTTTAGGGTCAGTACTCGCAGTTGTGTGCTTCAAGCTTGCGTGCCCCGAGCCGAGATACAGCGGCTTACTGCAAATTACTCTTCAAGATCTTTCGATAATAAAAACCCTATACAACACAAAGAAGCGACACATTACGCCAGTTTATACTATACCTATAACATACTGTTCATATCCGGCGGCAGCGCAGAGTAATCACGCTATAGAGTGTGCCACAGGTTTTATTGTTCATTCCCTCGAAAGTACGTCGTGTTTGTCATAACACACTGGCTTTGCATGCAATGCGGAACGGCACAATCAAATTTGCATGTTTGAGATGACGGAATGCAGTGGGAAATGTAGCATTTCGTGTATGTTCCCGGTAAAGAGAGAAATCCGATTGAGGGGTCGTCACGGGAAGCGCTTGCTCGTGCCGACTTTAGAGAGTTTGTAGCAGACCATACACGGCAATCGCGATGCAAGACGACTTTGATGATGCCGGAGCTTTTGAGAACAAAGTCGGCTGATATTGACTGATCATGTACTCAGTGACAGTGACCGATGGCGACGTTGTTGGGAAACATGAATCTGCATGCGAGACCGTGACCATACTGCTGCTATTCAACGGCCACAAGTGCATTTCGACACGACGTTGGCCGACAGTGGTACGACTTGCAAAAATGCTATTCTTGATCGTGTGTGTGTGCGACTGAACATCCTGGCAACTTGCAAGAGGGGAACACTGTGATACATATCGTGCAATCGCCAAACGATGCTGGTAATAACAGACTTGACGTTGCCCCGCTCCGTGAGTCTCTAGGTTGTGGTGTTCGGCTCGATGCAGATGCGCATGCGCAGCATGATGGTGATTTCGACGCTGTCCTTCCCTTTCAGCATGGACACACGTGCGCAGGATGTATATCCGAGAGACGCGATTTGTCTCTTGTCGAGTCCAAGCTCACATTTGACAACTTTCTCCCTTGATCCAAAATCGAAAAACGAGGAATTTGCTCCTCGGTTGATGCGCCAATGTTGACCGTGTTCCGGCGACAGTTGATACAGGTGACAACGGTCTCCGATATAGCTGCCACTAATAACATTCGTAGTATTGAAACGGCGGGAAATGATGCGTATCTGAGAAGATGCGTGAGCAGGGCGGTTTAGTTTCTCGGTATAGCGTGTCCGAAGATACGGCTCACGAGATGCAGCACTCCCTAACCACCAAGCGGACTTCCCCCCGTGCGGATTGGAAATGCGGAAAATGAACAGGAAACGCCTAATGCCGGTCACCGGTCTACAAAGCGATATCGTGAGCCTTGGGTATAAGAATTGCAGAAGCGAATCCAGCTTACCATGCAATCGTCAGGTAAGGTTGACCAAACCTATTCCGAAATGCTAAAAGACAACAAGGCAAGGCTACGGTGAGCTTGTTTGACGTCCGAGGTCCAGCGCCCGGGTCCACGAGTAAGGTGGGCACGATGCTGCGTCCATCGCTGTTCTGCGGTACCGATTGGGGGATAGCGGGTGAATGATCCAACAAATCCGAGACGATCGATGTTGGACGTGAGCGATCTCGCTGTTTTAGAATTTCTCGAAGTTCAATAATCAGGTAGGTCGCTGACAGATGAGATCGGATAACAGTTTCGATTGACCTGACGCTTTATTTGTATCCGCAGATCTTGTCTTGTCTCTTGTCTTGTCTTGTCTTGTCTTTGTCTTGCCTCGTAAGCTGCCTCGTACCTTCCTACCACTACCCACTGCACACTTCCCAGTACATATCGTACTGAGCAGCCCAGGTAATTCAGGACTTATACATGCGTCAGTGTACATCAGCGCCACCTCTATACATGCGGCATTCTTTAATCTTGTGATTCCCATCTACAGTATGTAGAAGATGCGGCAGCGTTTTCCAATAGGCGGAGCGAGAAGCGATGTTGAGTGCAGCGCAGGTACCGAATGCTTCCATCAAGACAAGGTGTCGGGCGTATAGGCCGCAGACATCGGGAGGTATTTCCCAGGAAACAACTCCAGCCATTTGTTAGAAAGATACAGCAGGCATTGTCGAAGCGCGGCGACATTTAGAAGAGATCCAAGTGGAACTAGACGTATCGGCTGGAACTTGAGAGGTAGCTGAATGCCGGTGTGTCGGAGTTGTAATGATTCGACGAGATGAAATATGAAGACGGCTACTTAGCAAGGCGGAAGTGCACGATCTCCCGATTCTTTTTCTCCACTTTACTTTGGACAGAGGCAGGTGAGGTGGAGGAGCCTCTGAAACCCCAACGAATCTCGCCACGTTGTTTATTGCGGAAAGGGTCAGAGCCAAGGGGTCGCAACGAGAGCGAGCAAGGTTGTCGAGGCCACACCACTGCGTGCACTCTGCATCCTCCGGGATAGAACCGCTCCAAGGGCTAACCATACGCCTTGTCCGTCCATCGTTCAACAGACGACGATAATTTGGCTGTGACTGATCTGGGTCAAAGAACATACGGTAACGCTCGAACGGTCCAGTCTTCCGCATAATGGAAGAGACGCGACGAGGCGCCGTTTCGCCAGACCAAGGCGTCTCGAGCGCTGATGAGGTTTGCCTTTGTAGCGCGACATGTGGGAAATGCCTACCAGAGATGATCGAGAGATCTCCTTCCCGACGAGATCCTTGACTAATAGGTGAGAGCGGGCTCGATAAGACCTGGACAGCTACGGAAGGGTGCCGGAAGTGGTAGAAGATGGAGCGAGATTTGATTTGAGAGCACGGCTGGGATGCATATTCGACTGGTGTAATATATCATGCAGGTATGCAGCGTCTCATCGTAACAATACAACTCGGAAAAAAATCCGCTCACCGACCACCCATCAACCCACCCGATCCCCGCTACCTTCCACCCCATGTACCAGCGTGTGAAAGGAAAAGCCCCTACTCGTGCAACGTGTTGAACAGCCGGTCTCCCTAACCGCCCGCAGCAAAGTTGAGCAGGTCGCAGGTCAGTGCTTCCGCTGCAGCCAGGATCAAAGAGATCGGGGGTGTGGATACTCACTGCGTCACCTAGACCAGGCGAAATGTATCCCTCGTTTGTCAGGTCCGGGTCCATCGCGGCTGTCCATACCTACCAACCCGACCCAAAGCGGGATCAATATCCCTCCCCTTTCCCCGATTGCGTGTGTGTTTGGACTCACCTCGACTTCCGGGAACTCGGTAGCGACGCGTTCGATACCCTGTTTGCTACCTAGGACGCAAACGACTTTCGTGTGTGACATCGGGACACCCCATTCTTTCAAGGTGGAGAGGGCGGCGATGATGGTGTTTGCTGTCGCGATCATCGCTGTCGGGTCGATCGGTCGACGGCGACGGCGGCGGCGATGGTGAGAAAGAAAGAAGGAAAGGGTAAGCATATGTAGGGTTTCATACCCGGTGGGATCGCGGCGTGGTTGAGACGACGTACGATCAAGCACGTAGAGCATGTCTACGTTTGGACTGGCAGGCAACTTCGAGTAGTACCTACGGCCAAGAAAACGGTATCAGTTCGGCTTGCGTGCTAGTATCACCATGCTCTGAAAAGGGTAGACCTACTCGATCACCTGGAGCGTCGTCTTTTCTCTGAACAGACCAAGATGCAGAACCCGCGCATCGGGAAAATGTTCCAGTGCCGCTGTAGGTCGTATCGTATGTAAGCGTGAATGGGAGTCGCTCGTACATAGTGAGTGCCGGGAGAGTGACGTACCATCTGTCATACCTATCCCTGCTCGAAGAATCGGAACGAGACCGATCTTTTGGGTGAGGATCGTTCCGCTGAACTCGGCGATCGGGGATTGCAGCTATTTCCACCGAGTCGTGGCAGCGGTATCAGCGGTTTGGCAGTGGACCTGGAGGGAAGGATAGGTGGGCGGTGTAGAGGAAAGGACGTACCCCTGGCACTCGTTCGGTTGATAGCTGCTTTGACGCTTCATATACCAGCATCGAGCTATAAACACATGACGCATCGATTAGAGATGGCAAGAAAGCGAGAAGCTAGTCACTTCACCGCCGGGTGGTGGGTGCCGAACCTGATAAATTTGATACCCTGTGGAGTTGACGCAAATAGTGATATCAGCGTGATTCACTGCTGCCTGTTGATGGTGATGAGAACGGAAACGCGGTACTACTTACATCACGAAAGTCCTTGCCCGGGAGATCGTGTACACGCAGTGTTGTGAGCTTTGATTGGACGAGAGGGTGGTCGACTATATGGATGTTTGATGAGATCATGGTGGATGGGATGTGGTGGTGGTGTGATGGTGTGGTTGTAAATGAAGAAACCAAGTGGGAGTGAGAAGGGACTATTGCTCGTATCATCAAGGGAGGGAGGGATGATCAAGGAGACACGGCCCGCTGATAAGGCCCCTCACTTTGCTTCCGATCGGCTTGCTCCGGGACCTGACTGATGGTTGAATGATAGTTCAAATCGTCAACAAACCAGGTCTTGCATCAAATTCATTATATCTCTTATTCAAGTGCAGGACACAACATCGAGGACCGTCATACGTCTCGTTAATTCTCACTGGAGCGACATACATCGAGTACGTCTCTCTCACCCCTATCATACGTTACGATATGCTGATTCGCTTCTCCAACCGGCTCTACAGCCAGGTACTTGCTTGTCCCCGATTTCTCTGTCCTGCAATCATTCCCGAAACATGCCTCGTTTCCGACAAGTTGACAGACATCCTAGGTCGAGAGCTGGAGGTATTGTTCACCTGACCAGTTTGTATCGCTACGATGTCGATTCTTGTCCAAAGCCAGCTGACTCGTTGTCGCCTGAGTCACTCGTCGAGACCGTGACTCTGGTGATATCTAGTGTTCCGACTGCATCCCAATGTCAGATGATAGAAGATCCATCTTCATTGCCATCGACCAAATATCTATTCGCCCTCGAGGAATCGTTTGCCATTGCGCTCCTTGTGCTGACTTCGATCTTGACTTCCCCCAGGAAGCCTGGTCTGGTAGCGGGTTGAGCAGGTATGATTCGATGGACCTCGCTAGAAGGTCGCTGATCGCAGTCTTCCAGGAAGGCAGGTGACTGGAGTCGACACGATCCGCACAGCGTAAATTCACCTGCCACCCTACCACATCTCTGCCTCGTCCCAACCAGTCGGCCATCTCAGCTTTCATCTATCATCAAAAACAGTGAATGAATACTCCGGATGGCAATGTCCGAAATCATAGTTCAAAAAATTTGCCAGCTTTAGCCACTCTAAGACTTGTGCAAAAGTGCAACCAACGATACAAAGAGATCGACGAGCAGCAAAGCGGCGGGAGATTGAATCTTCGTCTAGCCAATGGAGAACAGCTTTGAAAATATTGACAAGCTTTCCGGGTTGGTCGAAAGAGAAATTAGCAAGATTGATATTCACTGAAACGTCGAAGGAGGTAGCCGCCATCTCGAGGAAGGGATGCTTGGAATCCTCTACGTTATCGGTAAAGTTGAGTCCCGGACATACGGTGATGACATCAGTCGTCCAGTCCATTCGATTAGTTTCAGATTAGGTGACAGCTTTCAGACCGGGGATATGCGTCGCCAAGGCTTGGATATCAGAAGCGGTGACTTTCGGCGAGAGAGGAAGTCTGAGGAATCTACGACAAGTGGCCTTCCAGCATGAGATTTCGCGGAGACACGTCTTTGAGATCACTGGAATAACATAGGCAGAATTGGACTCACTTCCAGTACTTTGCGCCTGGTATGGCAGAGCATGTTGATACCCAACGATTTACCTTCTGCGTCCACATTGCAACGAAATCCAAGTAGCTGACAGAAATACGATCCACAGGATTGGCGCTTCCTCTCATCTTGGTAGTCCAGTCCACCGTATGGAAGGAGATGGCGCTGTTCCCCAGTAAGCCGAGCGAGATGTCTTGTTGAGGTTTGAACAAGTACTAAAAGCTTCCTCTTGAATGAGGTAGTCTGAAATGAAGCAGCATACCTCTGGCGGTATTTCTCGAAAATGCTGTTCTGACAACCTGTGGGAAAGGAGGCGTTGCGCGTTTTGTGAGCGAAATTGAGCCAACAGGGACTATCTGCTTTCCAGACAGGCAGAACAAGTCTGCTCGAATCACGACTGTACAGGTGATATAAAACGCGTCGACTGCAACGAGGTCGGTGGCGGAAATAATGACCGGGGTCCTTTTGTTGCTTGTCGACTTTGGACAGATCGCGTTGGGTGGGTGGATTGTAGAATCGATGGGCGAACACGGCTGCGGCGAAGAAGGTGAAGTCGAAGTTACTTGACTTCGACTCGTCGTTCCAATGTCCTAGTGCGACACAGGTAGGCTTCACGACGAAATCAAGCCGAAGAGACAATTCGGGAGATTTGTTGATCAATTTTCGCAAGCATGACAGATTGCAAGGAATCAAGAATGCAAGGCGCTGCCGGATGCTAATCACCTGAAACGTTGAAAGACAACTCCTGTTGCGACTCTTCTGGCGACGAGTGGGGTATCTTGAGAATGAATGACAGAGGATGAACGGCTTTCTCACAATTCTCTTTTATTGCTACAACCATTACTGAAAATATACTATACAATGCAGATTTGACTGCACAACATGCCACACGGGGGATGCAACCTACTCCACGCCGGGAGGACTATGCTTCCATCTTGACAGCAACACCAGCATCCTTCTCCGTCATCACTTCGTCCTTGGTAACGCCTCCATGATCCTTTCCTGAATCGTCCTTTGTATTCTCCGGTTTGGCAAGACAGTAGGATGTGGACCGGAAACTTGATGACAATGTGCTGATAGTAGTCTGAGCCATTTGCAGTACCGAAACGATACGTTTTCGCAGTGCTGGATTCTTGCAAGTCACGATCTATCATGTATGCAAAGGCGATAAGCAACGGAGACCCGAATATAAAAGCCGCAAGGCATACCATCGTCATCAGATCAATCGTCGCCACATGCTGATCCACCTCAACCTTGAGCATCAACAACTCGTCCTCCTTGCCCTCTTGCTCCTCCTCCACAAGCTCGGAAACGTTCCCGAAATGCGCAAGCAAGAATCGTCGCAGTTGCTGGATATCCGTCATGATCGCCGGGTTGGCTTTTATTCTCGAGGATAAAGCTTTCGAGTCGGATGTTGGTGCGGTTCTTTTGGCGGCGAGGGAATGTGGGTGTGGGTGTGTGGGGACGAGGGATGATTGGTCGGATTCCTTTTCGCTATCGTGGCCGTGATCACATGCTTTCGATGTCACTTGGAAAAAGGCAGCAGAGTGAGAGCGCGAAAACGGTGGAAATACATGGGGCGACTTACGTTTTATCGTCGCGTAGTTCGAGTCGATACCACACAGCAACGCCAAAACACTGTCCGCGATCATATCATTACTAACACTCGACACCCACTCAAGCGTCAATTCCTGCTCGGAGCTATGAATCACCGTAACCGCTTGCATAATCTGTCACCGGAAAACGCAATCAGCAACCCCGCAACAAGAAAATCAAGGCGACTGAGGCACGCACCCTAAATACCGATTTACCACCCTTCGACTCCTCCTCAACCTCTCCATACATCCCCTCTAAATGCCACCTCACCACCTCCCAGCCAACACTAAGCCTCAACGTCTGCCGCTGCTTGATCTCCGTGGTCCCCAACCCTGTGAAATCCTTGAGATCTTTCGGGTCGAGGAGTGTGTATGAATAGTCCTTTTGGACGAGCAGGCCGGAGAGGGGCTGGGTCGGTTTCGGGTGTTTGGTCGCTAGTGAGCCGATCACCTGCGATTGATGGACGACTGCATCAGTGATACTTTTCTTACCTGGAAGAGAAGACGGACTCACCTTGATCACCCGCTCCGTGTTGAACGTCAACGTCAACGGTTCACAATTCCTCGGCGTATGAATCTTTACATCTGAATCCGCATACTGGCTCTGCAGCGCCAACCTGAGTCGACCCATCACGGTTGCCTCGCCATGCACGAGCACCTACACAGCCCGTCAAGATCGATCGTGAGTGTCAGACCTCGTAGAGTACGGCAGGAAACAATAACTCACGATATGTTGCGGATTGACTTGCTTGATAAAACTCGAGTTTTGCGCGAAATCGACGTGTGCTGAAAAGGAGATTTCATCGACCGTCATCCTTCGTTGGATCTTTTGACCGCGCATGCTGAGAAAGTCTTCTGGTTGTTTTAGTAGGTTCTACGTAGGGAGAACGGGGAGGAAAGGGACCGGGTTTAGCGATTTGCTTTTTTCGTAAGGGAGACGTTGACGACGATGGAAGGAGGTTGCTGCCAACTGGTCGTGGCCAGGGGCAGAAAGAGTAGCAATGGTATTTCATATGCATCATAGTGTTTCCCACTCCCGCCCATACATCCTCCATGTGATACCAACGAAACCCCGCGCCGGCACGGACTCACCTTCGCCATGGTCCCCTCGATCGAATACCCGGTAACAATCAACCCATTCTTCCTATCCGGCGCCCACTTTTCCAACAATTCCCTCGAATGCGCGCCCTGCAACATTTGTGGGGTGGCCATCATCACACATGGGCCCTCGTCCTGCCATTTCCGGAAATCTTTCAGGTTGCGTACGTATTTGAACGCGAAAGGGTTTTCATTCCGGTTGGCCGAGAAGCGGGATTTGATACGGTCGTTCATTGTGTGGATGTAGGTGCGGTATACTTGCATTCCGCGAAAGGCGAGTCCGGATGCGTAGAGGACGGGTATGGCGTGTAGTTCTGGATGTGCGTCCCAGTATTCATCAAGGATGAGCAAGAGTTCTTGCACGTTGCCGAAAGCGGAGATGGGCATCAGGCAGCGACCGCCACGACGGACAATGTTGGAGACGAGCGTGGTGAATTGTTCTTCCTTTTCCTTTCGAGGCGGTAACGTATGCACACCAAACGTACTCTCACAGATCATGATATCCGGTCGTATCGGCGGCACTTCAGCAGACACTAAATGTCGATCTTCTTCCCGCGAGTAGTCACCGGTGTAGAGGATATTCAAACCGGCGATCTGGATCATGAACATGGCAGCACCCAAAACGTGACCGGCGTGGTACGGTGTGAAACGGAGGGCAGAAGAGATGGCGATATCTTGGTGGTAGTCTACCGCGATGATGTTTTGCCATGCGTTGTTGAGGTCTTCCTCTGTGTATAACCGGTCGCTTGCGTCGTCCGAGTTGTTCCTGGAGGGGAGGGTGAGAAGAAGCGTGAGGGGTATGACAGCAACAGGACGTACCCGATTCGGACGGCGTCTTGCATGGTTAGACGGAAGATTGCCTTTGTCGGATGAGTCATGTATACTTTGCCTTTTCCTTCTTTAAAGTTTGTCTGCCAAAGAGAGAGTAAGAGGGTGAATCTATTATGGAAAGGACGACAGCCTACCTTCTCCATGACATACGGCAGACCCGCCGCATGATCCACATGAAAGCTGCACAGCGTATGAGCCTTCTCATCCTTGAACCCCCCGCAACCCGGAACTCACTGAGTGACCAATATCGCATCCACCGTACTCCAATCCAACTCGTCAATAAACGGCAACGCACTCAATCCGTTATTCGCTGGATGTAGCCCGACATCACAGACGATGACTTTGCCACGGTGTTTAATGACGCAGCATGACCGTCCTACTTCTTGGCCTGCGCCGAGCATGGTGATGGATACCGAGGGGAGGTCGGCGTCTGGGTCCGTAGTAGTGGCGGTTGGTGCGGCCATGT
Source organism: Naganishia vaughanmartiniae (assembly GCA_030039245.1). NCBI lineage: Eukaryota > Fungi > Basidiomycota > Tremellomycetes > Filobasidiales > Filobasidiaceae > Naganishia > Naganishia vaughanmartiniae. The sequence goes on along the minus strand of JASBWU010000004.1, from coordinate 56,249 downwards.
TTGATGGAGTGGTAGAAGGCAGGCCTGAGTGATATACCGGCGAAAGGTATCCGCTATGATTGCTTGGAGCGGGAACAACTTTCAGATGGATCGTACGTTGGTAGAAATTACAACGGTGACTTGCTTGCTTGAACTTGGATGGAAGAGTGATGGAGTTCTGTATTTGCGGGACCGAGAATCTACCTGCATGCTTGTGTAAGCAGAACACTCCATCCAGACCTTTAGAAAACAGAAAACAACAAAAAGATGTCTTCCTCCAAAATTCGAATCCATTCACAGAGGAAAACTCTGACCGAGCGCATGATCGCGCCTTATTCCTGCCGATCCAGCCCAGACTGACAGTGTGGGGTAAGCGCAACAGTGGGGAGCTCGCCGGCCGATACGTCGTCGCGGCGCTGTCCGACTCGTCGCCGTTACTGTTGCTGCTGGTGTCGTCACCAAATCCATCCGCAACGTCCATTCCACCGCTACGCCCCGGGCCAGAGGGGAAAGCTAGCAACCACGACCCGAAAAAAAGCGTTTGCCGGCAAGACAAAGGTTCTTTTGTTCAGCAAACCACCAACCCGTTCGATCGACATCAAGATGGCTGCCGTTCAAACTCTTCCCAGTGACGTTCAGAAGGTCGCCAATGAGGGCAACGTCAAGTTGTTCGGCAAGTGGACTGCCCACGAGTGAGTGTTAGAGATCAAGTGGGAGATTTGGTACGGAGGAGAAGGGTTGGGAACAGTAGGAGAGGAGAGGAGTGGGATAAGGGCATGGATGAAGATTGAGGAAGCAGGATGTCAAGGTGGAAATGGATGATGGTCAAGGAGGGATTGGAAGAGACGAAGAGGAACCGTAAAGCAGGAGAGGAAGCAGGACGCAACGGGAAGACCCAAGAAACAACCCCGCAGCGGAATGACTGACCGCACGATATCCCTCTTTTGATGCACAGTGTCGAAGTCAAGGACATCTCCTTGGTCGACTACGTCAACGTCCAACACGCCGTCTACTTGCGTAAGTCGCGGTTCCAGAATGGAGGGGGAAAGAGGATACGATAGAACGGGGTGGTGGATTCAGGGACTGATGCGGGTTGTTTTGTCTGCATGCTACAGCCCACACCGCTGGTCGATACGCCAAGAAGCAGTTCGCCAAGGGAAGGATGCCCATCGTCGAGCGTCTTGTCAACGCGTGAGTTTCAGTGTTTCTCCCGGTATTAGTGCAGTAAAGGAGCGGTGCTGATTACCTTGCAACCGGACAGCTTGATGATGAACGGCCGAAACAACGGTAAAAAGTTGATGGCCGTCCGAATCGTTGCACACGCATTCGAGATCATCCACTTGTTGACCGACCAGAACCCTATCCAGGTGAGTCCTGCGCGGAACGCCATCCACCCGCACACCTGCTAACACCCTCCTCTGCCCCAAATTCAGGTCCTCGTCGACGCCATCGTCAACACCGGTCCCCGAGAAGACTCTACCCGAATCGGATCCCAGGGAACAGTCCGACGACAAGCCGTCGATGTTTCCCCCTTGCGACGAGTAAACCAGGCCATCTCCCTCCTCACCATCGGTACCCGAGAATCCGCGTTCCACAACGTAAAGTCCATCTCGGAATGTTTGGCCGACGAGTTGGTCAACGCCGCCAAGGGTTCCAGCAACTCGTACGCTATCAAGAAGAAGGACGAGTTGGAGCGTGTCGCAAAGTCCAACCGTTAAACAGCGGAGGACATTTAGGGGGAGTGAAGGGAGGAAGGTGTCGCGCAGGACCCCGCTCAGCCTGCGAGCGCCGCATGACCACAAACCCGCAGCGTGTTGTTTATCATCGTTATGGAATTTGTTATACTATGCATGATGGGCAACGCGTAACACACACAATTGTGGGAATTTCTTCCTACACCTTGCGCGCGTCTCGGTCTTGTCGTCGTGATGTGAGGCGTTGTGGTTTATGGCTCGTGAGTTGGTTTCGACGTGGTTTGACTCGTCATTGGCGTATTCGACCGGGAAGACTTGCGGCGTGTCAACTTCCGGGAGCTAGCATGGTCCGAGGGAAGCCTTGGCTCTGCAGCTGTGACGACCTCGTTGAGTTCGAGTTGCAGTTACGTGCAACGGCAATGCAGAAATGTATGACGCGGACGTCACGTCGGCTCTGATACTGTGATCTTGCTCCGTGATGCGGCATGCCGTACCAATTGGCTGATGCAATTGATATGCAGTGTGTGTCGAAGAGGATGCAGTGCTGCGCAGCTCGTGCCTGTATCGCTCGGCGTTTCCGCCTCGGTATTCTGTGAAGTTTTCGAACGCAGAACAGTGCGACTTCATGATATTCTTCACTCTTGTTCGAAGCGTTGGTTGGGCCAACGTCTTCTGAAATTTTCTGGCGCCTGGGGCTGTACAGTAGTAGGCGGGTTAAGGAAGGCGGTAAGCGAGTGAGTGATAGATCATCAATGCCATTAAGCTTTCACCTCGCCAGGCAAAGAAGTCCTGGTTACATGGGCTACACCACTTCTAACATGAGCATGTGTCTCAAGTATGACGGTCATCCTCGGGTCTGTGTCTCGATGAGATTCTCGAGAAAGAAAGGAAGTTGTCACTATCAACAAGGGAGACTAGATCAAAAGGCCTTTGCCGTCTGCCAATGGCAGCTTTGGTGTTTTCAGTCAATTGATATATCAAGGTAAATGCTGTGAAGGTTTCCGCCGCAAGTTCGCAAACCGCAATGATAATCACCGGAGTGCTCATCAAGCCTAACGTTGTTGCTAACCTGCTGTGCCTTGAACCGATTTTCGTTTCCTCCCGTGCTTATAAGATTTAGACCCTCAAGTCTTGCGAGATCGCGACAGACATGATTCCCCGTCGAATGCCGAAGGAGAAGGACAAGCAGGGGCGTTGGGAAATACGTGAAAGGCCAGTTCGACAGGCTTCGAAGGGGACGGAATGAGTTGTGGGAACGACATCCTGCGTTAGTACCTGTACTTGAAGGGTGGGGTTCCCGGCTTGTACACGGTTTTGCAAGATATAAAACTGTCGCCACTCCCGGCGATGGCCACCCACTTTTGGCTGCTACGATCGTAACTGGCGTTGCGGCATCATACCTTTCTTATGCAAACGGCGTGGTCAGGAAACTCGGTGAGGGACCCTATCGTTGGTGGTAGGTGGACTTCCTACTTGTCATCATGAATCAACAGCGAGGGGATACTGGCTCATCCAAATTCTGAAAATCAAAGGTTCAGTGACGGGTTGTCCGATAAGTACGTATAATCCCCGCATACTCCAAATGCCAACGAGGAAGACGCGCAAATATTGTGCTTATAAACATTTGTCTGTATAGTAACCCGAATGAAGGTGATAGGAGGGAAAGAGCTAGCACAATAGAGACATCCATAGGAGATCGGCCTCCAAGTGGTGAATCAGGGGGGAGTGACTCTAGCAAGAATTCAGAAGGTAGTACGTATGTTAGAAATGGAGGCAGCGTACCGGGATCTTCGACCACCACAAACTATAGCTTCTAGGAGCCTTCAGGACGACTGCCGGAGCCCAGCGTTGCTGAGCGCGTGGCATAGTCTGGTGTCCTGAGCTCTGACGTCCTCGCGACTTTCACTTTCACGCGACTGCGACTACTCTCGGATCATGTATTGTATCATATTGTCTAGTAGTGGTCGAGCATTGATACATTCAACCTTGAAGAACGAGGGAGGAGGGATAGAATACGATATGCCTTGCCTGTCAACGATAGTATCATCGCGTGCTAGGACGATGTGATTGTGTAAATGAAGCCCAATGAAGGAACCGTGGTGACGAGTTGTTCTCGCCATGTATGTTCACGCTCCTGGCCTTGGTAGCAAGCGCATCCGGCACCTTCTCGTCTAATTCTGACACTTGCCGATTTCTCAGCCTAGTCGACCATACCATCTATCCCACATTGCCACTACTCACTCTGGATATGCCTTTGGGCAAGACTGCTTGAGCAGTCTGACTTTGTTCATCTCTGGCTTTAACAGTGTCGGGATATGCTGGGGGCCAATCTCTCAGTCGCGTTTCGACTGAGTACCTCTATCCTCTGCATTTCTTCCACGGGTCGGAAGCTGCTTCCACTCCCTGTTACCATGCATGAGCGCCAACGAAAGCTCCTAACAGCTAATCAGCTCGTTCCCGCTGAACATTTGATGAGATGCTCGGCGGTCCCGGACATGGACAATACTTGGGTTGGAAATGGGATATTATGTGCATGTCCTGGTCGGCTGCGGTCTGTCAGTCTGTGTCGTCCACGACTATAAGCACCACTTCCGACAATCCTCTGAGCCTTGAATGTGACTAAGCAAAGAATACATCGCGGGTCGGTGATACTTGCGCAGTGGCCTGTGTCTCACTCATGAGCAAAATTTCCACCTCAACAATGCACTCTCGTCTTCTACATCGTACTGTCAGCGTTCGCCGAGGTAAAGACTGGATTCGGAAATGGAGAAGTACGGGTGCGTCGTCAGAGGATGCTTCCAGCGGATTTTGTCACGCAATGCGCATGCTAATGATAAATCGCCTTGACGTTCAAGCATTGATACATCAAAGGATGCGGCCGAGGTGGAGAGAGTGAACGAAAGTCATTCAATCAAGGATTGTGCAGATTGTTTCAAGGTCGAAATAGTGTCGATTCGCGGGTCTGAGGTGCCTACGCTACATATGCATCTTCAGTTACACTCAATTTCCAATCATTATGGTACCCTACAAACGATCTTGCATCGTATAGTTGATTAGTTGGTATCGAATATCGGTTGTTACACAATACAGAATGTAAAACACATATTCGACTATCTCTATAATCGCTCGTCTTTCACCCCTTGTTCGCTGTCTCGCAGCTTCAGCACTCGTCGCCCTCTTTCATCCTGCATGGCTTATAGGTTTTGGTAAGAGGGCCTTGGCGTTTCCCCCTTGTTAGCATTCGATCGATGAGAATCTGCCATCAACCAAGCTTTGTCGACCTCCATTCATACGATCGGATGTCATCGACATCATTTCTTTGTGACTGTAAAGGGACAGACCACCTGATAGGCCTAAACTGTGCTCCCGCTCCCAATACGATTCGTTACCATCTTGAACCGCCATAACACCGTACCACCACTCGACCATCCTACCACACCGCCACACCACATCATCATATCACCATATCATCACTTGCCGTATTAGAGGAGATAAAATAGAGGACCTCAGATAAACACACAAAACACTATATATATAAAGGTTATGTTTGTACTTCTCTTTGTCTGCTTATGACTTTTACATCACGCTTTGTTTCACACTTGAACCTGAGCGACTGTATGAGTGCTAGCTGCGTTGTATCTATATAGGTAGTATAATATATAATATGATAGACCTTTTCAATACAGAACTAGATCTTCGGTGGGTTTAGTCAAAGGTATTATGCTGATGCGACTATAGTATCGTAGAATATAACTATAACAACTAGATGCAGTGAGATAGATCACTATAGCTAGCGAATCCACCTTGATCACTTAGTATGGTATATGATAGCCAAGGACGGAAGCTTGGGTGAAGTAGGTGAGGTCAATCGTGAATCATATAAATCATAGTGGGAAAACTATTACAACTGAAAAGGCTTATATATATACTGCATTCGCCACCATGGCGAATAGCTCTTCCCTAAGGGCTCTTGAGGACGCGCTTGGGGTTGCACAGTGCAATAGCACAGTCCATCGGTACTGTGCAATTGCACAGTCGCGTTTGTGCGATTTGTACCAAAGGCGCACATCAAAGGCATAATCTCTAACACAAAGGTACTGTCGAGCTGTGCAAGTCGACGGAAGTCGTGCATACTTGTGGCACTGCTTCCGCCAAGAGAGAATACCATTGTAATACCACGTATACTTCCAATTACTACAACCAAGAGATCAACTAGCAAATGGCGGAACTAGCTATCGGAGATTTAACCTATCTGAACGCTATTGCGACTCTATTGTACAACAAGTGACAAAAAGATATTATATCGGGGGATCGAACTTGGCGAGTCGAAATAGAGAATAGGAAAGGCGAGATCCTATAATCGTAATAAGGTGTTAGTATTGCTAAAACGGTGAGGCTCTTGCAGCTACTGAGAATCTGTAAAGCTGCAAACCTGCGAATCTACAAAGCTGCAAATGTGCAAGGATGTGTTGAAAAAGATGTGTGGGCAAGATGTAATGGCAAAGATGTAATGCAAAGATGAAGCGATGATAACACAAGGAACAGCTGATGGGAACGATGGCGTGGCATTAAAGATCTGAATAGGTCACGCTACCACTAGACTGTGGTTCTTTACAACAGCCCTATTGCTGGGAAACCGCAAAGTCAATAATCACGGGCTCTCAGAATCCTCGCGCCTACTCTCGCCTGTTCATCTATTTCTGTAAACATAGAGGATGACCCAGTATCCGATCTACCATTGATCAACTACATGACGAACACCTTGATCAACACCTTGATCATCACCTCTACCAACGGTCGATCCAGCTTGCAAAGAACTCAGTATGACTCAATAACATGGTGGCAAATGCTTTTGCTTGCGCACCCAAACATCTATATTAACCAGCCTTTCTGGCTGTGAATTGTATTTGCCACTAGACTTATGATTCACGCAAATTAGATCAGTAATTGTCACTACTTCCATTTCGACTTCAACATAGGATTAGGCTATTAGCTACCCTTTCAGTTGAAAATAGTATCAAGGTCTCGCAGTCAGCAAGACAGGTGAGTATTACATAACAACTGTGTAGTATCCAGAAAATCCGTTGCTTGTCTCGAAACTCCAAAAATACAAGTTGCGACTTTATTTGGACTCGCGATTTTTGATAGAAAATATCAAAAAGATTTACAAGTCCAGTTAGCGCGGCTAATGAGAATCGTTGGCACCCAACACCTTTCACAGAGTCAGCGAGTGAGAATGGCTTGACTGGAATCGCATATCGTGACCAGCCAGCCTTCATCGGTCCGGTCAGTGTCCAGTACATCGATGGACTTCCGAGTCATCGTGACTTCGTACATCTCTTCTATTAACCTGTCGACCTTGCAACGTGTTGAAAGAAGGGAAACTAGTTACCACTATCGGATGAATAAGGGCTGTACGAGAGTACAACAGCATCCCAGCAGTGCACTATAAGCATCTTTACTATACTAGCTGGCTATGATTTCTCTGCAATATACCTGCTGACTAAAAAGATGCGCCAACGTAGAAGTCGAGATTGGGACCCGCTCTGCGCATCTCGCATATTCGCCACACTGCACTACATAATTTCGAAGTCAGAGTCATTCAAAACCTTTTCGAAGGGGCCACACACCAGGTTGCGAGCGAACACGTTGGCGATAAGTGCCAAGCGAAGTAGATCAGGTTCTACATGGGACATCAAAACGTCCCTCGCCGCCAGTTTTACTCGAGAGTCTTCTGCGGTCTCTTGAATGTACGAATTAACTTTGTCTTTCACACGACCGGAATAATTGATCTGGATTCTTTGTGTTTGTGGCTCATGAGGTGCACTGGCTGTCGGTGCCATTGTATATATTGGAACGTCGACATTCCTCCATGTGTACGAGAAGCAGACTTGCCCGTGACTTTTTCGATAAGCGTGAAACACAACAGCAAGAGCCACCCACTTGCTTCCCAACTCCTCGAAAGAACCTATCCATAGCTCTCGCGAAAGTTGAGGAAGGCATTGCGCTTCCTCATCCAAAGTTTTCGGATCTTCAGTCCCCGAGGGCTCCCGATAAATGGATTCGGGGGTGAGATCCCCCGTAAACTCGATAGAATGCGTCGCTATCCAAGTATTTGACCAATGTTCATCACGGCTGCTTGGTGCCCTCATCCATTCAGTGCGTACTACTATAGTCCTCGAGTCACAATCCGCCAATAGGTCACCGTTTTCAGCAAAGGAAGATAATGCAACAATCGGCGGCTGGGACGGGTTTTCTTCATCACTTTCTACTTCAGAAGTTGACATGTTGTGGGATGAGGTTGTCTGTGGGAACGTCAAACTCGACGTTCTCTGTGATCGGCCAAGGGACTTCTTTCTTATAATGTTATGACAAACCCTTCTGGGCACAAGCCCTTCGAAAGGCTCAAATACATGCCCGCTCGCTAAAACTGAAGGTGTACTTGAAGATGGACATTGCTTCTGTTGAAAGGAGAACAGTTTCTTTCTTTACCAAAGGAAAACGATTGCCGATTCCTTGGCTTGAACTATGATGCCTATTTTGCCTAGCAGTGCGTGTTTCCGATGGCTCGCTGTTTGTCGGACGTCATGTTCCCAAGGTCCGTGTCATCTCGACCATGGCGCTTCAAGTTCTCATCATTTCCCAAGCCTGACCGAAGGTGCCCTCAGGAAGATGCTCGAAAGCCTAGCAAAGGGGCCAAGCGTTAGGGGCGAACTGTTAGGAATAGGTGTAATATATGAAATCGGGTGTTTTGTGTCCACAAAATATCGATCAGCACTACACTGGCAGCTTGTCATGAATAACACCCAGCCAATTCTGCCTTGTTATCAATTCAGTACTTGCCTCTACTATCACAGTCCTCTGCCATCAACTTGCAGGCCTTGCCTCTCAGCCAAGATCCCTCACTTCCGCTTCACCAGGCTTCGTTCGATACTACGGGGACATTTGGACTAAGTACCCTTTTATAAAATTGGCATGTTCAGATTACTCAGATATTTTGAATGCGTTGAAGTCTTGTTTTTCTAGCCATCTGATAAGTATATATAGCGAGTATCGTTCTCGCTCCCTCGTTTCGTTGTGATCCATCTTTGTTCTCCTGAGCAACATCACATGCCAAGATCATAGTACTCTCCCCTATACGTGATCCAGAAGGCCAGTAATTAGTATGAGGTAATGTACGCCACACTAGGGCCGACATTATAACTGGATCCTAGCACCAGTTGTACAATAGGTGTTACTCGAGACTGGACTGATGCTTATCAGAAGTGGAAGACGAAGGGTAGCTAATCCTAAGAAAGTCTTGCACACAAAGTAGCTTCGGAATTAATGTAAGGGGTAATCAAGGGTCAATCGTAATTCGTAAAGCATGAAGGCTATCACAAAAGAGCAGAGTACCAGCTATTGATATCAATCTGAGACTACGTACCAGGCTTAAGAGACTTCTTGACGAATTCCTGTAGCTGAGCCTTCTTGGAAAAGTCCTATGTACGAAGTCTTGATGAGAAAGCACTGCGCGACAACATCTTGATGCAAAGAACTTATTAGCCAAATTTTGTTGACAAAGAACTCCTCGCCTAAGTGTGAGCGGAGATGAAGCAAAAGAATTCTCGACGAAGTCCAGTAGAGTCAGGATGTAAGGGTTCACAGCAAGTATCGGAGAGTTATGAGTAACTTATTAAACTAAAGAGGGCCCCAGCTGCAACACGATGTGCAGTACCATTATGTCTCATGTCCTAGCATGCTAAGGTCAGTTGATAGTAAGGTCAGCCAGACCTTACCAGACTCTCGAAGGCGGAAAGCCCTTAGAGGGAAGGACTTGATACGATGAAGGGTGAAGAGAAACTCTTGTAGCTAGTTCGAGGGGTACAAGTGGAAAAGTCCGGCTATATACATATGTATTCTGGATATCCACTGCGAAGCAAGACTTCCTGAAGAAGTCATCATGGTGAAGTCTTCCTGGTAAGGAAGTTAGAGGAAGTCTTCCTGAAGAAGCGATCTGCTGATTATTGAAAATCTGGTAAGAGGCGGAGAAAAGAAGATCTAAATCCGGAAGAGAGAAGTGATAGGTACGTAAGGTAATGGTATATGGTATCCTTACACAGAATATCCTAGCCTTCACACAGAAGTTCGCAGTCATTAAGGTGGGAAGTCATGTGATCATTAGACTAACTAAGGTCAACTATCAGTATATGATATATCAGTAGCGTGTGAACTGTGGTATCTTCCCAAAGGACATCAAGCCCATTCTCCTTTTGAAGCATGTTGAGGAATGTATTCAGGAAGCGTGAGAGCCTTGCTAGATAGGAAGCTGCAGCGTGTGAAGAGGGCTCTTTATCAGGTGAATATTTTTTCTATCAGACCAGCAGGGTGCTATATGCCTCCTTAACCGAGTCTTCACGGTTCTCCTGTACTCCTTTTCCTTCTTGGCTGGTGCAGCAAGTCCTCCCTCGTTCTCCTCACGGTCTTCTTCTTCTTCTCGGGAGTGGGTAATGCTTTGGCCTCGACGAAAGTACAGACTATGAGATGTTGATGGCTGATGTGCTCCCTGAGCAGGAGTCCTGCATTGAGCGAGTTCTGGTAGATAGTCCGGTGCCGACTCGGGGTCGTACTTGATCATAAAATGTTTAGTCGGCGACGTTAGACACTGATGCGCTGGTTTAGAGGCTAATACTCTGAGACGTCGTCCTGGAACCCGTCTTGGAGAAGCGAAAGAAAGGATGTTGCAAGCCAGGCAAGCAGAAAGCTGGTAGAACGAACGTTCAAGTCGTGTTGCAGATGGGTGGTTTCCGTCTGTACGCTGACGTTTGTGGGCTGGTGTAAGAGCCGGGCACGTTGTATTGATAATATAGTATATAAACTATAGTTTATTATCTATAATACAGTACAAGGCCTTTGAGTGGGATCAGTCAGAAAGGATTATGCTTCGCGACTATGTATATCGTATAAGGCAAACTACTAACTTACTAAATGTAATAGGTAAACCGCTGGTAGGAGCGAGTCTAAAGGTATTACTTAGTATTGTAGTTAGTACAATCAAGGGCGCTGATCAGGTGTTAGGGAGGAAAAGCGTGTTTCATAAATCATAGAGGGCAAAACTTACAACTAAACTAGCTGCATTATATAGACGTCCGAATCGGGTGGCGAAACCAACCCGTCCCAAGGGCTCCTAAGGAGACCTGTGGGTTACAACCTATCTCTGTCACTTCGTTCCGAAGATAGAAGTGACAAAGCGACAAAAAGACATAGTGACTGAGATTTCTCAGTCACTTTGCTATTTTCAGTACAAAGTGACAAAATGACAAAATGACATAGGTTTCTATGTCACTTTGCTATTTTGGATACAAGTGACGAAAGGAAAGGAAAACTTGCCAGACTCGAACAGAATACCATATTAAATTAATCTTTCCATCTACTCATACAACAAGGTGGCGAACTACAAAATAACTGCACAAGTACGAAGCAATAAGTAAAAGGACAAAAAGGGTAAAGTGTGAGATACTTACAATACCCGCCGCTCCGATTAAGCGGAGTCCTCTATCGCTTTGCATTGGGCGTACGTCATGCCCGACTTCCACTCGTGCAGCCTCATCTTGTTGTGGAGATAGTGGATAGCCAACGATTCGTCCCAAGGGAGCTTGTTCCAGAGCGCTGAGTTGACGAAAGGCGTCAATCGAGTCAAGACGGATCGGACGAATGGGGCGTTGACGTGGTGAGGTTTCGCACCATACCAGTAATTGTTGATCTCTTTCAACGCTCGATGGTAAGCTCGAAGGCGAACTTCAGACAATCGAGTGGGAGGAGAAAGGCGAGGGCTGTTGCCAATCGAGTAAATAATTATATATGTCATGCGCGGCTTTCGCTTGACCGATCCGGCCCGGGCTTCGTGACCAAGAACCGAGTGTACTGTTCGGGCTTCGCGAATGGCGGGCGGATGCAAATCATCGAACATGGGGTGTCTACAAGAGTTGATGGAAGCGGCAAACTTCGAGAAGCCACTAATTGTAGTAGCGATGGAAGACTTGGCTGTTCTCTCGGCAGAGAGGCGGTTAAGCTTGAGCACGTCCCACGTTGTGATAGCACGATTATAACATTCTCGGCAGATTGTGATAGGTTCGAGCAGCTTACTGAAGTGTACAAAAGGCACTAGCTGCATAGGCTGAGCCGGGTCGAATTGATAACCGACAGGTAGATAGGGAAGCGGCGAAATGAAGCAGGAGTGGATGGTAACTTCGGCGTTGTCGGACATTATGAGGATTGGGGAAGCGGATAGTAATAATTTTTGTGGGGCAAATTAAATGGCACAGAAAGTGGAATTCGTCGGGGTCTGGACAGGGATTTTATAGACGTTTGCCACCCCTTTCTCGATAGCTGTCAGCTAAGCAATCTTGCTGCGAACTGTGCTCTGCTACCTGCTAACGAGGAGGATGACTGCTGACCAATAGTGACAGAGTGACAAAGTGACATAGATTTTCTTGTCACTTTGCTGTATTCGGTTGGGCTTCTTTCGGCTCTTCTATTTAGGTACTTCGTTCTTTTGCGTTTTCGCCTTCTGTGGCTGTTACATATATTTTGTCTTTTTCTTCCGTGAGGACTTTACTGGAGCCCTGCTCGCTGTTTGTATGCGTTCAGCATCTCTTGGGAGTTTTCTAGATTTTCTTCAGGTTCATAGGTATCATCGAAATCTTCGTATCCGCGCCAGTGACAAAGCAAACGTAATTTTCCATTCTTGTCAGTCTTGTGACCACGGATTTCTTCTAGCTCGTATTCTGGCTCTAGATCTGCGTTTAGTACAGGTTCGGGCCTCGGCTCCGATCTTCCTTCGAATTCTAGAGGGCTAGCGTGATAAGGTTTTAGGTACTGTACATTTATGATCGGATGTATCTTGATATGCGCAGGCAGGTCCAGCTCATAAGCCGTAGGGCTGATTTTACGCATAATGCGGAAAGGACCAATGTACTTAGAGCGAAGTTTCTTGCTCCCTTGTGCGCGCAAAAAGGGTGGGTTCGTATGTTTTGTGGATAATAGGACGAGTTCATTTTCGTTGAATTCTTTTGAATTTCTGGTTTTATTATACTGCTCAGCTTGGCTAGTCTGCGCTTTCTGTATCCGCTCATAAGCTTGATTCATTAAAGCTTGTTGGCGTTCAATAAAGTTCTCAGCAGCAGCTACATCTAAGTCAGAGTCGACTGTGTGTGGAGTTACAGGATGATAGCCGAGGTCTAGCTCAAAAGGCGTGAGGCCAGTAGTCGCGTTGGTTGAGTTGTTGTAGGCGAACTCAAGAGTTGGGAGAAGCTCAGACCAGTCTTTCTGAGTATGCGAAATGTAGTGCCTTAGCATTTCTTTGACGGTTCGTACCATTACTTCAGACTGTCCGTCCGTTTGAGGGTGGTACGCAGTGGACATAGCTAGCTTTGTTCCGAAGCGAGACATGAGCGCTTTCCAGAACAAAGAGGTGAATTTGGTGTCGCGGTCTGAGACTATAACACGTGGCATTCCATGAAGTTTAACAATAGAGTCGAAGAATCTCGTAGCCGTGTCTGGAGCCTTGTCGGTGTTCTTCGAGGGAATGAAATGCGCGCGTTTCGTCATCTTGTCAATTACGATGAATATCATGTTCCAGTCTCCTTCTCCAGAAGACACAAATGGACCAGCAAAGTCCATAGAGACTGTGTGCCATCGCTTGGGAGGTACCTCAAGAGGTTGTAACAGTCCACTCGGACCTGCATCGGCTCTTGCTTTGTTCCTTTGACAAGCAGTACAGCTTCGACAATATGCTTTTACGTCTTTGCTCATATTGTTCCAGAAGTATTTGCGGCACAAGTTATTGAATGTTTTCGAGTATCCCAGGTGTGCGGATGACACCGCATCGTGGTGATCATGGAGTAGATCAAGTCGGAGAGTTTCGTAGTGCGGTATGTAAATGCGAGGTAGGCGGTCTTGGGCTGATTGGAATAGTACAAGTCCATCGTCAGTCAGACGAAAGGGCTTTAGATGAGGCGGAGGGCTCTCCGAGGAAAGGTGTTCTACAAGTTTCTTGCAATGTTCGTCGTGAATATATCCAGCTTTGACCTTCTCCAGAAAGAATGGGTCAATCATAACATGAGTCATACCGTTGACAGTAGGAAGTGGCGCTCGCGATAAGGCATCAGCGTTGTGGTGGACTCTTCCAGGCCTATACTTGATAGTCATGAATTCCTTATAGGGCTGTAAGTCCATGGACCACCGGAGGAGTCTCTTGTTGGTACCGGAGAAACTGAGAATCCACTGTAGCGCAGAATGATCTGTGATGATCTCAAACTTCGAGCCGTCGAGATAGGGATGAAGTTTCTTGAGACCCCAGATGATTGCGAGACATTCCATTTCGGTAGACGAGTAATTCTTCTCGGCGGGCGATAAGGTACGTGAGAGAAACACTATAGGGTGGTCTCGATTCTCAGAGTCTTTTTGTGAGAGGACCACTCCAAGTCCATCTGTGGATGCGTCAGTATCCATGATGAATGGTTCCTGGTAGTTAGGGTGTGCTAAGACGGGAGCGGTAATAAGTTTTTCTTGCAGCTCTTCCATAGCTTTTTGTTGTGGTTCTCCCCATTTCCATTCGGTTTGGTTCTTGAGGAGTTCGTAAAGTGGAGACGCGATTCGAGCGAAGTTCTTTACAAATTTTCGATAGTAAACGGCTAATCCAAGGAATCGTTGCAGAGACTTGACATTATGTGGGCAAGGATATTCCTTTACGGCTCGAACAGTCTCTTCCAAAGTTCCTATTCCGAGGTTACTAACGCGATGTCCGAGAGCTTTAATAGAGTGGTGGGCTACGTAACTTTTCTTGGGTGATAAAGTGATCCCTGATTTGGTGACAAGTTTGAGGACGGTATCTACATCTTTGGCATGTTGGCCGAATGTTTTGCTGTAGATAATGATATCGTCGATGTATACAAGAGCAATCTGCCACTTGTATCGACCCAGAATGCGATCCGTGAGTCTCTGGAATACGCTAGGTCCAGTCTTCAGACCGAAGGGCATTCGTTTGAATTGGTGAAGTCCGACATGGGTGCGAAAGGCAGTCTTTTCTCGATCCTTCTCGTCGACTTCTACTTGGTGGAAACCTTTGTTCGCATCGAACGTGGTATAGTATGCCATACCTGAAAATTGCGTCAATATATCGTCGACTCTAGGAATCGGATATTGATCGCCTTTCAGTACGGTGTTTATTTTTCGATAGTCTATGCAGAAACGATCTTTCCCTTTTTGGTGTACAAGTATAGCGGGTGAAGCCCATGGTGAATCAGACATTTCTATAACGTCATCCGTTAGCAGTTCGGCAATCGTTTCTTCTATGACTTTTCTTCCGTGTGGAGAGGCGTGGTACGGAGGAGAAGATATAGGTGGTGAGTCTCCAGTGTCCAGAGTCATCTTGACTAAGTCTGTCTGACCAAGTTTATGAGAACCATAGGCAAAGGCGTGCCTGTTTTGATAGAGAATTTCAAGCATCTGTCTTCGCTCATCAGCATTGAGCTCTGGGTTGATATTGAATTCCTCGATTATGGAATGGAACTGTTTCTCATCCTCATTGCTGCTACTGATAAAGTTAACATATGCGGAAGTTGTTGTTTTGGTTTTAGACCTTTCAGTAGTCGGATGTATTGTGGCAATTGGTTGTCCGGAAAGGAGTTCTACGGGAATATTCGAAGTGTTCATAACCTGTACACGATGATCCAAAGAATTGGTCCATCCTACTGAGCGTGCTACCATCAAAGGCACTTCGTACTCAGCGTCAGGTTCTAGAAGATAGGACTCGGAGGCAATGGTTCCTTCGAGCTCGATGGGAAGCTCGACCATATGACCCGGAGCGATAGTACAAGTGGCTTTGACTCGAGCGATCGGGAAAGGCATCATCTCGGGCGGAATTCTGCAAGTGAGACGAATCTTTCCTGGAACACCTTTAAGAGTCAAAATTCCTTGGTGCAAGTCGATATTCGCTTTCTTGGTTACTAGAACATCGTTGCCCATTATAACGGGAGTATTATTGGAAGCAATGAAGAATCTCATAGGTATCGAAATGTGATCGGGTTTGTTGATATTCTTGAAGTGAAGGGTCGTGTAGAGACTTTCGGTAACGATAGCGTTTCCTAAGCCTTTCAATTCGAAACTACTGCATTTCTCTCGTCTAGAGCTCGGCAGGTATTCGTTTGCGAAGTTTCCGTCGATGATGGAGATAGAGGAACCAGAGTCTATACATATGGGGAAGGAGAACCCTCCGATTCGCTCGAAGGCACAATTAGCGTAAGCTGGTGTTTTGTCTTTCCACGAATCCTCATCTTTATCGTTTGAGCGTAATTCATTTGGGGTGGAGTTTACTGGAGCACCCGAGACTGTTGGAAAGTCTTGCGGAGTACTAGGAAAAGTAGAAACAGGTTTTGGCTGAGAAGGTTTTGGAATGGGTCCGGGATCTGGGTTGGGCGACGGCTGCGGAGTTCTTGGTTCGGGAACTTGAGTGCGAGACCTCGTAGTGATGGCGTTGGACGTCTTGGAAAATGACTTCCATTTATTTCCACTCATAGGAGTACGGTTGCTCTCACTAACCGGGTGGTTTCCGGAGGGTCTGGAAGATCCAGAGTTTCGGAAATCGTCACGAGGCTTAGAAGGATGAGGGCAATCCTTCCTCCAATGGTTGCCTCCACAGTTAAAGCAGTTTGAGCGAGGCTGGAAAGAAGTGTTGGCAGTGTTGGAGGTGCTAGAGGTACTTCCATATGTAGGACGGATCATCCTACTTTGTGAGACGGTGGTAGAACCATCTTTTCGTTCAGTTCGTTCGTAGTTGGAAACGGATACGTTTCTCGGAGTAGAATAGGTTTTCCTGCCTCTAAGGCCAGGTTCTAAGTCAATGAGAATTCTTCGGAATTCTTCCATACTGGTGAAGCGAGAGATACTAGCTTTGACAAGAGGTTGCATAGATAAAGGTATTCCTTCTATCATGTCCTTGATCAACTCGTGTTGCGGAGTTGATTCGGGGAAAACGTATGATTGCAACCTTTTCTTATCAGCAAAGTAGTCACCAAAAGATTCGTTTACTCGAAGCGTTCGGTAGAGGCATTGCCTCCTAAGGTTGGCGCGATGATTGGGCATGTAGAAGGCATTGCGAATAGCAAGCTGCCAATCATACCATGTTCTCAAAGCAAGCCTGTCTTTTCCGAGTTGAGTAAACCAAGTAAGAGCGTTACCTTGGAGTACCAAAGGTAATTGCTGGAGTAGGTCCGAGTCATGGACACCAGAATACTCAAAGATTGCAGATACCTTCTCGATCCATTGATCAACGTCTTCGTTGTCTTTTCCTGAGAATTTTGGTAAGTCTGAAGCTTTGAGCTTGGGATGATGCGGAGTGGAAGTGTAGTTGGTCGGTGCGTAAGAGGTTTCCCTATGAGGAGTTTCTCTTTCGAAAGTGGCGTGTCGTTCCCGTCTTTCAGATGACGCTGTGTTCAGTCCTGCTACCTGACGTTGTAATCCAGCGATTACCTCGTTCAAATGTTCTATCTCAGCAGTGGTGGCTAGTCGAGGTTCCGGAAGACGAAGGTCTTCTGGCTCAGTGGATGCTTCCAAAGCATCATGAACGGGTGTCGAAGGTACGGGTGTCGATGGTACAGGAGTCAAAGATTGGTCACTGCGAGTGGAAGGGGGCGTCGATGAAGATCGCGCAGGAGGAGTGACGAGAGGAGTGTCTCTTGCAGGCACATTACTGGAAGCAGCTTGGGTACTGCGAACGGTTCGGGGAGGCATACTGTATGTTTTACAGTGATGTCGATGGTAGTGTAGAAGTTGGAGTACTAGTACTGGTACTGTGGTAGAGTATTATCGACTATCCTATGTCCTAATAGGCTATAGTGATGAATCACCTCAGATACACTGAGCTGTGATAGAGCGCTGTAGATTCCTAAGCAATGCCAAGGAAGAATCGACTAACTTGTCAATAACCGGTTGTTGGTAGTGATGATCTTTAGTCGCGTCCGAATAAAGATGGTGGCGAAGGGTGGTGGTTGCTTGAAGGTGTTTACGTTACTAACGAGTTATAATAGTCGTGAACTGACTAGTATCCCCACATAGGATTCCAATTGTAAGAGCCGGGCACGTTGTATTGATAATATAGTATATAAACTATAGTATATTATCTATAATACAGTACAAGGCCTTTGAGTGGGATCAGTCAGAAAGGATTATGCTTCGCGACTATGTATATCGTATAAGGCAAACTACTAACTTACTAAATGTAATAGGTAAACCGCTGGTAGGAGCGAGTCTAAAGGTATTACTTAGTATTGTAGTTAGTACAATCAAGGGCGCTGATCAGGTGTTAGGGAGGAAAAGCGTGTTTCATAAATCATAGAGGGCAAAACTTACAACTAAACTAGCTGCATTATATAGACGTCCGAATCGGGTGGCGAAACCAACCCGTCCCAAGGGCTCCTAAGGAGACCTGTGGGTTACAACCTATCTCTGTCACTTCGTTCCGAAGATAGAAGTGACAAAGCGACAAAAAGACATAGTGACTGAGATTTCTCAGTCACTTTGCTATTTTCAGTACAAAGTGACAAAATGACAAAATGACATAGGTTTCTATGTCACTTTGCTATTTTGGATACAAGTGACGAAAGGAAAGGAAAACTTGCCAGACTCGAACAGAATACCATATTAAATTAATCTTTCCATCTACTCATACAACAAGGTGGCGAACTACAAAATAACTGCACAAGTACGAAGCAATAAGTAAAAGGACAAAAAGGGTAAAGTGTGAGATACTTACAGCTGGTGACGATATCTTGGCGGCTGATAATCACTTAGTTAGGGGCAGAGGATTGAGGAGATTATCAGCGATGAAGAGGGTATAGGAAAGAAGGTGTGCAAGGTAGGGAACCTAGTACAAGTGACATGGGCTACAACCTGAACTCTACAAATTTCCCTCGCCTCCAGCCAAGATTCCCAAGCTACGTTTAGTCATACGATGCATTTACCTTTCGCCTTACGTAAGCGCGTTTTCTTAGCTTGGACTGACACTCAGGTTTTAGGAAGGTACTGCCTGTGTATGTCCAAATTTTCTGCAAAATCCTTGCACGTTTAATCATCGTCCACAATAGTTCGTGCTGTTCTACATATAGTATACTGAATTTTCTCCGTTCTTCCTGATATTCAACAGCAAGGAAGACACGTTGTATGATACACTTTTCCCACCGCAAACCAGGCTTGTTACCACCTTGAACGATGTACAAGCCAGGATTGGAGAACCGTCAAGGGATGTTTCATACGCCTTTTCCTTCCAAGATCTTTTCACCTATTCAAGTCTTTTGCCTATAAGGGGAGTAATATATACTCACGCAGTCAAACAGTGGATATCCTCGGCCGAGGGGTTGCCCGCACCTGATCCGATGAAGTAAGCGGACAAAGGAAGAAATACGATGAAGGAGATGGCTCGGGCTTCAATGCGAAAGGTTCTGTATGACGTTCTTTTGATCCTGCAGTTCAGGGCAATACGTGCTATATTATCATGGATGAGTATACTGGAACAACGCAACGCAAGAAGCAGCATGTCTTCTCATTTTTCTGACTCGGCTGAAGGAAGGCTCCATTGTCCATTGACAAGCAAAAGCGACACACACACGGATTTCTGCCAAACGAGATCATAAAAAGCGAAGCAAAAAGCGCTGAGCTTTTAACGTCGAGGACGTGTCAGGGCGGACCTGGTATTGTTGGGCGTGACCCGATTGTGGCGCGGAGCCGGATTACCAGCGCGGAGCTGGGTTTGTTTGTGCGGCGCAGGGCCAGTTTGTGATGGCGCGGAGCCAGGTAGGCTCGGAGCCTGTAGGTTTGTCCCTGCCCTACGTAAAGGCTGTCGTGGCAAAGTGGTCAAAGAAAGAGAAAAAGGTAATCCTATGTGGGGATCGAACCCACGACCCCCTGATTGCCGACGATTTGTCTCGTTGAATCGTAGTCAGATACTCTACCACTAAGCCAATAGGACAGGGATAGAAGCGATTATTTAGCTGTGTTCAAGTCGGGAAAGACATCGACCAGCCATTTTTTCGCAGCTTTTTTCATCCGCCTCCTTCTAAAAGGTTGATGATTCTCCCCCTCGTTAGGACGATATCGAACGGTTTGTTCGGTTGCTCTCCACGTTGATCTGACCCTTGGATCTGTTAAAATTACCATGACAACCGGACCCGATTTCTGCTCGGCCGACATACCCACCCTACGTATCTGCTATCAGATAAGATTTCCTTGCATCCTTCCCGCAGCCCGAAGCGGAAGCAGGTCAAAGAGACCGAACGAGGCCGAGCTGCCCGAACAATGTGGATCGTCCGGCATGTCCGGTTTTGTATTTCAGTCCAACAACGTCTGCATCGCTTGTTAGTCGGGTCGGCATGGCGCAGAGGATGAGGGATATATATTCCGCCTCATGCACTTTCTGGGAGTACGCCGCTTCGTATACTTCGGATTCGCCATAGCGCTCATTGGATTCGCTCTTCGGTACCAGCAATCTACATCAAAAACGCTCAACATGCAAGCGATGAAGAACGTGATTGTCGTTGGAGGGTCTTATGTCGGTAGTGTGAGTGACCTCTTCAGCTTCATTCTGCCATCGACGCAGCTGATCATGCTTGTTTTGTGTAGGGTGCGGCCACGAAGCTTGCCAGTTCTTTGCCCGAAGGATACAGAGTACGTGCTCGCCGTTGACTTCTACCGTGATACAAACTGACCGAATCGTCGCTTTAGGTCTTACTGATCGAACCACACAGCCACTTCCACCATCTATTCGCATTCGTACGCCTTTCTCCTTCACAACCGTGATGCTCAGCTTATTCTGTATTCTAACAGCCCCGGTTCGCTATCGTACCGACACATGAGCACAAAGCCTTCATCCCCTACACCCGCATCTTCAACACTCCGACCATCCCAGACCCCTACATCCACTCGGTCATCCGTGCCCGCGCGCTCTCGGTGCAACCGGACAACAAAATCGTCCTCGATCGGGAATGGAAGGGCGAGACGGTGGTGCCGTTCGAGTACCTTGTCGTTGCGACGGGAACTCAGCTGCCGAGTCCCGGGAGTATGCAGGGTGAAGAGAAAACGGACGGTGTTGGGTTCTTCAAGACGTACCAGGCCGGTGTACAACGTGCAAAGGACGTGGTCATCGTCGGAGGTGGTGCAGTAGGCGTGCAGATGGCGCTCGACCTGAAAGAGGTGCATCCGGAGAAGAATGTGACGTTGGTGCATTCAAGGGAACATGTGATGAACCGTTTTGATACGCGGTTGCATGATATTGTGGCAAAGAGGTGTGAGGAGTTGGGAGTGAAGTTGGTCACGGGGCAGAGGGTGCAGGTTCCGGCTGGGGGGTATCCAACGGATGGAAGTGCCACGAAGGTCGTCTTGGCAAATGGTACGGAGATCCCTACGCAGCTCGTCATCCTCGCAACTGGTCAAATACCAAACAACCACCTTCTTCGCGAACTGGACTCCTCCTCTACACCTTCCGGTCAAATCATCAACCCATCAAACGGCTACCTTCGTGTCCGACCTACTCTGCAACTCCAGCACCCTGGATACGGCCACATTTTTGCGCTGGGTGATATTGCGGATACGGGTGCTCCAAAAGCTGCGAGACCGGGCATGGCACAACAGGATGTGGTGGTGCAGAATATCGCGGCGTTGGTAAAGGGCGAAGAGGTGGATGGAAAAATAGAAGTTGGACCGGCGGCGATACATTTGACGCTTGGCCTCGTGAGTGTCTTTTCGCACTTGACAATGGCCATTGGTACTGATTAGTTTGGGTTGGTAGAAACAAAACGTCATTTTCAGGAACCCGATAGAACCAGGAGGAGAGCCGATGATCAAGATGCAGGACAAGTAAGTCGCTTCCCTTCCCCTTCCTTTGCCTTTCTTTGCCTTTCCACTGCGCCCGAATCACCGAGTCGCCGAGGTGTCTATCGTTCGCTGATACCCGACGTTTTGTGCGGTCTGTCTTTCATAGTGGACAGGAAGATATGGGGATTGATGGTGTGTGGACGAGACGAGGGTTTACAGTCAAGGATATTTCGGAGTATCA
This sequence comes from Naganishia vaughanmartiniae, assembly GCA_030039245.1. NCBI lineage: Eukaryota > Fungi > Basidiomycota > Tremellomycetes > Filobasidiales > Filobasidiaceae > Naganishia > Naganishia vaughanmartiniae. Next base: position 34,490 of record JASBWU010000004.1, on the reverse strand, counting down.
TCTATAGTGTATGCAAGATTTACGAGTGCAGTCGAGGAAAGAATTGCAGGGTCTGAAATGCCCGTATTGTGTGCAGAGTCGGGATGTCCTTCCTCCCCTCCCTGTTCATGCGGTACGTTGCTCGAGGTTTCAGGCCCCAACGGCAATGCCATCTGATATGGTGTGGCCCCCGAGGTGGCGATGACGGGGAATGAAGTCGTAATCGGTCACCGCTTTGTTCCGTTATCCCTGACGCTGCACTGCCTTTCTAAAGGGAGCGTGAAGCATGGGGCTATGCACGTGCTGTGCTGTGGTATATAACCTGTGCGTTTGCGACGTTTGCGACTGCGGAAAGCGTCAATCAAGGTGTCGGAGCAGTCGTCAACAAAATCGCCTATCAAATTTGCCAGTGAGCCCTATTGATCTCAGAAGAGATTGTGTCCGTCGCGTTCACTGGCAAGCAGTCGGACCATTCCCAAGTCAGCAGCTTTCAGACATGACAGCTTACACCGGTCCAAGTCTACATCGCCATTTAGTCTGGGGATTGAACCAGGTCCAGATTCAATCGCCCTTGCCGCACAAAGGTCGCAGTTGTCACACACATTTGAAAGTGGCCAACCTCGGCGCCACTTCGCGAATCTGACTCCATTTGGCCGCCTGCTGGTATACATCGGCGCCTCGTATCATCACAAGTACCGCGGAACGGTACCTACAGGCTCTCAGTACCCAAGCGACTCCCAACGTTCAAGCAGGGGACATACGGTATTCCAACGGTCGATCTCAAAGAAAGAAGATATCACCAATAACGTGGCTGGCAAGCAGAGTGCTTCCGGAGGCGGACAGCCAATATGGTCTGACTTGAGTCACTACTCTCGTATTCGCAGCAGCTTAGCGCTCCCGATATCAAAGGTTCAGACCCATCCACGTAAGCATTGTCTCAAAGCAAAAGCCCAGGTACCTGTGCCCTCCTGCTCTCCGGCACTCCGGGACAGTACGAGCTGTCGAAGAAGCAAAGTCACAAATACCTTTCCTGGGTTCTTCGGAGACGACAGTGACAGCTATAGTGATCCGGACCCACCAGGGACTGCTCAATTTGACGGGGCTATGGCATCCATCCGCAAAAAAGCGCAGCTCGTAAGGCTCTCGCATCATGCAAAGCCGACACACCCTCATACGTAACAAGTGATAGTAAACAAAAGCGGGAGTCCAGGAAAGATAACACTCTTCGACGGCCCGAACCCAGTTCGCGTTCATCTCAAAATAATCCAACACTCTAGTTTGTTAATGATGACTCAGGGGAACACCTCGATATTTACTACGCCCATCCGGAACTCATTGTGAACCTCCGAGCGTACGATTTTCCATTGCCGTCTTCGGCCGGGAGTAGCTCCCGAATCGCGAAATTTCATCTGCAGAGTAAACACGACTCCCTCGAAGACTTGCACCAACATACAAACAAGATCGCCATGGGACCGCCGGCGATGCCACGTGAGAGCAAATGCATTTCCTCGTTTGACGACTTCCGGGAGGAACAAGAAGAGCGAAAAATGCTCAATATCTAGCGACAAAAGACCCCGAGGAGGACGAGGAAAGGTCCACAGATCCTGTCGGATAACGAGGACGAGGACAAGCCTGATCACGCGCAACAAGGGAAGAAGAAAAGACAACACACACATTGGTACCGGCGGAGGTAAGATCTGCGGAATAGAGGCCTTACAGCATTGAAGGAAAGCAAACAGGCGAAACAGGATGACTATTTCGGAGCCGTGTTCCAGTTTAACCATACGTTCAGTCCATGTTACTTTTCCTCTGCATTCACATCATATTAGTCGATTCGCTTAATTCCCATGTTCTGCGAGTGTTATCGACCTGAAGCGAAGTCGGATGCGAACTTATAGCATACGCCCTTTTCTTTCCGTTTACCATGATACATAAATAGCAGGTCGCACAGCTTTGAGCCTAACCTCTGAATCCCAGTTGATATTACCCTTCCATAGTCGCATGTCAGTTGAGCGGACTACCTGCCAATAAGGCATATGAGGCGTCCAAGGCTGCCGCCATCTGCATCCCTCCAACCGAAGTCGCAACCTGCTCGGAACCCAACAAAGTCTGCGAGATATTGGTGAATGTGCAGCCAGACGGATTGATCGTACCATCGAACCTGCCCTTCAACCAATCAATCACTTTTGGGAAGTGTAACAGCTCCATGGTGAAATGTTGGGTGGAAGGGCTGACGTCGGAGACGAACTCGATGGTGGCGCCGTTTGAGCAGTATGAGTTGGCCATGACGGACGCAGGTGGGTACGGAACTATGTCATCGTTTACGGCGTGGTAGACGTAGAGCGGGACTCGGGGTGTGTCTGCTACCTGTGGGCCGAGCACTAGATTTGCAAGAGTTCCCTGATCAAGCAACACGGTTGCATTAGCCTCGTTATAGTCAAAGGGCAGGGACGGGACAACATACCTGAATCACAGGATCTGTCAATGTCGCAGCGCCCGAAGTAAAGTACTTGGTCGACAAAATATCTTGGTTCAAATACGCCAAGATGTTGGCCGGTGCACAGCGTTGTCGGACTTTGGCAAGTTCAGAAAGACCAGCAGGGGTGGCGAGCTGGTTGACGCGAGACTTAAAGTCGGGGTAGGCGTCTGATACGCCGGCGATACTGGCGAAAACGACTGTGTGATGATGGGCAGGACCATCAGTACACCGACGTAAGGCACCGGCCGCAAGCGAGAGAAGCAAACGTACAGCCAGCAGATGCGCCGCCGTTCTGAACAGAAGTGAGGCAAGGCTTAGATATAGGTACGTTATGTGCAGACTGAACGTAGTACTTACGATGTACTCTGCGGTAGCGGTCAAGTTGGCAGGAGTACCCCCTTGAGCCACACCGATCAAGTTCAGTTCGGGAGCGTAGGACGGTTGAAGCGCAGCAGCTGATGCAGAAGGATCGAGAGATGTCAGATCCCATGGCGTTGCAGACTGCGATGTCAACCGTACGCACCCCATCCGGAGGCGGCACCACCACCTGAGTAGCCCTACAATAAGATGGATAAGCAACTAAACTAGGAGGAGATGCAGCACGGACGAACCCAGATAGCGATCTTAGGGTTTGTCAACCCAAGTTTCGGGAACTTCAACGTTGCTCGGATACCATCGAGTACGCCTCGACCTTCCAGTCGGCCGGCGATGAATGCTGCGTTGGGTCCTTCGTAATCTTGGATCGTGATGGTCCAGCCTGGATGAAGAAGATGTGAGCCGGGTGTCTATGCGCAGAAGATGCCGGTGGGCTGACCTTCTGCTAGGGCTGAGTACACGATGAAGCTCTCGATGGTGACGATTAAGTTCTCCTGAACAGCGAGGAATCGAACTGAATCAAGTTGCACAAGGAGGTAAGTTTGACTGGTCTCGGGGAAGCCAAGAAACAAAGGCTTACGATTGTACGAAGGCGCGCATTTCCTGTTGTTTCCGTCCTCTGCAAAAGTATACGCCAACAACCGATCCGTCTTTGCTCCGAGAGGTTTCAAGATCGTTGTCACTGTCGCCAACGGCTCCCCATTCGCTCCCTGCGTTCTATAAAGCAACTGCCATCCTTGCAACCCGACGTTGGGGAAAAGACCGACACTCGCAGGTACAATGATACGAGTGTTGAGGATTGTACCGACTGGTTGAGACTCCCATCCGCTGGGCGGGACGTAGAAGGGGTCGAAGGCTGGTTGGAGGGCACGGGGCTCGAGTGGTGCAGAGATGGTCAGCGGGAGGAAGAAGGCAGCGACGGAGATGATGAATGCGAGGAGCTTCATTGCGATTGTTGGAATGTCAAGAGGAAATGGAGAATGAGCAGGGCGCCGATAGTCTCCGCCAGCTGTGAGTCGAGGATTTAATACCAGTTTTTCCGAAAGGCATCGTTGTTGCTTATATCCCCCACTCGTACACAACATACAAACTGCAACTACTTTTGGTCGTCGTCCGGTTGCACGGCGAAGAGTCGAGTAACCGGATAGCCTTGAAAGACGGAGAGAGATTGGCAGCTTGGCAAAGTAATATCCCGGTGACTAGCGTTATATCGACTATTGTGCGGTTGTTCTAGCTTGAAAGGAACGTATTGAAGTAAAATCATTTTAGACTGCTATTCCCTTTCTGCGAGTATTTGCTTCCTTCAATTCAGGCCAAAACGCGAGCTAGAACCCGTGTGAGACATCCGGTGACGGGCAATGGTTGGGATCGGAGAAGAAGGAAGCTGGGGAGGGACCTGCGGAGCTACCTGCATTGAACAGCTGGCAAACCTGTATGCCAGCGTTGATAGCACATGGTGGGTGAACCTGAGTGGCCGGCCCTTCTTCTGACCTGCCCAGCTAAACCAATGGCGGGGAAGAGCATTTCTCGGAATGCTTGGGAAGAAGATATCACGGATCCGCGCGCATCATCAGGAGGGAGGCGAGCTAGGAGGCGGCTTCAATGGATGATTGACACCGAGCAATTCGCTTTGCTGGACATGTAGGGAGAGATCGCGCAATCCGAAAGTGCAGCTGGAAGTGCTTAACGAAATAAATCGGAGGCATAATGTCGGTAGAACTGATGGCTAGGCAAAATCGCGAGGGAACGACACGACATGACGGTGCATCAGCTTGCTGGCTAGCTGCTTTTATGCGTGAACAGCATTACTCGTGCCTGATGCAAAGCCCAAGCTCAAGAAGGAGATCAAGACAGCTATCAAGACTCGACGACTGCCCATGAAAATTTGACGGCATCGATAACATCCTATGTGCGGTACACAGTTGTCGAACCAATGCGATAGACGTATGATCAATGTATGGTCGATATCCCAGCGAAGGCATGATAAAGCGAGGCACTGTCGGTTCCTGCGCTTGAGTCCATAGGCGCAGCAGGGGAGAGAGCGTTATCGGGTCGGTCCGTTATGAGTCGTAGGCCGCCGCCTTCCTTTTCGCTCGTACAATCCACAAAGGATCATGACCTTCCACGTTATCCTCCTCTACGATAACCAAGGACTGGATCCCCTCGAACAGCTGCCCTGCTTGCATTCCGCTGCCTTCAACGGTACGCGGGGTGGTACTGTTCCCTTGCGCTTGACCATCGGTGCCAAAGATAAAGCCAACGCCCATTCCATCGCGAAGACGTTTAAGAGTCGCCGCTACTGTTTTCGAACTCGCTTGGTCGGTCGAGTTGTATGGCGTTCCAGCAAAGTGGAAGTAAGAGGCGACTAGGTGTAGGCGGTCTGTAGTCGAAAGATTGAGCCATGGTCGTACCACCTGCAGGACAAGGAATCAGTAATCCACGTAGTAAAAGCGTATAAAAAGTACCATCACCTTTGTCGGGAAACACCTGTTCGAGATCGCCATATACGCCCAACCTCCCGGCTTCAGGTTCCGCCCAACATGTTCCATCACCTCGAGCGGTCTTGACAGGTAGTCGATCGACACGTTGCAGATGACGGCGTCGTATGGTCCTTCCGCTGACACCCCTTCCTTTCCCGCCGTCGAACCCTGAAGCTTCTGGATTGCAGCGTATGTCGTGCCTTTGTGAGCCTGCTGAACAGCTTGACGGAAATCCGGTTCCTTGTCCAGGTCGTGTACGATCCAGTGTGATAGTATCTCATTCGCCTCCAGCTCCTTTGCATTCATCCCTATACCCACCACCTTGTTTCTCGGCGAAATGCTTGGCTGGCTATCGGTCGCGTACGGGATATGCGATACCCAGCTGCTGCATATATCCAGAACCTTGGCCATCGTTGTCGATTTTCCAGCTGACACGTTACTCGGCAAAACCTGTCCGTAGAATCTTTGCAAGTTTTGAATTGCATGATCATCGATGTGGTTGACGAGGCGGGAGTAAGCGTAGAATTCAGACGCAGGTGCGTTATCGTGCGGTATCAAGTCCCGATGCGAGAATGGGAAGACGGCGGGAAACGCGGAGGCAGTGTAAGAGGTGAGAACGCGACAGGATGGCGGAAGCGACATCTTCATAGGTGCGGTGGTGTTCTTGGACTATACAGGTGAACGTTGCTGTAAAAATGGGGAAACTTAAAGACATGGATTGCCTGATGGGCAGACTGAAACCATATTCTTCGATCTCCGATCTGATATGACGTAAGCGGTAAAGCGATATTTAACATGGTCTTTCCAGCTGTCTTTCCGCTGCGTTGACGTTCTGAGTGGTAACAGCTCCGGTTGACGTGGACGTCCAGTTGCAGAAACGCCAAATCCGTACGCATCGCTTTTGCACAGTGGGCACTCCTTTATCGCCAAACATTTCCGACGTATCTCATTTGAGCATTGGATGACACGATGTTCACGTGTTTAATCGGACAGACCCAAACGTTGCATCATCCACCTCCTTCGAGTACCGCAACCAGCCTCCTGACCAATCCCTACCCACCCTTTATCGCATGATGTGCACAATCGCAGCGAAGAGGGTGTGTTCATGACGTGGGATGCTGGAAGTGTTAATGAAGGCCATGAAGATTGTTCGATTCCAGAACTTGATCACTTTGACGGAGGTGCAACGCAGGGATGCAGCAAGCAATGCACAGAGGCGAACTGCAATGGTGATGAGGGCGACGTCGCTCACTAACCAGACCGATTCTCGCAATTTGGCAGCATGTTCAAGATCCTACGCATGGCGTGTGGCTGTCTGGCGGTTAAACGAAGCTTGACAGACGATGTCCGCGCTCATTTGAGCTATGCCTTGGTAGGAGCTAGAGCCATGCACCAGCTGCGGGTGGTGTGAGCGAATGAGTTGACGTGCTGCCAAAGCCAGGCATCGCGCAAACTCACCAAGTACTTTGAGACATCCGCTTCACCGCATTGCGCCTGCCCGTGCGCCTTCCATTATCGAGGTTACCTTGTTGACAACGTCTTCGCTGACATGCCTGCTTCCGTTTCCGAAACGAGGATCGGCAAAACACCTGGGTTGATGCAGCAACGGGCATACTGCTGTAACGCGCACACACGCCAGTCGGGTTCCTGGTCGATGTTCGCTGCCTTGCAGCAACGCGCGCGTCTGCACCATTGCACAACAGAGAATCAGCACGCGCCGCGACTTTACATTACTCGAACGACGTACATGGATCTCCGTCGTTTGCAAGCGGTCTGAGCATGACTGCTTGAGCGTATCTGCCAATCCTCCGTATCACCGTTGCATCACATCCGGGACTTGCTTTATCTGTGTCGGCGACTACTTGTGTCGACCGCTGCTACCTAGACAGGTACGGGTTCTCGTGATTGCTGGACATGAGTAGAGGGCGATGCTCGTCCGGGCGGAAGGCTTCAAGTTTTCTTACTGACATATCGGCTTCTGTCTAGGCATTGAGGGTTATCAATCAGGAAAATATATCTGTATAAGTCGAGAGACGGACATACCGTTGGTCATAGATTCTGCCATTGAAATTGCCGATTTTTGGTTATGATAGCAAAAAATGCCTTCAGGGGTACATGGGAGAACATCAGCACATATGCACAACTTAACGCAAGGCTCACTTGCAGAACTTACATAGACGGCGTCATTCTTCCACCACTGACCTTTTCGCATCCATTCTTTCCTCGCTTCCTTGGACCTGTCACCCGTAACCCTCCTTCAACCGCGAGACAGCAACGTCGCACCTCGCTTTCCTCGTTCTTCTTCCACGACTGATTCGGACAAAGCCAGATCTTCGTCCGGTGGAGTGGGTTCGAGTATTCGGTGGAGCCGGCACAGCGAGTTATAGGTTCGGAATGCGGCATGTTCTTGTGTCCGTGATTATGGAAAGGCAATTACCAATGTCTGGGCTGCATTGTCAAGGAAATCAGCGACGGTCCGAGGGAAACTTGAGGATCAGGCCATCAAAACTCACACTAGATGACACGAATCCCGTGTCGCTCCCGCTTGACTAGCTACCTCAGATCAGAACTGACTGCAAGAATGTCGTTCGTCGTCCCTCGCTCGCCTAATCACCGACTCTATCACATGGCACTCACTGGGCTATCGAGAATCCCTAGCTTCTGCGCATGCTTCCACCGCATCAGAGCCGCACGACTGGGTTGTTGAGCGTGTCATCCGAACCTGCTGCTATGCCTTGCGATTCCACCGATAGCCACCATCGCTTTCGTTGCTGATGTCGGCTGCGTCCTCCTTATTTTCGGGCGGCGAGCTTGATCGATGTGCCGTCGACCTTGCTGCGGCGACAAGGAGCGTTGTTACTGCTTCGTCGGTTGACCGAGCTGTTGACGGTAAAGTCTATCTATCAACTGACGCCGAGCCGGAATTAGCGGATTCAAAAGATTTCGGAAAAGTGGAGGTCATTGCTCATTGTTGTGGTCGTGTTGGTAGTTGCTGGTAGATGGTGTAGCTGTGACGTCAACCAGCTCGTTGACCGTTAACCCTTTCGTTGCTCCTCTTCCCTCTTCTCAGCTGTTGTCTGTCAACGCCGAGTTTACATTCAACTCTCCCCGCGACCTTTGTCCACCAAAGCTTGGTATCGGTGGAACCCGGATCTAGTGGAGAGGCATGCATCGAATTCCAACACGCTATAACAGGGTGTAATTCCTAAGATGCGCTCGAGTTCTGCTTGGAATGGTAGTCCGTGAACAGTGGCGAAACCCAGGCCGCGGTGGCTCAGAAGATATCCACCCCGTGCGCGAGCTCAATCTCTGGAAAGCACACTCATACCCTAATCACCTTGGCAAGCAGCACATCCGCTCAAGTCTTGTAAATCCGCGGCGAAGAATCGGCCAGCATGGCAAAAAACACCTCAATTATTATCTAATTTTGTCATTGAAGGTGTCATGATCCGTATCCCGACGACAACAGAAATCTAAACAAGCTCTTCCTAGCTCGACAAACCCGGCACTCTCCGCGTCACTCTAAAGCATAAAAGTTAAAGGCTGCTCCATGTAGTCCTTGAACGCCTTCAACCATCTAGATCCGACAGCTCCATCAACCGTTCGGTGGTCGGCTGACAACGAGGCGCTCATGACCTGGACAACCTTGAAGCCCTTGGGGTCTTCCGGTGCGGGAACAAGCTTGTCGACGGTAGCTCCGATGGCCAAGATACATGACTGAGGCGGGTTGATGATGGCGTTGAATTCCTGGATACCAAACATGCCCAAGTTGGAGATGGTGAATGTTCCGCCCTGTAATTGAGACCGTTAGTATTAGAGCATGGATTGAGCACAACTGCAACGCACCTGGTACTCTTCGGGCTTCAATTTGCCGTCTCGCGCCTTTCCTGCCAAAGACTTGACTTCCGACGAAATGGTGGCTAGACCCTTGCTTCCGACGTCCTTGACGATGGGGGTGATCAAACCGTTCGGGGTAGCGACGGCGACACAGATATCGGCCTTCTTGTACCTGTAGGCGCGAAAGTTAGCGACGTCCTCTTGAAGCAAGGAGAGCACACGTACTGCCTGATAACGTCTCCCAACCAAGCCGAGTTGGCCTCGGGAACCTCTGCCAATGCCAAAGCGGAGGCCTTGACGACTGCACGCGACGAATGTAAGCACATGCTGTAGCACACATAAAGCGATGGACCTACTAAAGTCATTGACCGAGAGCTTGGGCTTGCCCTCACCAGCGGCCTTGTTGAACATCTGTCGCAACTTCATCACCCTGTCCATGTTGACCTCGACCGTCAGGTAGTAATGCGGCACCTGTGTCTTGCTCTCCAGCAATCGCTTGCCAATCACTCGTCGCATGTTGGAAATCGGCAAGTCTTCGTACTCTGCGGGTGCAACAGGTGCAGCCTTGCCTGGCAAGGCCGAAGCGCCCGAAGTGGGAGTCTTGGCAACGTCGGAAGAGGCGGATGAGGTAGAAGCGGCCTTGAAGTTTTCAATGTCGGCCTGCAAAGAGACGTGTTAGCGACGACCGTGCGCTCCACCTGAGAACACCCGACTCACCTTGACAATTCGACCCTCGGGACCGGTTCCCTTGACCTGGCTCAACGGAATTCCTCGCTCAAGCGCCATCTTCCTTGCCAACGGGCTTGCAAAGAACTTGGGCTTGTCACCTTCCTGGACCGTCGGGGGCTTCTGTGCGTCCGTACCACCTCCACCGGCTCCCCATTTCTGATCCGCAGGTGTTCCAAGCGTAGGAGTGGTGTTTGGTGCGTCCTTAGGTGCTGAAGAGACTTCCTTTTGGGCGTGGTCGGATGACTTGGGTTCGTCTTTTGACTCGGCAGCGGGTTCGGAGGATTCGGAAGAAGCAGACTCGCCTTCAGCGGCCAAGGCATCGGCTCCAGAGACGTCGTCACCTTCTTCACCGGTGATGGCGATCACAGTTCCGACCTTGACGGCTTTGCTTCCATCGCCGACCTGCAAAGGGTTCGTCAGAGCAGGTTTTGCAAGAAAAGACGCAAGGACTCACGATGATCTTGGCCATGATACCGTCATCCTGTGCTTCTACGTCCATGGTGGCCTTGTCGGTTTCCTGTCAGGCACGGAAGAGGTCAGCTTGGAACGGTCCAGCAATATTGATAGTCGCATCGCGAAAGCTAGCAGACAGTATGCGCTGCCAGCTCGTTGCGCCTCAGGCTGCGATAAAGATGGCGCCGGAAAGGAGAAGGACGATCACTGCCGTTGCGGCGATACGAGATATACGAAGAACTGCTTTAGACTGCTCCGAGTCGCAATAAGCATGACGGCGGATAGGAGGCCGTGAAAGCTTGGCTCGAAGAGCTGGAATATCGGTGTAAATACATATTGCTGGATTTGAGCAAAGTTGACTCGCAAGGAGACGAGGATGGATCATCGATCTCCACACCGCGGCCTTGCACGACGCCAGAATAGACAGAGCTTGCAATGCCAGAGCTCGAGCAGCGGCCAATTTGAGTGGATAGTGCTGTAAGCCGGGTCTCAAGCCCTCCACACAGTTCTCGGAAGGCAGTATTCAACCAGTCTCGAAAGAACAATGACGGTGGCTCGCGCGGCGTGCACTGCTGTTGCGAGCCAACAGGCACCGAGGAACTCTCAAAAGAGATGCCGCTCGGTCGTTCCTGGCCAACGATCACAAGTGCAACACTCCAGGAAGAATTTTCAATGTAGCCATCGGAGGCTCGAGCGCTCCATGCCGTGCGGAAGATTCAACGACTGCGCGCTCGGCCGCTCCGCGCTCGTGGCAAAGACAAATCATCGCTCTTCCTGCAATGGCCACTACCACTCGCACTGGCAGGCTGCACGTACGCTTTGCCACACCGCGGCGTAAGGACCGAGTCTCGACCGCTGCGGCGACGGTACCGCGCCATCGAAGAGATAATGACATAAAGGCTCGACCGTCGGGCGGCGGCGTCTAGGCGACCAAGACGACGATTCTCGGCCCAATGGCCCGTGAAAGAATTCTGCGGACTTGTGTCTGCGGCGCGTACACTGATTCACACTTTGCTGCATGAAGGCAACTACGCTCTCGGCCGTCGTTGGACTGATGCTCGCGCTCGCGCTCGACACAGCCAACGACGCTCAACCGCCGTACGGCGGTCTCGGAGAGAGTCATGCGTCCTCGTAGCATGGGGCGCAGTACTCTCGCTCTGCTCGATAAAGGCAACTACTCTCGGCCGTCCTACGACGGCCTCGAGGCTGTCGCGAATGAGTCCTACGGACTTGTAGCCTGCGGCGCAGACACTGGTTCTCGCTCCGCTCGGAGGATACTCGCTTCGCTCCATGTTTCTCGCTCCGCTCGGGAGACTCTACTCGCTTCGCTCGAGAGACTGCTCGCTCCTCTCGCTCCTCCTCCCTCCTCCCTCCTCGCTTCGCTCGTCGGTCGTCGCTCGTCAGTCGGGACTCACAATCTCCAACAACACATCTCCCGCCGCAAACGTCTCCCCCTCCTTCTTCTTCCAACTCGCAATCCCACCCTCTGTCATTGTCGGCGACATGGCAGGCATTGTAAACCTTGTGAGTTCTTGAGCGATGGCTGTTGTTCTCAGTGCTGTAGGAGAAGCGAGTGAGCCCGCGCAACGAGGAAGGGGGAGAGTAGGGGAACAGGAGAACTCACCACGCGTGGAAGCGGCACTGGAGAGGGAAGCCTTGACGGCCAACTTGGAAGCGGTTCTCAGTGCGTACATCGTGCCGAATCGAATCTAACTCGAGGTATAGGTGGACGAAGGAAAGTTTCTATGAACCGTGCACAACGTCTGCTTTACTTGTGGAAATTCGACAGACTGTTGGTGTGTCTCTCCTCCCCTCGCCAGCCCCAAAACACGCGGGCGGGACACGAAACCGCGGAATCGGAATCGGACAGCCGTTGATTTCTCTCTCGGCGGCCGGTTGAGTTGTGAACTTGGAACTTGGTACAGAATCGCTGGGTTTCTTTAATATGCCTTTGCTCGTACGTGGTGGATAACAAGGGCAATGTCAGGGTGCAGTCCCGCCAGACGCCGAGGGTTTCATAAGAAGTTGCATTTAGTGGATGTTTCTTGGGCAGGGGGAGGCGTTTACACGTCGTATTCCGTAGCACGAGCGGGGAGGAGTTCATAGGAGAGGAGAGGAAATCGAGCCTGTCTTCTACATTCCCGCACTTTGTATATTTACATGAGCGTTCCTGGAGTTGGACAATTAAGGAGCTATAGACACGACCTGGAACGACCACCCGTCGTCGCACAAAGCCCATCATGTCTCTGTTGTTCATTTCACCAGTATTCCCCGATATCGAGACACGTGACTGGCTAGTCACTCGAGTCGCACGTCACTCGCATCGATGAATCATCGCTTCCCATCCGCATCCGCTCCCGTCCGCGTCCAAGCGGGGCACTCCTCTCCCCCTATCGCCTCCTTGCTCGTTGGCTATCATCAACATCCTTCTCTTCATCTCCCTTTCATCTTTCTTGAGCCTCGATAGTGTACAAGCAACACACGCAACAATGAAATTCACCACAATCTCATCGGTTCTACTCGTCTCGGCTGTCTGTGTATCTGCTGTGCCTGCTCCGGCGCCGATGGTGGGAGTGGGAGAGGGATTGATTGATTTGGCGTCTTGGTCGGCGGGAAAGGTTGCCGAGCAGTTTACGGGTGTTGAGGATGTGAACGGTGTGGATGGCAAGGATGGTGGGATGGTCGCGATGGGTGGATGGAGTTGGACTGATTGTGGTGCGTTGTTTTGGCTTTTTTCTTATCATCAAGCGGCAACTGACGGTCTGCGTGGAATAGGTCTCGCAACCGATGCAGTGTGAGCCTTCCTCCCTGTCTCCCTCCCTCCATCCTTGCCTCCCTTTCACGCCTCATCATCCGCTGATCACCTCTCCACCTACCGCACCTTACAGACAAATCAAGGAAATCAACGTCAACCCCGATCCTCCCGCCCCGGGAAAGAACTTGACGGTCAATGTCAAGGCAGAGGTACTCAAGACGATTGAGGAAGGTGCCTGGGCGCATGTGGTGGTCAAGCTCGGTCTGATAAAGTTGCTGCAGAAGGATTTTGATATCTGCGAAGAGGCGTACGTGCCCGGTTGCCTTTTACACAAACACTTTGTTGGTGTGCTAATCCTTCGCGTGTGGAGTAGACGAAACAACAACGCCACTGTACAATGCCCGATCATCCCTGGATCATACGATATCACTCAGACGGTTCAACTCCCGCGTGAAATCCCGAGGGCAAAGTTTGCGGTCAATGTTCAGGCGTATGATAAAGATGACGAGGATTTGGCGTGTGTGAATTTGTTTGTGGATTTCTTGCCTCATCGGGGGTAGGAGAGGTGGAGCGGGAGGCGAGGGAGAGTCAGTTGACGTGTGTGCAGGAGGATCAAGGAGGCCGTATGCATGTCGCTTTCTTCGTGGGAAGCAGGAGAAATCAAGGAAAGAGAAACGTTATTTGTAGAATCTATTATTGTCGTGACACCAGAGGTTGTGAAAATTAGCATACAAGATCATCGCATCTCGATATCTGTCGGGTCTATCATTACTGTAACCTGCCACGAACGCGACCCGCCGCAATGGACGAACCACCCTTTCCTTTCCTTGAATCGAACGCCCCCGCGTGATGACGCAAGCGGGAGGGCAGCCAGAAAGAAGGAAAGGGAAAGGGAAAATGTGCGAACGAGATGAGGAGTAGGTTGACAGAGGTGATTACCGCTAGGCATACTGTCGGGTTTCGCAAGGTACAAATTGAGCTTGTGTCGCTCGTGCGTACATACTTTGCAAGACCGGAGACTGGAAAAGGATATAAACTCGAGTTTCCGAGGAGGATTCCCATCCATCTCGACATCCGCATCAAATCGATCAGCATCCATCAGATACCGACGATTGGACGTGTCCTTTTATTTCGTAGACGGACGACAACAACCTTTGTGCAAGTCTAAGAAGACTGGTTGGCGGATTATCACACGAGGACTGCAGCATTACACCGGGCTCGACAAGATGGCAGGGACAGCCAAGAGTATTAAATGTCAGTACTTGGGTCGTGCATTCCCTTGACGGTGTTTTGGCTGTTGGCTGTTTCGTTATGCAAGGAGCGTTGCATATACTTGAGGACTGAGGAAAGGCAGGTCGCGGATGATGCTCGTCGGTTGGTGTGTACGGCTTGTATGCTGGTTTACAGCAGGTGGTTAGGCGGTGCGAGGTCGGAATGAAAGGAACGGCTTTCAAGTGTCAGGTCGATGGCTTGGTCAGCGTTGTCGCTGCCGATGTCCTCGACCACAGCGATCAGGTACATGTGCTTCTTGCTCGACCATTACGGCTCTGAATTAACTCAGAACGGACGGATTGGTGAATCCGTTGGGCTAGGAAGATACCTGCTGTATGATTCATCGCTTTCTCTATCCTTTCGCCATCACCTGCAGCTTCGCTCGTACTAATCATGCTTCTCACAAACAGGCGTCGTAGTCGGTGATGGAGCGGTAGGAAAGGTAAGTTCCTCTGCTTACTCCGTGCTCCTGCAGAGGCTGTACTAATGACCCGCCTGTCGCAGACATGCCTCCTGATATCGTACACGACCAACGCATTCCCCGTGGAATACGTGCCGACGGTGTTTGACAACTATTCCGCGCAGGTGCGTTTCCTGGGTTTCGTGTCTCTGTACCGCTGGCAAGGTGCTGACTTGTGTGTGTGTGAGCAGATCCAGGTGGATGGGTCGATTGTTAATCTTGGGTTGTGGGATACGGCAGGGCAGGAGGACTACGAGTACGTCCCTCAGCTCTTCTTCAGTACGAGGCAAGAGTTGCCGTGCGCTAATCCTCCTTCCTTTGCCTGATAGCCGCCTACGTCCACTCTCCTACCCGGCGACAGACGTATTTCTGATCTGTTTCTCCGTCGTTTCCCCACCGAGTTTCGAAAACGTGCGCACAAAGGCAAGTCCAGCTCTCGTTCCCTTTCCTTCCTCCTTTGCTGGCGCTTCATGCTGATTCCTTGTCATACCTCGACAACGGCGAACGCAGTGGTACCCAGAAGTACAGCACCATTGCCCTTCGACACCGAAGATCCTCGTAGGCACCAAGTCCGATCTGCGGAGGGACCCGGAGACGTTGAGCAAGTTGCAGACGAAGCGGCAGGCGCCGATAGAGTTTGCGCAGGTGTGTCCGTTTGGTTGAGGGAGTAGTATGTGGTCGCTGAATGCTTTGCTTTGGGATTAGGGTACGGCGATGGCGAGTGAAATCAAGGCTGCCAAGGTACGTCTCGCCAATCCCTCTTTTGTTCCAATCACATACTAAGACTTTCCTTCTTGATGTTCCAGTACCTTGAATGTTCTGCTCTGACACGGCAAGGGCTAAAGAACGTATTTGATGAAGCGATCCGGGTTGTCTGTGAGCCTCCTACGTTTCAGTCTTCAAGTGTACACCGTCCGGGCGACGTACTGATATCTCCTGGCATCCTGCCGACAGTGAACCCGAATCGGAGAAGCGGGAAATCCAAGAAAAGTAATTGTGTGCTCATGTAGCGCATCTCCACACCTCTCCTGCGCTGCGACTTCATCCGCATATCTCTGTGGCTCGGCCAACACCAATTTCTTTCTTGGTACGAATTCTCATGAACGACCGGCGACTACCATTCTTCACATCTCACGACGCATGGACATTCTTGCTTTCCAAATTACAAATGACCGTAACGACAAAACTAACCAAGAGACACTTTTTTACTTACGCCCCTTTCCGCCTCGTCGCCTTACACCTGCAGAAGTAGGTTCGGATCTATTAGCTGCGCCATCGATTCGCGCATAGAACGGTTACAGCAGTCGCCTTTTGATCTTTTCGCATTGTACGACAGTGACCGCCTCAGGTATCATATTCATGACACCTCGCTGTTGACCTTCTCGTCACCTGATGGGTTCGATGATGTCGCTGTAAAGGCAAGCTTGGAATATCAGATAAGGCACTGGCAAGCGCTGGTGTTCAGTTGGGACTATCAACAACGTCTTCATTCAGAGCGACTGCCCGTCAAATCACTTCAAACCCCAGCGCATCCGTCCATTTCGTCCGATCAGCTGCCCAATCCCTGCAGTGCCAGCGCAATGCCTGGTCCATCCAAGAACTACTCTCCTCGATTCCCTCGTCGACTGGTCGGCGCCGTTGCCGCCTATTAGCAAGAAGCCTTTGCTGTGCGCTTCGTTCTCTCCCTACGACGAGCCAGGTGGACCTTTCAGCGCCAGTGTCTTCGCTAACTAGCGTTGTCCTCTGAGCTCATGATTGGGACAAATGACAAAGGTCAGCGTGTGACATCGAGCATTTATGCAGTATCTGTTACTCTTGCCCAAATTTTCGACGCGACTTTGTTATCAGCAGTGCAAGATAGTAGGTATTTCCGACGTCTCAGTACATTGGCTTTCCTGGAGATTGCCATGTTCATTAGAGCTCTGGAGACGTGGTGAGTAGCTGGTTGTTTGGTCGTATCGTGAATACCACCCGCTCATACTTGAACAGATTGAATTCTACAGGACGGTCGGTTGTTTGCTGGCTGTACGTCTGCATCTCACACCTATTCGTCGATGCCTTCATGGCTAGTGTAGGCATGTTGCCCATACTTTCCGTCGCACATAGTAGTCTTCGCGGGTGGCACTGGCGTAACTGAAGGTTACACCGCCTTTGCAGCCCGCATCGATGAGCTCATTACTCGACCTCCAAGGATCGACAACTATTGGCCGACCCTTTGGTGTAGTCGTCCGGACTCCGGGGTATTGCGACGTTGAGCAACCGTGTCCTGCAGGTATATCGGGCTCTTGGGAATAGCGGAATGAATACTGACCCTAGCGGCTAGCTGATGGGGGACCTAAGTCGCCAGTGGTACTCGGCGCCCACTTCGCAGCCACTCCTCGAGTTCCGCTCTACGCCTATCACGCTGCCAACGACTACATCGTGCTTTACCCTCCCGCGCCCATTGTGGCAAACAAGTACTGTTACAACGGCGCCACCATTGAGTTCGTCACCGACGTCCACTCCGGTCCACACCATTTCCAATGTGACTCTTCCACTTCCTTCGCCAAGGTTAGTGAATGTCGGAAGGGCAGGTCCGATGGTACGATCAAGCCGTCCGGACGCCAATTTATCAGCATCTCCGCAAACGTTGTTGGGTCCTCAGCAGGTTGACACCTCGGTTGGAGGGATGCAGATGACGGCTGCCTTAGACGCTTCGTATGCCATGTTCGCCGCCAGTCCGCTGAACGGTTGATGTGTAGGCAGATAGGTTCCTTGATCCAGGAGGGAGAGAGAGTCGAATTGATAGGCATAGTCCAATAGCGCAGCTCTTCTCCTGACAAATGCGATTGAGTAGACGCGAATGTACGTTGGTAAGGATAGATCATGTTCGTTATATTGTACAACAGGTCGTCACTATTTGCTCAGTCCGAGCGCCATTATTAGGTGTTGATATCCGATTCGAGTCAGGGTTCGACGCACAGCTTGACATCCATAAACCAGGCATTTATTTTTCGTTCTTCTTTCCTCACCGCACTGCTTGTCATCCATAGACTACGCATTTTTTTTTGGTTCATTCTTTCTTCACCGCGCAGCATATCTCTTCGCCTTGTTCTACCAGATCTTTACCATCCGCAATATCATCAATCCTGCAGAAACACGAAACCTTGATATCGACATCCGCTGTCGCCGTCGCCGTGCGCAACAATGGTCGAATAATACTCGCTTCCCTCGTCCTACCCAACTTGATCAGACATTCGTACGCTCCCGTCAAGGCCCAGACATTGTTGGGATGCTGATGTGCGCGCGGGAGGGTATCGTTGATCCCCAAATCGTCAAAGTAGGTCTTGAGCGCCTGTTCGGTGTGGCCTTGTTCGAGCTTGAGGGCGGCGTAGGCGTGACGGACGGGTGTGAGCCATGACCACGGTTCGCAGTAGATGAGGCTGTCGTATCGTTTGATGGATTCCTCGAGGTGGGCGAATGCGACCGGGTAATTTGCCTTTCGGTATTCGAGCTCGCCGTGGAGGAAGGCGGTGCCGACGTCGAGTACTGCTTTGCCCGAATTGGGGAATACGAGGCTTGTGGCAGGGACTTTTTCGTAGGCTGAGAGGTAGAGGTCGCGTTCCTTTTCCGCCGACGGGACGTCACGAGTGGCGGAATATGCGATTGCTTTGGACCAGTGGGTGAATGCGATAGTGAGAGGGTAGATGGACGGGTTGGAGGGTATTTTCAACGCCTTGATCTCCTCCCATCTACCGAATCGGACGTAGACTTGACTTCGCATGGTGTATGTCGCTTCGATGAAATGTCCAAGTGCCGCCAACAACTCCTCGGGCACATTCTGTTCGATCATATCCACGTAACGCATGGCCAACTCGTACTGCCCCGCATACATGGCGCTGTAGACGATGAACTGCATGTTATGGAGTCGGTAGATGAGGTAGAATCCGCCCGGTCCACGCTTTTCGAGATACTTTGCGTCAGCGGCGATGCCTAGCAGGTTTGAATAGCTTGCACGCTGGTAGTCGCCGACGAGAAAGTAGATGTGGGATGGCATATGCTGTAGGTGACCGGCGTCGGGGACGAGATTGAACAGTTTATTGGCGGGAGGGAGGGCCTTTTCCGGGTCCGGCGACATTTCCATCAGGTGGATGTAGAAATGAAGGATACCGGGATGACGATCTGCGTCGGGGAAATGTTTCATGGCGTGTTCGAGGACTGCTTGGATTTCGACTGCACGCGAGTTTGGTGCTGGACCGCCGGTGGAGAGATCCCATAGTCGCCAAGGGGTGAGGATCATCATGGCATCTGCGTAAAATGCGGTGACATCGATGGATTCGGGGAATTTGGCGTAGACTTCTTGCATGGCTGTTGCGTAGGCGATGTTCCAAGTTCCGTAGTCTCGCCTCGTAATATCCTCTGGCATTCTGGCTTTCAACGCTCGAATCAACGCCATCTCCAACTCGCTTCCCGGCGCCAGCTGATCGATGTGGTGCAACGCCGCCTTGATCTTTGGCAACGACGCATCCACTTCACCCGGCGCAAACAGTTCCCACGTCTTGTTGTAGTTTGCTCCGAGCGAGTAGGCGATTCCCCAATGAGCCATCACGCAGTTCGGGTCATGAGCGAGGCATTGGTAGAAGCATAACATGGCTTCTTCGTGATTGAATGCGTAGCAGAGGGTGAGGCCGCGGTCGAACCATTGTTGAGCTGAAGGGGAGGTGGTTGTGATGGAAAAGTGGATTGGATTCAGGGTGAAGTAAGGTTCCGAGACGGAAATCGGAGGAGGAATCGGATCCATGGTTGCTGAATACTGGTAAGCAATGGTGCGGAATCGATAGGATAGTCCTGATCGAAGAAACAGGACATCAGCCTGGTGTCGCAGTGTATACTTTAGGGCCAATAAAGGACTCACGATTCTAATATGAGAAGACCCAATCAATCAGTATACGGTGTATAAAGAGTGCCTGATGTCTTCTCGGTGCTCTGTACAAGTTACTCAATCTGTACGAGTGGCGAGTTCAAGGCGAGGCAGGTTGATATGAAGCAGGTGGTCAGGTGCTTAGGGGCAGTGTGTGTGCAGGTGACAGAATGCTGCTGCAGAGTAATGGAAACTGACGTGTCAAAATTAAATGTAAATTAGCGTAACCGATCCTAGCCGATCCTATAGCTGTGGTGTTGTCTAGAGCCAACACACAATTTCACGCGCTTTATCGCGTGAAAAATCCCACAGCCCGCGCTGTAGGATTCCTACAGCTCAATTATAAACGCGGCGCAAATATAATCGATCATTCTATAACCCAGTCCATGCTATAACCTTTACTACTACTTCATTTCACCTTATATCGAACGGAAACTTTCAAGGTAGGATGAAATGGTGATTGTGCATTCCGACATAAAATGACAACAGAAAAAGAAGTGAGACTTCAGCGTGAAAACAAATACGAAACCCGAGCTCATCATTTCCCGATGCCCAAATCAGATCTCATCCTCGACCGCGAGCACCAGCAGCAGACGTCTCACCCTCTTGTCTGCCAGTAAAAGGGAACCCCTTCAGCATTTATGTGAAGTTTACAAGCGAAAATGCAACTTACATGGGAGGAATGGGTAAATGGGTCGCGATCTCTCGAGTACATATGCGCCATGATTTCCTGACGCACAGTAAGTCGTCTTACCTAAATCGCATCCCCAGCCTTGGCTCTCTTCTTGCCTTTATCCGATCGTACCTTCCTCTTCTTCGCCTGGGCCACTGCGACGGGGAGTGCTCGGCGTAGTTGGGCTTCGGCTCACGCGTTGGTTTGATACGATTCGTACAAGGTGGCTGATATTCGCTCCCATTCTCTCTTCTTCTTCGCATCCTTGGCTTCCTGTACCAGCCTTTCGTCGATCTTGCACCCAGTGCCGACAGTGATAGGGCCTCCCTCGGTACGAACTCTTTCGACCGCCGTTTCGCCTCTCCCGCGCGAGCTTCTGGGCATCCGACACGTTCAAGTGATTTCGGCTCAGCATGTCCGCGCTCAATGCGATGCTGACGGACCCCTTCATCACCTTCTCTAGCAACGGAGAGAATTCACTTTGGTTACGGTCTGTCAGGTTCAGCTGGCTACACATGCGGCGAAGCCCACCAGGGCTTGTGGATGTACGAAGGATGAGCGTTTCGTGACCACGTTCGGGACTTGTATGTCGCTGTCGATGCGCTTCCTCATCTGCCTCCGCTCTCGCTGACTGACTCGCCATCTTCTCTAATACCTTTCCCGGATTCCAAAGGCACAATCCCTGCTTCACGCCAGGCAGATCGGACGGTGGCGTATTTGTACGTTTCCGTACGGGTTTGTGGAAGCGCGGCAAAAAAGTCGCCTTGATTGAATGACTTCAAACCGATGTTCGCGCCATCATTATTTGCGGTACGGTGGAAGTGTTTGTAGGGCTGGAAGCTCTTGAGGTCGAGAGGCTGGAGAAGGTGTGTCAGATGCGGTGGTAGCATGACAAGCACAATCTTGGTCTCCGGGCAGTACGTCACGAATTCCTCCGTCCCGTGTGAGCCATGGCCATCGATCAACAGCATACGGTACTCTCCTCTCTGACTGTTCTTCGTTCGCTTGTCAAAATGTTCAATCCAGTCCAGACCGATGACGTCCGTAGTGAATCCCTTTTCACTAGTATTGAAAACCGTTGAGGGCTCCAGCTCGTTTCGGAAAGTTTGTGCACGGTGACTTTTTGCTTGGAAGATGACGTAGGCCGGGATGAATCAACCAGAGGCACTGATAGCCTCGATGATGGTCAACGACTCTCGGTCCATTTCGCTGGCGATATAATGTTTGGACCTCTTCTTACTAGCAAATGTAATGATTTTCCGGTTGCCACCCATACCGATGCGAAATCATGCCTCATTCATGTTCCGTGAATCGCTCTCGCCTAACCCATATTTGATCATCTCCCCATGCAGCCGGTCGAAGTAAACCGTCACCTTGTGTGGCTGCTGGGCGAGCATGTGAGCAACCTCCAACGGCTTTTGTGTGATCATGACCAGCTCGGGATGTCACTGTAAAAACTATTGATCCAGTTACCGGAAATCGGTATGGGCGCGGGACCATCGCCGCACAACTTCGCCAACATCGTGTTCGCCGCATTTTCCAGCTTCTGGACCGATACCGATCCACCCGCAGCCTCCAAAATTTTCATGTATAGGATCAATGAGGCCTCCTGGGCGTCTGTGAAGCGTTTGCTAGTTCCAGGTCTGGCGTACTTTGAACCATGGCCATGATAACGATTTCGAAAGTTCTAATAATTGACTCGGAAATTTCAAGCGATCTCGGCCAAATTGGGATTGTCGATGCTACGTGCATGCTGGCAGGCCTCAAGTACCCTCCCTTCAATCCTCTCTCTATCGTCTTTCTCGTGGGCTAATTGCTTTGACATTCGCTGGTTTCTTAGGTTGAGCAAAAGTGTTAGAAAAGATAGTAGGAAATCCAGGTGTACGAATTATCTTTGAGCCGTGTTTATAATTGAGCTGTAGGAATCCTACAGCGCGGGCTGTGGGATTTTTCACGCGTTGAAGCATGTGAAATTGTGTGTCGGCTCTAGACAACACCACAGCTATAGGATCGGCTACTTAGCTGCGTAGTTCGATTAGCTGTTCAATCATAATTACACGGCAGCGGCTGCGGCGATTTTATTCGAGTTTCCCGGCCTTTTTGCGAGCATAAAATGGTCAAGTTTCCTTACCAAAATTCTGGCTACAAAAACTTCATGTTTTTTCGCCAAATTCGTGATTAAA
This sequence comes from Naganishia vaughanmartiniae, assembly GCA_030039245.1. Classification (NCBI taxonomy): domain Eukaryota; kingdom Fungi; phylum Basidiomycota; class Tremellomycetes; order Filobasidiales; family Filobasidiaceae; genus Naganishia; species Naganishia vaughanmartiniae. The sequence continues at coordinate 11,915 of JASBWU010000004.1, read as the reverse complement.
TGCTGACAGAATCGCTGCCTAGCCAGACCTCTTCATTACTATCGCGTCGTTCTGTCCGCGCGCGGGTCACAGTTCAGTCCGCGTCCGCGCGCTGTGGCGGTGGACACGGTTCACAGCCTTTTTTCGTTGCGTTTTCCGAATACGTTGGCCTATCGGTGACAGCTGGTCAGCTAGGAAATCCTATTTGGAGATGAGCCCTTGTTTAACTGAATAGCCTTGTCCGCGGGTCAGCTCGCGGGCCCTGCTGGCAAATAGGTATATGTATAAGCTTAGCTATTGGGTTGTTTGTTGTGTCTTTTCAATGGCCAAATATTGACAGCGCTTTGCGATCGGGACATGCAACAGCTAGCTCAACAGCTCCGTTCATTCGTAGTGATTGTTGTTCGTATCATCTCATTGTCTCCTGTGAACGCAAACTACTTCGAAGCGCTCTCGATACGCTCTGTCTCTCGCATCAAACGTCTGCGCTCATAGCATACGCTGCTCCAGCTGTCGTCTCTAGTTCCTTGCTGTGGCTGTCGATAACGATAGTCACAGCATCTACTTAACAAGTAAGTCTATTATGCTGGTACTTTCTGCATTCTGACACCGATAGTTACCCCTTTGGTTCAGATCGTTGTATTTCTGAGCATATGGTTATATGAATACGTACACTTGAAACATGTTTCGCTTCTCGCATGGCATACAAAGAGGAACTCCGAATGGATGAAACGCTTGCATGAGGCTCGAGAACAGAGCACGGCGTGTCGTGTCTGGTCATGTAATGTAGAGCTGTGAGTAGACTTCCCGTTACTCTCTGTGTCGTTCGTTCTGACTCATTTGAATTTACTGTTTGTCGCAAATTTGTCTTCTACTATCAATGTCGTACATCGTTAATTATACGTTATGAAGTAATAGTATGCTCTATGTTGGCGATATGGATGGCCACCATCAATACCATCAATATGCAGTCTTCGTGATTGGAGAAAGGTCATGCTCTCGCCAGTAGGGAGATCATAGCCCATAATGCAGTCAATCGTTAGTACTCTTCCGTCTTGTCTGTTCGCTTATAACTTTGACGCTCTAACCCTCGTGTCTTCTTCTGCAGAGTTGTAATTCCGTAGAATGCAGCTTTGTAATGCACTATAGTTCCTTGCGTGTTTCGCCACAGGCATGTACGTCTCTTTACATATACTGCCGAATTCTGTTGATAGGAAGGTAAGCGCGTTCGTTAGCTCAATTCATTCACCGTCTTGCTCCTTGTATCGCCTGTTGACTTCCGATTTCTTCTTACAGGATAGGGTTGTACAATATATCCGCATGCTCCTGCATATATAGACACATCGCAGCTTGCGCTTCTCTAATGCTGGCATAGGTAGGCCACAAGGAATAACAAACAGCACGGCCTGGGGCTTGATCATCAGTAAGCTATCGCAATCACGATTGTAGAGAAATCACTCTTACTTGTACCATACAATAACTGCTCTAGTACGATTCCATCTATACACGTCATATTCAATTACAATAGCTTCTTTCATACAACTTAGCGAGAAGCCCCACAGCTGTTGACTCTCAACAGGTGATCCTCAACACTAGCGCCTCAGCTTCGAACGGACACCAGTAGCCGCGCACCAACAGCTGGTCCTCACCCGGTGATCACCACCCGATGATCATCACCCGCTGATCATCAACAGGTGATCCTCAGCAGCTGAGAGTCAGCATCTGAGGGTTTACCACTAGCTGGACAACTATATAAAGGAAGCTTCAGAGCTACTACTTGTAACTTAGATGGAATATGAGACACGCAATATTGGATCAAGATTTGATGCTATACTTTCAGTATTGAAGAACAAGGACCCGCGACCCTTACGCCATCAAATACAAGTATCATCAACTGGCTATAGTCGCTAAGACAGGTGAGTATTACATGACAAACTGTGTAGCTCCGAGCCATTAGAAGGTTAAAGTAAACAAGTATAACATATCGACAAGCTTTGACTCGTGATACTCGTACCGTAAGGAACGAGTATCTGTCAGCTTAGAGAAAGTAACTTGGCTCTTAACAAATTGGGGCCGAATCCCGGAAACAGGGTAACACCCATACACCTTACCACCTAGACGTACACCGTCTGGCCAGGTATCCAATATTGCCGTCACTATAAATCGCTGGACGCAGCGTCAGGTCAATCACAAGTGGCCTGCTCATCACTGACAACCTTTCTTTCAAACAGGTAATCAGTGTATTGTACAAGTACTATCAGACTTCAAGACATCTTGAACCTAAACAATTACAAACATATATACAAAACAAAACATCGATCGTCTACACTCTCAGCAACTGCAGTCAAGGGGCGAGCCTCCTTCGAATCAACTAGCGTAGCGTAGCTTGGTTCAGATCTTCGTTAGATCTGTTGGTCATTCCAATCACGGTAACCTATAGCACTCCGTACGTGGTACTCCAACTCAAGACAGTCCCACCCCTGTCCGACTCGTGAATGGAAACATCTTCGCACGAGTCTACTCCGAACAACACTTCCGTAGAGGACAAAGTGATCACAGAAGTAGTCACCCGAACACTCGAAGTAGAAGTCAACATCAAGTTCCTCTGTCAGGTCCAAGACACCACTTATGCCGATGGATCTACGAAACAGAGCTGGCAATATAGCAGCCACGGCGGAGTCACCTCTAACCGAGATGACCTCACAGACACATACTAGAAGGAGATCAAACTCTCTTCCCGAAGTATCGACACGAGATATGGTAAACCCATTCTTGGATACACCAGTACCACCACCTTCTCTGGCTTTACCTCGAGCAACAACTCCTGTTACAGCACCTGTAATGACAGATGACATCCACCGTAACACAACACACCCTCTTACCACCGACCCTCTTCGTCATGTGGACGAGGCTCGACCTCAAGGACTACGACAAGGCCTTGAGGAGATGCACGAACTTACCGACCGCACCAAAGAGTTGGAAGAGCATATGCTTAATCTCCAATTGGAGCGAGAACGAGTACAGGACCACACTCGTTTCCAACACGATGAATCTAATCGAGCGCGAGGATTCCGTGAAGGAACTTATGCATCCAACTCTACGAACTACAACGACAACTCTCGAACCAAGATCAAGGCTTCGGATCTTCCCAAATTCTATGGAAAGGACACGGAGGATGTCGACGAATGGATCGAAAAAGTCTCGGCTATCTTCACATACTCTGAAGCCAAGGACTCCGAGTTGTTACGTATCCTCCCTCTGTTGCTCCAAGGCAATGCAGCCGAATGGTTCACCACTCTCGGTGATGAAGGAAGATCTCTCCTTCTTACGTGGTCAGCGTGGAAGGCCGCACTCAGGAACGGCTTCTACCTTCCTGACCACGAAATGACAAAGAGGATGCTTTGTCGCAACCGAATGTTGAAAAGGACCGAGACTTTCGGAGACTATTTCCAAGCTCGACGCGCCCTACAACGATACGTCTATCCTTATGGGACATCTCATAAGATTCTCATTAAGGACATCATGGAAGGCATTCCAGCACACCTCCATCCGATTATCAGAGCCAATAGCACAGAAGTCCGCACCATCGAAGACTTCCGAAGGGTTTTGATCGATTTAGAGCCTGGCATACGAGATGTCCGAGGGTACGCTCATGCACCCGTAGCAGTCAAAGCCAATACTAGGCACAGCACTGTCAACAACATCTACACCCCTCCGCAAAAATCTCGAGAACTTGCAGAAAACAACAAAGCCTTCGACGCAACCAACAAGAAGCGAAGTTTACCTAGGACACCTTGCCGATGTGGTGCTTTGCATTGGTATTCTGACTGCCCTCAGAAGAAATCTACTGCACAGGTAAACCAAGCACAAAAAGCCTTACCAGCTACCTTTCCGAACAACGTTCCTGTCGGAAGCGCTCCCAAATGGAAAGCTTGGAAGAAGAAAGAGGAAAATGCACCGATCGTCAAAGAAGTCAACGCTATACAGACTCGATCGAGGAAGAAACCTGGCAAAACGGTCAAGTCGGTCGAGATCGATTCTGAAGCGAAGAAGCCAGACGACCCTAAAGATGCCTTCAAAACCCAATTGGACATCAGCCCGACATTTGCCCTAGCCAGATTCGACTCTGATTCAGGAGCTCTACACCAAATCTGTATGGATACAGGATCCTCTATCTCGTGCATAGATCATGAGTACGCCAAAAGGTACCTGCCGAAGTCACAGATCTCGCCCATTTCTAGCCTACGACTTCTAGGTGTGGGAACCAACATGACGTCAGGCATGATTACTGTTACACTCAACTTTGTGACAGCGGATCAAAGAAAGCCTTTTAGCACGGAGGTTCAACTATACGTTGTTCCCCGACTGAACACGAAAGTCATCGTAGGGAACGACCATCTGGTGCCTTTGAATCCAGTCATCAACTTCGAAGAAAAGTACATCACTTTCGCCAATCAAGACTGCAAGGTCCTGATCACCAACCGACGAAATATATTCCCTAACAAACCAATGGGAACGGCTCGAACCAAAGAAGTATTCACTTTGGAACCAGGGCATCATGGAAGAGTACCCATTGTACTTCATCCCGATCCAACACATGGGTTGTACTGCGTCGAAAGCAATACACCTATGAAGGAAATATGCGTCGCCAGATCAGTAGCGACCAGTGCAAATACTCACCATTACGCTATGGTCTCCAATTTTGGACGACACCCTGTCAAGATTCCTGCCGGAACCTTGCTAAGCGGGGTCACTCCCGTGGTAGATTCTTCCAAAGAATATGCTCAGGTCAACTACATGACTGCTATGGCTAATCCTCAGGCTGGTCCCCACATCAAGGACAACTTCGAGGGGGATCTACAAACGCTCGACATTAATCCCGATCTCACGCTCGAGCAGAGAGAAACTCGCCGATCCGTGATTCGAAGACAACACGAAGCCTTCGCTTACGGAAACCGGAAGTTGGGACGGACCGATCTAGCGATAATGAAAATCGAAACCGGAGACGCTCTCCCTGTTTCCCAACCACCTTATCCCAGTTATCCGGAAAAGCATACTTCACCACCTTTGACGCCAACAAAGGGTTCCACCAAATAGAAATCGACCCCAAAGATCGAGAAAAGACCGCTTTTCGCACGCATCGAGGCCTTCACCAATATAAACGGATGCCTTTTGGACTAAAGTCTGGTCCAGGGATCTTTCAAAGACTCATGGACAAGATCCTTGGACGATATAAATGGCAGATCGCCCTCGTCTACATCGATGATATCATCATCTACAGCCGGGATTTTGAATCACACGTCCAGGACGTCGAAACTATCCTACAGCTAGTGGGAAAGTCTGGAATCACTTTATCACCAAAGAAATGTCACCTGGGCTACCAATCTCTAACAGCTCTGGGACATACGATCAGCAACCTGGGTATTGGAACAGCTGATGGTACTATCAGAGCTGTAAAAGAGTTCCCACGCCCTACGAACAAGAAAGAGCTTCAAAGGTTTCTCGGACTCTGCGTCTACTATCGAAGATTCGTAAAGGACTTCTCGAAACTCGCCCTTCCGCTCTATCACCTCACTAAGGATGATAGTAAATACATATGGGATGACGATTGTCAGAACGCCTTTGACGTACTTAAAGGAAAGTTGACGACGGCCCCAACCTTAGCTCATCCCGACTACGACAGAGCATTTTTGCTGTACACGGACGCCTCCAACACAGGACTTGGAGCGGTTCTCGCGCAACAAGATACCGAAGGAAAAGAACATCCCATTGTATACTTGTCACGCACACTTACGGCGCCGGAAGCGAACTACACAATTACCGAGCTAGAATGCCTAGCAATAGTTTGGTCCGTACGGAAGCTTCATGCGTACCTCGATGGCGTGAAGTTCACACTCATCACGGATCATTCCGCATTACAATGGCTATTCGAGTTCAAAGGAAGCAACCGCCGACTGGTCAGATGGTCGATGGAATTGCAGCCATACCGCGACTGGATGACTATCAAATACCGAGAAGGACGTATTCACCTAAACGCGGATCCCCTGTCTCGAGCACCCTTGCCTGAATGCAATAACATCACGACTATAGAGACTCCCGACGAATACATTCAGTTACTCGTGTCAGGATACGCTGTCGATGCGTATTTCCAACGCGTACTGGAAGGAGTTTCCTCAGAACCTCCTCTCAAGGAGTTCGACCGATTCACTAAAGAAGGAAACGGCTTACTCACTTATTCGGACCCTTCCGACGAACACCGTCGGATTTGCGTACCTGCAGATCATGCAGATCGTAAATATCGCTTGGATCTACTCCACGACTTTCACGATTCTCCGATCTCTGGGCACCTCGGTATAACACGTACTCTGAACTCTATTTCTGCCCAATTTTACTGGCCAGGAATGTCCAGAGACGTAAAAGACTACGTAAGATCTTGTTCTGTTTGTCAAAGAAACAAGACAAGCAACAAAACCTACGGAGCTCATCAACCGCTCAGTATACCACCTCATCGATGGCATACTGTGACTATGGATTTCGCAGGACCATTTGTTCACTCTGGAGAAGGGAGATGGGACATGGTTCTGCTCGTCATCGACAAATTGACGAAAAGGTGTCACCTGATACCTACAAAGAGTACCGACACCGCTTCACAAACTGCTCGACGATTTTTTGACTTTGTCGTTAGACTGCACGGCCTTCCTGCGGTCATAGTCTCAGACAGAGACACCAAATTCACTTCCCTATTCTGGAGGACCCTCTTCGAGCGATTTGGCACTAGACTAGCGCTATCAACCTCTTACCACCCTCAGACGGACGGACAATCCGAACGAATGGTCCGTACGTTGAAGGAAATGCTGAGATCAGTGGTCAATCACAAACAGGATGACTGGGTCGAACAGTTATCTTCGATCGAATTTGCGTATAACAATTCGGTACACCCGTCAACCAACATGACACCATTCGAGTTAGATCTCGGTTGTCATCCTCGAGGAATGTACTCTTTCCTCTCAGAAAACACCACGGAAGTGCAATCCACCACAGACTTCATCGAAGCCCTAAAAGCTTTGGAGACTATAGCTCACGAGCAGCTAGAACGCTCCCGACACCAACAAGCTGCTCAAGTCAACAAAGGACGACCTAAGCCTACTATGTACCAAGAAGGCGACCTAGTAATGCTTAGCACGAAATACATCAACCCACCTTTCCTTAAAGGTACGGGTAGCCGAAAGCTTAAAGCTAAATACGTCGGGCCATTCAAGGTAGTTCGACGAGTTAGCCCAACATCATACGAACTCGATCTACCGGCCAACGTTCACATACATCCCGTGGTCAACCTGGAGTATCTGAAAGACTATCACGAGACACCAGAACGGGTTTCTTCACGAGAGGTGCCCCCTCCGGAGCCTATCGAAAGCCCTACGAGCGGCGAACTCGAATACGAAGTTGATCATATTAAAGATCACCGAGTGAACAAAAAGAATCAGACACAATACCTTGTGTCTTGGCTCAATTACCCTCCTGAAGAAGACAGTTGGGAACCCAGTGAGAATCTTACTGGCGCGCAAGACGCTATTGCAGAGTACTGGAAGAAAGAGAAGGAACGAACAGCAACAACAGCTGCAATGTCAAACTATGCAGTTTCACGCAACGTACGAACAAGTCGAACGCGGCGATAACCGATGTTATTCGTCAATAAAAAGGCACAAAATAAAGCAAAAACAACAAAACAAAAAAACAAAAAAAGACACAGTCTGGGAAAGATTCGGAAACAGATAGCAACAACGCCGATGCGCAGCGGCTGAGCGTCAGGTGTCTGTCAGCAGCAAGATAAGCTGCTGTTCCTCACCCGCTATGCTGAGCACCACCCGGTGCGAGTCAGCAGAGCATTCTAGCCGAAGCTAGCCATCAAAAGACGTATATATAAACCGCCCACGGACCGTCTGGCAGCTGGAATAGACCTATGAAATGCTATATCCAACCCAATAACTGCCCAAAGTCCCGTATTTTCCACCATAACACCACCAATATGAACACTAGATCATCTTCCGGTATGAACTTCTCCGACGACGAGATAGTCTACCTTGGCGGCCGTAACGACCAGCTCTCTGCCTACTATCGTAAGCAGACAGTACTTTGTTCGTTCACGGGGACGTTGCTCACAACGTCAAAAATACCACAAAAATACAGGAGGACGTGTTACCCCGCCGGATCGAACCTACGCCCAAGCCGTCCAACAAGGAGCCGTGAACCCAAGGCTACTTCACTACCACTATGCCAACCACACTTTGAATGGACCACTATGCCAACCACACTTTGAATGATGGTATGTGTGACTGGCACGTTATAAACATGTCAACCGGTCTAACCGGTAAAACATGTTCAAAAGGCACAAACGAACAACTAGACGAAACGAACGACGGCGAGGCCATCCACGAGGACTCTCCCGAACCCAAGCACGCACTCGGCAGCACCTCCGCTACGTCCGGTAGCGACCACCCCATGATTACCCGACGACTTGCGAGAGAAAATGCGGTCAACGAAGACGACGAACTGCTTTTCGACACGGATTACGACGAGAACGACGTTACAAACGCCATACTCTTCGCTCTCAACGACAACCACGACAGACCCGACTGGGCTGTTGCACACGATGCCCAAAATTCTCCTCCCTTCGTCGCACAACCGCTCGAAGACGATGACATGGAAGAAGGGAACATCATGAATAACATACAAATTGAACCTATTCTACCCATACAACCAGGTCGCCTTGACCAGCCTATCCACCCGCTCCGACCAGCGTACTTCCTTCCTCCCGTGAATCCTGCCATTGCCGACCTCGCTGCTCCTAATACGCCCGACGAGAGAAAGGTGCTGGTGCGAAAGTTCCGAGAAGAGGTGTGGAAGGACGAAATGAAGGGAATGATGAGGGAATTAGGTATTGGTGATATGGGTTATTGATATCAATGATCAGGATTTCATCATCTTCGTCGACACGCTGCGACACGCAAACGACAGTGGCACCACACGGGTGTTGCTGGTGAACAACATCGTCCGCCACGACTGGGGGAGAGACGGGAATTGCATCTACACTCTGCGCGCCGCCAGCAAGAAGCTCGTTCCCCCTCGAGGCAGCGCCGAAGACTTGGACACGCGCTACGTCGGTGTTAAGCGCGCTTTGTGGCAATATTGGGCGCACAGACCGGCTGTCCATGTGCACCACATCGAATCTTACCAGCGTCATTTCAATCATTTTGCTTTTTTCCGAGCAATTATGTGGCATCATTTGCCTGAAGCCCGATGGATCGCTTTATGGAAAATCCGCCGAGTCTCGAGTCGAGCCTAAATAGAGCGGGAGGTACTGTAGAGAAACCACTCTTACTTGTACCATACAATAACTGCTCTAGTACGATTCCATCTATACACGTCATATTCAATTACAATAGCTTCTTTCATACAACTTAGCGAGAAGCCCCACAGCTGTTGACTCTCAACAGGTGATCCTCAACACTAGCGCCTCAGCTTCGAACGGACACCAGTAGCCGCGCACCAACAGCTGGTCCTCACCCGGTGATCACCACCCGATGATCATCACCCGCTGATCATCAACAGGTGATCCTCAGCAGCTGAGAGTCAGCATCTGAGGGTTTACCACTAGCTGGACAACTATATAAAGGAAGCTTCAGAGCTACTACTTGTAACTTAGATGGAATATGAGACACGCAATATTGGATCAAGATTTGATGCTATACTTTCAGTATTGAAGAACAAGGACCCGCGACCCTTACGCCATCAAATACAAGTATCATCAACTGGCTATAGTCGCTAAGACAGGTGAGTATTACATGACAAACTGTGTAGCTCCGAGCCATTAGAAGGTTAAAGTAGACAAGTATAACATATCGACAAGCTTTGACTTGTGAGTATCTGTCAGCTTAGAGAAAGTAACTTGGCTCTTAACAACTATCTTCCTACGTAAGTCCAGTTTCCTCTGCTTCTCTGACTTCGCATACTTTCCCTCGATCATCATCAACACTGATTCTCTACCGGACACCCCTATGTTCCATTCCTTCCAGAGCTGACCGACTGTCGTATGATTTGTCTCCAGCACGAATGTCTTCTCGCCGGCAGTTCCCGCCGTCCTGGATCCAGATGTCGCTGCTGCCGGCTGAATTTGGTTCAAGCCGGATTTCGAGCAGGGAGGAGGCTGGGCTTGATTCAGTTAGGCGTGAGTCGTTTGCGTCACTTGTGACAGGCTATGCTCGAAGGTAAGCGCCCCTGCCATTGCCTGAGCCATCGAAGGCGATAAAGCCGGGTCAAGCTGAGTCGTCAGACCGTCATTTGGGCGGAATCGTGTATCGAACGTGCCCTTGCTGAGCAGTTTTAGACTGCTGGCCATCAAGCTCAACGCGGTCGCGACGGTTTTCTGATCTTTCGCCTCTAACCCCTAATGTCCCTTAGATAGAACGAGATTCTCGAGAGCGCTCTTCTGCTCCTTGAAGTCTCGCTGGTTGTGCAGGATTCTACCATAGCAGCAATCAACAGCAATATTCATGCATCTGGGATTGCATTTCGCCTTCGTTTTCCCGGGAAAAATCCCTCGCTCAGGAAAAGGAAAACGCTCTCTGTTCCCTTCGGCTGATCGCCAATCATCAGACTCTGAACCTTGCCACGCATCTCCACATTGAGAACATCCATGGGTACGACCGTGTCCTTGTACCAGACGGGAACTTTGCGCTTGGCGCCATCACCCTTGTTCATGTCGAAGGCATTCAATGCACCATCACCGTTGGACGCATGCGCAGAAGACTGGTCGAACAAAAAGCATGCCTCGACATCTCGCCCAAACGCCATATTGTGAATGTCGATAGCATGAGCGACCTGAACCAGGAGCTGCTTGGTGTCCCACCAGGGGTCACCCTTAGAGCCGGGCTTGATGATAACCCTGGCGTCGTATGAGGTACCGGTGCTGGAGTCGACATGAGTGAGGCGACCGTTGGGAGTCGCGTTGGTTATGAAGTCTGAAACATGAACCAGCCAACCCATTCCCTTCCCCGGGAGAAACTGCTGGCCCGCCCGAAGGTAATTGGTCTTTCGGTAGTCCTTCTGGTGATAGCATGACTCGTCGTGCCAGTAAACGACCACCCGCCTCTCTCCCTCCTTGAGCTGCGGAGGAATCTCCACCCAACCATCCTCCTGAGGCTCAAATCCCAAACTGCGCCTTTGCAATTCCGACATGAGTGGCAGGAAGACTTCACGACGGTATTCAACTACATCCTCCCTCTCATGCCCATCCTCGTACACCCCCTTCTATCTGATCTTCAGGGTATACCCGCATTTGTTCAGCCACCTTCTCGCTGTGCGGTCAGAGATGGTGATCTCCTCAAGGTATCCGCAGCGAGGCAATATGTCATTGGTGGCGGCATGAGAGAATGTTGAAGGAGTGATGAAACCCATGACCTGTCGGTGGAGCCATGCGAGAACTTCTCTATTCACCGTCTCCACCTGCAAGAGGCTGGATCCAGGACGAAGCCCTCCCCTAGCCTCTGCAGGTAGTCGCTTTAACCTGAGGTAGAATGCGGACAGATATCTTGTCCTGCGAGCCAAGGCCACCGCCTTGCCCACCCGCCACATATTTGCGACTGACTCCGAAGCAGAGATAGCTCCTTGTCCTTTCAGTCGCAGGACGTAATAGCATCTCGAGATCATGAGTGGTGCGGTCTTAGGGGTTAGGGGTTAGGGGTTAGGGTTAGGGGTTAGGGGTTAGGGGTTAGGGGTTAGGGGTTAGGGGTTAGGGGTTAGGGGTTAGGGGTTAGGGGTTAGGGGTTAGGGGTTAGGGGTTAGGGGTTAGGGGTTAGGGGTTAGGGGTTAGGGGTTAGGGGTTAGGGGTTAGGGGTTAGGGGTTAGGGGTTAGGGTTAGGGGTTAGGGGTTAGGGGTT